>CM062233.1:16546988-17146988 GCA_031216185.1 Syzygium aqueum
ACTAACATGTGAGGTGATCATGCGGGTGCGCAAACTACCAATTTAACACCCAAGAAAGCGTTAAATAAATTGCAAGTTTGGAAGAATGACTTACCTCGAAGCAACGCAAACATCTGCATTGTTAGCTAGAAAATCACATTGACAATCCTAATATGATTTCTAATTAACAAGCAATTCACTCAATTTCTCTTTGTTTTGGATTTTCACTTATTTAAATGAAATCTAATCTATATGTAATGACGTGAAAAAATGACATGCAATTAATGCAACCTAACATGTAAACTATATGTCGTGCGACGACGTGACCTAATTCTAATGACGGGCAAAGGATGTATTTTTGGTATTTTTTTGATGAAATTCGGAATTATAAATATGCCTAAATTAACATGCAACCTAGTGACTTCTCTTTTTGGTATTTTCTATTAAAATTCGAAATTTAAAATTGCCTAAGTTAACATGCAACTTGTGATGACTTAATCTAATCTAACATGACTTATTTTTGGGATTTTTGTTAAAAATTCGGAATAATAAAATAACCTAAATAATCTATTAAGATTAGAATATTACTTAATTTAAACTAGGAAATAGATCATCTCAAGTCCTAATTTAAATTAAATAACTACTCTATCTTCTAGATATATTTAGGATTCCTAGACAAGCAAAAACTCTAATTCAAATTTAATTGATATATTTTTTTTGATTTTTCTGTTTATTTGAAAAAGGAAAGCAATTTAAACAACTAAAGATAACAACCACATTCAAATCAACCACGCGATCCGCAAATTTGTTTCAAACTCGGATTAGACACAAAAATCAAACTGTCGGTCATATCTATAGGGTTATAGATATCGACGGAAAGTCGATCATTCAAATTTGGAAAGCGGATAAAAATCATTATCGTATCCAAGTGGTTATGGATAAGATAATAATTTTCCGTATCGCTGCATATCGAACCTTAGGAATAAGGTTGGATAGTCGTCTAGATACGTTGCTAAATTAGGAAATTTTCCTAATTTTGAATATTTCTAAACACTGCAGATATATCGAACATTATCCTAAGACATCTAATTATCCACATGATATTGACGAAATATTCAAAACATGCAAATTAGGAAATTAAATATTCTGAAAATTTACCTGATAATAATCTTACCTAATTTGCGGATAATTCCCAAATTCGAATTCGGTTCAGGATGAGCTCGCGGATCGGGACAGGCTTTGTGGATCGAGATCGAACAACCGGCGACGGGACGGCGACGCGGCATCGAGAACGGCGACGCGGGTGAGTTACGGCGGGCGGTGGCGACGAGAGGCAGCGCCGGTGTGCTTGGTGGACCACAATGGACTTCGGCTATGGCCAGCTGTTCCGGTGGATTCACCGGTGGGATGTTGTCGTTGAGATGGTCTTCTCGGCACAATAACTTGCAAGTGTTTCTTTGTGTCTTGTCGGTAGAGGTGGCGTCACGGTCGTGGTTGGCACGGTGGAACAATGGCCTGCGGTGACAAGGACAATGGCGCCTTGGCTAGAGGTACAGTGCCACGGCAAGGACTGTCGATGGAAACTTCTTGGTGTCGCGGTATCGGCGAGGTGCTCACAACGCGATCATCGAGAGCTTTATGTAACTCAGCTTGCCGTTTGAGTGAGATCACTTGACACACCGGGACGATCACCAACGAACCATACCAGCGGAAAGCTTCGAGGACGCTTGTGGAATGTTGAGAACGTTGTAGGAAATAGAGACCGACACGGCGAGAGCTGCAACGAGAGATTGGACCAGTGAACAGCAAAGCAGCAACACCCCTTTGTCTTCACTTGAGTTTCTTTATTCACAGCCACTACTTTTTTTTTTTTTTTGGTAAGGTTCACAGCCACTACTTCCTTTCTTTTCTTCGTGAATATCTCCCCTCACTTTGACCTTTTTTTTGGCTTTCTTTCTCTCCTTCACGTTCTCTCTGACATGTCTCTCGGCGTGTGTTTCTTGTTTTTTTTCTGTACGTAACACCAAGGGAGCCCCTATATGACCGAATAGAGAAGAAAGACCCCCATTGATCAGAATAGAGAAGAAAGACCCCCCCCCCTTTGACTTTTCTTCTTTTTCTTAGCATTTTCTCCTCTTGCTTCACCGTGAGTGCAGAACGTGGAAGTCTTTTGCTCTCTGCCTTGACACTCGTGAATTGAGCCTCGAACGGAAAGAACAGCAACAATCTCACGCCTTGATGAAGACAGGAGTAGATTCGGTGAGGTTGTGGAGGCGGCGGCGCTCGATGGAACGTCCGCGGGAGGCGGTAGCGCTCGGTGGAGCAGTCCCGGTGCAGCTCCGGCGAGCGGTGACGGCACGTGCGACGCGCGAAGGAAGGCATGGCGGCGGGTGGTGGCGCGGGCGGTGGTGTTGTGCCGGCCTCTCTCTCTCTATCACTCTCGCACGTGTGTCTCTCACGTCTAAAAATCAAATCTGAAAATGTGTTCTCCCCCCTCAAAATTCTGACCTACACATATTTATATAATGCTAACCTAGGTTAATTAAATGGGCTTGCTAGTCCTAATGGGCTTAGGCTTGGGCTTAGGTTTTAATTTAATTTAACTGGGCTGAATTAACTTGGGCTTTCATTTAATGAAGCATAATAGACTGAATTAAGCTCAAATTAAAATAACCGAGCCCGTTTGACTTGTAATTCCCGGTCTTGCATTCCGAGCGAGCCGAGTTTTGTTCGATAAATTTTAAGCTCATTCGCCATTGCCAATTTGATGCAAAATGCGATTAAATTAAATTGAACATAAACTATATGCTATGCAATTTAAATATTTTTGTTTAGGGGTTAAAAATTTAATCCCTAATTTTCTATGCAAATTACACTAAATAACGCGCCAAAATTTAGGTGTCAACAGCTGCCCCTCTTTGAAGGTGAGCTCGCAGAGGTTGCATTTAAAGACTAAATGACATCTAAATTTCAACTATGCAAATGCAATAAATGTTGTTTTTGTCGGGATTATGTGTCCCATTTTTAAATGCATTAAGAAATGATGCATGCTGACTTGAATAGAAAACATACCTAGAATTACTTACCTGACATGAACGATAGCGCAATTTGAGGTACGACTTTGACTTGTATGTTGTTTGGCAAATGTCTGGGCTCAGTCCCATAGGTATTGCCTGATACATTGTTGATGAACTTCGGTGATCTGCAATTAAGTCAAAACACATGAAGAACGCTCGACGTATCCAATCACCATATGGATTCGTGAGAACAGTTCCGACCTTTACAAACTACCTATACATCTCCATAGGTGTTTGCAAAGATTTGACCGCTTCACTTATACCTGTTCATAAGCGAACTGCGGGGGAACTTTTGAAGTTAAGAGGATATTCCGACCTTTACATATACCTGCTCATATGCAAAGATTTGGCCGCCTCACTTATACCTGCTCATAAGTGAACTGCGGGGGAACACCTGGGGTTGAGAGAATATTCTGACCTTTACATATACCTGCTCATATGCAAAGATTTGGCCGCTTCACCTATACCTGCTCATAGGTGAATAGCGGGGGAATACCTAAGATTGGGGAGAATATTCCGACCTTTACATATACTTGATCATATGTAAAGATTTGGCCGCTTCACCTATACCTGCTCATAAGTGAGTAGCGGGGGAATACCCGAGATTGGGGGGAATATTCCGACCTTTACATATACTTGCTCATATGCAAAGATTTGGCCGCTTCATATTTACCTGCTCATAGGTGAGTAGCGGGGGAATACCCGAGATTGGGGAGAATATTCTGACCTTTATATATACCTGCTCATATGCAAAGATTTGGCTGATATGCCTATACCTGCTCATAGGCATGTAACGGGGAAATCTTCTCGAGATTGTATGAAAATCTGTGATTTGGTGAACAAAGGAGCTAGCCCAAGTGTTCAAGGGTTCCTTGACAAAGTACCCGGATATCATTAGAGGTACCTGAAAAGGTTTGATCAATAGACACCTAAACATCATCAAGGCATCTAGAGATCGTAACAAAATGATCAAGTATAGGACCTGACGATTGCTCGAACAGGTTAGGGATACCTAGATAGTCATAGATATCGAAGGGATAGAGATATACTTACCTGGCGATATCTCCAACTCTGAGGGTGTGTCTCCTGCTAGACACAGTTTTAAGCAACATGTAATATGCATTCGCACACTATCAAGAACACATATACACATGCACTATGAATTCAACTAGTTTTTATGCACGATAGTTTTGTCAAATCGGCATTACAAACTCCGTTGGGGAAAAATCATGACAAGACAATCCTAACTCACAAATGGGTGTCTTGAAAATGTCGAATGAGGGATTTCCGATCCGAAAGGGCTTTCACTCATTCTCATTGAAAAAGGCTGATTTATGAGAATCTCTCTATCTCACCATCATCATGTCGACAAGGGTCCGAGTATTCTCGCAAGCAGTACGACCTTACCAATCCAAGAGGTCTTTACCGGGACTGTAACATGGGCTTGGTCAATGGCTTAGCAAAGGGGACTCTTCGAGTCGAGGCTATTGAAAGAAAATACTCTGCAATTGTCTCCGGGTTTACAAGTCAAGAACCCTGCAAAATGAGATAGAAATGGACTTGCTCGCACTTCTTCGAGCTAAGCTTATAAACATCTGAAACTCTACATTAATTCAAGTGCCATAATCTGAAGAGACTTTGCAAGGGACGTAACGTAGGATAGGCTCATGGGTTGAGAAATGAATGGATCATTAGGCTCAAAATGTGTATGATTGAGGTGAATAAGTTGGTGATCATCTTGACATTGTCACTGGTCTTCTTCTTCACCAGGGATTGTCTTTTCGGTAGATGTTCCATTGTCTTCAGGAGTCCATCACTTGATTCCTTTGAGACTTGTAGGACTACTGTTCTACTGGGGATGATTTTGATATGCCATATCCCGACATTCTTTATTTGGCATTGGCCTTACTTTTACCGGGCACACTGCTTTTTCTTGCCCCATTTTGCTTTTTTTTTTAACACATGCCTCTTACAATGTAAAAACTAGTCAACTATATCTGACTGATTGACTCGCTGTTTGAAGTCAAAAGCATCTCATCTTCAGTCGACACTCCGGATACGCTACTTGAACAATGATGACTTTTGCCTTGCCCCAGTGTGGGGGATGACCACCAACTGGATTTATATGAAACGAATTTGCAGGCTCAATTGGACTTAGCAAAAGATAAAATGTGTATATAAGATAGAGAAAGAAATGCTCTTCGTCATCCTAAGGCACTTGAACTTCGCGTGAATTCATCTGAAAAAGCAACACTCGAAGATTGATGCAAGTGAGAGCAAGAAAATTTCTAGTCATTTTTCACCATATGACACTGATTTACCTCCGATTTGCCCCGATGAGGGGTGGTTCTTGACAGGGGTAATTTGAAAACTTTCTCCACGTGTTTAGGCTCAAAAAGGCAGAACAAGGAATAACTTGTAGTATTTAAGGTAAAGAAATGAAATGCCTCTTGTTATTTCGGTCATCGTACCTTTTGCGAGAGAACTCTTTACCTTGCAGACATAGAATTTTTTCTTTCAACTCACTGGGGATTAATAGATGGGACTGTGTATAGGATAGGGTTTGCCTTTCATCATCCCGATGTATCTCATTCGACACATTCAATTCATTCCACATGAGTTATCAGATTGTCTAAATAGACTTCCCCTTTGAAATGAATGATACAGATTGACAAAATAAACATGCAGAAATTAAAGCTAATGCAAACATCTTTAGCTTGAAATTGAAATCATTTATTCATCAGTGAAATGTTTGCAATTTAGAACATAAAACCAAACACTGGAAATCTTTTACTGCAAAATGATAAATTTTATCAAGGATAATACATTTTCACAGCATCAGAATTAACAGGATTGGAGAACTCAAGACCATCCATCTCGGCGAGAATTAGTGCACCTCCGGGAAGCACTTTCTTAACCACATATGGACCGATGTAGTTTGGGGCAAATTTACCCCCAGGAATAGGAAAGACTGGTAGTACTTTCCTTAGGACCAGATCATTTACCTTGAAGTGTCATTGACGTACTTTTTGGTTGAAAGACTTAACTACTCATGTGACAACTGGATCGGGCATTTCATCTCACTCTCAAGGGGATTTGCCCTTCTCTTCACTTCTTTGGTTTCTCCGGAATCACTCAGATTGGCGGTGATAGTTTGATCTACCGTCAGGACTTTAGGTCTTTCATGATGCTCTAAATTGCGCTGAATATCTGAGGAATCATCGAGTTCGCCGGCATCATTGGGATCAAGCTCGGTTGCATATAATTCATTGGATTGGACCGTTCCCATACCCTCATGTGTCACAAGATTGCCCCTGAAACATAAAGTAATGGATTCAGAAGGACAAACAGGGCTAAACATTGCATTTCTTTGTAAATTTTTTTTGTTTTTGTTTTTTTCTGAAATTCATTTCCAAAAGGTTTTAACACGAGGAAGCATGAAGAAGTCAAGGCCTCAGAATTCTCCTTGGACTATTTTTCTTTTATCGGTTGGATATCATCACCGGGCTGGTTTGATGTACCTCAACATGCCCTCAAAAAATTGAAAATAACTTGTAATTTCATTGAATATTCCGAAATAAATTACATTTATTGAATGGAAATTGCAACAATCAAATCCTAGAAATGAAAATGGAAAGCAGCACCCGAGACTGGGCAAGTCCTAAAAAGCAGTAAAAATTCCCACGCAGGGGAGTGTGCGAAAAAGTAAAAGTTTTACTCTTGTGGGCCTGTGCCCATTCCCTCTAGCGGTCCTCCTTCGATAGCTCTAATGAAGACGTCATCAAACAGGGCAGTGATTTCCTCTATTGCATCATCAGAGTCTTCTGTCATTGGAGGTGTTGGATCATCCATACCTCCCCATCCGTCATGGACAATGTCATGGGGGTCAGCATAGAAGCTCGGGGGCGCTGAGTACTTCATATAATAGTCAAACTTGCCGCTCGGTTGTCCCAGAGTGTCGATCATTTCCTTTTCTTCATTAGCTTTAAGCGTGCTCTCTACGATCTTTTCATCATCGATCGCGTTTTCAAGCGGAGGCATGTCTTCCGGCAAAGGATCAAGCTTGTCTTTCCCGGTGTTTAACGTAGCGAACTCCTCGTCCCAGTTAATGACGATCTCGGAGATAGTGGAAACGATGTCCATATGGTCAGCATAAACAATCATCCCAGCTTCTACCATCCTTGAGATTCTTTGTCTCATGATAGCTAGGGAAAGAACTTCATTACTCGGGTAATAACCGGCTTTCACCAGCTCGCCGTAGACATCGATGGTGTACACCCTGACATTCTTGATTCGACCAGCATCGAAACTAAATATGGCATTCACATTACCCGCGTGATCAGGGAGCGGGTTACTCTGAACATTCGGCTTAGCGGGTTGAAATGAGAACGCCTTCGTATCGAGGAGGTTCTGGATTCGGTGTTTGAGGACGTAGCAATTGTCAGTTGAGTGCCCCAGCTCGCCCATGTGATAATCGCATTTCTTCGACGGGTCGAAGTTATAGAACTACTTAGGATTGGGCCGCTTTGGCTCGGAAGTCAATAAGCCTTTCTTTCGGAGCACAGCTAATACTTGAGATAACGATCCAGGGAAGGGGGTGAATTGCCTCTTGTTGTTCCTCCTCTGAAAAGGTTGACGACCCGTGTTTTGTTGTTGAGCTTCTGCTACTTGGATTGCCGGGGCGAATTTAGTATTCCGCCGGCTCGGTTGGCCATAAGTCACATTCACTTCGGCTGCCGGCTCTTTCTCCTTCCATGCACTAAATCTCTTGGTTGACGAAGACGGCTCCACGAACCACCCATCCTTCAATCATATCTCAATTTGTTCGCCTATGGGGATGAGTTGGTTGAAGTTGTCAGCCGGAATGGCCACCATCCGATTACGATACTCGAACGGGAGAGTTTTCACGAACATCCTCTTCAACTCACTGTCTATGGGTTCTAGGACGACCTGAGCGGCTATATTCCTCCATCTGATGGTATAGTCTTTGAAGGACTCGGTCTTTTTCATTTGAGCACGCTCGAGGTCATCGCGGGTAGGGGTGATGTCCGTTATGAACCTGTACTGCTTTAGAAATGCTTCACTAGCCTCCTTCTAGGTTTTGAGGCTATTTATCTTCTTCATGAGATACCAGTTCAAAGCAGGACCCGTCAAACTTGCTTGAAACGCATGGATCATCAGGAGTTCATTATCCACGTACAAGGTCATCTGTACGTGGTACAACTGCAAGTGGGCTTTTGGGCACGTGGTGCCATTGTACTTGTCAAAGTCCGGCATCTTGAACTTCTTTGAGATTTTGATCTGTGAGTACATGGACAGATCGATTGAGGGTGAATCCTGCGAACCTTCCAACTGTTTAACTCTCTCTTCAAGTTTGTTGACACGTTCATCAGACTTGTGATTGTTGATGAGGATCTAGATGGGGTCATCATCCAAATTGGGAATATCATCATCTTTATCACCATCTACATTCTTTTCCACCTTTATGCTTTGGAGCTGATGTTTCGAGGGATGCTGGAATGGGGATCGATCGAAGAGCTTTGATCTGAGCGGACATTTGTTGCATTGCAATGACGACTTGCTTCATCTGGTCCTCCATGCCGACAACACGATCTCGGAGGTCAGTTTGATTGGCCATTCTAGCTCTCGAACGTGTACGAATAGGCGATCGTGATCGGTCCATAATTACCTAATTTCAAAAATAGTTCATAGTAAGTATGCGTCCTCAAAATGATCGGTCCATGACTCAGTCTAATCGTCCCTTTTTATTCCCATTTTTCATGACATTTTTCATTACTCCATGTATTTGTGAAAATGATAGCAAATTTCTTTGGAGATAATGACTTATGATAGACAGAGGAGAATAATAATAAGAATTGAAAGTAATTTTTTTCAAAGCTTTTATTTTTTTCTTTTTCTTGGCCTTTGAAAAAAATTCAATGATTATTACTTTCAAAAATTACGATTGACTTAGACCTATCATGGACCGACCAAATGTACGAAAAAGTAAGTAAATTGCAAGATAAAGGTTGAGAAGACTTACTTTCACCGGGTAAGGAAATGGCAATCACATAGACATGCGCATGAGATGTGAGGTTCGATTTCTATCTAGACTCTGGCTTGCAAGGTGGAGACGCAAGGATTACCGAACTAAACCAGTCATGGTGGTGGTTAGGCTGAGATTCCCCTGATTCCGGCTTAGTCAAAGAGCCGACCTAGGTTGCAAAGAGGGCAACCGTGGTGGGTATTCAATGACACCATGAAAGAAAATTCGGGACCGAAGAGAGCGACCCGTACCACATGATTTTGGTCGGGGTATCCACTATCTCAGTACCATCCTAAACCTATGTCACCCAAGTCCGGCAGCGAGTAGTGTGTGCGGTGTAGTGTAAATGTAAGGCATGCACAATAGGTTATATCAAGCAGCGCTTCGTGCATAAATTAAACCATACATTCAAACACCTCCCTGCAAAACAAGGGTTAACAATCACGATACCTCTCATTCTGCAAGAACATTTAACACTTTAAAATGTTAGGGACGTACCTAGGATCCTCGCTGCCAAACAAAAATATTTTTCAAAAGAAAAATTGGCCTGAGTCCACTAAGAGTTTTAACTCAAGTCCCCAGCGGAGTCGCCAAGCTGTCGTGACCTAAAAAAATTTTCACATTTTTCGGGCTAATAGATTATTAAGACTAATCTTAACTCGGGCCCTCCCAAGCTCAACCAATTTGCAACTTAGGGTTTAAGTCTTTAACATGCAAATATTTTCATGCTTGGAGTCGCTACTAATCAATTTGCAGTAGGTCGATTAGAAACCTAAATAAAACATAGGAAGATATGTTTTATTCCTACGAACCAGAGATTCTAAGCCCGGGGACTTGATTATGCTAGATCTAGTCTAATGCCCTTTCGGTACCTTTTCTTTTCAAAAATATTTTGGCAGACAGTTTGGATCCATTTTAGTTTAATTACTAACATGTGAGGTGATCATGCGGGTGCGCAAACTACCAATTTAACACCCAAGAAAGCATTAAATAAATTGCAAGTTTGGAAGAATGACTTACCTCGAAGTAACACAAGCATCTGCATTATTAGCTAGAAAATCACATTAACAATCCTAATATGATTTCTAATTAACAAGCAATTCACTCAATTTCTTTTTGTTTTGGATTTTCACTTATTTAAATCTAATCTATATGCAATGACGTGCAAAAATGACATGCAATTAATGCAACCTAACATGTAAACTATATGTCGTGCGACGACGTGACCTAATTCTAATGACGGGCAAAGAATTTATTTTTGATATTTTTTTTGATGAAATTCGGAATTATAAATATGCCTAAATTAACATGCAACCTAGTGACTTCTCTTTTTGGTATTTTCTATTAAAATTCGAAATTTAAAATTGCCTAAGTTAACATGCAACTTATGGTGACTTAATCTAACCTAACATGACTTATTTTTGGGATTTTTGTTAAAAATTCGGAATAATAAAATAACCTAAATAATCTATTAAGATTAGAATATTACTTAATTTAAACTAGGAAATAGATCATCTCAAGTCCTAATTTAAATTAAATAACTACTCTATCTTCTAGATATATTTAGGATTTCATACATGCAAAAACTCTAATTCAAATCTAATTGATATATTTTTTTTGAATTTTTTGTTTATTTGAAAAAGGAAAGCAATTTAAACAACTAAAGATAACAACCACATTCAAATCAACCACGCGATCCGCCAGATTTGTTTCAAACTCGGATTAGGCACAAAAATCAAACTATCGGTCATATCTATAGGGTTATAGATATCGACGGAAAGTCGATCATTCAAATTTGAAAAGCGGATAAAAATCATTATCGTATCTAAGTGGTTATGGATAAGATAATAATTTTCCGTATCGCCGCGTATCGAACCTTAGGGATAAGGTCGGATAGTCGTCCAGATACGTTGCTAAATTAGGAAATTTTCCTAATTTTGAATATTTCTAAACACTGCGGATATATCGAACATTATCCTAAGACATCTAATTATCCACGTGATATTGACGAAATATTCAAAACATGCAAATTAGGAAATTAAATATTCTGAAAATTTACCGGATAACAATCTTACCTAATTTGCGGATAATTCCCAAATTCGAATTCGGTTCGAGATGAGCTCGCGGATCGGGACGGGCTTTGCGGATCGAGATCGAACAACCGGCGACAGGACGGCGACGCGGCATCGAGAACGGCGGCGCGGGTGAGTCACGGCGGGCAGTGGCGATGAGGGGCAACGCCGGCGTGCTTGGTGGACCACGATGGACTTCGGCTATGGCTGTTCTGGTGGATTCGCCGGTGGGATGTTGTCGTTGAGATGGTCTTCTCGGCACAATAACTTGCAAGTGTTTCTTTGTGTCTTGTCGGTAGAGGTGGCGTCACGGTCGTGGTTGGCACGGTGGAACAATGGCCTGCGGTGACAAGGACAATGGCGCCTTGGCTAGAGGTACAGTGCCACGGCAAGGACTGTCGATGGAAACTTCTTGGTGTCGCGGTATCGGCGAGGTGCTCACAACGCAATCATCGAGAGCTTTATGTAACTCAGCTTGCCGTTTGAGTGAGATCACTTGACACACCGGGACGATCACCAACGAACCAGACCAGCGGAAAGCTTCGAGGACGCTTGTGGAGTGTTGAGAACGTTGTAGGAAACAGAGACCGGCACGGCGAGAGCTGCAACGAGAGATTGGACCAGTGAACAGCAAAGCAGCAACACCCCTTTGTCTTCACTTGATTTTCTTTATTCACAGCCACTACTTCCTTTCTTTTCTTCGTGAATATCTCCCCTCACTTTGACTTTTTTTTGGCTTTCTTTCTCTCCTTCACGTTCTCTCTGACATGTCTCTCACCGTGTGTTTCTTGTTTTTTTTTCTTTACGTAACACCAAGGGAGCCCCTATATGACCGAATAGAGAAGAAAGACCCCCATTGATCAGAATAGAGAAGAAAGACCCCCCTTTTGACTTTTCTTCTTTTTCTTGGCGTTTTCTCCTCTTGCTTCACCGTGAGTGCAGAACGTGGAAGTCTTTTGCTCTCTGCCTTGACACTCGTGAATTGAGCCTCCGACGGAAAGAACAGCAACAATCTCACGCCTTGATGAAGACAGGAGCAGATTCGGTGAGGTTGTGGAGGCGGCGGCGCTCGATGGAACGTCCGCGGGAGGCGGTAGCGCTCGGTGGAGCAGTCCCGATGCAGCTCCGGCGAGCGGTGACGACACGTGCAACGAGCGAAGGAGGGCGTGGCGGCGGGTGGTGGCGTGGGCGGTGGTGTTGCGCCGGCCTCTCTCTCTCTCTCTCTAACTCTCGCACGTGTGTCTCTCACGTCTAAAAATCAGATCTGAAATTGTGTTCTCCCCCCTCAAAATTCTGACCTACACATGTTTATATAATGCTAACCTAGGTCAATTAAATGGGCTTGCTAGTCCTAATGGGCTTAGGCTTGGGCTTAGGTTTTAATTTAATTTAACTGGGTTGAATTAACTTGGGCTTTCATTTAATTAAGCATAATAGACTGAATTAAGCTCAAATTAAAAAACCCGAGCTCATTTGACTTGTAATTTCCGATCCTTGCATTCTGAGCGAGCCGAGTTTTGTTCGATGAATTTTAAGCTCATTCGCCATCGCCAATCCGATGCAAAATGCGATTAAATTAAAATGAACCTAAACTATATGCTATGCAATTTAAATATTTTTGTTTAGGGGTTAAAAATTTAATCCTTAATTTTCTATGCAAATTACACTAAATGACGCGCCAAAATTTAGGTGTCAACAATTTGTTAGTACAGCAGTGAATTTGACATACCATTGCCTGGAGGCTTGTTTAAGTCCATACAGGGATTTTCAGAGGCGACATACACGAGACTCCCCCTGGCTCCGTAAACCCTATGGAAGTTCCATATAAATTTCTTCTTCCATATCACCATGAAGAAAAGTGTTGTGGACATCCAACTGATGCAGTTGCCAATTACGAATAGCAGCAATTGATAGAAAGGTACGGACAGTTACCTCTTTGGCGACTGGAGAGAAGGTTTCATGATAATCAAAGCTTTCTCATTGCGTGAATCCTTTAGCAACTAAATGAGCTTTGTATCGTTCGACAGAGCCATCTGCCTTGAATTTAATCTTGTATACCCATTTACACTCAATGGGTTTCCGATTAGGTGGTAATCAGATAATATTCCTGTTGACACCTAAATTTTGGCGATTTATTTAGGTACGTATTGTATGGAAAATTAGGAATCAATCCCAACACCTAACAAAAATAATTAGTTAAATTGCATATAGATATTAGGAGCATTTCATTAATAGTTAATTAGGCTTATATAATTTGCATATTTATTGGACATACGGCAGATTGACTCGAGCGAATGATTCTGAGCTTAATTCAATTAAGCCCATGACCACAAGTCAGATGTTTTGCACGTGTAATCTTCTGTCGCAAGAGATCTTCTGTATATATATTTTTCCTGCCACATGGAGGACCAAGAAGGAAGGGAAATTCATTATATTTGGCTGTATTGTCAGAAGATAGGAGGGAGTAATATCCTATCCGCACATATCTTTAATCCATGGACAGTAATTGGCAATATATCGTTTTGAAATCCCATTAAAAAATTTTGGGCGTCATGACAAGGCAAGGGGGAATATTCTTCACCGAGGCGAGGGCAATATATAAAGGAAAGAGGAAGTGTATCAGCAAATTTTGTTTCTTGGTATCTTTGTACAAAGGAAAAAATATATATGAATGATACAAGAAGAGGAAAACGGAATCGGTCAACGTGGGGGATATATATTTGGAATTACATGGGCACAAGGAAAAAGGAAAGAAGCCAAACGTAATATGTTTTAAATATTCTTGAGTGGGTCTCTTTCTAAAAAAAGGCTAGGCATTCTCACTTATAAAAGGATCACGTACAGACAAGAATAGGGGGCTTTTTACACAACATTCACGACCATATTATTGAGAGAAGTCACGAAATACAAAAAAAGAGAGAAAGGAGCATCGCGGATGTGTCCCTTCGCGGATGTGTCCCCGCCGAGCTTCATCCTCGGCGACGACGACCCTGTTGCTTCCCGTCGTTGTTGCTTCACGTCTCCGCCTGTTCCTCTTGCCGTGACGAGCCTTGTTGAAACACGAAGCAGCAGCTCTACATCTAACTTTGCTGACGTTTTTGCCGACGAAGTCGCTGGTCTTTCGCTGCAGCTTGTTCAATCTTTAATTTCGCCAAGGCCACTCACGAATAGCAAACTCCCAGCAAACTTTCAACGAACTCAAGCTTGACCAGACGAAAGCCTGCAAACCTACACTGACCTTCCGAACCCAGCAAGCCTTAGACGATTCTCCAGTGTTGTTCCTCGATTCTGTCATTGCTGTTAAGCACAACCAAGAGCACTTTTCTGCCGAGTCAAGTACATTGCTGAGGAGTCTTCACCGCGATCCGCAATCCGGATCCGTCGCCGGTCCAAACTTGGAAAGTAAATATTCGAATTAGGTAAAAGCTCATCTAATTTGACTTTCGAGTATATTGTTTCCTTATTATAATTTTGTATGAATTTTTGAATGATATTATCGTATCCATTACGTCTCTGAATAGCCTTTAAATTAGGAATTATTTCCTAATTTCACAACGTGCATATGATCGACAGTCCGATTTCATGCCCGAAATATAACTCGCGATCGCACGGAAATGTTAGAAGTATGCCCTAAAGTCATCATGTAATAGTTACATGTTAGGGATTTAAGTTGTATTTTCAATTACATTATTTATTTAATGTCAAGGACGTATTCATTCATTTGTCCAATTATTTATGAATGATTCCATAAGATCAGTTGTGACTGGACCTATTCTTAAGACGTTAAGAATATGTGTGACAGGTTCACAGTTAGATTGAATCTTTAAATTGTTCCAAGTCGATGGATCATTGAGTGGATATCAATAATCCTGTTGAGACTGGTGTGTTCTTAACTTTACCGTTAAGTATTGAATATTTAAGGGAATGACGAGTCACGAGTCATTGGGTATTGTGATGCTCGAGTTAGAACACAGGTGCTTGTACCAGACAAGTTCACTGAACGTGACACACATATAACGATTAGCAACATGTAAGCTTTTAGCGTGGTCAATGCCTAATCGTTCATGCTCTGATCTTGTGTAAATAATCCTTAGACCTGAGGTACAATGTTGACTTGTATGTTGGATGGCTATGGTTCACAGGTGCACATATTGCTGGTTCGTTGATCCGTCTCTGTACTTGATGGTCATAGTTCGTTCACATGCGAAGTTACACGTGTGCGCAAAATGGAATCTGTCTCCTTGTTATACGCACGGTACAATAATGATGTCCTATGCAATCTAATCTTGACATGGCATTAAAATCCTCGGCCGGGGTTGTAATCGAAAAAGAACTGTTCATATCTCATATAAAATGCATGTCAATTAGATTTCTGCATATGATCGAATTGGTGGCTTGACAAATATTCCATGGTCTTTGTTCGATCGGGACATAGTAAGGCAGAGGGATTGAATTACACTGTAGTCAAAGCTGACAGGTTCATTATGTTCTTAAAGCATTCACGCTGTCTGGGTAGCCATGACATATTGCTAGATGTCAATCATGGCTTGTAAGACCTAGAGGTTGATCGGGACAATCAATTTTCTTGGGAGTACTAATGTGTTAGTGCAAGTCTTATTACCAGCTCAGTGATGAACCTAGGGATGTCACACACCATAACCAATTTTGGATGACGTTGTATGGAAAAGACGATGTTGCAAATATGTTTGCAATCAAATTGAATTGGACTGAAATTAAATTAAATGGGATTTAATTTAATTCAATTTTTGTCATGGGGGTGTGTGCATATGATGCTCACAAAAATATACGTTGCTGATTATGTACTTCTATATTTGTATATATATTTATGTATATATTTAATAATGCACACGGACAGCAATGTTGCTGTCCGTGTGTGTTTTAAGTCTTATTTAAAAAAAAGGGGGGGCACACGGTCAACAAAAGGTTGCTGACCGTGTGCATCATGATCAGCAACCGTTGCTGATCATGTGCGCATGTACATACATGCATGATCAGCAACGGTTGCTGATCGTGTGCATCATGATCAGCAACGGTTGCTGATCGTGTGCATCATGATCAGCAACCGTTGCTGATCGTGTGCATCATGATCAGCAACCGTTGCTGATCATGTGCGCATGTACATACATGCACGATCAGCAACGGTTGCTGATCGTGCATGCGATCAGCAACTAACGAAAAGTTGTATGAAGATAAAAAATGTGCGCGAGAGGAAGAAGAAATAAAAAAATATACGTTTTCTCTCTTCCGACGCCGTGACTAAAATATCGAGAATGCGAAAATTTGTCACCACAAGATTGCTAGCACAATTCTATTGGTGATTTTCCGTAAGTTCTTCCTTCCGTTCGTCGTGCGATTGGTGGTGTGTCTGAACTAGAGGTCCGACGTTTGTGGGGCTCGAACTGAAGAACATCCGAACCGAAATCGTTCTGGGCACGTCGCGAAAGAGGTCCGACACTTGTGGAGCTCGAACTGAAGAACATCCGAACCAAAATCATTATGGGCACGCTGCAAAAAGTAATTCGTTTAACCCCCTATGGTTTTCCGATTTTTGATTGAAATGCACGACCAACGCCTTTGGAGATACATGTATAGTTATATCTTTCCGCTGCGTTTGTATTTATTTAACTATGCATGTTCCGTAGAAAACTAACAGTGGTATCAGAGCCAATCCTTAGGCGTTCTCGTGCGTTTAATTGATTTTGGTTCATATATATTTTTGCGATCCAATGGCCAATTTAAATTTGTTGAGAGAATTGCTTGCTCTTAATTTACCTATAGAAGTTGATTAATTTATATGATAAATTTGATCAACCAAGCAAAAATTGGAACTAAATCAATTTTGAATCAAAAATCCGTAGCTTGTTTTCTTTTGCATTTTTCTTCTGCAAAATGATTCACGACTTTGAATCTAAAGGCAACAACGTCACCGTCACTTGGAATCACACTCGTGAAATTTGTTTCACCGGCTTTGATTTCTTGACGTGGTTTACGTTGCTCGGCCATGAATTTGATTCGGTGCAGAATTTTGTTTGTGCCTTCCAAAGTTTTAAATTTAGAATTTATGGCTCACAAGAAAGGGTGGTGATCATGGAAAAACCCCTAATCAATATGATTGATGTATGGATGAATGTATGATGATTACAGGTATTTTTTGGGGGTTGTAATTATTAAATGGAGGTTGCGTCCTTCTTTTTATTTTCATGTAATGTATTTTTTTTTTAGTATAGTTTAGTATTATCAATTATTGTTGTAAACATTACACGAGGAGGAACCATTAAGCCGGAGAGCTCTATGGGCCCGGTCCGTGAAGAGTTCAAGGATCCAAGAAGAAATGAAGAGCGATCTCTATTATTAAAACATTAAAATGGCTAAATGGGGCTCATTGGCTCGAGACCCATTGAGCCATTATTCCATGATCACCACGTAGGATAGATTTTTTTATGCATACGATATCTATTTATTTATTTAGTTGTTATGCATGTTAAACCGGTTAATGTGCAAAGTGAGACCATTAATAACGACCCAAATCTTCTTATTAATTATATTAAGTCGAAATGGGTTTCGGACTCGTGGCCTTCCATCGTCGTGGTTTGGTCCAACATTATAGTGGTTGATTGACCGGCTATGGATACATAGGGGTCAATGGCCATTTATAATATTAAATCACTCTATTATGCATATGATGTTGTGGGGTTGGAGCTAAACGATTTCCAATAACTGTCAGGTGAGGGGATCGTTTGTGTTTTCAATACTTGCATGAGATGATGGCCTAGACTTAACTATGATCATGATGTCAATAACTGTTAGGTGAGATTTTCGTGGTCTAGAGGCCGAAGTTATGATTGGGACTCGCATATGATGCGTTGAACAAGTTGGTTCACTCACTAAGTTCATAGAACACCAATAACTATCAGGTGAGGTGGGCTATGGGCTAGTGAGACTCCAATCCCCACTAGTAATCTTTACCCAATAAAGATTACCGTTTCTCATTTTAAGGAGTATGGGATTCGAAAAAAATTTAGTGGGAGGCACTATTTCATTTAAAGGCCAAAATGAAATGGTTATTTTGAAAGACAACGGCTAACAATTTATTTTCTGCACAGATATATTATTACTCTGAAAATGGTGACCACAAACCCACTCGCTTCTATACTTGACAAGAATTGTTTGACTGGACCCAATTTCACTGACTGGGTGAGAAATTTGAGAATTGTTCTTAATTCAGAGAAAATCGGGTATGTGCTTGATCAAAAGATGCCAAACTCCTTTCCCAAGGGTGGGACCCAAGAGGAACGCATTACTTATGATAAGTGGCGTGATGATGACTTGAAAGTTAGGTCATACATGTTTGCTTCAATGAACAATGAATTGCAGAAGAAGTATGAAACTATGGAAGATGCTAGGTCGATCATATTGCACTTAAAAGAATATTTTGATGAGAATAGTTGAACCTCTAGATATGAGATATCTAAAGCATTGTACCGTATGAGAATGGCTGAAGGATCATCGGTTAATGATCATGCTTTGAAAATGATATGGCACATCGAAGAGTTGGCTAGGCTCAATCTTGTTATGGATAATGAGTTAGCTGTGGATTTGATCCTCCAATCTCTACCCGATTCCTTCTCTGGCTTTGTCCAAAACTTCCACATGCATAAGATGGAGAAAACTCTTGCTGAGTTACATAACATGTTGGTAGTTTATGAGACGGAAATGCACAACACTAGGCCCAATATGGTGGCTATGGCTAAGGCTTCTTCTTCAAAGAGTAAGACTGTTTTGAAGAAAAAGAAATGGAAGAGGCCTATGAAACATGCTGTGCAATCAAAGCCCAAGGTTGAAAAAGGGAATTGTCACTATTGTGGTGTTAAAGGGCACTGGAGGAGGAACTGCAGGAAGTACCTCGCGAGCTTGAAGGTCAAGCCTAAGGACCAACCTTGCGAAGGTATGGTGTCTATGCTTATTGAAACTAATCTTATGGTTAGTGCTGAATCCAACTTATGGGTTCTAGATTCTGCTGCAACCTCACATATTTGTATGTCTTTGCAGAATCTGGAAATAAGCAGGATGCTGGGGCGAAATGAAATTGTCCTAACATTTGCAAATGGAGCAAGAGTTGCTGCGTTAGCTGTAGGGACTTTTCGTTTATGTTTGCCTTCTGGACATGTATTGGTATTGAAGAATTGCTTGCATTATGAGAATGCCGTTAGGAACATCATCTCTATACCTCGTTTGAGTAAAGAGAATTATGAATTTTCTTTTGCTAATGATGTATGTTCTATTTATCATAATAGGAGATGTGTTGGTTCTGGCTTATTAACCAATAATCTTTATACCATTACAATGTCCGGTAATGCGATTACCAATGCCAATAAGCAACAAAATAATGATATAAATGCCATAACTAATAAACACCCTAGAGATAGTCCAAACCCAAAATATGTTTGGCATCTTCGATTAGGTCATATTGGAGAAGATAGAATCAACAAACTGAGTAATGATGGGTATATTGATCCATCAATGTTTGAGCCATACTCGGCTTGTGAGGCATGTCTTCTAGGAAAAATGACCAAATCGCCCTTTGCGGGACATAGTACGCGAGCTGCTGACATACTGGGATTGATACATACAGTTGTGTGTGGACCAATAAATGAAAATGCTAGAGGTGGTTATTCTTACTTCATTACATTCACCGATGATCAGTCACGGTATGGTTATTTGTACTTAATGAAGTATAAATTTGAATCTTTTGAAAAGTTCAAGGAATTTAGGGCTGAAGTTGAGAAACAAACAGGAAAATGTATCAAGGCTCTTCGATCTGATCGAGGAGGTGAATACCTTAGTACTGAATTCCTGGACTATCTTAAGGAAAATGGCATTATATCACAATGGACACCTCCTGGAACTCCAGAACACAATGGTGTATCTGAAAGAAGAAATCGCACTTTATTAGATATGGTGCGATCTATGATGAGTTACACTGATTTGCCTATATCCCTTTGGGGATATACCCTCGAGACAGCTGCATATGTACTGAACAGAGTGCCATTCAAATCTGTTCCAACTACGCCTTATGAGATATGGCATAGTAGGAAACCAAGTTTTAATCATATTAAGATTTGGGGTTGTCCAGCTTTCGTCAAGAAGCTTAAAATGGAAAAATTGAAGGCTAGGTCTGAACAAGGTCGCTTCATTGGATATCCAAAGGAATCTCTTGGATACTATTTCTATTTTCACTCTGACCTAAGAATTTCGGTCAGTAGGCATACTTCTTTTCTGGAGAATCAGTTCGTTCAGGAAGGTGGTGTTGGGCGGAAAATAGTCTTACAAGAAGAGAACAATGAAGTACCAAATAACCAAGTTCAAACACCAATATCTGATTCAGTGGGAGCTTCTGATACACAACCTCTTAGGAGGAGTGCGAGAACATCTCGTCCACCTGCTCGTTATAGACACTTGGTTGAACATATTGAACCATTATTCATTGTGAATGATGGTGATCAACCTGGTGATCCAAACACCTATGAGGAGTCGATGTTGGACATCGATTCTGGTAAATGGCTAGAAGCCATGAAATCCGAAATGGATTCAATGTATTCCAACAAAGTTTGGACCTTAGTTGACTTGCCTGATGGTATTGTACCAATTGGCTATAAATGGATCTTCAAGAGGAAGATGAATGCTGAGGGTCAAGTTGGAACTTACAAAGCACGACTGGTGGCGAAAGGATATCGTCAAAAAGAAGGAATCGATTATGACGAAACTTTCTCACCTGTAGCCATGCTAAAATCCATTCGGATTATGTTGGCTATAGCTGCACACCTAGATTATGAAATATTCCAAATGGATGTCAAAACGGCTTTTCTAAATGGTTTTCTTGAGGAGGACATCTATATGGAATAACCACGGGGTTTTGAATCCAATGGTGAACATCAAAAGGTGTGTAAGCTTAAAAGATCCATTTATGGACTCAAACAAGCCTCCAGAAGTTGGAACATCCGTTTTGATGAAGTAGTCAAATCGTTTGGTTTCATCAAAAACCCGGATGAACCTTGTGTATACAAGAAGGTCAGTGGGAGTGCAATTGCATTTCTAGTTTTGTACGTCGATGATATACTTTTGATTGGGAACGATGCACCGATGATATCATCGATCAAACTATTCTTGTCACAAAAATTCTCTATGAAAGATTTAGGAGAGGCAACCTATATTTTAGGTATAAAGATCTATAGAGATAGATCGAGACGATTGATTGGCCTCTCACAGTCTACGTACATAGACAAAGTGTTAACACGTTTTAACATGCAATGTTCCAAAAGAGGATTATTGCCTTTTAGGCATGGAATCCATCTTTCCAAGGAGATGTGTCCCAACACTCCTGAAGAAAGAGAGTGGATGAGAAAGATACCTTACGCATCTGCTATTGGAAGCATAATGTATGCTATGCTATGTACAAGACCTGATATTGCACATGCTGTAAGCATTACTAGCAGATATCAGTCTGATCCAGGAGAAGAGCACTGGATGGCAGTCAAGAATATCCTTAAGTACTTGCGAAGGACTAAGGATTTATTCTTGATTTATGGAGAAGGAGAGTTTAAAGTTAAAGCTTATACTGATTCCGATTTTCAATCGGATCCTAATGATTATAAGTCTACATCTGGGTTTGTCTTTACACTTAATGGTGGCGCAGTTAGTTGGAAGAGTTCCAAACAGAGCATAACTGCTGATTCCACCACTGAGGCAGAGTATGTAGCCGCTTCAGAAGCAGCAAAGGAAGCTGCTTGGATGAAGAAGTTCATTTCTGAACTTGGAGTCGTTCCTTCCATTGAACAACCAATAACGTTGTTTTGTGATAACAATGGAGCAATAGCTCAAGCGAAGGAACCAAGGTCTCACCAGAAGTCCAAGCACATTGAGAGACGCTTCCATCTCATTAGAGAAATTGTGGGGAGAGGTGATATCGCCTTGCAGAAAATTGCCTCAGCGGAAAATGTGGCAGATCCCTTCACTAATGCATTACCTCAATCTTCTTTTGAAAGTCACATTGACAAGATGGGTTTGAGGTACCAAACAAATTGGCATTAGTGCAAGTGGGAGATTGTTAGAAGTATGCCCTAAAGTCATCATGTAATAGTTACATGTTAGGGATTTAAGTTGTATTTTCAATTACATTATTTATTTAATGGCAAGGACGTATTCATTCATTTGTCCAATTATTTATGAATGATTCCATAAGATCAGTTGTGACTGGACCTATTCTTAAGACGTTAAGAATATGTGTGACAGGTTCACTGAACGTGACACACATATAACGATTAGCAACATGGAAGCTTTTAGCATGGTCAATGCCTAATCGTTCATGCTCTGATCTTGTGTAAATAATCCTTAGACCTGCGGTACAGTGTTGACTTGTATGTTGGATGGCTATGGTTCACAGGTGCACATATTGCTGGTTCGTTGATCCGTCTCTGTACTTGATGGTCATAGTTCGTTCACATACGAAGTTACAAGTGTGCACAAAATGGAATCTGTCTCCTTGTTATACGCACGGTACAATAATGATGTCCTATGCAATCTAATCTTGACATGGCATTAAAATCCTCGGCCGGGGTTGTAATCGAGAAAGAACTGTTCATGTCTCATATAAAATGCATGTCAATTAGATTTCTGCATATGATCGAATTGGTGGCTTGACAAATATTCCATGGTCTTTGTTCGATCGGGACATAGTAAGGCAGAGGGATTGAATTACACTATAGTCAAAGCTGACAGGTTCATTATGTTCTTAAAGCATTCACGCTGTCTGGGTAGCCATGACATATTGCTAGATGTCAATCATGGCTTGTAAGACCTAGAGGTTGATCGGGACAATCAATTCTCTTAGGAGTACTAATGTGTTAGTGCAAGTCTTATTACCAGCTCAGTGATGAACCTAGGGATGTCACACACCATAACCAATTTTGGATGACGTTGTACGGAAAAGACGACGTTGCAAATATGTTTGCAATCAAATTGAATTGGACTGAAATTAAATTAAATGGGATTTAATTTAATTCAATTTTTGTCATGGGGGTGTGTGCATATGATGCTCACAAAAATATACGTTGCTGATTATGTACTTCTATATTTGTATATATATTTATGTATATATTTAATAATGCACACGGACAGCAATGTTGCCGTCCGTGTGTGTTTTAAGTCTTATTTAAAAAAAAAAAAAAAGAGGGGCACACGGTCAACAAAAGGTTGCTGACCGTGTGCATCATGATCAGCTACCGTTGCTGATCATGTGCGCATGTACATACATGCACGATCAACAACGGTTGCTGATCGTGCATGCGATCAGCAACTAACGAAAAGTTGTATGAAGATAAAAAATGTGCGCGAGAGGAAGAAGAAATAAAAAAATATACGTTTTCTCTCTTCCGACGCCGTGACTAAAATATCGAGAATGCGAAAATTTGTCACCACAAGATTGCTAGCACAATTCTATTGGTGATTTTCCGCAAGTTCTTCCTTCCGTTCGTCGTGCGATTGGTGGTGTGTCTGAACTAGAGGTCCGACGTTTGTGGGGCTCGAACTGAAGAACATCCGAACCGAAATCGTTCTGGGCACGCCGCGAAAGAGGTCCGACGCTTGTGGAGCTCGAACCGAAGAACATCCGAACCAAAATCATTCTGGGCACGCTGCAAAAGGCAATTCGTTTAACCCCCTATGGTTTTCCGATTTTTGATTGAAACGCACGAACAACGCCTTTGGAGATACATGTATAGTTATATCTTTCCGCTGCGTTTGTATTTATTTAACTATGCATGTTCCGTAGAAAACTAACAGGAAAATCGTCAATCCGATCTCCCACCCGAGATATGATTTGCGATTGCGTGAAATATTTGGCCAATCCTATCCTCATGCCCGGGATACGATTTGTCAATCTATTGTTTCTAAATTTAAATGGATGTCGGTAATATTTTGTGATATGGTGTCGTTTGATTATTTTGAAAATCCAAAAATATGTTAGGTAGAATTTCAATTAGAAGTTTTGAATGTTTAAGGAACTCTAAATATATCTAGAAGATAGGATAATTATTTAATTTAAATTAGGACTTGAGATAATTTATTTCCTAGTTTAAATTATGTGTTATTCTAATCCTAATAGATTATTTAGGTTATTTTTAAATTCAGAATTTCCATGAAATCCAAAAAAAAACATGAGTCACTTTAAGATAGATTGCATCTCAACTTGGGCATCTTTTAATTTCAAATTTCATTAGAAATTACCAAAAATAAATCATTTATCCGTCATTAGAATTATGTCACGTCGTCGCATGACATATAGTTTGCATGTTAGGCTGCATTAATCGAATGTTAATTTTTGCACGTCGTTACATATCGGTTAGCTTTCATTTAAATAAGTGAAAATCCAAAAAAAATATTGAGTGAATTGCTTGTTAATTAGAAATCATATTAGGATTGTTGATGTGATTTTCTAGCTAACAATGCAGATGCTTACGTTGCTTCGAGGTAAGTAATTCTTCCAATCTTGCAATTTATTTAATGTTTTGATTATTGGGTGTTACTTTGGTGGTTTGCGCACCTGCATGATCACCTCACATGCTAGTGACTAAGTTAAAATGAATCCAAACTGTCTGCATAAATATTTTTGAAAAGAAAAAGTACCGAAAGGGCGTTAGACTAGATCTAGCGTAACCAAGTTCTCGAGTTTAGAATCTCTTGTTCGTAGGAATAAAACATATCTCTCTATGTTTTATTTAGGTTTTTAATCGACCTAACACAAATAGATTAGTGGTAACTCCAAGCATGAAAATATTTGCACGTTAAGAACTTAAACCCTAAGTTGCGAATTGGTAGGGCTTGGGAGGGCCCGAGTTAAGCTTAGTCTTAATAATCCATTAGCCTGAGAAAATTTAGGTCGCGACAATCCCAAGTGTGATTCTCTGTGAGGGTAGTAAGTTTTGCCTCCATCGCTTTTTACCATCGAGGATCACTTGCTGCTTCATTGTATGAAAATGGTTCTTGTTCCTCTGAAATATGACTAAGACAACACATATGTTCCGCTGATAGTCGACTAAATGAGACGTATGAGGAAACAGGATATTGTGTACCTGGAGAACTCAAGGTAGAACATATGTAGTCCTTTGTCCAAGTCGGAGGACAAGCATGCCGTTGAGAACGTCGAGGTTGCTTAGTTAATTTTTGTTCAAGAACTGGTGAAGACTGCACTTGAGTAATTTTTGATGTAGATTCCACTGATGAATCAGCCAAATGAACATATTCAGATGATAACACGGGTGAATCAGCCAGGTGATTCAAGGTATCCCTTTTAACTAGTACAGAAGGGTTCGGTGCTATGAGAATATGTTGGGAAGCCATAGATAAATCTTCGTCGGATAAGAAATGACGGTTGTGCGAAGATGAGTGAGATGATGAAGACGTCATCTCTTGAAAAGGGAGACTATCCTCGTGGAATGTAACATCTTTGCTTATAAAGAACTTCCCTATAGAAATCTCCATAACTCGGTACCTTTTTTGAAGAGGGGAATATCCCATGAAAATACATTGTGTGGCACGGGGATCCATTTTATCCTGAGGGCCCATAGTTGTTGCATAACATAAACAGCCAAATATTCTAAGGTGATCAATTCCTGGCTATTTTCCATAAAGCATTTCAAAAGGAGTTCATCCATCAAGAATTCAAGTAGGCATCTGGTTAATTAAATAGGCTGCAGTGACCACACAATCTCTCCAATAATTTTCGAGAATTGAAGCTTGGTATTTGAGTGCTCGAGCTACCTCCAATAGATGTCTATGTTTGCGTTCAACAATTCCATTTTGTTGGGGAGTGTAAATGCAAGAACTGTCATGCAGTTTTGCATGAGAGGATAGAAAAGATATGCAATCAGTAGTAAAGAATTCCCGCCCATTATTTGTACGAATGCGCTGTACAGATTTGTCGAATTGATTTTTAACTAGAGAAATGAATTTCGACGAATTGGAAAAGGTTTGATTCTTGGATTGCATAAGAAAAACCCAAGTGGCACGAGTATAATCATCAACGATTGTGAGGAAAAAACGAGATCTATCACGATGTGGGGTATGATAGGGACCCCAGATATCCATATGGAGTAAAGAAAAGGCACTTTTAGCTCGTGACGTACTGATTGAGAAAGATGCTCGAGATTGTTTGGCCAAAGGACATATTGGACACTTTGGATGGGGAAAACGCGCACTATGGCCCAAACGTTTATGAAGAATGAGATTTTTATTACCACTGGCTGCATTACAAGAAATGCTTTTGTTTAATAAATCTAAACCTCTTGAGCTATCAATCCAAAAATATAATCTTAGTGCAACATTACCCAAGCCCATCAGTTTGCCAATCGAATGGTCCTGAAAGAAGCACTTTTCGACACTGAATATGGCACGACAAGAATTATCTTCGTAGGCCTTTGAAACAGATAGGAGGTTGAATTCAAAATCAGGAATATATAGGACATTTTTAAGGTTAAGGTTAAAATTTGACTGATAAGAACCGTGCCAATTTTGGTAACATAGGTGATGTTCCCATTTGGAAGACGTACTGATACGGAAGATTCTAGTCCTTTGTGAACATGGGAAAATAATTGCTCATTGCAAATTGCGTGGTTACTAGCATCCGAATCAATTATCCACGCATCAATTCAAATAGAATTCGTCTCGCAAATAAGAGTACCTGAGAAATTCGCATCGTTGTCGTTGGCCTTCAACTGACTGAGAGCTCTCATAATGTTTTGGTAATGGTCCTGATTAATTATCTGATGCGCCCCATCGGTTTTTTGTGCTGAAACCTGGTAAGCAGAAAATTCTTTTTCCTTTTTGTCTCTATCATTTGGTTTTCTATGTAGTTTCCAGCATGTATCAATAGTATGATGTGGGCATTTCAATATTCACAATATTTACCTTTTGATTTGGAATTTTGCCCATTAACCTTTGATGATGTGGCATTTCGTGGACCGCTGGTTGTCTTATAAGTAGGCATCAATATGGCCTGATGAGAACCATTGGATTCGATTGAGCTGATAGGAAAAAATGGCCGTCTGATCTTGTCCGCGAATCCCAGCCATCTGATTTCATCCGCTGATCCCAGCCGTCCATCCCAATGTTTTTAGGGTTTCCATCATTTTCCTTAGCTGCAGAGGACTTTCTTTGAAGTCCAGAAGACCAGAGACTTCCACGGCTTTTCATCTGCTTGTTGAGACCCAGAAAAGCCGAGACCTCCACGGCTTCTATTCATTGGTTCTGTCGGAGCAGCACCAGATGGGAAAGCAGCAAGGGCGACGCCTTCACCTACCCGTGCATGTTCAGCTGCGGCCAACCGTTGGCTTTCCTCTTGGACAACCAATTGGAAGATCTGGCCAAGCGACGGTACAGGGTCCATGGCAAGGATTTGCGAACGGAAAGGTGAGTAAAGCAAGAATTGAGTCATCTTCTCTTTGTCCTTTATGGCTCGGTACTGTCGGAGCGTTTCTTCTGGTCCGTCGAGTTGCTCTTTGGCTGCCTCGAGCTCATTCCACAGAGCCGAGAGTCGATTGAAGCAAGTGGTAACCAACGAGTTCCTTTGCTTCAATTCCGACAGAGCCCGTGTGAGTGAGAAAATCTTGGCTCGGTCAAGTTTTCCATACATTTCTCGGATATTATCCTAAATCGTCTTCAATTCTTTAGTCGGTGGTAGTCTGGTTGCAATGTCGGGGGTCAAACAATTTCCGATCCATGTGCAGACAAGCTGAATACATTTATGCCAGTGACGTTGTAATTGATCGTCAGACGGGAAGGGTACGGTTCCGTCAATGAACCCATCTTTATCCTTCGTGACCAAGGCTCGCCGAAAATCTCGAGCCCAAGAGCTATAATTTTCTGGTCCAGCGAGTTGCATATTGACGAGTCGCAATTCGAGTCCATTGGTCGGCGATGTGTAGAGCGGGTAGCCGGGCTCCAGGCAGCCACCGCTAGTCAGAACAACATAGGGCATGAAACCGGGTCCCAATACTAGGTAGAGATTTCCCCCTGGACCCGAATCCGGTGTCGGCCCACTTTCATTGGGCTGAGTTCCGGGATTTGGAGCTCTCGGTGATGTGTATTGGGCTCATGATTGGTTTGGCCTGATGGCCCATGGGCCTTGCACCGGAAACCATTGGACCGGTCGCCATTGGACGAGGTTGGGAATCTGAGCAGCAGAAGTGATAGCAGGATCCGAGTCAGCAGCTGTAGTAGAAGTAGGAACGGCAGAAGATCGTGCCTCTTCAGTTAAATCAATTTGATCCGAGGCTTGATTTTGAGGTGAGTTCGAATTGTCTTCCATCGAAAGGTTCTTGGGCATGGTATTGTTGATGAATTTCTTTCCAATTGCTGATCTGTTTTGCAGGACTAAACTTGCAACAACAAATCAGAAAAAAAAAACACGGAGGCAATTTGAAGGACTTTTCTGCAGAAGCTAGGTCAAGAAAGACCACTTTGATACCATGACAAAAAACAAAGAAAATGGAGGAAATTTTGTATTGTATTGATTTGAAAAGAATACATGTACATTGGTATATTTATAATGCTAGAAAGAAGAAAAATAGGAAATAATATATAAGATTACAATTTCCCATTTACTAAACTAATCACGGATTGACTAAATCAATCGAGTCCTCAACGAGGATCATCCAAATCTTCAATAGTATCAAATCGCATCTCCAACACCATTTGAATCGAAAAATGATTAAGTAATAATTTTTAATTTACTATGGGAATCAAAGCATGTTTAAGATCGCAAAAAATAAATAACAAATAATTTTCAGTTATTGTAGGGTCCACTCTTTCAAAAATTTATGTCTGGCCACGTACTCTTACTCCCACAGTGGCTCAAATAGAGTTATGCTAGCAAAGCCCTTTTAAATTTGCCCGAAGAACAAACATGGCCTTGAAAGAGTTCATCCTCCTAAGCTTTGATTTATTTGGAGTTTTGCTTTAGCTAATACGCTTGAAGGTTTTTTAGTTTCAAACGCCTCTCATATGCAAAAACATAATAGGCGGAATGTTACTAGATGTATGAACTATTAAATTTTCACGAAACAAATTCAGAAGTTTTGTTTTATATTCACATAGAAAGGGTAGTATCTATTAAAAAGTCTAACCCAAGAGCTTATACTAATAGATAGAGGAAGACTACATGTATATAAAGAGCATATACATCCCATAGTCAAGAGATGTCTGATATTTCAACGCATATCTCACGTGCAAGCCAGATTAAGAATAAATGTAGAATTTGACGGAAAGGGTGGATGTACACACGAATAAGCTAGGGCAGAACCAGCTTTAAACAGTGTTAAATAGTCCAACCCAAATATTTAAATCGATAGGTTGTGCATAAGTAAATGAAGCTCAAACTCAAGAATTTTCAAGTGCAAACGATGGAAATCCTATTACGGGGTGAAGTTGATTGTTGTGGCGTTTTAAAGGAGGTTATTGAGCTACAATACTTGTCTGCAAAAAGTTCGGCATCTATTTAAACGACTGGTGGAATGGGCTAGCAGTGTTGGTGTGAAATTAATTGAAAGTCATATAACTTAAACGTTGTCACTTACATTTCTTACTTGATTGGCAATCACGGGTTAAAAAAACTCATGTGCCTTTGATGATTGCAATCGGTATAATTGTTTGCAGTGTATTTATCATAGGTAGAACTCTGTGTTGGTTGTGCTACACAGGACGATCGGCGTCCACGTCAACAATTTTTAGTTAAAATTGACCAGAATGACTAAATTACCAAATTATTAAAAGGTTTATGACTCAATTAGCATAGTTGAAAGGTTTAAGACTAAATCAGTATAGGTGCAATAGATTTAGGATTTTTTAAATAATTTTCCCGACTTAGATTTAACCGGTTCGTAAGGCTGTGGGTTTTCCATGTTTTTTTAGACAACCTGAGCTCAGCATTCTGCCGTGTTATTACGAAAATACGAGCATGCTCCATATTGAACAATCTAACATAATTGAGGAGGAACGACGACAGACGGTTTCTTGAAAGGAACTTCTGTCCATGTTCATAGAGTTTGATTAGTGGAAGATGAATCTGATTCTATTGCCAAGCACATGATCTACTGTCTGCTGGCAAATTCCAATCTTCCATTTGAGGATAAGATTTAGGGAACATTGTGGTTTTGGTCCATCGTGCACTGTCGACAAAAATTAATTTAGGTCATTGTGATTTAAATTCCACAGATTTTCAAAATATCGTCAACTCAAGGTGCAGATGCAATGACTACACGCTAACAACTCATTCGAAATGAAAAAGCAAAAGGGCATATGAAATTGAATGTTTGATCCTACACTCCAGACAAAAAGGCATTCAATTTGTACCTAGAAAACTTTGGTTGATATAATAAAAGTAGTTAAAAGTTACATTAGTCTCCAGCTTAAACAAGTTGGCCTTTTTCTTCCTGTAAATCAAGTGACGTTGATGTGATGAAAAGAATGAGGCTGCCAAATCATACTTTAGCAGCTACAGGCCCTAAAACTGCAAAGTACGACGACCATTATTGAGTCCATTGCAAAATTGTTTCAACGTTCATTCATGCCAAAAAGCTGAAATGAAGAGTAAGTGTTGCTATTCTTATCATAGTGTTTGAGATGGGTGAGACTTCACCTTGATTTTAGGTTTTTGCTTTTGTACAAGTCTTTGGTATTAGGGTTTTCTTTTTTCTTTTACTTAAGATTCGGATCCTCTCTATCTGTAATAACATCTTCAGCAATTCCTTGAAAATGACATCTCAAATTGTAACTAGATAGCCGGAATCCACGTGGGCCAAACGCCTACGGGAGTACAAGGTAGTGACCCGAATGGTTCAGCACTTTCTCTCACCTGGCGTATGGATCCTATATTTTATGTCAGTGCTTGGCAGCTATTTGTAACTATCTAACCCTAATCCAGGCGGCCAAGTTCTAAAAGGAGCGGTAAAGGTGGTGGCAATTTGAAGGGACAGGTCTTACTTATCATTGCCAAACTTTAGACTAGAACCACGTCACCCATTTAGGGTTTTAGAAATGGCCTCTGTAGTGTCAAGTGTAGCATTGTCCAAAACAAGTTCAAGAGGTGACTCGGACGGTTTAACCAGCACACTTTGGCTGATGCACTGCTCCAATACCCTTTGGAAGGATCCAATCCGATTCACGTGATCAGCCAAGCTCTAAAAAAGGCATACTTGTAATAACGATCATTTAGGATGAATCTCACTTGTGAATAACTTCGAAAAGTCATCTCCCATTATAGTGAGCCATATTCAAACGTTCACCGAATCAAACCCCAACACTTCATTTTATAAATTAAAAGTATAATCGCTTGTCTGTTCCCCACCATTATTGTCAAAACGATTAGCTCACTTCTAAATTTAAAGGAGGAAGTAGGAAGAAGGAGATTGTGAACGTGTCCAACTTCATCATTTCTTGTCATGACTCGGAATTCCCTTATGGTTGGCATAATTTTCTCGTGTAAAGCCATGCAATCAAAAGTGGGATGCAATGAGGTGAAGTCCATGGAAGCTGGTGTGGTAAAGCAAAAATTTTCAGTCATAAAGTACTTGTCCCTTCAAATGGGCAACCTTGGAATCTACAATGCTTTGGGTTCCTTTCCTTTAAAGACCCATGATGTGCATACATATATATTATATATGGATATATAGTCAACATCATGGACTGAATATGTTAGTGGGATTGGGGTATGACCAATACCTAGTAGTGCTCCATTACGGACGTGGTTGCACCGTGGGAATCTCATCTATCGGCTTTGCTAGAAAACACTACGGTTTTGTAGTGCCTCAGTTTACCTAACAAGGAACGACGTGTCCCGGGCAGTCGTCGGCTCTCTATGGAGGATCGTGACAAAAAGCAATGGATTTTTGGATAAAAGAATTGCTCAATAGCCTATTTCGAGCCCCATGTAATCTCTCACCTACTTATATACCTTGAAGTTAGCATCTCACTCATTTATAATACGTCCAGAACATATTTATCCGGCGAGAGTTTTAGCCGTCAACGCACCCGGATTGGGCTCGGACTTATTGATTCTCCTCAATGATCCCCGTGAATTAAGGTATCGACTTTCCACTCCGTTTGTCTAGACTCTAATGTTCTAGAGGTTTGGGACAGTCGACGCAGATCGATGACAACTAATCGAGTGTTATAGGGGATTAACATATACATGGTGGAAGCAGATCGATGACAACTGAACAAAATAGGGATTGTCTGCATCGGTCAAGCAGGACGAGACTCTTAGCATAGGTTAGTTATGATCAGTCAATTACATCGCGTCGACTGTCAAACAGTTGTGTATACGTTCAAATAAAATACTTTCTGTTGGGACTAACTATACAACCTAGGAGGGGGTGAGTAGATTGTTTTGGAAGATTTTAAACTTCTACGGAAAACAACATGTAACAAAAAGATATCACAATACACCAACTATATGGGAGACAATATATCACTTATATGCTAGAGATGATAAACAAAAGAATAAGCAACTACACATAAAGATATATGATGGTTCAGATTTGATTCCAATACTACATCCACTCTCAACACTAACAGTCACAAGGTGAGCAGAATTGCACTAGTAATTTGTTAATTAAGTTACACTCAGCAAGCATCACTCATATCAGTTTGTAGATCATACTACTAGGAGGTGGATGCTGCTATTACTTGGTACACTTGAAGTTCGAATACAATTACAATGCAGCAAGTGATATTGACAAGCAGGAGCTTTTTGCTTAGTATACAGCAAAAAGTGAATTCAGGAGAATTACAAGCTCGCTATTTTTCTAACTCTTGGACTTCAAAGACCTTCTCTTTTTATTTGCATATTCAAACTAGTCGTTGCTGATGTTTGAGAGAGGTAAGGTAGCCGTTTAGAGTTATTGGTGCTGCTATCCTCGGAACTGATCACCTATACAACCTATTCCTGAATTTCTGCAGACTTTCATGAAATAGCTTTTGCTGTTGTACTGTAGCTACAACTCTGACTATCTGTCAAGCTAACAATTCTCTTTTTGGCCGAGTTTTTTGCTGTGCCTGTCTAGTCTTAACGGTTACAATAGTGACCTAACGATCACATTATATGATATGTTAGCTGAACATTACGATTTGCTTGATCTTTATAGCCTTAATGAGACATCATCGTTTAGTTGATCTTTGAGATCAATGGTGCTTTTTATATGATCCTTCATGAACAGTCTTATGATCTTTTTTTCAATGAATAACATTATGAGTATCACTAAGTCCTTTAAATATATCTACACTTAAATAATATATGTATTATATTAAAAATAATTTGGGTATCATCAAAATTCATTTTGAAATATTTCCCCAACACTTTCTTGAGAGTAAACATCGAATGTCAACAGCATGGGCCAATATGAAGCCCATTAAGAGTAGGCTAGACATCAAGCTTCCCCCAATAACGACCTCTTAGGCAAGTGGGGCCCCCCTTAATTGGACTAAATTGATGCCCAAGCCCCCCTTCCCCGCCCATCAGCTCAGATGCCTAGGCACGTGGTCCTAGCCGTTGATTTCCTCCTTTTGAGTGCCATGTCATTAAATGTCTTGGCTACTTTATGAGAAACAAATCATTTTTAATTGGGGTTTGTTTGGTGAAACTAAAAATTAAGCACTGCTGATTTTTTGAAGTGATAATCTTAAGTGCTGAAAATAGATTCAGAAGTTGTTTGACGATAATTACAAATTGATAGTTGCATGTTATTATTATCTTTCCAAGCATAGAAAAGAAAAGCCATTATTGTTAGGTTTTATTAGTATATTTAGCAAGACTCTAACTATCATCAATTTTTATTTGGTTAAATTAAATAAGTAGCCCCCCTCTTACTGATTAGAATAATTGATTTTTTGACTTAATTAAATCGTTTAGTCAATTATACTAAAGGTCATCAGACAAGCTTGATCCTATTAAGCTTTGAAATTATATTTCTCAGTACCTAATTGGGTTATCAAATAGGGTGTTAGTCTTTTATTTATGAGGGAAAATTCTAATTAAGGACCCCAAGCGGGGTCAAATTCTCAAAAAAGGGCTCAAAGTGAACATTGTGTTAAATAAGGGCCTGAAGTGCTCAATCAGTTTCAAATAAGGACCTGAAATGCCCAAAAAATTTCAAATAAGGACCTGAGTCCCCGGCCAGCCAAAATACCTACCGGCCGGCGAGAAAGTTACTGTTCTGGCACTGGAACAGTAAATTTTTAAAATTTTTTTTTTGTTTTTTTATTTTCCTTTTCCTTTTCATTTTTTTTTCTTTTCTTTCTCCGCCGGCCATAGCCAGGGCTGAGCAAAGGTTGCTGGCGTCAAGTGAGGCCGCCCTCGCTGGCGTCGAGTGAGGCCACCCTCTTCGGCATCGGGCGAGGGCCGGCCTCACCTGGGTTGGGCGAGGGCGGCCTTGCCACTTGACCTCGTCGGCTGCTAGCGAGGCTCGACCTCGTCGGCGTCGGGCGAGGCCGCCCTCGCCTAGCCCAAGCGAGGGCGGCCCTCGCCCTAGGCCGGCGAGGATGGCCTCGCCTGAGGTTGGCGAGGGCGACCTCGCCTAGCCCAAGTGAGGGAGGCCCTCGCCCGACACCGGCGAGGGTGGCCTTGCCTGAGGCCGGCGACCTCTGCGGGCCCGGTGGAGGAAGAAAAGAAAAAAAAAGAAAAGGAAAAGGAAAATAAAAAAACAGAAAAGGAAAAAAAAAGTTACTGCTCCGGTGCCGGAATAATAACTTTCTCGCCGGCCGGCAGGTATTTTGGCCGGCCGGGAACCCAGGTCCTTATTTGAGACTTTTTGGGCACTTCGGGTCCTTATTTGAGATTGATTGAGCACTTCAGGTCCTTATTTGACACAATATTCACTTTGGGCCCTTTTTTGAGAATTTTACCCCACTTGGGGTCCTTAATTGGAATTTTCCCTATTTATGATGATACCAAGACTAATTCATTACTTCATACTAAGCAAGAACTTACCTCCAATAAGATTGCTTTCATGGTTTTGGTCAGTAAATTACTTTTTGGAGTCTTTCAATAGTAAGAAATCATAAAAAAGGAATTAATCCATATTCAGTCTTTTAACTTATTCGGCTTCTGCAATTGGGCCCCCGGACTTTTGGCGATTTGACGAACATTTTTGTGGCGGGTGGATATCTTATCTTTGATTGGTTCCCTAAAAGAAATTACAAAAATCTCACAATTAGATTAGATTATATTTTCACATAATCTTGCATGTTTAAGAAAATTCTAGGTAATTTTTCTTGATGGATTAGGATAAGTTAGATCGCATGTTAGATTAGATTTCCTTGTTAAGTTAGGATAGTTTGCATTAGAAGCATATCTAAATAGATTCTAAAATATTAGGATAATTTTCTGATTTAAATTAAGATTTGGCGTGGTTTATTTTCTAGTTTTAATTAGATAATATCTTAATCTTGATAGTTAATCTTGAGAAATTTTTAATTATGAATTTTAAAAAATATAACAAAAACATTATCTTTGAATAGGTTAGTTTCTTTTCTTAGTTAAGATCACATGTTTAAATTAGGGTATTTATTAATTACGAGTCTTTAAATGCAAATAAAAAAAATATCATAGGTCGTTTGCTTATCTTATGTACCGTTCTCATGTTATTCCGAATGACCTTGCTTGGTTTGACGATTTTTCTGATTTTCTATGTTTGTTATTTGGAAATCTTTCCTTCATGAAAGTCGTATAATACATTCAAATCTGTCTAGCATAAAATTTTCATAAAATTTCATGTGGATTAGATTAGCATGATTGATGCTCAAAGTTGCATTTTCTGTTTGTAAAAAATGATTTCGGACTGACCTCTGCATGTTCTGCAATTTTTTACAATTTTTGTGTTCGTCATATGGAAACACTTCCTTCATAAAAGTTGTAGAACACATATGTGAAACCTCAAAATTTCATGCAATTTCATGTTGATTAGGATAGTCCGATTTGTGTGTGATGAGGACGTCAGAATCCTGTGCTTTGGTCCAAAAATTTTCAGTTTTAGTGACAGAATTGGTTTTGCAATTTTCATAAAGTTCGGGTCCTTTTTTGCAAAAATTAAAAACTTCAAAGTTGTTCATTAGGGTCTCATTATGAAAACTGGAAAGTTTGGGGACCTAAGAACAAGATTTTTGGGGTCATTTTGTCAAAAAGTATTTTGCAAATGAGTCCTCGGTGAAAACCAAATTTTCTAAACAAATAAGGGGCTTTTTAGCGGAAACTCAAAGCATGAAAGTTGTTAGAAACATAGAATTCTAACTGTCTAAAAATTTTCACACAGTTAGGATAAAGTTTGTTATTTTTCCTACCTTTTTTCAAAATCCATAATAGCACCAAGTTCAGTCTGTCATTCCGAATTAAATTTTAATTTTTCGAAAAAATCGGGTGGGAATTGGGCAAAATGGTCTTCTTAAACTTTGATCCTTGTGATTTAAGCTTTCTAATGTCATTCTGAATTAAATTATAAACGGTTTTCTTGAGGAGGACATCTATATGGAACAACCACGGGGTTTTGAATCCAATAGTGAAAGTCGGAAGGTGTGTAGGCTTAAGAGATCCATTTATATACTCAAACAAGCCTTCAGAAGTTGGAACATCCATTTTGATGAAGTAGTCAAATTGTTTGGTCTCATAAAAAACGCGGATGAACCTTATGTATACAAGAAGGTCAGTGGGAGTGCAATTGCATTTCTAGTTTTGTACGTCGATGATATACTTCTGATCGGGAACGATGTACCAATGATATCATCAATCAAACTATTCTTGTTACATAAATTCTCCATGAAAGATTTAGGAGAGACAACCTATATTTTAGGTATCAAGATCCATAGAGATAGATCGAGACGATTGATTGGCCTCTCACATTCAACGTACACAATCAAAGTGTTAACAAGTTTTAACATGCAATGTTCCAAAAGAGGATTATTGCCTTTTAGGCATGGAATCCATCTTCCAAAGGAGATGTGTCCCAACACTCCTAAAGAAAGAGAGCGGATGGCAAAGATACCTTACACATCCGCTATTGGAAGCATAATGTATGTTATGCTATGTGCGAGACCTGATATTGCACATGCTGTAAGCATTACTGGCAGTTATCAGTCTGATGCAAGGGAAGAGCACTGGATAGCAATCAAGAATACCTTTAAGTACTTGCGAAAGACTAAGGATTTATTCTTGATATATGAAGAAGGAGAGTTTAAAGTTGAAGCTTATATTGATTCTAATTTTCAATAAGTTCCTAATGATTAGAAGTCTACATCTGGGTATGTCTTTATACTCAATGGTGGCACAATTAGTTGGAAGAGTTCCAAATAAAACATAACTGCTGATTCCACTACTGAGGTAGAGTATGTAGCCGCTTCTAAAGTAGCAAAGGAAGCCGCTTGAATGAAGAAGTTTATTTCTGAACTTGGAGTCGTTCCTTCCGTTGAGCAGCCAATTACATTGTTTTATGACAATAATGGGGCAACAGCTCAAGTGAAGGAACCAAGGTCTCACCAGAAGTCTAAGCACATTGAGAGATGCTTCCATCTCATTAGAGAAATTATTGGGAGAGGTGATATCGCCTTACAGAAAATTACCTTAGTGGAAAACGTGGCAATCCCTTCATTAAGTCCTTATCTCAGTCTTCTTTTGAAAGACACATTGACAAGATGAGTTTGAGGTACTAGACAAATTGGCTTTAGTGCAAGTGAGAGATTGTTAGATGCATGCCCTAAACTTATCATGTAATAGTTACATATTATGGATTTAAGTTGTACTATCAATTTCATTATTTATTTAATGGCAATGACGTATTCATTCATTTGTCCAATTATTTAAATATATGAATGATTCCATATGATTAGTTGTGACTAAACCTAATCTTGAGACGTTAAGAATATGTGTGACAGGTTCACGATTAGACTGAATCTTTAAATTATTCCTAGTTGATGGATTATTGAGTGGATATTAATGATCCTGTTGAGACCAGTTTGTTCTTAGCTTCACTATTAGGTATTAGATACTTAAGGGAATGATGAGTCACAAGTCATTGGGTATTGCGATGCCTAAGTTAGAACATAGGTGCTTGTATGAAATAAGTTCATTGAACGCAATATGTATAGAACGATTAGCAGCATGAAAGTTTTTAGTGTAGTCAATGTCTAATCATTTATGCTTTGATCTTGTGTAAATAATCCTTATACCTGAGACATAATATTAACTTGTGTGTTGGATGGGTATGGTTCATAGGTGCACATATTGCCGGCTCATTGATCTGTCTCTATACTTGATGGTCATAGTTCATTTACATACGAAGTTACACATGTACGCAAAATGGAATCTGTTTCCTTGTTACATGCAAGGTACGATAATGATTTCCGATGCGATCTAATCTTGACATTGCATTGAAATTTTCGGCAGGGGTTGTAATCGAGGATGAACTATTCATGTTGCATATAAAATGCATGTCAATTAGGTTTGTGCATATGCTCGAATTGGTGGCTTGACAAATATTCCATGGTCTTTGTTCGATTGAGACATAGTAAGACAGAGAGATTGAATTACACTGTAACCAAAGATGACAGGTTCATCATATTCTTAAAGTATTCACACTGTCTGGGTATCCAAGACATATTGCTAGATGTCAATCATGGCTTGTAGGACCTAGAGATTGATCGTGACTGTTGACATCTAAATTTTACCGACTGTTTAGTGTAATTTGCATAGAAAATTAGGGATTAATTTTTAACCCCTAAACAAAAATATTTAAATTACATAGCATATAATTTAGGTTCATTTAGATTTAATTGCATTATTGCATCGGATCGGCGATGGCGAACGAGCTTAAATTTCATCGAACAAAACTCGGTTCGCTCGGGAATGCAAAGGCCGCGAATTTCAAGTCAAATGGGATCGGTCGTTTTAATTCGAGCTTAATTCAGCCCATTTTAATGTTAATTAGAGCCTAAGCCCAAACCTAAGCCCATTAGGATTACCAAGCCCATTTAATTTGACCTAAATTAATCTATATAAACATGTTTTAGGTCAGAATTTTGGGGACAACACACAATTTTCAGATTTGATTTTTAGAGAGCTTAGAGAGAGACACGTGCGAGAGTGAGAAAGAGGGAGAGAGGTCGGAGACCCCCCACCGCGCCGGTCGCCGCCCCTCGCGTGCCATCACCTCGTCACAATCCGGTCTCCCCCGCGCCGGCCTCCCGCCGGCATTCTGCCACGCCTTCGCCATGCCGTGCCGTGCCGCTGCTTGCCGGTGAAGTCGCGCCACACGCCGCCCCTCTCTGCCTCAGCCCGCCGTGATCAGCCCCTTGCCGCGCCTCTCGTCGCCTCAGGCCGTCGCTAGCCGCACTCGGAGCCACGCTGGACGCGCCTAACACCATTGCTGTTGTCCCAGAGTCCAACACCGCCCTGCCGCCGCTGTTCCGCCATCCACAGCATCTACCGACGCCGGAACAGCTGCCCGGGAGCTGCAACACCGCCGATCGCCCCATCGCCGTCGCTGCCGCCCTAGAACCGACGTTGTTCTCGCTTGCTCCCGCCAGAATAGCACCGCCAAAGACACTATCCACAGCCGTGCGGCTACTGTTCCAGCCGTGCTCCTCAGCCCCACCAATGACGATCAGCCACAGCCGCCGCTCTTACGCCGTGCCGGAAGCCTGCTCACTGTGCTGCCGCCGTGACTCCACCGGCGTGCCGCCATCCACAGCCATCCACAGCACCCACAGCACCCATTGGAACAGTACTCAGAGCTGTTCCTCGTCACCATCGATCCCATCGTTGTCCCGATCCCGATCCGCAAGCCTGACTCGATCCCGAAGCAATTCAAATTTGGAAGTTATCTAAATTAGGTAAGATTATTATCCGATATATTTTCAGAATGTTCTAATTCCCTAGTTTGAATTGTTTGGAATATTGCATGAATATCTGGTAGATATCTAGGTATATTCAGATAATGTTCAGGATATCCACAATATTTTCAAATATTCAAATTAGAAAAATTTCCTAATTTAGCAACGTATCTGGACGACTATCCGACTTTAACCCTAAGGTCCGATACGCGGCGATACGGGAAATTATTATCCTGTCCATAACTATTTGGATACGATAATGAATTTCATTAGCTTTCCAAATTTGAATGATCGAATATCCATCAATATCTATAACCCTATAGATATGATCGATAGTTCGAATTTTGTGCCTAATCCGAGTTTGAAACAAATTTGGCGGATCGCGTGGTTGATTTGAATGTGGTTGTTATCCATATTTGTTTGATTATCTTTCTTTTTCAAATAAAACAGAAAAATTCAAAAATATTATCTAGATTTAAATTAGAGTTTTGCATGTCTAGGATTTTTGAATATATCCCGGAGGATGAGATAAGTATTTAATTTAAATTAGGACTTAAGGTGGCATTTTTCCTAGTTTAAATTAGGTATCATTTTAATCCTAACGGATTATTCACGTTATTTTTTATTATTTCAAATTTTAATGGAAAATCCCAAAAAGAAATCATGTTAGGATAGATTAAGTCATCATAGGTTGCATGTTAATTTAGGCATATTTTTATTCCAAATTTCAACGAGAAAATACCAAAAATAAATAAATCTTTTGCCCGTCATTAGAATTAGGTCACATCGTCGCATGACATATAGTTTGTATGTTAGGTTGCATTAATTCGCATGTCATTTTTGCACGTCATTGCATATAGACTAAGTTTCATTTAAATAAGTGAAAACAAAAAAAAGAAATTGAGTGAACTGCTTGTTAATTAGAAATCATATTAGGGCTGTCGATGTGATTTTCTAACTAACAATGCAGATGCTTGCGTTGGTTCGAGGTAAGTTGTTCTCCTAAACTTGCAATTTATTTAAGGCTTTTCTGGGTGTTAAATTGGTGGTTTGCGCACCCGCATGAACACCTCACATGTTAGTAATTAAGTTGAAATGGATCCAAATTGCCTGCCAAAACATTTTTTAAAAGAAAAGGTACCGAAAGGGCGTTAGACTAGATCTAGCGTAATCAAGTCCCCGGGCTTAGAATCTCTGGTTCGTAGGAATAAAACATATCTCCCTATGTTTTATTTAGGTTTCTAATCAGCCTACCGTAAATTGATTAGTGGCGACTCCAAGCATGAAAACATTTGCATGTTAAGAACTTAAACCCTAAGTTGCGATTTGGTAGGACTTGGAAGGGTCCGAATTAAGTTCGATCTTAATAATCCATTAGCCCGAGAAATTGATAAAAAATTTTTAGGGTCGCGACAGTGACAATCAATTCTCATGGGAGCACTAATGTTTTAGTGCAAGTCTTATTATTAACTCAATGATGAACTTAGGGTTGTCACACACCATAATCAATTCAGATGATGTTGAACGAGAGATGCGATATTGCAAAAATGTTTGCAATTATAGCAATCGATTAGTTAGATTGAAATTAAATTAAATGAGATTTAATTTCATTTCATTTTTAGTCATGAGCATACGTGCATATGATGCACATGCAAACCTTAAGTGGACACATGTTAATGTGCCAAATGATCTTGCACTCTTATTTTTATAAAATTAAATTAATTAAAAGTGCACAAGGTCAACATTTGTTAACCCTGTGCAGCACACGATCAGCAAGTATTTTAATTTAAAAAATTAATGGTGCATGCACACGGTCAACAACAGTTGCTGACCGTGTGCATCACCCACGGTCAGCAGCTGTTGCTGGTCGTGTGAGGTGTGCACATGCGATCAGCAACTGTTGCTGATCGCACAGCACAAACAAAGTGTGATCAGCAACGGTTGCTGAAAAGAGAGAAGACAGAGTGCAAGACAGAGTGCAATATGCGTGCGTGACAGTTAAAAACGTTTTCTCTCTCCTGGGGCTATGACTGAAATATCAAGAATGTGGAGAATTGTCACCACGAAATTGTTAGCACAATTATAGTAGTGATTACCCGCAAGTTCTTTCTTCAGCCAGATGTGCGATTGGTGGTGTATCTAAACTAGAGGTCCGACGGTTGTGGTGCTCGAATTGAAGAACATACGTACCAAGTCATTTTGGACACACTAGACGGTTGTGGGGCTCGAACGGAAGAACATCGAAACCAAGTCGCTCAGGCATAATACGAGAGGTAATCCGTTCAACCCCCTATGATTTTGCAATTTTTTATTGAAACGCACGAACAATGCCTTTGGAGATATATATATAATTATATTTTTTCTGTTGCGTTTATATTTAATTTAACTATGCATGTTCCGCAGAAAACCAATAAGGTCAACAGCTAGACATGTGGTGCAAGGCTTGTTGTCGCGGCTCAGGTCGACACAGCAGAGTCGGAACAGAGCAGCAGCTGCATTGGGTTGTCATCGAGGAAACAGCAGCAGCTCGTTAAGGACTTCCAATGATGATTATGCTTGGCACCAATTACGACACCACCAAGGGTGCTGATCGCAAGACAAGGAACGGCGGGAAGAGGCAGCGGACAGCCGAAAATTGGATGATATGTAAACCATGCATGTTCACCCTAGGAGTATATTTGTTATATGACATAAGGCATTAGACTAAACAAACAAGATTAACTCAATTTAAACATACATATGTGGGCGACATCATGAGATGCTTTAGGAGGCCCAGGCCATAATATAGCCATTCTATGCAACAATATTTTCAGTTTGTTAGGATGATGAGCCAATTAGATGACTTTATCTAGGAAAGTAGCAGCATGTTCTTTTTCTCTGATGATATAATGAAAGCTGAAACATTCATCTTGAATACTTTACAAGTGAAGGTACCGCATGATAATCATTCTGGTTCTGTCCAGAACTGATTTTTTGTTCCCGGAATCAGTTTTGGATTAGAAACTCGTTTGGTAACGCAATTTCATTTTTCTATTTCTGAGATAAGTTTTTGTTCCAAAACCGATTTTGAACTAGAAATCAGAACAAAAAAAAAGTTGATTTTTCATTTCTTGAACAAAAATGAGGATCATTTCTCAGAAAACTCTTTCTTCAAAACACATGTTCATATGAAAGTCACGATCTTTGAGGTGCAAAAAAAGCAAAAAATCAAAAATTTCAAAACTTCACATAATGGTTTAGAATCTGTGGCTACCCACTTTGAGTGAAATTTAAATTTTTTTAGGTGCCGAAAAAGATTAAAAAAAATAAAAATTTCAAAATTTCACAAAATGGCTTAGAATACTTATGGCGACCAACTTTGAGCAAAATTTAATTTTTTATGATGCCAAAAAAATAAAAAAATAATCTAAAATTTAAAAATTTCACAATATGTCTTAGAAAACATGTGGCAATCCAATTTGAGCGAAATTTAATTTTTTTAGATGCCGAAAAAAAATTAGAAAAAGCAAAAAATAAAAAATTTCAAAACTTCACATGATGGCTTAGAATACCTGTGGCGACCCACTTTGAGCAAAATTTAATTTTTTTAGATGCCAAAAAAAAATAAAAATAAGCAAAAAAAAATTTCAAAACTTCACAAAATGGCCTAAAATACGTGGCTATCCACTTTGAGTGAAATTTTAATTTTTTTAGGTGCCTAAAAAAAAGTAAAAAAGAAAAATTTTTAAAAATTTGCAAAATGGCTTAGAATACCTGTGGCCATCAACTTTGAGCGAAATTTAAATTTTTTTAGGTGCCGAAAAAAATATAAAAAATAAAAAATTTAAAAGCTTCACAAAATGGCTTAGAATACCTGTGGCCACTCACTTCAAGCAAAATTTAATTTTTTTTAGATGTCAAAAAAATAAAACTAAGCAAAAAAGCAAAAATTTCAAAACTTCACAGAATGTCTTAAAATACATGTGGCCACGACTTTGAGCAAAATTTTATTTTTTTAGGTGCCTAAAAAATAAAAAAAGCAAAAATTTCATAACTTCACAGAATGGCTTAGAATACCCGTGGCCACCAACTTTGGATGAAATTTTATTTTTTCAGGTGCCAAAAAAAAGAAAAAAAAGTAAAAAATCAAAAATTTCAAAACTTCACAGAATGGTTTAGAATACATGGCCATCCACTTTGAGTGAAATTTAATTTTCTTTAGGTGCCAAAAAAATTTAAAAAAAAATGCCATTTGGGCACCTAAAAAAATTAAATTTAACTTAAAGTGGGTGGCTAGAGGCATTCTAAATCATCTGTGAAGTTTTTAAATTTTTTATTTTTTAAAATTTTATTTTTTTGGCTCCAAAAACAATTTAAATTTCGCTCAAAGTGGGTGGCCATAGATATTCTAAGTCATTATGTGAAGTTTTAAAATTTTTGATTTTTTTTTCACCTCAAAAAATTAAAATTTCACTTAAAGTGGGTGGTCATAGGTATTCTAAGCTATTTTGTGAAGTTATTAAATTTTTGAGTTTTTGAATTTTTTTGGGCACCTTAAAAAATTTAAATTTCACTCAAAGTGTATTGCTACATGTATTCTAAATTATTTTGTGAAGTTTTGAAATTTTTGATTTTTTGATTTTTTTGGGCACCTAAAAAATTTAAATTTCACTAAAAGTGGGTGGCCACAGGTATTTTAAGCCATTCTATGAAGTTTTGAAAATTTTAATTTTTTGATTTTTTTTGAAAAAATTCATCAAATTTCCTATTTTCCCGAAATTTGAATTCTTTTAGTTTTTGGAAATTGTGATGAATTTTTCTAGAATTTTTCAATTTTTTGCGATTTTCTAAATTTTTTTGAGATTTTTATGAATTTTTTGGATTTTTTAATTATGTTTATACCATTTCTAAAAAAATGGATTTTTGTTTCTGGAAATAGAATTTTCTGTTGTTTATCAAACGGATTTTTGTTTCAGGAAATAGAAATTTTGTGTTGTTATCAAACGGGTTTCTGTTCTAGAAATAGAAATTTTTTGCCGTTATCATACGGTTTTTTTCTCAGAAATTCATCCAGGAACCAGAAATAGAAAAATATATTTCTGGTTCAGGAACTCATTTCGGAACAGAATGGTTATTATTCGCTACCAAACTAAACTCAAGCCAGTAGTTAAATGAGGCATAATCATCCGAAGGCGCGCCCAGCCAGGGTTGGTGGAGACATGGAGAGTTCCCCAAAGGAATGGTCCCTATTAAAGCCAGCAAAAGCACGATAATAAAAACGAGCTAATCCGTTCAATCAACAAAAGAAGAGAGTCAATCAAAGCCAACTTAACTGGATCAAAGCTGCTGGTCATGAAGTGTGTTCAATCTAAAGAAAAAAGAAGTGTTCTTAAGACCATCACCTTTGAGTTCATTTTCATCATAGAGATGATCTGATCGCATTAAAGCAAACTTCGTAATGAATATGATGTATAATTATTTGGAACAGTACGCAAGTGTCTTTACCCAGTGGGACTTACCGCAGAGTACATGTGTATGTAAATACGTGGGATCCCTATCCCACAGTATTGGACAACGAAGTTGGTTTCTCTCAAACGTGGGTTTTGGCGGGATAAATTGAGAATATGAATACTATGAGGTAGGATGGACGGTAAGTACTGGATAAAAGTTGTATTGGCATTATTTGCATTCTCAAAGTGCCTGGAGAAAAATAAAGTTCTCTCTTTTTGGTTTCAGCGACTTAGTCTGCTAATTTCGGCAAACAAACTATGTCATTCATATACTGGACCTTGAGTTCTCCTGTGTCTTTTATGATATCTAAGATTCTCATGAGAATCAAGATCACATGGCTGACAATTGACATGCTTATCCTAGATGATTTTCATAAGAGTGATAACTAACAAAAAAACCGGTCACTTCAATCTCGATTGCCTAGGATTCGTGCAAGTGGACCGCAAAATTACTCTTGGATCTCCGGTACAACCTATATCCACCTACTAACGGGAGTCAATATGATGTTTATATGTCTATAACCCAGGTAACGGACATTGTCCATGTTGCATTTCGTCGGTCCGCCCATGATGTGTGTGTCGAAGGGACACCATTTGCTCTAATAAGAAGTATGTCTGAGAGACACCTTTTGAAGAGGTGCGAGAAGAGCTTCTTAAGGGAAGTTAAAAAATAACTTTCTCAGATGAAGATCAAGAAATATAGAACTCTCTCTCTCTCTCTCTCTCTCTCTCTCTCTCTCTCTCTCTCTCTCTCTCTCGACACATTAGGATTCCGTATCTACTTTGAGAAGATAATCGGCATTAACGCTGTGGAACAAAAATACTTTCCTTGTGATTGTATTCAGACCAACGTGTAGTAGATTCGTTCATCGTTTGCTGGTGATTCAACATACAATCCTGGAAAATTGGTTCGGAGTTCATCGAACATGTTAGTCGATTCACCTGACACACGCTTTCCAACATTGGTATCAGAGTCTCGGTTATGATCTCTACCTTGCTTTCAAGTTGATTGGTTCCGCTTGCTATTTGATATGGAGATCATGATAATGAACTTCATACTGTCTGCATGTTCATTGCTCAGGAATTGCAAGATGAATCAATGAACATGAATTGAAACGAAAAACGGGCTTGAACGTTACGGGCGACCGTTTTGTTCGGATGTTTTTCGATAAATTCTTTACAGTGAAAATTATTTTTTATTATATATAATTGAAGAACTCGTCGAGACGAGCAGAACGGTGGGTCGAACATCGCCAGAAGACGTCGGACGCATCTACATGCGCGGCCAAAAGCCGCGGCATGTGGGAGCCACGCACGCGTAGTCAACCGGCACGTGCTGACGTCATCGATGACGTTAGCAAAATTGTCAGTGACGACACGCTGACGTCATCTCGCCGATCGACGACCTCCAGTGACCTTACCCAACCGGCGATCAACCCGACTTGGAGACCCAACCCAGACGGTGACCTGACCACAACCCGACCTGACTCGGCGACCCATGACCGGTCAATAGTCGAACTGGTCGGACCTGTCAACGGTCAAACCGATTGGATCGATCGGACCGGCTTAGAAGCCCGTATAGGGCAGGCGCGTGGATGGTCCGATCAGGCTGTGGTTGGTACCGTTGTGTTTGTATTGAAATTCTCTACATTTTGGTATATTTATTTTATCTGGTTGAAGCTTTTAAAGGTATGAAAATGCATATGAAACCCTAAATACGTTTATTTTTGGGGTATTATTGCATTTTACTTGTATTTCCCTATGGTTTTGGAAATACAGAAGCTGGCTAACATGTAAATGACCATCTAAAGATTATGTAGAGTATGTTTCATTGATGACATGTTTATATGGTTTGATGTGCTTGCAATTTCCTAATTTTGAGCATATTAAAACAATGGCCGGAGATTCTTACGTCATGAATTCCACTGTTGATTATATTTGTTGTATGAATATTCTATTTGTTGATTTACATCATGCCATGCTATATGATTGCTAGAAAGGATGTGATCATTGTTTTAAACATTTTCGTGAATTATCTAGTCTAGTGGGAGTTCATAGGTTGGTAAAAATAGAAGAAATTCTCATATAGAACTTAAAATTTGCACAAATTAAACAAGTTAATGATAGTAGAACAATTGTACGCCAAAACTGATTGGGAACATCATAAACTTTCGTTTTGATGTCTTTTATTGAATTATCATTAATTTAGTTTGTTTTTGTTGCAAATTAAAATATGTGTGTTTATGTGGAAAATGTGCTAGTATTGATTCTGCGTTTATTACGTCAATATGTAGAAGATAGTGATTATGACTTCGGCATCCAAGACCATTGTGGCTGACCTCAATAAGGGTGAAAAGCTGAACGGTGACAATTATGACATTTGGCACCGAAAAGTTCAATATATCCTTGAGGAGAAAGAGGTTTTGGAAACCCTCAACCACACCATGGATGAACCTGAGCATAGAACTTCTACTTAACACAAAAAAGATCAAGAAGCTTTTCGAGTTTGGAAAAGAAAAATAACATTGCTCGCATTAGGTTGCTGAGTTGTATACAAGATGATCTCATGTGTGAGTTTGAAAGTTATAACAGCTCAAGCAATGTGGGTTGCCTTGAAAGATAAGTTTGGGAGTACGTCTACCACTAAGTTGAGGAGGTTCACCATCAAATTTGACACATACCGGAAGCCCTCAAATATATCGATGAGGCAGCTTCTTCGGGAGATGTCAAACATGATACGTGAGTTGAAGTCGGCAGGTCATACCTTAACTGATGAATAGCAAGTTTAGGCTATTATAAGGTCTCTTCCTGACAGCTGGGAACATATGAAAATCAATATCACGCACAATGAGAATATCGTCACTTTTGACGATGTTACGCGTCATTTGGAATTAGAAGATGAGCGCCTAGAAGTTGCAAAATCCTCTACCCATGCTTATGTCTCTGAATCAGGTTCGGGCAAAACTTTGGGTTTTAAGCACAAGAGGAACTATAAATTCAACAACAAAGGAAAAGAGACTGATCAGGCACCCAAAAGAGCTAAGACCTTTCGATGCAAGAAGCGTGATGGGAAGAAGGACAAGGCCAAGATGATGTGCTACAATTGTGGCAAATTGGGCCACTTCGCTCGTGAATGTACTAAGCCGAAAAAGGTTCCAGATTACTCTATTACTTTGAGTAATGTTTTTGTTTCTAGTACCGTAATGCTTGTTGAATCTCATCCAATGTGGACTGTAGACTCAGGAGCAACAGACCAAGTAGCTAGAGACCGAGGAGCATTTGTGGAGCATTGTCGAATACAGCTTGGAAGAAGATGGATATATGTTAGAAGTGACTCAAGAGTTGAAGTGAAGAGTATCGGTACATGTAAATTAACCTTTCATGGTGGTCGAAACCTCTTCCTACATGATGTCCTCTATGCTCTAGATATTCGGCGAAACTTGATCTTTGTAGTTGTTCTTCTTAGCTTAGGTTATGTGTTTAATTTTCATGGTAATTGTGTTGACATTTTGTTTGGAAAAGTTTATTACTGTTCTGGTTATGTATTAAATGGTTTTATGGTGTTAGACATTGACTATGATGTGTACAAAGTTAATGTTAATGGTTGTTTTTCTTTAATTGCATCTTCTAGTAATGTGGAGATTGATGCAAGTACTTAGCATGCTAGACTAGGTCACATTGGGTTATAAAGAATGAAACGATTAGCAAGAGAAGGCCTTTTGGGGTCACTCGCTAATGTTGAACTATCCATATGTGAATATTGTTTAGCGGGAAAAACAACTAGAAAACCATTTGGTAAAGGAACCAGAGCTGAACTTCCATTGTAACTTATACATTCTGACATTTGTGGTCCATTAAATGTGAGGGCAAGGCATGAAGCCTCATATTTCATCACTTTTATAGATGACTTTACGCGTTTCGGTTATGTTTTTCTGATCTCCCATAAGTCCGAAGCATTGGATTGCTTTATGCGGTTTATAGTTTTGGTAGAGAATCAATTGAACAAAACAATAAAGGTATTGAGAACCCATTGCGGACGTGAGTATCTATCTGAGCAATTCAAGGCTCTTTGTGATGAAAAGAGAATTGCAAGATAATTGACTATTTCTGGTACTCCAAAACAAAATGAGGTTGCAGAAAGAAGAAATAGAACCCTATTGGAAATGGTTAGGTCTATGATGGCACAGGCAAATCTACCTGTCTCATATTGGGGAGATGCGTTATTGACTGCTGCGTATATACTTAATCATATGCCCTCTTAGTTAGTTGCTTCCACCCCTCATGAATTATGGACCGGTAGAAAACCAGACTTAAGTAATCTACGACCTTGGGGGTGTGCAGCATATGTTCATGATTCTTCCCATAAATATGGCAAATTAGGCCCTAGAGAGAAGAAGTGTATTTTTATTAGATATTCTGAACACTCCAAAAGGTACGTGTTCATAGATGAACAAGCTAATGAAAGTGTAACTGAAATGGATTCATGAGATATCACATTCTTGGAGAATGATTTTCCTAGTAGAGGTGAGATCAATAAGGACTTCCAATTACATGATATGGAAGATCTTGATAACACACCCATTAATGTTATTGAGGGAAATACAGATTTACTTCAACATACAAGACCTAGTGGGAGTGTAGCGTCGCCTAACGAATTGAATTCTCGAGAAGTTCAATTGCGTAAAAGTAATCGTAAAAGTATTCCCCGTCATCGATTTGAGATTGAAGGGGAAGCATTTATAATTACTCCACAAGACAATGCAGAGCCTAAAATAGTTCAAGAGGCTCTCTTATCTCCTGACAAGGAAGAATGGAGAAAAGCTTTGGAAGATGAAATTGAGTCTATGAGGTTAAACCACGTCTGGGACTTGGTTGATCTACCACCTGATCGCAAGGCTATTGGAAACAAATGAGTTTTCAATATTAAGCGAAGGGCGGATGGATCTATTGAAAAGTATAAGGCTCGTCTTGTGGCAAAAGGCTATACTCAATAAGAGGGTATAGACTATGAGGAAACTTTTTCATCAGTCATAAGGTTTGTCTCCATACGCCTTATCCTAGCCATTGTTGCACATTTGGACCTAAAATTACATCAAATGGATGTAAAGACAGCACTTCTCAATGGAGAACTAGATAGAGAAATCTATATGAAGCAACCGATAGGTTTCATTACTGAAGGTCAAGAGCGTAAAGTTTGCAAACTTCATTGCTCAATTTATGGCCTTAAGCAATCGTCTAGACAGTGGTATTTTGGTTTTCATCAAGCCATGACTTCTTTTGGGTTCACGATGATCGAAGAGGATCACTGTGTATATATCAAACGGTTTGAGGATAAATTTATGATTTTATCTCTTTATGTGGATGATATTCTGGTGGTTGAAAATGATAATGGTTTGGTTATAACCATAAAGGAATGGTTGTCTTCTAATTTTGAAATAAAGGACATGGGAGAAGCTGCATATATATTGGGAGTTAAGATTGAAAGAGATCAATCAAAGAAACTCCTTGCTATGTCACAAGAGTCTTATATAATGAAGATTCTTGAACGCTTCAATATGCAGCACTATAATCTCATTGATACCATATCATGTAAGGTGAAGGCTTGAGTATTAAGATATGTCCTAAGACTCTAGAAGAAAAGAAAGAAATGGTAATTGTTCCTTATGCTAGTACTGTCAGAAGTTTGATGTATCTTATGATGTGTACTCGACCCAAAACAATCTAACATCACTTGGAGAAATCCAAAACAGTTTGAGCCGAAGAAAAGGCCCGTAAAGCAATTCACTCCGTTGCCGCAACCCTTGTCAAAGTTACTACCGATGCTGTTGGAAAGACATTTGGTGGCTAAAAAAGTGCCAAGAGACAATCCTACAAAGTTCTCCTTGTACGATGAGTCAAAGACTTGCACATATTACATGGAAAAAAGAGGACACGATGTAGACAATTGTCTAGTCTTGAAATATAAAGTTCAGCAGCTCATCGATAAGAAGATATTAAGCTTTTGAGAGCCAGAGCCAAATGTGCATTAGAACCCTCTTCTTGAGTATAATATAGTAAATATGGTCATTACAAAAGGAGAAATGATAAGGCCTGATGATGAAGATGAGGCCAAATTAAAGACTGCTCGACAAGGAGATGCTTGCTTTCATCATGAAGCATTCTTAAAAGGGGAAATTATATACAACTTGGGAGAAGACTCTAGAAAATATAACTTCCAAGTAAAATATACCCCACCGCCATGGGCATTCAATAATGAAGTAATTGTATCTGATGGCTGGGGTGGTATGGACGATGAAACCAGTCCCGAGGAGAAGGCTCTACCCAAGAAAGAAACGCTTCAAGAGCAAATAGATTCGGATGAAAAGGAGAAAGAAAAAGTCCGTCAGGGTGAAAGATGTTTTACCCAAAAAGCAACCAGGGAAAGTGAAACTGTAGACCTACTTGGTCAAGATAGCGGTAAATATAATTACCGTGTCAAATATACACCCCCACTATGGGCGTTTAAAAATGAAGTCATTATACCGAACGGATGGGGTGGCATGGATGAGATCCCAATCAGCCAATTGAATCTCGAAGAGAACGAAGATCAGGAAGAGAAAAAGAAGAAAAAGACTCGCCGAGGTGATAGACGATTTGTTTGAAAAGCACGAAGACAAGGTGAAGATGTTGATTACCTGGGTCAAGACAGCGGTAAATACAATTACCGTGTCAAATATACACCTACTTCATGGGCATTCAAAAACGAAAAAATCACACTTGATGGTTAGGGTGGAATAGATGCTGACATAGCCAACAGAAGAATAGTATCCATGATTACACCATTTAGAATCAAGCTTGATGAGGTAGATAAATATAAAGCGAAGGAAGGTCCCGTCACATCAATCACTATTCAACTTCCCATTGATCAGCTAAAGATTGAGGAAGAAGAAACGCGGCCTGTAATCATCGCTCTCCCTCCAAAAGAAAAGTTTGACACTAAGTGTATACCTTGGGATTACTCTCTCATAGAAGTCGATGTCATAACCCGATCGGGAAGATGCAATATCTCGAAGGAAAGTGAACACGAAAAGAAAAGAGCAACTGAAGAAGATGTTAAATAGTTACTCTCAGTCGTACAGATGAGTGAATTCGAGGTAATTGAATAGTTAAGAAAGATGCCGGCACAAATTTCTCTATTGGATCTCTTCAAGACTTTAAAAAGCCACAAAATAGTGCTTATAAAGCTTCTCAATGAGGTGCATGTCCCGGAGATGATTAATGAGGTACAATTGGAAGAATTTATTGGTGACATTCTTCTAAAGGATCAAATTACCTTTTTTGATGAAGATTTCCCAATTAACGGGCATTCCCATAATAAAGCCCTATATATTGCCATCAAATGCCGGGGCAAGGAGGTGTCACGGGTGCTGATCGATAATGATTCTACACTTAATTTGTGTCCGCTAAGCACATTGCATCGCTTGGGGATTAGTGAGGAGCTCATCAAATCTTCTAAGGTAATCGTGCGCTCATTCGATGGAATGAAGAAAGACGTTATTGGTGATATTGAGCTTGAGGTAAATATAGGTCCTATGCCTTTCCTAATTGACTTCCAAGTAGTGGATATTCCAAGGACTTTCAACTTGTTACTTGGAAGACCTTGGATTCATATGGCTGGCGTTATTCCTTCAAGTCTCTATCAGAAGGTCAGATTTATCATTAATGACAAGATGATCATCGTACACGGGGAAATAGATTTCACCACCAATAAGGAGAGTGCGATACTGTATGTCGAATCCGAAGTGAAAGAAGAACCAAGTTATCATTCCTTTGAAATGATCTTAATGGTGCAAATCCCTGCTGATTGCATAATAAAATCCCCGGAGTTCTCCAAGTCATTCATTATGTGTGGAAGAATGTTATGCTAGCATGGATTTACTCTCGGTAATGGTCTTGGATCAGAGTCTCAAGGAATCAAGTAACCTATCACTCCTCTCGCTCACGCTACAAGAATGAAGTACGAATTAGGTTATATTCCAAATAATTCTAAAGGTCACCATGGAGGCCAAGGCCAAGGTCGAAAGAACCATAGAGGATGTAGAGGCCGAGGTGATCACCTCATTAATCCATCCATGTGGAAGGGCAAAGCTAAAGAGCTTCCCTATCATCATATCCACATCAAGGAAACTTTTCCTGAACCTTTCAAGTTACTTTAAGAAGAGAATTTACATGCAGAGGAAGAATCTATTCTGCCAAGTTTATTCGAAGAGAATACCATCAACATTATCATAACTGAGACAGAAGTTACCTACTCACTGGAGTAGGAAGATTCTCTTGAACTTTTGCTACAAACTTTTCTTTCCATTGCATTTTGTTGATTGCAATTTCAAGTTTCTTGTGATTTCATTTACAATTTCAATTCAGTTGCAATTTACATTCTTTTCAATATAGATGTAATTTCATTTTTCAATTCAATAAAACTGATCAAATGTTTTGTTAAAGACATGTAGAAACAAAACCAAATCTATAATGAACATTATCATCATACATGAGGCTTGAGGCTTTGGGTTTCTATATTGTTCCTCATTGCGAAAATGATTTTAAGAGCAAGAAAGTCTGATGATATGAGGACTAGCTCTGTCTTTATGTTTTTTCAAAACAACTTTCAAAATGAATTTCAAAAGTTTTTCATAAGATCATGTGCCTTACTTTGTATGCAAGTACTAATCACGTTTGTTACATATCAGGCATAAGCATTCACATATCCATAATAGGTTCATATGTGACCCAAATCTTTCTGAGGAGATCACTTGTGATATTGAAGTGGATAATGAAGATGAGGAATAGATCAAAAGAGAATGGATCCATCATGAAGAATCAAAGCCGCTCACATTAGAGAAAACGATTACTGTTAATTTGGGCGATAAAGAAAACCCCAAAGAGGTTAAGATTGGAGAAAGTTTTCCCTCAGTAAAGGCAGAAAGAATCACAGATTTGCTCAAGGAATATCAAGATATATTTGCATGGTCTTATGTTGACATGCCAGGCCTTGATTCAAGCTTAGTTGAACATGTTTTGTCAATTGATCCAAGTATTCCACTAAAGAAGCAAAAATTGAGGCGAACAAAGCTGGAATTGGCGAAGAAAATAGAAGAAGAAGTGATGAAATTACTCAAAGTTAGTTTCATCGAGGTAGTGCCATATCCAGAATGGGTTACCAACATAGTACTCGTAATGAAGAAAGATGGTCGGGTGCGGGTGTGCGTTGATGATCGCGACCTAAATAAAGCAAGCCCTAAGGATGATTTCCCGCTTCTACATATTGATGCATTAGTGGATAACACTGCCGGGTTCGAAATATTTTCATTCATGGATGGCTTCTCAAGGTATAATCAAATCCTCATGAAGAAAGAGGATAAGGCAAAAACATCTTTCATAACACCATGGGGTACATTTTGTTATAAAGTGATGCCTTTCGATCTGAAAAATGCTGGTGTCACGTATCAAAGGGCAATGGTAACTTTGTTCCATGACATGATGCACAAAAAAATCGAGGTATATGTGGATGATATGATTGTAAAATCCAAACAAGGAGAAGATCATGTTGAGGTGCTTTACAAATTGTTTAAAAGACTTAGAAAGTACAAGTTGCGACTGAACCCCTACAAATGTGTATTTGAGGCAAAATCTGACAAATTGCTGGGATTTGTGATTAGTAACAGGGGAATCGGAATTGATCCTTCCAAGATCAAAGCAATATACGACTTAAAGACTCCTATTACGGTGAAAGAAGTGAAAAGCTTGTTGGGGCGATTAAACTACATTGCCCGTTTCATATATCAGCTTTCTGAGACTGCTAAACCATTCTTCATACTATTGAAAAAAAATGCCAAAGTAAAGTGGGATGCAGAATGCCAGCAAGCCTTTAACAAGATCAAAGAATATCTTGTATGCCCACTAGTGTTAGTACCACAAATTCTTGGAATCCCATTGATATTATATTTGACGATTCACTATGAGTCGTTAGGAGTAGTGCTTGTACAAAGAAGACCAAATGACGGTAAAGAACAAGCCATTATTACTTGAGCAAGAAGTTCACAACATCAGAAATGAATTACCCGGCAGTCAAGAAAACAATGCACTCTTCACCACCAAATTTTGCTAGCGACCGAGAATGATCCGATCAAGTACCTTCCTGAGAAATCCTCATTGGTCGGGAAATTAGCAAAGTGTCAGGTCTTGTTATCTGAGTTCGACATCAGAAGTTCATCCTCAAAGTCAATCAAAGGACGAGCGATAGCAGACATGTTAGTAGAAAATTCGCAGAATATTGCCAGTTCCAAAGAACGACTTGATGACCACATATTGACATTAGTCAACGATAAATAGACCATGTATTTTGATGGTGCAACCAACTTATCTGGATCAGGAACTGGAGCAGCATTGATCTCCCTAAAAGGCTAACACTATCTGGTATCTGCGAAATTGGTATTTCTATGCACCAATAACATCGCTGAATACTAAGCATGTATTCTCGACCTACAATTAACCCTTTCAATAAAGGTATAAAGGTTGCGAGTATATGGAGATTCTATGCTCATCATATTGCAAACAACTGGTGAATGGCAAACTTGAGATGCCAAATTGATTCCTTATCACACATATTTAAAAGAGATTATAGAAAGTTTTGAAGAAATAATAATCAATTATCTTCCAAGAGCTTAGAATCACTTTGCAGATGCTCTTGTAACTTTGCTATCCTTATTACAAGTTGAAGATGATATGGATATAAAACCATTGAGAATCAATATTCTCCAACAACCAACTCATTGCATAATGGTCCAAGCAGAGTTCGACAATGAACCATGGTATCATGACATCAAAAGATATCTTCAATCAGGAGAATTTCCTGAAAAAACCAACTAGGTGACAAGAAATTTAGAAGGAATATAGCCAACAAATTCTTCCTCAGTGGTCAAACCCTCTACAAGAAATCATTTGATTCAACCCTGTTAAGATGGGTGGATGCTACAGAAGTTGAACAGACTATGAAAGAAATTCATAAGGATAAATATGGACTACACATGAATGGACATCTTCTAGCCCAAAAGATTATGAGATTATGATATTATTAGATGACAATGAAATTAGATTGCATCCAACATGTGAAATGTTGCCATCAATGTCATGTTTATGGAGAAAAAATCAATGCACCGCCAAATGAGCTACATCAAATGTCCAAACCATAGCCATTTTCAATGTGGGGCAATGATATGATTGGTCCAATCAACCCCAAGGCCTCAAATAGACACCAGTTCATCCTGGTTGCATTTGACTATTTCACTAAATGGATTGAAGCAAACTCCTACACAAATGTTACTGCCAAAAATGTTGCAAGATTCATCAGGCGAGACATCATTGCTAGGTGCCGAGTTCCATAAGTAATAATCATGGACAATAGCTCAAATCTAAACAACAAAATTGTATATGATTTACATGAGCACTTCCATGTCTGACATCTGAACTCATCTCTATATCGTCCACAAATAAATGGAGCAGTTGAAGCGGCAAATAAGAATATCAAGAAGATACTGGCCAAGACAGTCGAAAATTATCGTGATTGGTATGAAAGGTTACCGTATGCTCTGATGGCATATCGAACTTCAATTCGAACATCAACTGGAGCAACCCCGTTTTTCTTGGTTTATGAAATGGAAGCAATGCTACCTGTTGAAGTAGAAATTCCTTCATTAAGGATACTATCTCAATTAAAGCTTTCAGAACCTGAGTGGATCCAACAAAGATGTGAACAACTCAACATGATCGATGAAAAAGATTAAGAGCTATATGTCATGGACAAGCCTATCAAAGACAAGTGGCTAAATCCTTTAATCAAAAGGTGAAACCGAGGAATTTCAAAACAGAGGATTTAGTAGTGAGAAAAATCATCTTCAACAATTCATATCCTTGGGGCAAATTCACTCTGAATTATGAGGGTCCATATGTTGTCAAGAAGGTTCTTCCTGGAGGAGTATTGATCCTTGAAGATATTACAGAAACAGAACTGGCCTATCCTATAAATGCAGACGCTGTCAAGATTTTTTACCCATAAACTGAAGACAAACATTCGAGAAAAGATTCAGATCACTTTAGAACATGTGCATATCATGCATATCATGCATGCCATGTATTTCACGAACATGCTTATCTATTTTGTAGAAGAAAGCAAAAGGATCTGAACCAATTAATGATTTCAAAATTCCCAATGGAGTTATCAAATAGTAAAGGGAAGTATCACCTCCAATTCTATTTTCTATTGATATCCTCTAATGTGCTTTTCTTTTTATCATCCTAGGGAAACAAAGAAAAGAGAGCAACAAAAGCAGAATCTCCAGTGGAACTAAAGCAAAAACATGCAAACAACAGGGTTCTTGATAAGTTGATCAAATAGGTATCCCTAAATCGTGAGGGCATATACTAAAGAGGTTACCTTTCTAAGAGACAAGTCAAACTTTTTCTTCCCCAAGCAGAATAACACTAAGGACGAGCAAAACAAATTGACAAAAGACTTTGAAAAATTTCATAGGAAAATTTTGGATCAAATTGAATGGAAAGACCTTCAAATGATGAAAGGTAAGCCATATCCAAACACATCCCCTATACACTCAAAGTCAAAATGTTGAAGTGAGTGAGAAAAACTCATCCAAAAGAAATAGGGGATATTCACAACGATTACATGGATTGAAATGATGAAAGGCAATCATTTCATTATCCCAAACACATGCTTATCCCTTGCAAACTCAAATTTGAGCCAAAATAGTAGGGAAATTCTCCCAAAATAACCCTGTTAAGAACCACCCCACATTGGGGCAAATCAGGAGGTTTGTGGATTGATAGCTATGGAGAATAGGATCAAGAAGGATCTTATTGCATACTCTTGCATCAATCTTTCTGAGATAACTTCATACGAAGTCATATGGAAGCTCAAAACATCCCAAGAGGAAGAAGAGCATTTCATTTCTTATACCCAAACACATTACCTTTGGCAAAGCTCAATTGAGCCTGAATATTCATTTCAAAACCCTAATTGATGATCATTTCTTCACATTAGAGCATGAGTATATGATCTACTTTAATGAATAGGAAACAAAAGGACAGAACACAGGGACTTTAGAATTCAAAAAGATCAAAGACAAAAGAGTCTGGGGTATAAAAAAGTAGTATGCCTGGTAAAAGTAAGGTTAAATGCCCAAGAAAAATGGGAAAGAAAAGAGAGTGTAAAAGAAAGCTCGAAACGACAAAAGTCGTGACAAAACAAAGTCAAGATCATGAGAGATCATAGATCACAACAAGTGAGAATGATCAAAAGAAAAGAGATTGTGATGAATGTTTAGAGGACTCTGATGTTCAAAGAAAAGATCTCTAGTGAAAAGTAGAAGAGAAAAAGGATGGCAATGCCAGAAAAATCACCAATTTCATGAAAACCCTGAATTCAAATAAATGAGCCTTTTTGAGCCTACCCAATACCAACAATACAACCTCTCCCCAAAAACTCTTCAGATTGAGATGTTAAGAGTAGAAACATGACTTTATGACAAGAAGTCATCACTCAAAGAAGTGTATGCAATACTATCTTGTCTTATCCTCGAGATACCCGAAGTAAATTATGACGAAATCCTTTTCTTGGCCTCAGAATGCCTATCCTTTGAATAGCCATTGACCAAGCCAACATTACAATCCTCCGAAAGACCTTATTCGATCAATTGAATTGTATACATTGCGAATATCTCTAAACACCTAAGGATTGGTTAAGAGAGATAAAATTGAGGGATATTAGACGAGTCTCCTTTTAATCAAATGAAGAAAAGACCAAATTCATAGATTGAAAGAAATTCTTTCTAATGAAGGTCTCCAAACGATCATTTTAACTATTTCTTGAAAATTTGCAAGCATTTTGTTCAAATAATTCCTTGAAAAGAAAATTTGATTATCTAAAATGCATACAAAGAATGCATATCTCAAAACCAGATTTCAAAAGTTTTTGGTCAACTTAAAACCATGTTTTCAAATAGTTTGTGGTAAGCTAAAAAGAAAAACCACATTTCCAACGGTTTTGATTAATTTCAAAACTACTTTTCAAAATAGTTTTTGGTCAACTAAAAACCATGTAAAGGTTAGTGAAACCTCAAAATCACAAACTCATGGTTAAGGCATTCATTATTTGAAGTCTTTCCAAAGTCCTACTGGTAAAGAACTATTAAGCAAATCCCCAAGTCCTATTGGCAAAGAGTCTCTAGGCAATTTCCAAAATCCTATAGGTGAGGAACCACATGGCAAGTCTTCAAAATGCAAGTCCTATTGGCAAAGAGCTTCTAGGCAATTTCCAAAACCCTACGGGTGAGGAACTACATGGCAAGTCTCCAAAATTGAAAGACTTACTAGCGAGGAGCCACTAGGCAAAAACAAATATTCTAAAGTAAATTGCACTTCGTAACTTCTGAGTGATGATTCTCATGAGTGATTGCAATTTTGCAGCTTTGAATATGGTAATTTTTACAATTTTCTCAAGTGATCGTAGAATTGTAGCTTCAGAGCTATTAGCCTCCGAGTGCTCGCAACCTGTAGCCTTGGATACTTTTTTTGGCCTATAGAATGGGCTCTTCATGGTGATTTTTATGGTCTTGCCAAGTGTTTGCAAGTTTGTAGCTTCGGAGCCATCACCCTCCGAGTGTTCGTAATTTGTAGCTTTGGATGACTTTTTGGGCCTAAAGCATGACTTCGTTATAGTTCTTCTGAGTGATCGCGAATTTGTAGCCTTGGAGAATTGACCCTCTATAGGTGATCGCAAATCGTAGCTTCAGAAAACTATTACAACAATCCTACTGGCGAGGAGTCACTAGGCAAATCTCAAAATCCTATTGACAAGGAGTCACTAGGTAATTCCAAGTCCTACTGGTGAGGAACTACTATGTAATTTCAAAGTCCTATTTGACGTGGAGTCACTCAACAATTCAAAGTCCTATTTGACGAGGAGTCACTAGGCAAATTCAAGTCCTACTGGTGAGAAGCCACAAGGTAATTTCAAGCCCTACTGACGAGGAGTCCCTAGGTAATCTCAAGTTCTACTGGTAATGAACCACTAGGCAAATTTCAAAGACCTACTTGCGAGGAGCTTTCAAAATGTGTTCTGAAAAGAAAACTATTATATTAGATCACGAATTTAAAAATCAAGAACCCTAATCAGTTGTTGTGAAATTTCCATCTTATCTTGTTTAGTGAGTTGACTAAAAATTCAGGTATCACCTTGTCTTTAAGACTAACCTCTAGCGAGCTCAATGTCAAAGATGGGTAGCTATTGACACCTAATTTTCAGCTCATTTTTTTTTTCATATTTTCAAAAATTTCAAATTAGGTCTAGGAATCTTGGACAAGCCTAGAAACCTATTTCTAAACCAAAAATAATTTTTTTATCATTTTTCCTTAATTTATTTTAGTAAAAATAGGTGAGAAAATCAAGAAAAATAGTAAATGGAATCAAAAAATTCCATAAAAATAGTCATTAGTCTTATTTTAAATCCAATTTCATGAATACTTTGTCAATTTTGAAAAATCTCAATCGGGTATATGTTTTTTTTCAAAATTGGGCAAAATTAAACTCAAATTGAACCAAAAATTAAATTAAATTTTTTCTAGTCATTTTTAAGTCATAGTGTCTTCACAACAATTGATTCTGGGACCTTGAATTGCATAATGATCAATCCAATTGCACAATTTGAAATAAAAATAAAAAATCCCCAAAATTTGATTGAAAATTAAGAATTTTGAAACTCAAATTGGGAATCGTGCCCAATATGAAATTGTAAAAATGTGAGACCATCATTTCTAGGGTTAATCGGGTGTGGGTAATTTAATTTTGACATCAATTTTGTCTAATCAGGTCATTAGGACATCAAATTAAACAAAACCCTATTAACTCGAATATAAAAATGAGAAAATCTTGGGCACAATTATAATAAAAATTGGGAAAAAATTATACATTTGGGTTCGGAATATAATGAGAAATTCAATTTTGGGGTTAGATTTGGAAATGGGTCAAAATCAAGTTCAATTGATGAATTTAAACCTACCCGGGTCTACCGGGTCGGTTGGGTCAACCCGACCCAACCCGAACAGTGCATCTTCTTGGCTCGACTCACCCAACACGTGACAAAACCCAAAAAATCGACTCAAACCCGGAACTTTACCGATCATTTCCAGGTAAACCAACACGTTTTAATCAAATTTTCCAGCTGGAAAATATCTAGCTGGCACCAGTTAACAACCCTAACCGATCGGAATTCGGTTCCAACAAGTTTTGAGCGAGAAATCGATCAACAGAAAATGAAGAAAAACTGACAGGGAAGAGGGGAAGGTGTTCGACGAAATTCCAGGGAGGTAAAGAGAGAGAAACCAAGCCAAACAAAAGAGAGAGAATCAGGGAGAGAGGGTTGTAGGTCTTCCCACGAGTGTTCGGCGTTGCCCGAGACGGCGGAGTGCCGGCAAATCGTGAGTTGATCGTGACCTCCCCTCTCCGATCCGGTCAACCCGGCTGGTCTCGAAGGTCTAAAATCGGGCATTTTCGACCAATTTAGACCTGTTCCGGTGAAGCCACATCCACCAGGATGAAGACCAAGTGTCAAGGAACAACCCTTGGAGCGCAGATCACTTCGACAATTTCATTTAGTCATTGAACGAAGCAGGTAAACATCTCTCGTGATCATTTTTTTTCCATATTTCTAGAAAACCATTTTTACCTTAAAATGCATATTCGTGCAATTTTCTTGGAGATTTTGATTTTATGGAAGTTCATAATACATTGATGAGCATGTTTTTGCTGTTTGCTTGCATTTTGTGTCATTGAATCAACAAAACCAAATTGGTCATCATTGGTTGAATCTCGCTGAAGCATTTTCCACTTGCCGGAGCATAACCGATGACCTATGTTTGAGCAGGTTAGTGTCTTTGATTCCTTGTGAATGTTTGAATGATGAATGAACGCCAGAAACGGTCAGTACGTTCTGTGTGACTGTTTAAAATCTAAAAATGCTAGGTTAAAACAGTGTTAGGTCCGGTTTTTCTCACCGGTGTTTCACTGGCCGGCAAAGATCCGACGACATTTTGGTTGGACTAAATTGCTACTAGAACATGTGAACTTGATAATGGTATAATCGGAACGACGAGATAGTCACCGGAAGGTCGTTGGTGGTGAGCTCAAAGTCGCGGCCTCGAGAACGTTGAAATGGAAACAGTGCATATCAGGTGTTTGCAAAAATGCTTCAATGAAAAACACCTAATACGATGCCGTTTCGGTGTTGGGTTCGCCAGAGGGGGTGATCAGCGCCGACACCGGCGACGCCCCGTTCGGCAAAGCCGAATCGAGTCAAACCGGGCAGGTCCGATTCATCCTCTCGACAGGAAAATTTAAAAAAATATTAAAAAATCAGAAAATTCTAAAAATAATAAAAAATCACAAAAATCATAAAAAATTAGAATTTTTTTAGAAAATTAGAAAATCTCATAAAATTTCAAAAAAAAATCAGAAAATTCAAAAATGTAGATAAAATTCATAAAAATCCAAAAAATTTTCGGAAAATTCAAAAAAATTCAAAAAATACAGCTAAAAAATAAAAATTTTGGAAAATCAATAAAAAATTGAAGAATTGTAAATTCATCAAAATTTTCAGAAAACCATAGAAAATCAATTCTCAGTTTAAAAATTTTTCAGAAAAAAAATTAATTGAAAATTTTCAAAAAATTTGAAAATTCACAAAAAGGTTCAAAATCATCGTGGCCAGCCTCAAAAAGTGAAATTTGAATTTTCGGAAGTGCCCAAGAGGCATTTTCGATAAATTCCAAATTTAGGGGTTATAACCCCTAAAAATCCTAAAACCCTACAAACTTATAAATCATGAAATGAACAAGCTTTTAGAGCTTTATAAGGTTTAGGTTGTTTTGATTGATTTTTGTTTTAGAGACCACTTAGGATTGATTGATTTGGTTGATTTTGATTGTGCATTTAATACTTGTTTGGTCTCACATGCGATTAGAACAGACAGGATTACTGGGTAAGCCTCAGAAATTCGCATGACACGTTAGACATCATATCATTCTTAGGTACCGTAAGGGCATTAGAGATCTTAATTTGAGATCAATAATGTACTCAAGTCCTCGTACTCAGAATCTCTGGTTCGTAGGATCGGGGTTTTTCTCCCGTACCTTGATTAGGTTTCTAGTCTGTCTACCAATAATGACTAGTGGCGACTCCAAAATCACAAAATTTAAAAATCACCTTCCACTGACACGTGAGGTATGGTCTGGGAGAGACCCTTATACAGAAATACCTCCTTAGCACGCAAATCCTGAAAAAACCCTAACCCCCAAAAGCGTGGCGTGACAGTCGCCAGTCATCTTCTCCGGTGAGACCAGAGCCGACAAACGGCGCCATTTTGATCTTTTCATTTAGGCATTTCCTCGAACGGTTTGTGGGCATTGTTCTGTATTCAATATTTTTGAGGTCACCAGTTCAGGCCCATCGCCGATGACCTTTTGGCGACTATCTTACCATTTTGATTGCACCAATGTGATGTCCCTATGTTCTATTTTCAGTTCAATCCTTTAGCATGTCGTCAGACCTCTACTGGCCGGCGTAAAACCAATCCAAAAAACCTAATTTGCTAATTACCCTAAACCATCTATTCAAGCCCACAGATTATCATACAAATTGCCATAGCCATCTACGTTGATCTCAATCGATATAAAATCGTCAAACAAGGTGTGAAAATGCTAACTTGGACAGCCTATTGCCACGGTGACTCTCCGGTGAGGGTTCCCAAGCTCCGGCAAGACTCTTTGGAATTCGGATGAGGAGGTTTAATGGTGGCCGACTCGGTTTATACACATTTAACGGCTAAAAATGCAATCAAGCAACACGAAATGTGAGCAAGAACATGTTTCCAACATCAAAATGAGAAAAAAAATCATCAACGAAATCACATGGGAATAAGATTCAATTCTGGAAATTTTTGGGAAAACTGTGACTATGAACAATGTTTACCTTCACCATCCGCCTGGGTGGCGCTGCTAGGAAGGGCACTCTTTCTCTCGCAAAAGGTCGAGTGTTCGAATCCCGGGCGCCGCAGGGTGACTTAACCGGTGCACGTGTGTGGTGGCTAGCACGTGTCGCCCCCAGGGTTTACCTCCCGGCTATCGGCCGTGCGGGGGTTCCCTGGGTTATCAAAAAAAAAAAAAACAATGTTTACCTTCTTTGTTCGATGATCAAAAGAAATTGTCAAACTAATCCACGCCTATAGGGTTGTTCCTTGACACTTAAACTTCCACTTGGTGGTCTTGGCCTCGCCGGAAGAGCTCTAGATTGATTGGAAAAGTCTCGATTTCAGACCTTTAAGACCAGCCGATCCGACTGGAATAGTGGAGGGAAAGTTTCAGCCAAACTCTAGTTCACCGATGCTCCACCATCTAGGGCGACACCAGATGCTCAGGTGGGAACCTTGAACCCTCTCTCTTCAACTTTTCCTCTTTCGTTTCGCCTGTTTCTCTCTCTTCTCTCCCTCTGGCAAATCACCGAGCACCTCCTCCTCAATGTTCAGTTTTTTCTTGGTTTTTGTTGATTCATTTTTCCTACCTCAAGATCGTTAGAACCGACTTCTGATTGGTTATAACCGATCTCCGACGACAGCTGGACATTCTTCGGCTATCGTTTAGGTCAAACATGTGTCTATTTGATCGGAGAAGATTGGCGAAGTAGCGGGCTTGAAACGTTTTTTCCTGGGTTTAATGTAGTCTGGATGAGTCGAGTAAGGGAGAAGAACAACCTGGGTCGGGTCGAGTTGACCTCGTCGACCCGACTGATCCGAGTTGATCTAAATTCGCAAATTAAACTCAATTCTGAATCAATTTTCAAAATTGAACCCCAAAATTGAATTTCCCATCATATTCCAAACCCAAATATGTGGTTTTTCCTAATTTTTGTAATAATTGTTTTCAAGAATTTCATATTTTTGTGTTCAGGTTAATAGGTTTTATTTAATTTGATGTCCTAATGAACTGATTAGGCAAAATTGATGCTAAAATTGAATTACCCACATCTAATTAACCCTAGAAATGACGGTCTCATGGTTCGACAATTTCATATTGGACACGATTCTCAATTTGGGCTCAAAATTCTTAATTTTCAATTAAATTTTGGGGTTTTCTGATTTCTTTGACAAATTGTACAATTGGACTGACCATTAAGTAATTCAAGGTCCCATAATCATTTATTGTAAAGACACTATGATTTAAAAATGACTATAAAAGATTTAATTACATTTTTTGGTTCAATTCGAGTTTGATTTTGCCCAATTTTGGGAAAGACATATACCCAATTGAAATTTTTCAAAATTGCCGATGTATTAATGGAATTGGATTTAGAATAAGACTAATAACTATTTTTATGGAATTTTCTGATTCGATTTGCTATTTTTCTTGATTTTCTTATTTATTTTGACTAAAAGAAATTAAGAAAAAATGCAGGGAAATGCTAAAAAAATATTTTTTGGTTTAGAAATAGGTTTCTAGGCTTAGCCAAGATTAATAGTCCTAATTTTGAGATTTTTTAAAATATAAAAAAATGAGCTAAATATCAAGTGCCAACAGCTGCCTGTCTTTGGGATTGAGCTCGTTAGACGTTGATCTCAAAGACAAGGCGACACCTAAATTTTTAATTGACTCACTGAACATGATAAGATGGAAATTTCACAACAACTGATTAGGGATCTTGCTTTTGAAATTCGTGATCTAATCCAAAGGTTTTCTTTTCAAAACATATTTTGAAAGGTTCTTAATGATTGAGGAAGAGAAACTTACCTGTTTGTGAGTGTCTTTTCGTTGCTTATCCAAGTGCATGAATTGATGGTGGTAATGATTATGATGATTATTCTGATTTCGTGGTTTAAGAACAAACCCACGAACCATGAATACCTAAGGCTCCTCGCCTGAGGAATTGGAAATTTGCGTAGTGGTTCCTCACTAGTAGGACTTGAATTTGCATAAAGGCTCTTTGCCTGTAGAACTTTGGATTTGCTTAGTGACTCCTCACCAGTAGGACTTGAACTTATCTAGGGGCTCCTCACCTTTAGGACTTTGGATTTGCTAGGGGTTCCTTTCTTATAGGACTTGAATTTGCCTAGTCGTTCTTCACTAGTACGACTTTGGATTTGCCTAGGGGCTCTTCGTCTATAGGACTTGAATTTGCCTAGGGGCTCCTCACCTGTAGGACTTTGGATTTGCCTAGTGGTTCCTCCCCAGTAAGACATGAATTTGCTTAGGGGCTCCTCGCTTGTAGGATTTAAATTTGCCTAGAGACTCCGCTCCTATAGGACTTTAAATTTGCCTAGTGGCTCCTCGCCTATAGGACTTGAATTTGCCTAGGGGCTCTTCGCCTATAGAACTTTGAATTTGCCTAGTGGTTCCTCACCAGTAGGACTTGAATTTGCCTACGGGCTCGTCGCCTGTAGGACTTTAATTTTACCTAAGGGCTCCTCGCCTGTAGGATTTTGAATTTGCCTAGTGGTTCCTCACCGGTAGGACTTTAGGAAGACTTCAAATAATTAATGCCTTGACCGTGTGTTGACACCTAAATTTTAGCGACCATTTAGTTGTAATTTGCATAAAAATTAGGGATTAAAATTTTAACCCCTAAACAAAAAATATTTAAATTGCATAATATATAGTTTAGGTTCATTTAAATGAATTGCATTCAGCATTGAATTGGCGGTGGCAAACGAGCTTAAAATTCATCGAACGAGACTCGGCTCGCTCGGAAGGCAAGGGCCGAAAATTACAAGTCAAATGGGCTCGGTTGTTTTAATTTGAACTTAATTTAGTCCATTATGCTTAATTAAATAAAAGCCCAAATTAATTCAGCCTACTTGAAATTAAATAAAAATTGGAGCCTAAGCCCAAACCTAAGTCCATTAGGACTAGAGAGCCCATCTAATTAACCTAGGTTTACATTATAAATATGTCATTACATGTCATAATTTGGGGGGACAGAAAAATTCAGATCAGAAAAATTCTAGAGAGAACAAGGGAAAGAGGGAGACAGGCCGCCGTTTGTCGTGCCATCGCCACACCGCTGTGCCCATCGTCGCTCCGCCGCACACCGGGCGCCGCCGTACGCAGCACACCTCACGCCGCGCCACACCGCTAGAGAAGCCACTCCCGTCTGCCGCTCTCTCCCGCGACGTCGATTGCCGCGCCTTCCGACTCCACCGTGCCTCTCACCGGAGACAGCCGCACTTGGAGGACACCGATGCTGCCCTTCTGCCGCTGCTGCCCTGCACCACCAATGTTGCCCCTCAGCCCGTAGCCGCCTTGCCTTGCCGAAGCCGCCCCTGCCGCACCTCAACCGCTGCACGCCGCTGCCTGGAGGACGCCGATACTGCTGCCTCTCTCACCAACACCCGCTTGCACTGTCGCCAGAGCTCCCCTCAGCCGCTTCGCCGTTCTAGACATGTCGTGCCGCCGCAAACCGCCTTGCACCGCCCAAGCCACAGTTGTTGTCTGCCAGCCACTGGACACCCAGCCGCACCGTCGCTACCGCAAGAACAGTACCCGGAGACGCCTGTTGTCCGCTGTACAGCCTTGCTATCCTGAGACGTCCGCGCCGACGCCGGCGAGCCGTCAACCACCTTCCTGACGCCGCGTTGTCGTGCCGTCACCGATTGTCCCGATCCCGATCAACAAATTCAATCCCGAGCTGATTCAAATTTGGAAATTATCTGCAGATTAGGTAATGATATTATCCGGTATATTTTTTTAAATATTTAGATTCCTAATTTAAATTTTTTGAATATTCTGTGAATATCGTGTCGATTGCTAGATATCTTAGGATAATGTTTGTGATATCCGCAATATTTTAAATATTCAAAATTAGGAATCGTTCCTAATTTAGCAACATCTCTGGATGATTATCCGACCTTATTCCTAAGGTATGATACGCGGCGATACGGAAAATTATTATCTTATCTATAACCACTTGGATATGATAATGATTTTTATTTGCTTTTCAAATTTAAACGATCAACTTTCCATCGATATCTAAAACCCTATAGATATGATCATTAGTTTGATTTCTTTGCTTAATTTGAATTTGAAACAAATCTGGCGGATTGCGTGGACGGTTTGAATGTGGTTGCTATCTTTGTTTGTTTAATTGCTTTCTTTTAAAAAAAATTCAAAAAAATATCAGTTAGATTTAAATTAAAGTTCTGCATGTTTAGAAAACCCTAAATATATCTAGAAAGATAGGATAATTATTTAATTTAAATTAGGACTTGAGATAATCTATTTCCTAGTTTAAATTAGATATTATTCTAATCTTAATAGATTATTTAGGTTATTTTTAAATTTCGAATTTTCATAAAAAAAACCCAAAAAAGAGTCACTTTAGGATAGAATAAGTCATTTACCTTAGGATAGATTGCATTCTTAATTTGGGTAATTTTTTTATTCCAAATTTTAATAGAAAATATCAAAGAAGAGAAGTCATTAGATTGCATGTTATTTTAGGCATTTTTTATTCCGAATTTCAAATGAGAAAAAATACCAAAAATAAATCATTCGTCCGTCATTAGAAATAGGTCACGTCGTCGCATGACATATAGTTTGCATGCTAGGTTGCATTAATTCGTATGTCAATTTTTGCATGTCATTGCATATAGATTAGTTTTCATTTAAATAAGTAAAAATCCAAAAAAAATTAAGTGAATTGCTTGTTAATTAGAAATCATATTAGGATTGTCGATGTGATTTTCTAGCTAACAATGCAGATGCTTACGTTGCTTCGAGATAAGTAATTCTTCAAATCTTGCAATTTATTTAACGCTTTATTGGGTGTTAAATTAGTGGTTTGCGCACCCGCATGATCACATCACATGTTAGTGACTAAGTTAAAATGAATCTAAATTGCCTGCCAAAATATTTTTGAAAAGAAAAGGTACCGAAAGGGCGTTAGACTAGATTTAGTGTAATCAAGTCCCCAGGCTTAGAATCTCTGGTTCGTAGATATAAAACATATCTCCCTATGTTTTATTTAGGTTTCTAATCGACCTACCACAAATTGATTAGTGGCGACTCCATGCATGAAAACATTTACATGTTAAAAACTTAAACCTAAGTTGTGAATTGGTAGGGTTTAGGAGGGCTCGAGTTAAGCTTAGTCTTAATAATCCATTAGCCAGAAAGAGAAATCTTTAGGTCGCGAAACTGTGAGTTATGTGATTTTGAGGTTTCACTAACCTTTGTATGGTTTTTTAGTTGACCAAAAACTATTTTGAAAAGTAGTTTCGAAATTAATCAAAACTGTTTGAAGCGTGGTTTTTTTCTTAGCATACCATAAACTGCTCGAAAACTTGGTTTTAAGTTGACCAAAAACTTTTGAAAAGTAGTTTTGAAATATGCATTCTTTGCCTTAACGCATTTTAGACAATCAAATTTCGTTTTCAAGGAATTATTTGATCAAAATGCTTACAATCTTTCAAGAAATGCTTGAAATAATCGTTTGGAAGACGTTCATTAGAAAAGATTTGTTTCGATCTATGAACTCGGTCTTTTCTTTTTTTGATTGAAAGGGGACTAATATGATATCCCTCAATTTTATCTCTCTTAACGAATCCTTAGGTGTTCGGAGATGTTCGCAATGTATACAATCCAATTGATCCTATAAGGTCTTTCAAAAGGTTGTAATGTTAGTTTAGTCAATGGCTATTCAAAGGATATGCATTCTGAGGCCAAAAAAAAGGATTTCATCATATCTGACTTTGGGTCTTCAAGTTAAGAACCTCAAGAACAAGACAAGATATTATTATATACATTTTTTTGAGTGATGACTTTTTGTCATAAAGTCATGTTTCCACTCTTAATATCCCAATCTGAAGAGTCTTTGGAGAGAGATTGTATAGTTGGTGTTGGGTAGGCTCAAAAAGCTCATTTGTTTAAATTCAGGGTTTTCATGAAATTGGTCATTTTCTTGGCATCACCACCTTTTTTTTCCTCACTAGGGATTTTCTTTTATGAACATCAGAGTCCCCTAAACAATCATTATAATCTCTTTTCTTATGCTCAGTCTCACTTGTTATGATCTATGACCTCTTATGATTTTGATTTTGCTTTGTTATGACTTTTTTTTGTTTTTTTGAGCTTTCTTTTGAACTCTCTTTTTCTTTCGCATTTTCCTTGGGCATTTGACCTTGTTTTTACCAGGCACACTGCTTTTTCGTGCTCCAAATTCTCTTGCCTTTGATCTTTTTGAATTCTAAGGACTCTGTGTCATCCCCTTTTGTTTCTTATTTATTGAAGTAGATCCTATGATCACTAATTTAGGGTTCCAAAATGAATATTCAGGTTCAATTGGGTTTTGCCAAAGGTAATGTATTTAGGTATAAGAAATGAAGTGCTCTTCTTTCTTTTGAGATGTCTTGAGCTTTCATATGACTTTATCTGAAGTTATCACGGAAAAATTGATGTAAGAGTATGCAATAAAATCTTTTTTGATCCTATTCTCCATAGCTATCAACCACAAACCTCATGGTTTGCCCTAATATGGGGTGGTTTTTAACAGGGTTGTTTTGGAAAAAAAAACTTTTCCACTGTTTCGGCTCAAATTTGGTTTGCAAGGGATAAGCATGTGTTTGGAATAGTGAAATGACCGTCTTTCATCATTTCAATCCATGTAATCATTGCGAACATTCCCTATTTCTTTCAGATAAGTTTTTCTCACTCACTTCTCCATTTTGACTTTAAGTGTATAGGGGACGTGTTTGGATATGATTTACCTTTCATCATTTGAAGATTTTTCCATTTTATTTTATCCAAACTTTTTCTATGAAATTTTTCAACGTCTTTTGTCAAATTATCCCTTTTAAGGAATTTTAATGCTTAGTGCATGTTTAAAGAAAGCATGTTTCAACACTTTTGATTTAAAGCATTTTTGAGGTATTTTCTTTTCACAACAATGTGTTTTATTTTGTTCAGCCTTGGTGTCATTCAGCTTGGGGAAAAAAACTCGATTTTCTCTTAGAAAGGCAACTTTAGCATATGCACTCACGACTTAGGGATACCTATTTGATCAATCTTACCAAGATCCCTCTTGTTTGTATTGTTTTTCTTTGATTTTACTGGGGATTTTTCTTTTTATCATCTCTTTTCTTTGTCTCTTCGGGGATGATAAAAAGAAAAGGACATTTAGAGGATATTAATGGAAAATCTAAATGGAAATAATACTTCCTTCTACTATTTGATAACTCCCTTGAGGATTCTGAAATCATCAACCGGTTCAGATTCTTTTTGCTTTCTTCTGCAAAATAGATAAATATGTTCATGAAATACATGGTATGCATGATATTGCACATGTTTTAAAGTGACCCGAATCTTTTCTTGAATGTTCGTCTTCATTTCATAGGTAAAAAATCTTGACAGCATCTACGTTTACAGGATGGGCCAGTTCTGTTCCTGCCATATCTACAAGAATCAATGCTCCTCTAGGAAGAACTTTCTTGACAATGTATAGACCCTCATAATTCGGAGTGAATTTACCACGAAGATATGAACTATTGAAGATGACTTTCCTTACTACTAAATCCTCTATTTTGAAATTTCTCTATTTCACTTTTCAATTAAAGGATTTAGCCACTCGTCTTTGATAGGCTTGTCTATGGCATATAGCTGTTAATCTCTTTTCATCGATCATGTTGAGTTATTCATATCTTTGTTGAATCCACTCAGCTTCTAAAAGCTTCAATTGGGATAGTATCCTTAATGAAGGGATTTCTGCTTCAACAGGTAGCATTGCTTCCATTCCATAAACCAAGGAAAATGGGGCTGCTCTAGTTGATGTTTGAATTGAAGTTCGGTATGCCATCAGAGTATATGGTAACCTTTCGTGTCAATCATGATAATTTTTTACTGTCTTGGCCAGTATCTTCTTGATATTCTTATTTGCCGTTTCAACTGCTTTCATTCAGTTGTAGACGATATGGAGATGAGTACAAATATCGAACATGGAAGTGTTCGAGTAAATCATCTACAATATTGTTGTTTAGATTTGAACCATTGTCCGTAATTATTGCTTCTGGAACTCCATATCTAGTAATGATGTCCTTCCTAATGAATCTCGCAATATTCTTGGCAGTAACATTCGTATAGGAGTTTGCTTCAATCCATTTAGTGAAATAGTCAATAGCAACCAGGATGAATCGATGCCCATTTGAGGCCTTGGGGTTGATTGGACCAATCATATCAATGCCTCACACTAAAAATGGTCATGGCTCGGACATTTGATGTAACTCATTTGGCGGTGCATTGATTTTGTCTCCATAAACCTGACATTGATGACAACATCTCACGTATTGGATGCAATCTATTTCCATTGTCATCCAATAGTATTCCAATCTCATAATCTTTCAGGTTAGAAGATGTCTATTCATGTGCGGTCCACATTTATCCTCATGAATTTCTTTCATAATCTGTTCAGCTTCCATAGTATCCACATATCTTAGTAGGGTTGAATCAAACGATCTTTTGTAGAGGGTTTGACCACTGAGGAAGAATTTGTTGGCTATCTTCCATATAAATTTTCTGTCACTTGGTTGGCTTTTTTTAGGAAACTCTCCAAATTGAAGATATTTTTTGATGTCATGATACCATGGTTCATTGTCAAATTCTGTCTGAACCATCATGTGATGAGCTGATTGTTCGAGAATATTGATTCTCAATGGTTTTATATCCATAACATCTTCAGTTTGTAGTAAGGATGACAAAGTTGCAAGAGCATCTGCAAAATGATTTTGAGCTCTTAGGAGATAATCAAATGTTACTTCTTCAAAGTTTTTTTATCATCTCTTCTAAGTATCTGTGATAAGGAAGTAGCTTGCCATCTCGAGTTTGCCATTAATCAGTTGTTTGCAATATGATGAGCATAGAATCTTCATATACTTGCAACCTTTTTACCTTCATTGAAAGGGCTAATTGTAAACCGAGAATGCATGCTTCGTATTCAGCAACATTATTGCTGCATGGAAATATCAATTTTGTGGATACCGAATAGTGTTGGCCTTCTGGAGAGATCAGTACTGCCCCAGTTCCTGATCCAGATAAGTTGGTTGCACCATCAAAATACATGGTCCATTTATCGTCGACTAATGTCAATATATGATCATCAAGTTGTTCTTCAATATTGTCAATATTCTGCGAATTGTCCGCCAACATGTCTGTTATTTCTCGTCCTTTGACTGACTTTTGGGATGAACTTCTGATATCGAATTCATATAACAAGACTTGCCACTTTGCTATTTCCCGACCAATGAGGATTTTTCAAGAACGTACTTGATCGAATCATTCTCATTCACTAGCAAAATTTGGTAATGAATGGTGTACTGTCTTAATCTGTGCAATACCTAAATCAATGCAATGCACGTCTTCTTGACCGCCGGGTAATTCTTTTATGATGTTGTGAACTTCTTACTCAAATAATAAATGATTTGTTCTTTACCATCATTTGATCTTCTTTGTGCAAGCACCGCTCCTAACTACTCATAGTGAATCGTCAAACATAAGATCAACGGAACTCCAGGGATTAGTGGTACCAACACTGGCAGGCATACCGAATATTCTTTAATCTTGTCAAAAGCTTGTTCATGTTCTGTATCCCACCTTACTCTGGCATTTTTCTTCAACAATTTGAAGAATGGTTTAGCAGTCTCAGAAAGCTGATAGATAAAACGGGCAATGTAATTTAATCGCCCCAACAAGCTTCTCACTTCTTTTACGGTAGGAGTTTTTAAGTCATATATTGCCTTGATCTTAAAAGGATCTATTTCGATGCCCCAGCAACTGACCAAAAACCCTAGCAATTTGCCGGATTTTGCCCCAAATACACACTTATTGGGGTTCAGCCATAACTTGTACTTTCTAAGTCTTTCAAACAATTTGCGAAGTACTTCAACATGATCTTTTCCTTGTTTGGATTTTGCAATCATGTCGTCCACATATACCTCAATTTCTTTGTGCATCATGTTATGGAACAAAGTTACCATTGCCCTTTGATATATAGCACCAGCATTCTTCAAATCGAAAGGTATTACCTTGTAACAAAATATGCCCCATGGTGTTATGAAGGACATCTTCGCCTTATCCTCTTTCTTCATGAGGATTTGATTATATCCTGAAAAACCATCCATGAATGAAAATGTTTCAAACCTAGCAGTGCTATCCACTAATACATCGATATGTGGAAGTGAGAAATCATCCTTAGGGCTTGCTTTATTTATGTCACGATAATCAACATACACCCGTACTCAACTATCTTTCTTCATTACGGGTACTATGTTGGCAACTCATTCTAGATATGGTACTACTTCAATAAAACCAACCTTGAGCAATTTCATTACTTCTTCTTCTATTTTCTTTACCAAGTCCGGCTTCGTTCCCCTTAGTTTTTGCTTCTTTGGTGGGATACTTGGATCAATTGGCAAAGCATGTTCAACTATGCTCGGATCAAGGCCAGGCATATCAGACCATGCAAATACATCTTGATATTCTCTAAGCAAATCTATTATTCTTTCTGCTTTTGCTAAGGGAAGAGTTTCTCTAATCTTAACTTATTTTGGATTCTCTTTATCACCCATATTAACAGTGATCGTTTTCTCTAATGTGAGTGGCTTTGATTCTTCATGACGAATCCATTCCTTTCTGACCCATTCCTCATCCTCATTATCCACTTCAATATCATAAGTGATCTCCTTAGAAAGATTAGGGTCATATATGAACCTATATGGATATGCGAATGCTCATGCCTGACATGTAACAAACATGATTAGTAATTGCATACGAATTAAGCAACGTACATGGTCCTATGAAAAACCTTTTGGAAATTCATTTTGAAACTAATTTTGAAAGAATATAAAGACAGAGCTAGTCCTCATATCATGAGACTTCCTTGTTCTTACAATATTTTCGCAATGATGAGCAATATAGAAACCCAAAGCCTCAAGCCTCACGAATGAGGGTAATGTTCTTCATAAGTTTGATTTTGTTTCTACATGTCCTTAACAAAACATTTGGCCACTTTTATTAAATTGAAAAACGTGATTACATCTACATCAATAGGAATGTAAATTGCAACAGAACTGAAATTGCAAACCAAATCACAAGAAATTTGAAATGGCAATCAACAAAATGCAATGGAAAAAGCTAGTAACAAAAGTTCAAGAGAATTTTCCTACTCTAGTGCGTAGGTGTCTTTTGCCTCACTTATGATAACATTGATGACATTCTCTTCGAATAAACCTGGCAGAACAGATTCTTCCTTTGTATGTAAGTCTTCTTCTTGAAGTAGCTTGAAAGGTCCAAGAAAAGTTTCTTTAATGTGAATCTGATGATAGGGAAGCTCTTTAGCTTTGCCCTTCCATATGGATAGATTAATGATGCAATCACCTCGGCTTCTACAGCCTCCATGGTGATCTTTGGAGTTATCTGGAATATAACCTACTCAATGTTTCATTCTTGTAACAAGTTGAGTGATAGGTTCTTTGGTTCCTTGGGATTTGGATCCAAGACCATTACCGGGAGTAAATCCATACTGGCATAACATCTTTCTAGACATAATGGATGATGTTGAGAACTCCGGGGATTTTATAATGCAACCGGCAAGAATTTGCACCATTGAGATCATTTCGAAGGAATGATAACTTGGTTCTTCTTTCACTTCGGGTTCGACATACTGCATTGCACTCTTTTTGTAAGTGGTGAAATCCGTCTCCCCATGTATGGTGATCATCTTGCCATTAATGACAAACCTGGCCTTCTGATGTAGACTTGAAGGACTGACACTAGCCATTTAAATCTAAGGTCTTCCGAGTAACAAGTTGAAAGTCCTCGGAATATCTACTACTTGGAAGTCAATAAGAAAAGGCACAGGGCCTATGTTCATCTCGAGCTCGATATCGCCAATAACGTCTGGCTTCATTCCATCAAATGAATGCACCATTACCTTAGAAGTTTTAATGAGCTCTTCGCTAATCTCCAAGCGATGCAGTGTACTTAGTGGACATAAATTAAGCACGGAACCATTATCGATCAGCACTCATGACACCTCTTTACCCCGGCATTTGACGATGATATACAGGGCTTTATTATGGGAATGCCCGTCAATTGGGAAATCTTTATCGGAGAAGGAAATTTGGTTTTTCAGAAGAATAGTGCCGACAAAGTCTTCCAATTAGACTTCGTTAATTGTCTCCGAGACGTGCACTTCATTGAGAAGCTTCATAAGCACCATTTTGTGGCTTTCTGAAGTCTTGAAGAGATCCAACAAAGAAATCTGTGCCGACATCTTTCTTAGCTATTCAATTACTTCAAATTCGCTCATCTTCATGACCAAAAGCAACCGTTTAACATCTTCTTCGATTATTCCTTTCTTTTCATGCTTACTTTTCCTTCGGGACATTGCATCTCCATGATAGGGTTATGGCATCGACTTCTTTGGGGGAATAATCTCAAGGTACACACTTAGTATCAAACTTTTATTTTGGAGAGAGAGTGATAATCACAGGCTATGTTTCTTCTTCTTTGATCCTTAGCTGATCAATGGGAAGTTGGATAGTGATTGGTGTGACAGAACCTTCGTCCTCCTTATATTTATCTACCTCATCAAGCTTGATTAGAAATGGTGTAATCATGGATACCATGCTTCTATTGACTTCGTTAGCATCTATTCCACCCCAGTCATTAGGTATGAATATTTCATTCCTGAATACCCGTGGATGAGGTGTATATTTGACGTGATAATTATACTGGCCATTATCTTGACCTAGAAAATTGATAATTTCACCTTGTTTTCTGCCTTACGAGCAATCACTTATCACCTCGGCGAATCTTTTTCTTCTTTTTCCCTTCTCGATCTTCATTCTCCTCAGGATTTAGTTGGCTGATCGGGATGTCGTCCATGCCACCCCTTCTGTCTGGTACAATGTCTTTATTTTTGAATGCCTATGGTGGTGGGGTATATTTGACACGATAATTGTATTTACCGCTGTCTTGACCAAGTAAGTCTACGGTTTTGCCTGCCCTGGATGATTTGTGGGTGAAACGCTTTTCACCTTGTCGGACTTTTTCTTTCTCCTTTTCATCTATATCTATTTCATCTTGGAGCATTTCCTTCTTAGGCAAGGCTTTTTCCTCAGGACTAGTTTCATCGTCCATACCACCCCAACCATCAGGCACAATTACTTTATCTTTGAATGCACATGGTGGTGGGGTATATTTCGCTCGGAAGTTATATTTTTCGAAGTCTTCTCCTAAGTTGTCTACAATCTCGCTTTTTAAGAGTGCTTCCTGACGAAAGCAGGAATTTCCTAATCGAGAAGCTTTAATCTTGACTTCATATTCATCTTCATCGTTAGACTTGATCACTGTTTCTTCATCCTTGATTATGTTTACTGTATTGTGCTTAGGAAGAGGATTTTGATGTACATTTGGCTCGGGCTCTTAGAAGTTCAATATCTTCTTGTCAATGAGCTATTGAACTTGTACTTTAGAGTGGGACAATTATCTACATCATGTCCCCTTTCTCCCATATGATAGGTGCAGGTTTTTTATTCATCATACCAAGAAAATCTCGCAGCATTGTCTCTTAGTACTTCTTTGGCCACAAAATGCCTTTCTAAAAGCATTGGTAGTAGCTTTGACAAGAGTCGAGGCAATGGTGTGTATTGCCTCACAGGTCTTTTATTTGGCTCAAATTGCCTTGGGTTTTTCCAAGCGCCATTTGATTGCCTTGGAAATGATGCTTGATGAGTATTTGGGCTAGATACCATAGCCACTTCTCGGATGGGCTCTGTCTTGGGTAAGGCATTTATGTCGTTGTTTCTTGAGCCTTCTTCTCTTTCGACCCCTATTCAATTATCTCACCCACTTTACCAACATAGTGAATGTTTAATAGCCTAATACATGAAGCTTATCATAATACTCAGTCGGTAATGATTTTAGAAAGAGCTCAATGAGCTCGTCTTCACTTATGGCATGCTTGACTTGTGAGGCAACAACTCTCCATCTCTGAGCATAGGCTCTGAACCCTTCATTCTTCCGTTTATTAGTTCTGACAAGATCTTTTCTAGTCAATAGCACTCAACTATCATGCCCTGAACCCCATCGAGCATGCGACATGCCTTTATAGTCGAATATCGCGACGTCCCAAGATATCGTCGACTTCACACATCAAAGACAAAGCACTAGCGAAAGCAGCAAACACCCAGACAAAACTTAGAAAGGGGTAATAAGGAGAATATTCCTTCATTACTGATTCAAACTTATACAATACACACCATTTACAAACTTAATGTACAAGCATTCCGGCCTTCTAAAGTCTACACCACTGATATCAAAAAGACGAGTAGTCTGGGTATTCCCTATCTCCAAAAAGGGGACACTTAAAAAGGTTTCTCTAACCCCTAAACTAACTCTTACGCCCCTTCGACGGCGTCTACTCTGAATCGGTCTATCCAAAATCTGAATCTGATTCCCCCTCAGCCACCTGCTTCTCTGAAGACTCCGAATTCGCCTCGATCATAGTGGGATTATCTTCATCTCCCGATTCTAACAGTACCTCAATTCTTTTCTCTGCTTCAGAATCCTCTCCCTGGTCTTCCTCTGGGTCTCCTTCTGACTCCTCCTTTGGTACCTCCTTCAATTCTTCACCTATATCTATGTCCATCGTGTCGTACCCAGCCTATGACTCCTCCGGCTCTTGATCGGCTCAGCCACCATGGGTTCAGGTAGTGCATGTACTTGCTGATGTCCAGACTGAGCGAGGCTAGTGTCTAGGCTAGTCATCTCACCCTCAGGAGGAAGTATAGGCGATGGGTCCCAATCTCCTACTCCATCAAACGGGACATCAAAGCTACGAACATGACCAAACTCGTCCATATCGTCCCGAAAACACTAGGCAGTATATGTGTAGGCTTACCAGAGGGATTGCCCTATATCTATCCAGACTATGGTGGTGTGCTTGATCCAAGTCATATTGTCATCTATCGGATACTCTACTACTGAATGCTCGGTGTGCATTGTGATGCCAAAACGCTGGGGCGGTGGGAGATTCATGGTTCGGGCCGAGGTTCTGAAATGGTTTGGTTAAACAATCATGAGAACACGTCTCAGCAAGTAAACACTCTAAACCCACCTAGGCTAACACGTACCTCCAGACAAGTCCAAACATGAAATCACTCAACATTCACGCAACGTGCATACAATACACTTACCTAGGCTCTTATTGAACGCAACCTGCAAGTTAGTCCCAATTTCACAAATTCCAATCACTTGCACTTTACAAATTAATATCATGTCCAAGACAAAAATCGTACATGTGGCATTCCCAAACTCTGCATTTCACACAGTCATTCATGTGCCACCACATTATTATCATTAACTTTCCAACGACCCGCGTTACAGTACACGCCTCAGGTCTACTTTCAATCTACAATCCACGTACAGCCATCTCAAATTCACAACACTCCTTAGCCCGCGTTACAGTACATGCCTCAAGCTATGTTTCTTGCTCGCGTTACAGTACACGCCTCAGGCTCAACATTCACCACATACGGCACAACCCACGTTAACGAACACGCCTCAGGTTGGCGGTCTTTTGGCAATACCAAGCATTATCCTACGTTAAAGTACATGCCTCAAGATGGCTCAATTGCTTGCGTTACATTACACGCCTCGGGGACTAATGATCACACAAGCATACTTGAACACTAGATTTTATCTGTACCCCGCGTAAAATGCATTAGGGCCTTTTTTGTGATCACACGCACCTCTCGCATGCATCGAACTTCACATGCTCAATTGACACACAAACATGCCCAATTTCCAGCCAATCCAATTCAGCCCATGCTCATACAAATGGGTCCACATTTCAACCAATTATCCCACAATTCGACGAGAATCTGACGAGCACGCAAGGTCGCCACTAGACCCACAATCACAGCCATTAACATGAGCATACAAACAAGCCACGATTCCACATATCAAACCGACACGTTTAAATCCCCGAATCGAACCATATACTCATTATAACGAACCACAAATTCCAGCACTTAATTCAGCAACCAAGCAGCCCCGAAACCATCACAATTTCACCCACAAATCAGCCAAGATCAGCCTCCAACTCAGTCTACCAAAATACCCTTAAACAACCACTAATTAACCCCTAAACAACCATTAAATAACCCGAATAAGCCTTTGATCAAGTCTATTAGTACCCGTAGTCCTAGGAAAGGTTTAGAATGCCACTTACTTGAAGTCCTAGGCAAGCTTGGGCTAGAAGCGGGCAGCAATTCGACAGTCTCACGGCGGGCGGAAGGCGATAGCGGTGGCTAAACTACAGGCGATCGACGATGGCGGCGGCTGAACGGCGGGCGACCAGCGACGGTGGCAGCGATCAATCTTGCTTGGCCATATGTGCAAGGCCAAAAGAAAAGGGAGAGAGTCGATTGAGAGAGAAAGTGAGAGAGTGACGATAAGGTAGTGGTGGCGAGGCGCGGTGTCAGGAACGACCGAGCGACAATGATCATACACGGTGGAGACGATTGGCTTGGCCAGCTAGCCACGGTCACGGGAGGAGGCGGAACGAGAGGGAGGACCAGCAGTGGTAGGCGCCGAACGAGCGGCGTGGGGCGGCTCTAGCGAGACGGTGGTCGGGCATGGGCGGTGATGGGGCCAACGGTGGCCGGGGACGAAGGCTGCACGAGCAAAGGGAAGAGGGGAGAGGTCGGCCGGAGAGGTGAGAGAGAAAAATGAGGGGGAGAGAGAGAAAGAGAGAGAGAGAGAGACTCAAATACCAATAATTGGTCCCCCCTTGGCAAAATGACCATCCTTCCCTCCTCTCTACTTTCCATCCGCCAACCACGATTCGATCTTATCTTGAGATCAACGGTCGAGATCGATCCTTACCTAAAAATATCCAAGGGAAAAATGGGAATTTCAGAAAAGTCCAAGGGCAAAATTGTCCAAAATTTTATATTTCTAAAATTAGTGTGAAATGACCAAAATGCCCTTCTCACATTATACTTGGCCTTAACAAAGTCCCAAGGGTAAAAAGGTCATTTTCAGTTTCTTGTCGAAATTCAAATTTTCTGAAGGATCTGGACCAATCTAAGGCTGACCAAGCTAATAACAACATCGTCCAATTATCATGTCGTGACTTCGAAATTTCCAATACCAAAACTTGGTCTCTAATTAATGACTAAATTTAAATAACATAACTTGAGCGTATCTCAAACTAACGGGTGGTGTTGACACCTAAATTTCAACTCACCATTTAGTTGTAATTTGTATAAAAATTAGGGATTAAATGTTAACCCCTAAACAAAAATATTTAAATTGCATAACATATAGTTTAGGTTCATTTTAATTTAATTGCATTTTTTGCATTGACTGGTGTTGGCGAACGAGCTTAAAATTCATTGAATGGAACTCGACTCGCTCGGAATGCAAGGGCCGGGAATTACAAGTCAAACGGGCTCGGTTATTTTAATTTGAGCTTAATTCAGCCCATTGTGCTTAATTAATTAAAAGCCCAAGTTAATTCATCCCATTTGAATTAAATTAGAGCCTAAGCCCAAGTTTAAGCTCATTAGGACTAGCAAGCCCATTTAATTGACCTAGGTTAGCATTATATAAACATGTTTAGGTCAGATTAGAGTAGAGACAACACAATTTCAAACGACACAATTTCATATCAGAATTTTTGAGACACGACATAATTCAGTTTTTTTTAGAGAGAGTGAGAGTGAGAGGGAGAAAGAGAGAGCAAGGCCGGCGAGCCCCCATCGCGTGCCACCCACCGCGCACCACACGTTGTCGCCCGCCGTGCCACGTCTGCAGCCTACTTGCGGCCGCTGTTCGTCCGCCGTTTGCCACGTCACAGCCGTGACGCCCAACGTCCGACGTTGCTGCCTTTCTCCCGCCTTGCCCGACCAGTCGTGAGCCGATCGGAGATCACCACTACCGCTGCCTCCCGCCGCTGCTCGCCGTGCCCTGCACCGCGCCGTCCTCGCTGTAGCCTCACCGTGCCGTCCTCGTTTCCGCCGTGCTGGACCGGAGCTTGCCTTCCGGAGCTATTCGCCGTTCACCGCCTGGAGGTTGCTGCCGCTGCTGCCTCTCTCACCGCCGTTCCCCCGTACTGTCCTCCGGAGCAGCCGTACCATAGCCGCTCGTCCGCAGCCACGCCGAAGCATCCTCGCCTGATCAGTCACCGCCTCAGCCACTCCACTGTTCTAGACGTGCCGGAACAGTACCCGGAGAAGCTGCTGCCCCCTCGCTGTGACGCCGCCGTCGCCGGTGAAGCCGCCGTCGCCGGTGAAGCAGCCGACGCCGCCCCTGTGTGCCTCGTCAGAACAATGTTTAGAGCAGCCCCGCCGGCGTTGCCATCTCGACGTCGCTTGCCGTTCCGTCGCCGGTTGTAGCAATCCCGATCCGCAAGCTAAATTCCCGATCGATTCAAATTTGGAAATTATCTGCAAATTAGGTAATTGAACATTATCCTATATTTTTTTAGAATATTAAATTTCCTAATTTGAGTGTTTGAATATTTTGTGAATATCATGTGGATAATTAGATGTCTTAGGATAATGTTCGATATATCCGCAATATTTGAAAATATTCAAAATTAGGAAACTTTCCTAATTTAGCAACGTATCTGGACGACTATCCGACCTTATCCCTAAGGTACGATATGCGGCGATATGGAAAATTATTATCCTATTCATAATCATTTGGATACAATAATGATTTTTATCTACTTTCCAAATTTGAATTATTGACTTTCCGTCGATATCTATAACCCTATAAATATTACCGATAGTTTGATTTTTGCGCCTAATCCGAGTTTGAAACAAATCTAGCGGATCGCATGGTTGATTTGAATATGGATGTTATCTCTGTTTAAATTATTTTTCCTTTTCAAATAAAAGAAAATTCAAAAAAAATATCAGTTAGGATTTGAATTAGAGTTTTGCATGTTTAGGGAATCCTAAATATATCTAGAAGATAGAGTGATTATTTAATTTAAATTAGAACTTGAGATAATCTATTTCCTAGTTTAAATTAAATAATATTCTAATCTTAATAGATTGTTTAGGTTATTCTTTAATTTCGAATTTTCATATAAAAAAAAATCAAAAAAGAGTTGTTTTAGGATAGAATAGGTCATTTTCCTTAGGATAGATTGCATTTTGATTTGGGTAATTTATTATTTCGAATTTTAACAAAAATCCTAAAAATAAGTCATGTTAGGATATGTTAAGTCATTAGGTTGCACTTTATTTTAGGCACATTTTTAATTTCGAATTTCATCAGAAAATACCAAAAATAAATCACTCATCCATCATTAGAAATAAGTCACGTCGTCGCATGACATATAGTTTGCATGTTAGGTTGCATTAATTGCATGTCAATTTTTGCACGTCATTGCATATAGATTAGTTCTCATTTAAATAAGTGAAAATCCAAAGAGAAATTGAGTGGATTGCTTGTTAATTAGAAATCATATTAGGATTGTTGATGTGATTTTCTAGCTAACAATGCAGATGCTTGCGTTGGTTTGAGGTAAGTCATTCTTCCAAACTTGCAATTTATTTAATGCTTTCTTGAGTGTTAAATTGGTGGTTTACGCACCCGCATGAACACCTCACATGTTAGTGACTAAGTTAAAATAGATCCAAACTGCCTGCCAAAATATTTTTGAAAAGAAAAGGTACCGAAAGGGCGTTAGACTAGATCTAGCGTAATCAAATCCCCGGGCTTAGAATCTCTGGTTCGTAGAAATAAAACATATCTCCCTATGTTTTATTTAGGTTTCTAATCGACCTACCAAAAATAGATTAATGGCGACTCCAAGCATGAAAACATTTGCATGTTAAGAACTTAAACCCTAAGTTTTGAATTGGTAGGGCTTGGGAGGGCCCGAGTTAAGATTAGTCTTAATAATCCATTAGCCCGAAAAATGAGAAAATTTTTTAGGGTCGCGACAAGTGGCTTTTGGGAAATTTGCATAAACGACCCGTGGCTGATACTGAATCAAGCCACGTTCAAGTTCACTTAGATCGTGATGACCTCGGTTGTCATGTAATTGTGAGGATCGATCGCTAGTTCCGACAGGCACGATCGTTTGGCATAGTTTAGGGTCATTCGTCAATTCATCTCGTGGTCAAACGAAATCACCTGTGATCCACTCGTATGACAGCAGCGAATCGATCCATAACTATCCTTAGATCGGCCTATATTAGCTCAAAATATCACCTCGATAATTCCTATAGTCGAAAGTTGGTTCACGATCGAGTTTCTTTGGTCACGCGAATTTAAATCCCTAATTAGCCATTCCACATTGGTTAGTATCCCGGGAGTGATCAGTTTTGGGTGAGATCTAACTTCAAGCACGTCCACAAAATTATTCATTTCATAAATCCCAAGTGGGTCAAATTTAAGAATGTCACAACAACATTAAACTTGTACTGGCGAAGAAATTCTCCTGCCAAATGATCCCATTCAATGAAGTCTTTTATATCAAGGGCTGTGTACCATGCGAGGGCCGCTCCTCTCAAACTATCTTGAAATGTGCTAATAAGAAGTGGCGTATTGTCAGAAAATCTCGCTATTTTACCGAGATAATACTTCTAATGGCTTTTGGGACAATCAGTGCCATCATACTTGCTCATGAACTCTAGTTCCTTATAGTTTTATGGAACAACCACCTTTGTGTACAGTGAGAACTTGCTAAACCTTTGAAGCTCATAGCCTTGACTTGCTAAACATTCTTCAATTTTGGCTAATCTCTTGGCCTCTTCTTCATCTTTTGTTTTGGATGTCTTCTTGATTTGATCATTCTCTTTCAAATTTACCACCTCAAGTGTAGTGTTTGGAGGATTTTCTTGAACCGATTCTTTGTTTCTGACTGGGTCTTCAATCGGTGTTTCGGTTGCGTTTGAAGTTCCCATATTTGGAGTAGCAGGATATTGTCCACGGGATGTAAGAATAAAAACCTTCATTTTTGTCATCATTGCGACCATTTGGGTCATTTGATTCTCGACTTCAGCTAGTCGAGCACAAGTTTCTTCTTTCGCTATTCTAACATGTAAGCGAGTTCGAGGTCTTTTACCTTCCGTTGATAAACAACCCGCTTTATAAAAAGACCCGATATTGGCATAGTAAAATGATCACGAAACCCTATATCCTTTTAATTGTATGGTTTCATGAAATTGTCAAGGATAAGAAATCTATACAAGTCTTAGCTTTGTATAAAATTCTTCATCAATGTCTTTCTCAATGAATCATACAATTAAAAGAATTACAACCCATGGTGATTCCTTTATGTTTTGAAATTGTGTTCTGAAATTATCTATGCATGTTTAGAAAATGATCAATCCATTATTGTATATAAAGATTGAAATTATTTGACATCATGATTTTAAACTCAAATGGGAATCTAAATCACCCAATCCTAGACTTCTTACTAGCTAAGACAGCTTTCGCCTTTTGGTATTCTTCCCACTCCTTGGCTTGAGACTCCCATTCTTTTACATCGATCATGACCACTTCAGGGACGTAGGGTTCCACTCCGGGCATGCTTGGAATAATATATTCCGGGACATGTTCATCTACAGGATCTGATACCACACTCAACAAGACATATGGCTCGACATAAATTAGACACTTATTTTCTATCCATTTGATATTCTTTAGAGGCCATGCGAATCTTCATATCTTCTTCTAAGCTTTTTGGCCATTCGATTATTTATTCAAGTGAGTAATCCAAAGATAGGATGATCTTGTGAATTTTGGCTTAAAGAATATTCTTCTTCTCTTCGGGTATAATTTCACTTGGGATGTCAAAGACGAACTCTTCGAGATTCCATACCGGTGATACTTGCTGAAGTATCCCAATTTAATAACTCTTAGAGGGCAATAAGCTGCTCCTCCACTCAAACCAAGCAATGGTACAGTATTTTCCTCTCGACTTGTGATCTTCACCTTATTAATCTTTGGTCAATTGATCCGTCATTGGATTTAATCAAGAGTTAGGGCTCTAATGAAATTGGCTCAATCTAAGAAATATTATTTGGCTAATTTGCTTTGGAGATGAATATATCGTTCAATTGGATTTATGGCCGAACAAATTTCGCTTATGTTCATGAAACAACACCATGGTCAAATGTATGAGATAAACCATAATGACAAAAGACCAGTAGAAGCTTGAAAGATACCCCTCCCACAATTTCGGTATGTGTTTAAGGAAATGACGATTTCGACAAGAAGCATAGTAGAAACATCCCACTTAAGACATGTTGTCTTGCGATCATAACGACTAAAGGGTCTAATCCTGTTCTAGACACAGGGGATATAATAAAGCCGAAGAAAACTAGAATGAATACCCGGCCTGAAGTGTTTCCCATTTCCCTAGGAAGTTTTGAAAAGTTATCTATTAGGAAGGATAGTGGAAATCTACCCGTGTTTGATTTGATTAACTTTTCGATTTTGGAAATTTTGAGATTGAGGAATTCAGCTAAAAGACTCATAGGATTAAGTCCAACAGATGGCGCTACAACCCTAGGTTTAGAATTAATTCCATGGCGGCTTGATATTCTTCTAATGTTGGTACTAATTCATGTTCTCCAAGTTGGAATGTGGCAATGGAAACTTCCTAAAAATGCATCAAAGCTTGGACTAAGCTAACTTGATGTTTCACATGCATAAGTTTGAGAAGGTATCCAAGCCTTTTTTAGACATAAGTTTGGTTATTCTTGGACATGCCTCTCCACCAAGGAACGAGTTCCTTCCCGAGGAATGAGAATTACTTGGATGTCTAATTTTTCCATTGAGCCTAATCATGCAAAAAGAATTATTATTAATGACCATGGATTACGAATCCATTTTAATGCCTCCATTTCAATCATATGTCTTTTGAGGTAAAACGGAGGTAAAATACACTTGCATGCCTCGAAAGTAATGCAAATGTCATTTTGAGTCCGTTTAAACCTTAAAAGAGCATATAGTTGAGATTATTGACAAATTCAATGTGTGATGTAAATGCCTATCATATTCCATTTAGACCATAAAGTCCTAAACTATGATTTACAATTTCAAATACATTGATACGAACAAATAAGTACTTGAATTACATGGAAAATCTGCCATGGACCTATACATTTCATCTAAATATGAAAAAATGGTCAAATGGAGTATGACGCCCTAATCATGCATTCTAAAATGAAAGGGCATTTAGACCAAGCATTGAATGTCATTAGGCATTTTTTGAAAATGTGCCAACTAACATTCATAATTGTAAAAGAATGGAATGGAACGATACTTGCTTACCATGATATTTTTATTTGATTTTAGGTATAAAAACCACAAAGACAAGCGAATGCAACCAGTGAAGTTTTGATGCCTAAAAGGGTAGGATATGCTAAAGGCTCAAGGTTACCACCTTAATGAACAAGAGATTCCATTTCAATAGGCAATCAGCCCAAAGTAATGAAAATTTATTCTACCTCGATAATCGGTATTGCATTTAAACAATCCCATGCGCAATCGGCTCATAGTTTTGCCTAAGCACATACCTTCTAAGGGTAATCTTAAATGTAGCCGGGGTTGGGTCACGGGTGGTGTGTGCTAATGGTGTAGTACTAAAGTAACTTAAAGGCATGCATAACAATTAATAACTAAACAGCACTTCTAAAATTCATTCAAAACACATTCAATTCCAATATCATCCTACAAAACAAAGGTTAGCAAAGACTACACCCCTTATACTACACGCCTGCAAAACCATTTAACACTATCGTTAGCGGGACGTACCCGGGATCCTTGCAAGTACAAAACACAAGCAAATCGTTCTATCTAGGCCTAAGTCCACTTACAAAAGGAAACTCCCCAATGGAGTTGCCAAGCCTATCGCTCCACGCTTTTTTTTTGGGCTTTCAGGATTTACGCACTAAGGAGGTATTTCCACATAAGGGTCTCTCCTAGACCATACCTCACATGATAGGGGATGGTAATTTCCCATTTAATCTAAGTTTGTGATTTTAGAGTTGCCACTAGTCATTATTGGTAGGTAGACTAGAAACTTAATCGAGGTATGGGAGAAATATCACGATTCTACGAACCAAAGATTCTAAGTACGGGGACTTGATTATGTTATTGATCCCGAATCAAGATCCATAATGCCCTTTCAGTACCTAAGAATGATACGATGTCTAACATGTCATGCAAATTTCCAAGGCTTATCCACTAATTCTATCCATTATAATCGTAGGAAAAACCAAACAAGTATAAAATATACAATTGATGTCAATCAGATCAATCAATCCTAAATGGTCTTCTAAAATGAAAATCAATCAACACATCCAAACCCTAATGAAGCACTAAAAGCTTATTCATTTCATGATTCATATTTTTTTGGGTTTTAGGGTTTTTTAGTGGTTATAACCCTTGAATTTGGGATTTTCTAAAAATGTCATTTGGGCACTTTCAAAATTTCAAATCTCACTTTTTGTAGTTGGCCACAGTATTTTTGGATCATTTTGCGAATTTTAAAAATTTTTCAATTTTTTCGAAAATTTTATTAACCGAGAATTGATTTTTATGATTTTCTGAGAATTTTTATGAATTTTCCAATTTCCCATTTTTTTATTGATTTTCTAAATTTTCCACATTTTTTATTTGTGTTTTCTGAATTTTTTGAATTTTTATGAATTTTCTGACAATTTTTGAATTTTTATGAATTTTATAATTTTTCTATTTTTTCTGTGAATTTTCTAAAAATGCCACTTGGGCACTTTCAAAATTTCAAATATCACTTTTTATAGTTGGCCACAGTATTTTCGGACCATTCTGCGAATTTTAAAAAATTTTGAATTTTTTTTCGAAAATTTCATTAACCGAGAATTGATTTTTATGATTTTCTAAGAATTTTTATGAATTTTCCAATTTTACAATTTTTTATTGATTTTGTAAATTTTCCACATTTTTTATTTGTATTTTCTGAATTTTCTAAATTTTTATGAATTTTCTGACAATTTTTGAATTTTTATGAATTTTATAATTTTTCTATTTTTTCTGTGAATTTTCTATTTTTCTGAAAATTTTCAAATTTCAAAAGTTTTTTTTATTTTTCTGATTTTTTTATGTTTGTTTTTGTTCATTTTTTTTTAATGTTTTTATGAACTTTAATGAATTTTTTAGATTTATTTATTATTTATTATATTTTTTAAATTTCCTGTAGGGAAACGAACTGGACTGGCCCGGTTCAACCCGGTTTGGCTTGGCTGAACCGAGCATCGTCAGTGTCGATCGCCAGTTATCTTCTCTAGCGAGACTAGAGCCAAAAAAACGACGTCATTTTGATCTTTTTCTTTTAGGCATTTCCTCGAACAGTTGATGGGCACTGTTCTGTATTCAATGTTTTCGAGGTCACCGACTCGGGCACGTCACCGATGACCTTCCGACGACTATCTCACCATTCCGATTGCACCATTGTGATGTCCCTATGTTCTATTTTCAGTCCAATCCATTTAGCATGTCGTCGGACCTCTACTGGCCAGCATAAAACCTATCCAAAAAACCTAATTTGCTAATTACCCTAAACCATCTATTCAAAACAACAGATTATCATACAAATTGCCCTAGCCTTCTACGTCGATCTCAATCGATATAAAATCGTCAAACAAGGTGAGAAAATGCTAACTTGGTCGGCCTATGGCCACGGTGACTCTCCAGTGAGGGTTCCTAAGCTCCGGCGATACTCTTTCAAATTCCTGTGAGGAGGTTTAACGGTGGCCAACTCGGTTTATACACGTTTAACGGCCAAAAATGCAATCAAGCAACACAAAATGTGAGCAGGAACATGTTTCCAACATCAAAATACGAAAAAATAATCAACGAAAGAGCATGAGAATAAGATTCAATTCTGGAAATTTTTGGGAAAACTGTGACTATAAATAATGTTTACCTTCTTTGTTCGATAATCAGAAGAAATTGTCGAACTAATCCGCACCTATAGGGTTGTTCCTTGACACTTGAACTTCCACCTGGTGGTCTTGGCCTCGCCGAAAGAGCTGTGGATTGATCGAAAAAAGTTCGATTTCAGACCTTCAGGACCAGCCGATTAGACTGGAACAGTGGAGGGGAAGTTTCAACCAAACTTTGATTCGTCGGTGCTCCGCCATCTAGGGCGGCGCCAAACGCTTGGGTGGGAATCTCAGACCCTCTCTCTCTCTCTAACTTTTCCTCTTTGGTTTTGCCTGTTTCTCACTCCTCTCTCTCTAGCAAATCACCAAGCACCTCCTCCTCAATGTTAAATTTTTTCTTGGTTTTTGTTGATCCATTTTTCCCACCTCAAGATCGTTAGAACCGACTTTCGATTGGTTATAACCGATCTCCGACGACAGCCGGAGATTCTCCAGTTGTCGTTCAGGTCAAACACGTGTCTATTTAACCGGAAAAGATTGGCAAAGTGGCGGGCTTGAAACATTTTTTTTCCTAGGTTTAATGCAGTCTGGGTGAGTCAGGTAAGGGAGATGAACAACCCGAGTCGGGTCGAGTCGACCCGGTAGACCCTGGTTGATCTAAATTCGCAAATTAAACTCAATTTTGACCCAATTTTCAAAATTAAACCCCAAAATTGAATTTCCCATCATATTTCGAACCCAAATATGTGATTTTCCCCAATTTTTGTTATAATTGTGTCCAATATTTTCACATTTTTGTATTTAAGTTAATAGGATTTTATTCAATTTGATGTCCTAGTGACATGATTAGGAAAAATTAATGCCAAAATTGAATTACCCACATCTGATTAACCCCAGAAATGATGGTCCCATGGTTCGATAATTTCATATTGGGCACGAATCCCAATTTGGGCTCAAAATTCTTAATTTTCAATTAAATTTTGGGGTTTTCTGATTTCTTTGAAAAATTATGCAATTGGACTAACCATTATGTAATTCAAGGTACCGGAATCATCTGTTGTGAAGACACTATGACTTAAAAATGACTAGAAAAGATTTAATTGCATTTTTGGTTTAATTCGGGTTTGATTTTGCCTAATTTTGGGAAAAATATTTACCCGATTGAGATTTTTCAAAATTGATGATGTGTTAATGAAATTGGATTTAAAATAAGACTAATGACTATTTTTATGTAATTTTCTAATTCCATTTGCTATTTTTCTTGAATTTCTAATTTATTTTGACTAAAAAATTAAGGAAAAATGGAGGAAAACGATAAAAAAAAATTATTTTTTGTTTTAGAAATAGGTTTCTATGCTTGGCCAAGATTCATAGTCTTAATTTTGAGATTTTTAAAATATAAAAAAAGAGCTAAAAATCAAGTGTCAATAGCTCACGGGTCATTTCTTTAGCTCGAACTGCCTTTGGTTTTTTCAAGTGATATTTGATTATTTTGGAAATGATGCTCGATGAGTATTTGGGCTAGATACTACAGCTACTTCTCGGATGAGCTCTTTGTCTTTTTTCCCGAGGTAAGGCCTCCGTACTGGTGTTTCTTGAGTCTTCTTCTCTTTCAATCCCCATTCAATTCTCTCACCCACTTTTACCAACATGGTGAATGTTTGACAGCCTGATACATGAAGCTTGTCATAATACTCAGTTGACAATGATTTTAGAAAGAGCTCAATGAGCTCATCTTCACTTATGGCGGGCTTTACTTGTGATGCAACAGCTTTCTGTCTTTAAGCATAGGTTTTAAACCCTTCATTCTTACATTTCTCGATTTTAACGAGATCTTTTCTAGTTGGAAGTACTTCAACATTAAACTTATACTGACGAAGGAATTCTCCTGCCAAATGGTCCCATTCAGTGAAGTTTTCACTGTCGAGGACAGTGCACCATGCAAGGGTCACTCCTCTCAAACTATCTTGAAATGTGCTAATAAGAAGTGGCGTGTTATATGAATATCTTACCATCTTATGGAGATAATATTTCAAATGGCTTTTGGAACAACCAGTGCCATCATACTTGCTCACGAACTCTTGTTCTTTATAATTTTCTAGAACAACCACATTTGCGTACGGCAAGAACTTGTCAAACCTTTGAAGCTCATAGCCTGACTTGCTAAGCATTCTTCAATTTTGGCCAATCTCTTGGCCTCTTCTTCATCCTTTATTTTGGATGTCTTTTTCATTTGATCATCCTCTTCCAAATTTACTACCTCATGCATAGTCTTTGGAGGATTTTCTTGAACCGGTTCTTTGTTTCTGATTGGTTCTTCAATTGGTGTTTCAATAGTGTTTGAAGTTCTCGCATTTGGAGTAGTAGGATATTGTCCACGGGATGTAAGAATAAAAGCATTCATTTCTGTCATCATTGCAGCCATTTGGGTCATTTAATTCTCAACTTTAGCTAGTCGAGCACGGGTTTCTTCTTCCACCATTCTAACTTGTAAGCGAGTCTGAGGTCTTTTACCTCCCGTTGCTAAACAACCTGTTTTGCAAAAAGACCCAATATTAGCATAGTAAAATGATCATGAAACCCTACATATCTTTTAATCGTATGGTTTTATGACATTATCAAAGATAAGAAATTTCATACAAGCTTTAGCCTTATATAAAATTCTTCATCAATGTCTTCCTCAAGGAATCATACAATTCAAAGAATTGCAATCCATAGTAATTCCTTTATGTTTTGCAACCATGTCATGAAATTATCTATACATGTTTAGAAAGTAATCAATCTATCATTGCATATAAAATTTGAAATTATTTGACATTATGATTTTAAACTCAAATGGGAATGTAAATCATCCAATCCTAGGCTTCTTGCTAGCTAAGACAACTTCCACCTTTTGGTATTCTTCCTATTCCTTGGCTCGAGATTTCCATTCTTCAACATCAATCACAACCCCTTCAGGGACACAAGGTTCCACTCCAATCATGCTTGGAACAATGTATTTGGGGACATATTCATCTATAGGATCTGGTACCACGCTCAACGAGACATATGGCTCGACATCAATTGGATGCTTATTTTCTATCCATTTGATGTATTCTTTGGAGGCCATGCAAATTTTCATGTCTTCTTCCAAGTTTTTTGACCACTCGATTATTTGTTCGAGTGAGTTATCCAAAGATAAGATGATCTTGTGAATTTTGGCTTGAAGGCTATTCTTCTCCTCTTCGGGTATAGTTCCATTTGGGATGTCACAAGTGAACTCTTTGGGATTCCATGTCGGTGGAACTTGCTGAAGTATCTCGAATTGCCTAATAACCCTTAGACGGCAATAAGCTGCTCCTCCACTCAACCTAAGTAATAGTACTGCATTTCCTTCTCAACTTGTGATCTTCACCTTGCTAATCCTTGGCCAATTGATCTGCCATTGGATTTGATCAGGAGTTAGGGCTCTAATAAAATTTGCTCGATCTAAGAAAGATTGTTTGGGTAATTTGCTTTGTAGATGAATATGTCGCTTAATTGGATTTATCGCCAAACAAATTTCGTGAATGTTCATGAAACGACACCATGGTCAAATATGTGAGATGAACCATAATGACAAAAAACCAGTAGAAGCTTGAAAGATACCCCTCCCACGATTTTGGTATGTGTTTAAGGAAATGATAGTTTAGGTAAGAAGCATATTAGAGAAGTCTCACTTAAGATATGCTTGTCTTGCTATCACAGCGACTAAAGGGTCTAATCCCGTTTTGGACATGGAGAATAGAATAAAGCCGAAGAAAGCTAGAATGAATACCCGGGCTAAAGTATTTCTCATTTCCCCAGGAATTTTTGAAAAGTTGTCTACTAGGAAGGATAATGGAAGTCTACCTATGTTTGATTTGATTAGCTTTTTGATTTTGAAAGTCTTGAGGTTAAGGAATTCAACTAAAAGGCTCACAAGATTAAGTCCAATAGGTAGCTCTACGACTCTAGGTTTAGAATTAATTCCAATGGCGGCTTGATATTCTTCTAATGTTGGTACCAATTCATGCTCTCCAAGTTGAAATGTGGTGGTGGAAACCTCCCAAAAATGCGCCAAAAATTGGACTAAGCTGACTTGATGTTCCACATGCATAAGCTCGAGAAGGTATCCAAGCCTTTCTTGGACATAAGTTCGGTTGTCCTCGGACATGCCTTTCCACCAAGCAACGAGTTCCTTTCGAGGAATGGGAATTACTTGGATGTTTAGTTTTCCTATTGAGCCTAATCATACAAAAAGATTTGTTATTAAACACCATATATTACGAATCAATTTTAATGCCTCCAATTCAATCATATGTCCTTTTGAGGTAAAACGGAGGTAAAGTACACTTGCATGCCTCGAAAGTAATATAAATGTCATTTTGAGTCCGTTTAAACCTTAAAAGAGCATATAGTTGAGATCATGAACAAATTCAATGTGTGATATCAATGCCCATTCTGTCATACTCCATTTAGACCATAAAGTCCTAAACTATGGTTTACAACTTCGAATAAATTGAAATGAACAAATAAGCACTTGAATTATATAGAACATCTGCCATGGACTTATACATTTCATCTAAAAATGAAAGAATTGCCAAATGGAGTATGACGCCCTAATCATGCATTCTAAAATGAGAGGCCATTTAGACCAAGCATTGAATGTCATTTAGGCATTTTTTTGAAAATGTGCCAACTAACATACATAATTGTAAAAGAATGGAATTGAACAATACTTGCTTACCATGACATTTTTGTTTGGTTTTAGGTATACCAACCACAAAGACAAATGAATGCAACTAGTGAAGTTTTGACGCCTAAAAGGGTAAGATATGCTAAAGGCTCAAGGTCATCACCTTAATGGACAAGAGATTCCATTCCAATAGGCAATCAGTCCAAAGTAATGAAATATTATTCCATCTCAGTGATCGGTATTGCATTTAAACAATCCCATGAGCAATCGGCTCATAGTTTTGCCTAAACGCATACCTCCTAAGGGTAATCTTAAATGTAGCCGAGGTTGGGCCACGGGTGGTGTGTGCTAATAGTGTAGTGCTAAAGCAATTTAAAGACATGCATAGCAATTAATGACCCAACAACACTTCTAAAATTCATTCAAACCACATTCAATCCCAACACCATCATGCAAAACAAGAGTTAACAAATACTACACCCCTTATACCACCCACCTACAAAATCATTTAACATTATCATTAGCAGGACGTACCCGGGATCCATGTAAGTACAAAACACAAGCAAATCGTTTTATCTAGGCCTAAGTCCACTTAGAAAAGGCAACTCCCCAACGGAGTCGCCAAGCCTATCGTGCAACGCTTTTTTTTTGGGCTTTCGAGATTTACGCACTAAAGAGGTATTTCCGCATAAGGGCCTCTCCCAAACCATATCTCACGTGACAACGGATGGTATTTTCCTATTTAGTCTAAGTTTGTGATTTTGGAGTCGCCACTAGTCATTGTTGGTAGGTTGACTAGAAACCTAATCAAGATATAGGAGAAATACCACGATTCTACGAATTAGATATTCTGAGTACTGGGACTTGTTTACATTATTGATCCCAAATCAAGATCCCTAATGCCCTTTTGGTACCTAAGAACGATACGATGTCTAATGTGTCATGCAAATTTCCGATGCTTACCCACTAATTCTATCCATTCTAATCGCGAGAAAAAACTAATGAAGTACTAAATGTGTAATCAATATTAATCAAATCAATCAATCCTAAATGATCTCTAGAAATGAAAATCAATCAAAACATCCAAATCCTAATAAAGCTCTAGAAGCTTATTCATTTCATGATTTACATTTTTTAGGGTTTTAGGGTTTTTTAGGGGTTATAACCCATAAATTTGAGATTTTCTAAAAATGCCACTTGGATACTTCCAAAAATTTAAATTTCACTTTCTGAGGTTGGTCATAGTGTTTTTGCTAGGCCTTTATGATCTAAATGGAGCATGACAAAGGGGCATTTGCATCAAACGCTGATTTCATCCCCATTTTCAAGTATATGCTCTTTTAAGGCCTAAATGGATTAAAGGTGACATTTGTATCACTTTCTAAGTATGCAAATGTACTTTACATTTATTTTACCCTAAAAGGACATGATTGAAATGGAGGTATTAAAATTAATTGATAATCCATGGTGACTGATAAAAACTTTCCGTTTGATTGCTTTAGATCAAACATGGGAAAATCAGATACACAAGTCATTCCAATTCCTCGAAAGGAGATTTTGACATGGTGGGGAAAAATGACTAAAGACAATCAGGTTTATGTTAGAAAGAGACTTGGATACCTATTTGAGCTTATTAACCTTAAACCTTAAGTGAGCTTAATTTAGGTGTTAGCCCATTTTTGGGAAATTACCACTACAACATTTCAATTTGGAGAACATGAAATGGTGCCAACGTTAGAAGAGTATAACGCTACTATTGGGATTAATTTCAAATCAAGAATCATAGAACCTCCAATTGGATTAAAGCCTATAAGTGTGATAGCTAAATTCCTTGACTTGAAGACTTCTCAAGTGGAAAAGCTTATTCAGTCAAATACTGGGAGATTCCCTTTATCCTTTCTAATGGCGAAGTACTCCAAATTACCAAAGGAAATCGAGAATATTTCGGCCATTCATTCTTGCTTTCTTTGGGTTCATCTTATTCCCTACATCAAGAACCGGGTTGAATCCTCTAGTTGCAGTAATTGCTAGACAAGCCTGCCTAAGGTGGGACTTCTCCAATATGCTTTTAGCGGAAACTATCATCTCTTTGAATAAGTACCAAAGCCAAGAGAAAGGTATACTTCAAGCTTCAACCGGATTACTTTCTATATGGTTTGTTTCACATATTCGACCTTGGAAACAATACATGCATATTCAAGAAATTTGTTCAGTCATCAATCCTATTGAGAGATATCTTAAAATCAAAGAGAAATTACGAAAATACTTCTTCCATGAATGGGCTAACTTCATCAAGGCTTTAACTCCTGATCAATTCCAATGGAGGATCAAATGGCCAAAGATAGTCAAAGCTTAGATTACTTGTCAAGAAGGCAATTTGATGCCATTGCTTACTTTAAATTGTGGAATTGCCTATTGCCCATTAAGAGTTATGCGACAATTTGGAATGATCCAACACATACCACCTAGTTGGCATCCTAAGGAGTTCACATTTGCGATAGCACCAGGATCCCTACCGGAAGAAGAAAGTAGAAAGTTGCAAAAAAGAGTTGACAAAATTGTCGATTCTTTGAAGAGATTAATCGAGCAAATAGTGAAATGGCCCGAAGGTTTGAAAGGAGAGATGAAGCTCTACTTGGAATCCAATGAATATATAAAATGGTTAAAGGCTAAGTGTCCAATTGACATTAAACCGTATGTGCCATTGAGCGTTACCATTAACCTCGATGAGCCATATGTCCCAAAGTACATTGTGTTGAATACACCTGGTGTGAAGCTATATATTCTTGAAGAAGTTGTGATTGATGTAGAAGAATAAGAAGTACGGGTTAAAGAATGGGATGAATATGAAGAGGCCAAAGCTACCTTAGCTAGGAAGAAGCCTAGACTTGCTTAAGCTAGTTTCTCCATTTTGATTTGAAGCGTTATAACACAAACTTTCAAAATTGAAACAATTGCTTGATGAATAAGAGTTTGATGAAAGTTTTAAACACACTTTTGAAAAAAGAAAGTCACCATGGATTATAATCCTTTGAATTGTATGATTGCTTGAGAAAGATATTGATAAAACTTTTATACAAGGCTAAGGCTTGTATGAAAGCTCTTATCCTTGTTAATCACAAGAAAAATCATACAATTGAAAGAATATAGGATTTCATGTTTGTTTCATCATGCTAACACCTTATATTTCTATAAAACAGGTAACATAGCAACGGAAGAAAGAAGAACCCGAATCCAAACTCGTTCGCAGACTAAAATGGCAGAAGAATAAACTCGTACTCGACTAGCTAAAGTTAAGAACCAAATGACTCAAATGGACGTCGTGATGGTAGAAATGAAAGTTTTCATCATTGCTTCACGAGGATCCTATCCTACCATTCCTAATGCTGGAACTTCTAATGCTATGGAAACTCCTATTGAAGAACCAAATAGAAGTAAAGAACCAGTCTAAGAGAATCCTCCAAAATCTACCCCTGAAGTAGTAAATTGGAAGAAGAGGATCTGGCTAAGAGGATATCTGAAGTGAAGGATGAGGAAGAATAAAAAAGATTGGCCAAAATTAAAGAATGTTTGGCAAGTCAAGGATGTGAACTGTAAAGGTTAGGCAAATTCTCACCATAAGCGAAAGTAGTTGTCCTGGAAAATTACAAGGAACCAAAGTTCGTGAGTAAGTATGATGGAACTGGCTGTCCTAAAAACCATTTGAAGTATTACCTCCGCAAGATAGGGAGGTATTCAGACAACACATCACTTCTTATTAGCACATTTCAAAGCAGCTTAAAAGGAGCGGTCCTGGCATGATACACTGCACTTGACATAGAAGATTTCACAAAATAGGATCATTTGGTGGGAGAATTCCTCTGCCAATACAAATTTAATGTTGAAGTACTTCCAACTAAGGAGGATCTCATCAGAACGGAGAAAAGAAAATATGAAGGGTTTTGAGCTTATGCCCATAATGGAAAGCTGTAGCTTCGTAAGTAAAATCTGCTATAAGTGAGGATGAACTTATTGAACTCTTCTTGTAATCATTGCCAAATGAATATTACAACAAGTTACATGTGTCAAGCTGTCAAACATTCACCATGCTGGTAAAGGTGGGTGAAAGGATTGAGTGGGGATTGAAAGAGAAGAAAGCCCAAGAAATTAACAACATGGAGGCCTTATCCTAGGAGAAAAGACAAAGAGCTTGTTTGCGAGGTAGCTATGGTGTCTAGCCCAAACATTCATCAAACGCCATTTCCAAAGCAATCCAACATCGCCTAGAAGAGTCCAAGGCAATTTGAGCCAAAGAAAAGGCTTATAAGACAATTAACACCTTTGCCGCGTCATCTGTCAAAACTATTACTAATGCTTCTAGAAAGATATTTGGTGGCAAAAGAGGTGCCAAGAGACAATCCTGCAAGGTTTATTTGGTATGATGAATCAAAAACCTATACGTACCATATGGGAGAAAGAGGACGTGACATAGATAATTATCCAACTCTAAAATACAAGTTTCAGCAGCTCATCGATAAGAAGATACTTAACTTTCAAGAGCCCGAACCAAACATATATCAGAATTCTCTTCCAGAGCATAATGCGGTAAACATGATTCGAAATGAAGAGGAAATAATTATGTTAATGATGAAGATGAATATGAAGCCAAGCTGAAAACTTCTCGATTGGTGGATGCCCGTTTTTGTCATGAAGCACTTCTAAAAGGTGAAATTATAGACAACTTGGGAAAAGACTTTGGTAAGTATAACTTCTAAGTGAAATATACCTTACTACCATGGGCATTCAAGGATGAAGTAATTGTGCCTGATGGCTGGGGTGGTATGGATGATGAGCTAAATCTTGAGAATGAAATTCCATTCGAAGACAAAATGGATCAACATGAAAAAGAGAAGGAAAGAATCCGTCAGGGCGAAAAACGTTTTACCCAAGAATCACTTAAGCAAGGTGAAACTACGGACCTATTTGGTTAGGACAGTGGCAAATATAATTACCGCGTAAAAAAAAACCTCACCTCCACGGGCATTTAAAAATGAGGTTATCATGCCTAACGGATGGAGCGGTATGGATGAGGTTTCGATTAACAAATTAAGTCTTGAGAAAAAGGAATATCAAGAAGAGAAAAAAAAAAGACTCGTCGAGGTGATAGGCAGTTCGTTCGCAAAGCACGAAAGTAAGGCAAAGTTGTGGACTTCAAGATAGTGGCCGGTATAATTACTGTGTCAAATACACACCCCCTTCTTAGACTTTTAACGACGAAATAATCACACTTGATGATTGGGGTGGAATGGATGTAGATGAAGCTGACAGAAGCATAGTGCCTATGATCACACCAATTCTAATCAAACTTGATGAAATAGATAAGTATAAGGAAGAAAAAGGTCATGCTGAACCAATTACCATTCAACTTCCAATTGATCAACTAGTGATCGAGGAAAAAGAGACAGCTTGTGATCATTACTTTGCCTTCAAAAGAAAATTTTGACACTAAGTGTGTACCCTAGGATTACACACCTAAAGAAGTTGATGCCATAACTTGATCGAGAAGATGCTACATCCCAAAGGAGGGTGAACATGAGAAAAAAGGTGTAACCGAGGAAGATGTGAAGCAGTTGCCATCAGTCATGAAAACAAGCGAGTATGAAGTAATAGAGCAGATAAGGAAGATGTCGGCACAGATTTCCTTGCTGGATCTCTTTGAAACCCTAGAGAGTTATAAAATGGTGCTTATGAAACTTCTTAACAAAGTACATGTCCCGGAAATAATCAACAAAGTGCAATTGGAGGATTTCATTGGCATTGTTCTTTTGAAGGATCAAATCACTTTCTCTGATGAAAGAAAGAAGATATGGCAAAAAAATCCTTCATTACGCCATGGGGCACATTTTGTTACAAAGTGATACCCTTCTGTTTGAAAATGCTGGTGCCACATATCAAAGGGCAATGGTAACTTTATTTCATGATATGATGCATAAAGAAATTGAAGTATATGTGGATGACATAATTACAAAATCCATACAAGGAAAAGTACATGTTGAAGTGCTCCAAAAATTGTTTGAAAGATTCATAAAATATAAGTTGAGGTTAAACCATAATAAATGTGTATTTGGGGAAAAATATGGCAAACTGCTAAGATTTGTGGTCAGCAATAGGGGCATCGAAGTAAATTCCTAAAAAATCAAGGCAATATATGATCTCAGGACTCCTTCCATGGTAAAAGAGGTGAGAATTTTATTAGAGTGATTAAATTACATTGCCCGATTTATCTATCAACTTTCTAAAACTACAAAGCTATTCTTCAAATTGCTAAAGAAAAATGCTAAAGTAAAATGGGATGAAGAATGCCAATAAGCCTTTGACAAGATCAAAGAATATCTAGTATGTCCACCAGTCCTTGTACCATCAATCCCTAGGATCCCATTGATCTTATACATGACAATTCATCACAAGTCATTAGGAGCAGTGCTTATCCAAAGAAGACCAGACAATGGTAAGGAGCAAGCCATTTATTACCTAAGCAAGAAGTTTACAATAAATGAAATGAATTACCCAGTAGTTGACAAGACATGTGTTGCATTAATATGGGTGTTGCACAGCTTAAGGCAATACACTCTTCATCACCAAATCATGTTAATAATAAAAAATGACCTAATCAAGTATTTACTTGAGAAATCCTCTTTGGTTGGAAAGATAACAAAGTGGCAAATCTTGTTATCAGAATTTGATATCAGAAGTTCACCACAAAAATTAGTTAAGGGATGAACAATAGCGAATATGCAAGCAGAAAATTCCAAGAATATTACTAATCCTAAGGATGAACAATTCAACGATCGTATATTAGCATTGGTTGACGATAAATGGACCATGTATTTTGACAGTGTAATCAATTTATCTAGATCAGGAACTGGGGCAGTGTTGATTTCCCCAGAAGGCCAACATTGTCCAGTATCTGCAAAATCGACATTTTCATGCACTAATAACATTGCTGAATTTGAAGCATGTATTTTTGCTTACAATTAGCCCTTTCAATGAAGGTAAGGAGATTGCAAGTATATGGAGATTCTATGCTAATCATATTACAAACAACTAGCGAGTGGCAAACTCGACATACCAAGTTGATACTTTATCACAAATACTTAGAAGGAATGGTGGAAGATTATCTTCCAAGAGCTTAGAATCATTTTGCAGATGCTCTTGCAATATTATCATCTCTACTGCTAGTGAAAGATGGTGTGGATGTAAAGCCTTTGAGAATAAACATCCTCGAACAACCAACTCATTGCATGGTGATTCAAGCTGAATTTGATAACGAACCGTAATTCTATGATATTAAGAAGTATCTCCAAATTGGAGAATTTTATGAAGGAAGTCAACCAGGAGATAAAAAGTTTATAAATAAGATAGCCACTAAATTCTTCCTTAGCGGTCAAACTTTTTACAAGAAATCATTTGATTCGATCCTATTAATATGTGTTGATGCTAAAGAAACTAAACAGGTGTTGACACCTAAATTTTAGCGACCATTTAGTCGTAATTTGCATAAAAACTAGGGATTAAATTTTTAACCCCTAAACAAAAATATTTAAATTGCATAACATATAGTTTAGGTTCATTTAGATTAATTGCATTTTGCATCAGACCGGCGATGGCGAACGAGCTTAAAATTCATCGAACAAGACTCGGCTCGCTCGGAAAGCAAGGGCCGGAAATCATAAGCCAAACGGGCTTGGTCGTTTTAATTTGAGCTTAAATTAACACATTATGTTTAATTAAATAAAAGCCCAAATTAATTCAGCCCACTTGAATTAAATTAAAGCTTAAGCTCAAGCCTAAGCCCATTAGGACTGAGAGCCCATCTAATTGACCTAGGTTAGCATTATATATACATATTTGTTTAGGTCAGATTTTTGGGGGGGAGGAGACATAATTTCTTATCATAATTTTTCAGAGACGTGAGAGACACACGTGAGGAGAGTGAGAGAGAGAGAGAGAGAGAGAGGCCGGCACCACTGCCCGCCGCACACCAGCGCCCTTGCCGCCATCGTCGCACGCCGGCGCCCTCGTCGCTGCACGCCGTCCCCGCCCCATGTCGTTGCCCCTCCGCGATCCACCACTGTCCAGAGCTCCACCGTCGCGCTGCCGCTTCCAGCCGTGAGCTACCGTATGGACATGCACACCGGAGCCCTGCCGCACCCGCTTCGCCGTTCGCCGCTGATCTGCACCGCCTCACCGCTGCAGCTACTATTCCAGAGAGCTAGCCGCACCGCCTGGACATCCACAGCCGCTCCTCGCCGCCGTAGCCCTCGCCGGACAGCTTCATCAATACCGGTATGCCAACTGCTGCCTCTCGGAGCCTCAACTGCAGCTGCCGTTTGTCGCCACTCCTCAAGTCACGCCAAATAGCTATGCACCGCCGTGTACTGCCGTGGCTACCCTGCCTCACCGCTAGTCGCCCCACTGTCCACAGCCGCACCGGAGCTTCGCCGTTGCCCTGCCTCGCCGCCGGAACAGTCCCCATCGAGTTGCTGCCCCTTGTCGCCACCAGCCACCGACGAATCCACCGGAGCAACCCCGCCGGTGCTGCCGTGCTCCGTCGATCGCCCGTTGCCGGTTGTCCCTATCCCGATCCGCAAAGTTGATCCAAATCCCGAATCGAATTCAAAATTTGGAGATATTTCAAATTAGGTAATTGGACATTATCCCATATTTTTCAGAATATTTAATTTCCTAATTTGAGTGTTTGAATATTTCGTGAATATCATGTGGAATATTAGATATATTAGGATAATTATATGATATCCGCAAAATTTAAAAATATTCAAAATTAGGAAACTTTCCTAATTCAGCAACGTATTTGGACGACTATCTAATATTATCCCTAAGGTACGATACGCAGCGATATGAAAAATTATTATCCTATCCATAATCACTTGGATACGATAATAAATTTTATCTGCTTTCCAAATTTAAACGATCAACTTTCCGTCAATATCTATAACCCTATAGATATGACCGATAATTCGATTTTTGTGCCTAATTCGAGTTTGAAACAAATCTGGCGGATTGCATGGACGGTTTGAATGTGGTTGCTATCTTTATTTGTTTAATTACTTTCCTATAAAAAGAAAACTAAAAAAATATCAATTAGGATTTAAATTAGAGTTTTGCATGTCTAGAAATTTTAAATTTGTTTAAAAGAATAAGATAATTATTTAATTTAAATTAGGACTTGAGATCATCTATTTCCTAGTTTAAATTAGGTATTATTCTAATCTTAATAGATTATTTAGGTTATTTTTAAATTTCGAATTTTGCCAAAAAATCCCAAAAAGAGTCACTTTAGGATAGAATAAGTCATTCTCATTAGGATAGATTTCATTCTTAATTTGGGTAATTTTTTTATTCCGAATTTTAATAGAAAATACCAAAGAAAAGGAAGTCATTAGATTGCATGTTATTTTAGGCATTTTTATTATTCCGAATTTCATCAAAAAAATACCAAAAATAATAGATCATTTGTCCGTCATTAGAATTAGGTCACGTCTTCGCATGACATATAGTTTGCATGATAGATTGCATTACTTCGCATGTCATTTTTGCACGTCATTGCATGTAGATTAGCTTTCATTTAAATAAGTGAAAATCCAAAAAAATATTGAATGAATTGCTTGTTAATTAGAAATCATATTAGGGTTATTGATGTGATTTTCTAGCTAACAATACAGATGCTTACGTTGCTTCGAGGTAAGTCATTTTCCCAAATTTGCAATTTATTTAACGCTTTCTTGAGTGTTAAATTGGTGGTTTGCCCACTCGCATAAACACCTCACATGTTAGTGACTAAGTTGAAATGGATCCAAACTGTCTGCCAAAACATTTTTGAGAAGAAAAGGTACCGAAAGGGCGTTAGACTAGATCTAGCGTAATCAAGTCCCCGGGCCTAGAATCTCTGGTTCGTAGGAATAAAACATATCTTCCTATGTTTTATTTAGGTTTCTAATCAACCTACCGTAAATTGATTAGTGACGACTCCAAGTATGAAAACATTTACATGTTAAAGACTTAAATCCCTAAGTTGCGAATTGGTAAGGCTTGAGAGGGCCCGAGTTAAGCTTAGTCTTAATAATCTACTAGCTTGAGAAAGTAAAATTTTTTAGGTCGCGACAGCTTGGCGACTCCACTGGAGACTTGAGTTAAAACTCTTAGTGGACTTAGGCCAATTTTTCATTTCAAAAATAATTTTTGTTTGGCAGCGACGATCCTAGGTACGTCCCTAATATTTTAGGTGTTAAATGTTCTTGCAGAATGGGAGGTATAAGGGGAGGCGTGATTGTTAACTCTTGTTTTGCAGGGAGGTGTTTGAATGTATGGTTTAATTTATGTACGAAGCGCTGTTTGATATAACCTGCTGTACATGCCTTATATTTACACTACACCATACACACTACCCGCTGCCGGACCTGGGCGGCATAGGTTTAGGATGGTACTAAGATAGTGGATACCCCGACCACACTCATGTGGTACGGGTCGCCCTCCTTGGTCGTGAAATTTTTTTATGGTGTCATTGAGTACCCACTACGGTTGCACCATTTACAGCCCGGGTCAGCTCTTTGACTAAGCCGGAGTCAGGGGAATCCTAGCCTAACCACCATCATGACTAGTTTAGCTCGGTAATCCTCACGTCTCCACCTTGTAAGCCAGAGTTTATATAGAAATCGAACCTCACATTTCATGCACATGACTATGTGATTGCCATAATCCTACTCGGTGAAGTAAGTTTTTTGAATCTCTATCTCGCAATTTATTTATGTTTCGTCTTTTTCTTTGGTCGGTCCATGACATTAGATCGGTCGTGAGTCTTGGTCTATACACTATGGAAGGGGCAGACATCCGGATTCTTGATGCTCCTAAGGACGAGCTCTGTGCCTGGTGGAATCTACTCAGTCCGACCAACTGCAAGCTAGTTGAGGGCTACATTGGAAGGCTGCTCCCCCTACTAGAAGTCAAAGTCCGTACCGGCCTCGTTCGAGCATTAGCGCACTTCTGGTGCCCCGAGACATCCACTTTTATATTCGGTAAGCATGAGCTCACCCCGACTTTGGAAGAATATAGTGTGCTCATTGGAAAACCTTTAGAGTCGGAGTTAGTTACACCACCTTTAGGAATCGATTCCACTCTAATGTTTTCTGAATTTTTAAATGTCGGAAAAGACGAATTGGAAAAAGTTTTGAAAGCAAACCGCAGAACATATCCTTTTTCATTCTTGAGTCAATGTTTTGGTAACACCACGCCATTTCAAAAAGGAAGAATCTTCTTGCTAGCATTTTTCAGGTTCGTGATTTTTCCTCACTGCAAGAATGCATGTAATCCGTCAATTGCATGGTTGGTCCAACAAGTTTGTCTTGAAAAGAATTTTGTCAATGTCATTTTAGCCGAGACTGTCATTTCTCTCACTAAATTCAAGCAAAATATTGACAAAACATTTCATGCCCCTCTTGAACTATTGCAAATCTGGTTTTTGTCTCACATAAAAGGGTATGGTGATTTACTCAAAATATCCGAACTTAGTGATTCCAGTCATCCAGTTTTAAGCTATAAAGAAAAACAAGGGAATGCACCTGATTATCATTACTTCGAATGGATCATTTTCATGAAAAACGCTAGACCCCAAGATTTCTAATGGCATGCTAATTGGTTTAAGGTCAAGGAAGCTCGACTTACGAGTAATGGTGTTGGACCGGTCCCACTTTTGGGCTTCACTGGCGCAATCTAATATTACATTGCCAGAGTCTCTCATCAGTACGAAATTCTCTAAGGGCTCTCTCCAGCATTACAACCGGAACTCCTCCACGTCAACTTCACCGATGATGATAAAGACAATGAAGAGACCGTAGCTCAACTCAATAAGATGTGGAAGAAGTGTCGTCTCCTAAAGATAGCTCGACCCGAAGGAGAACTCAAGGGGGGGCAGAAATCCTATTTCGCAACGACCAAGTACATTCGACGGCACAAAATCCCGCAGGAGTTACTCCCGAAGATACCCAAGGTGCCTCTCAAGATTGCCAATCGCTCGGAGAACAACCGCCTCAAAAGGAAGGTCGAAGAAGCTCAAGAAAAGGCAGCCAAGATAGCTCAAGCTTATGAGCTGCTGAAGAAGGAAGTCGCCTCCCATATGTCTATAGATCAAGCTAAATAGAAAAGCTTGAGTTGTTTTCAGTCGTAGTTTTTAAACTTGTTTAGGAATTGAGTCATTTACTTTTACATTTTGTCAAAGTGATTTCAAGTTATTAGTCGTTGTAACACCTTTCGTCATTTCAATAAAGACATCTTTTCTAATCAAAGCGGTTAGACCAATGTCATGGATCGGCATGTGATTTTTCTTGACACTCACGTGGGCTTGTTTTATCCATGCACATTAGGTAATTACGGACCGATCACGATCGCCTATTCGTACGGGTTCGAGAGCTAGAATGGCCAATCAAACTGACCTTCGAGATCGTATTGTTGGCATGGAGGACCAAATGAAGCAAGTCGTCATTGTAATGCAACAAATGTCCGCTGAGATTAAAGCTCTTCGATCGATCCCTGTTCCAGCATCCCCCGAGACATCAGTCCCGAAGCATAAATCTAGAAAAAATGTTAATGTTGAGGAAGATGATGATATTCTCGATTTAGAAGACGACCCCGTCCAGATCATCGTCAACAAACACAAGTTTGATGAACGAGTCAACAAACTCGAAGAGAGAGTGAAGCAGCTGGAGGGTTCACAGGATTCACCCTCGATTGATCTATCCCTGTACTCACAGATCAAAATCCCAAAGAAGTTCAAGATGCCGGACTTTGACAAGTACAATGGCACCACAAACCCAAAAGCCATCTGTAGTTGTACCACGTACAGATGACCTCGTACATGGATAATGAACTCTTGATGATCCATGCATTTCAAGCAAGTTTGACGGGTCGTGCTTTGAACTGGTATCTCATGAAGAAGATAAATGGCCTCAAAACCTGGAAAGAAGCTAGCGACGCATTTCTAAAGCAGTAAGGTTCATAACAGACATCATTCCTACCCGTGATGATCTCGAACATGCTCAGATGAAAAAACTGAGTCCTTCAAAGACTATGCTATCAGATGGAGAAATATAGCCGCTCAGGTCGTTCCAGAACCCATAGACAGTGAGTTGAAGAGGATGTTCGTGAAAACCCTCCCGTTCGAGTACCGTAATCGGATGGTGGCCATTCCGGCTGACAACTTCAACCAACTCATCCCCATAGGCGAACAGATTGAGATAGGACTGAAGGATGGATGGTTTGTGGTGCCGTCTTCATTGACCAAAAGATTTAGTATAAGAAAAGAGAAAGAACTGGCAGCTAAAGTGAATGTGACTTATAACCAACCGAGCCGGCGGAATACTAACCCTGCCCCAGGAATCCAAGTAGCAGAAGCTCAACAACAAAACACGGGTCGTCAATCTTTTTAGAGGAGGAACAACAAGAGGCAATTCATTCCCTCCCTGGATCATTGTCTCAAGTATTGGCAGTGCTCCGGAAGAAAGGCTTGCTTACTACCGAGCCAAAATGGCCCAATCCTGAGCAGTTCTATAACTACGACCCGTCGAAGAAATACGATTATCATATGGGCGAGCTGGGACACTCAACCGACGATTGCTATATCCTCAAGCACCGAATCCAGAATCTCCTGGACACGAAGGCTTTCTTATTCCAACCCGCTAAATCGAATATTCAGAGTAACTCGCTCCCTGATCACGCGGGCAATGTGAATGCCATATTTAGCTTCGATGCTGGTTGAATCAGGAATGTCAAGATGTACACCACCGATGTCTATGGTGAGTTGGTGAAAGCCGGTTATTACCCGAGTAACGAGGTCCTTCCCCTAGCTATCATGAGAGAAAGAATCTCAAGAATGGTGGAAGCTGGGATGATCGTTTATGCTGACCACACTGGCATTATCTCTATTATCTCTGAAGTGGTTATTAATTAGGACGAGGAGTTCGCTACGTTGAACGCCGGGAAGGACAAGCTCGATCCTTTACCTGAAGACATGACCCCACTCGAAGACGCGATCGATGATGAGGAGATCATAATAAGTACGCCTGCAGCCGATGAAGGGATAGTGATTGAGATATCTCAGCCATATGAGTACTGTGATGATAAGGCAGTTCCTTGGTCCTACAGTCTTGATGTCGACTTAGTCACCAGGTCCGGTCGTGCCTATGGCCAAGCTAATGTCCAACCTGCAAGACCTGTTATTGATGAAGAAGCCAAAGAGTTTATGGCCGTGATCAAAGCCAGTGAATACAGCATAGTTGAACAACCGCGTAAGATGCCTGCATTAATCTCTCTGCTTGAACTCCTCCAGACTTCTGTCAAACACCAGAAGGCCCTAATGAAGGTGTTAAGTGAAGTCCATGTGCCAGAGAAGATCAATCATGAGAAACTGGAAGAATATATGGGTTCCATACTCCTCAAAGACCTTATAGCCTTTTCGGATGAGGAGTTCCCTCTAGAAGGCAGAGGACATACGAAAGCATTGTATATTTCTGTCAAATACAAGGCCTTCCATGTAGCCCGGGTACTCATCGACAACGGTTTAGCTTTGAACATCTGTCCTCTGGCGACTTTGCACCGCCTTAAGATAGATCCTTCTAGGATAAATGCTGCGAAGACCTCCGTGCGAGCCTTTGACGGAACCAAGAAAGAAGTGATGGGAAAAATCTACCTCGACATACAGATAGGGCCAACAGTGTTTAACGTCCTATTCCAGGTTATAGACATTCTCACTGCATTCAATTTCCTATTAGGTCGTCCATGGATTCATACTGCCGGAGCTGTGCCGTCCAGTCTACATCAAAAGGTGAAATTCGTTGTGGAGAGAAAGTTAGTCACGGTCCATGGTGAAGAAGAGCATCCAATTTATCATGCGACGACTATCCCCTATGTCGAGCCGGATTGCAAAATCGAATCGAGTTATTAGTTGCTTGAGCTCGTATCGACCATACACGCGTTTAGAAGATCGTCACCACCTGCTCCTGAGGTGTTAAATACTGCTGTCGTGGTTGGAAGAGTAATGAAGTCCCATGGCTTTATTCCGGGCGAAGGCCTTGGCAGGAATGGTCAAGGTATCCGCTGACCGGTGGAAGCCTCTCAAAGGTTCCGCACTTCTGGATTAGGGTACAAGGGGTCAACTGTGCCGAATAATGAGGGACGTGGACGTGGACGTGGACGTGGTCGAGGTCGAGGTCGAGGTCGAGGTCGAGGTCAAGGAGATGAGCAAAACAGACAGCAATCCGAAGAAGACCCAAATGGTGAAGAACGTAGCCGTGGAACTGCCCAAAATAATGGAGAACTCGGGCGTGGTAGGCTGCTTCTATACATCCACACCATATTCCCTGGCCCTGCGAGGATGATGCACGAAGAGAAGGAAGTGATCGACACTCTAGGGCAACCGAGCGGCAAGTTCGACTATTATGTGAAGTACTCAGCGCCCCTGAGTTTCTATGTTAACTCCCGTGACATTGTCCCGGATGGATGGGGAGGTATGGATGATCCAACATCTCAAATGACAGGAGATTCTGATGATGCAATGGAGGAAATCGCTACCCTGTTCGATGATGTCTTCATTGGAGCTATCGAAGAAGGATCATTAGAGGAAATGGGCACTGGCCCACAAGAGTAAAATCTTTACTTTTTTGTACACTCCCCTGCGTAGGAACTTTTACTGTTTTTTAGGACTTGCCCCGTCTCGAATGCTGCTTTCTATTTTCATTTCTAGGACTTGATTGTTGCAATTTCCATTCAATAAATGTAATTCATTTTGAAATAATCAATGAAATTACAAGTTATTTTTAGTTTTTTGAGGGCATATTGAGGTACATCAAACCAGCCCGGTGATGATATCCAACCGATAAAAGAAAATATAGTCCAAGGAGAATTCTGAGGCCTGGGCTTCTTCATGCTTCCTCGTGTTAAAACTTTTTCGAAAAGAATTTCAAAAACAAAAAAAGATTCAAAAACAAAAAAAATTACAAAAAATGCAATGTTTAACCCCGTTTATCCTTCTGAATCCATTACTTTATGTTTCAGGAGTAATCTTGTGACATGTGAGGGTATGGGAACGGTCCAAAATGATGAATTATATGCAACTGAGTTTGATCCCAACGATGCCGGAGAACTCGATGATTCCTCAGATATTCAGCGCGATCTAGAGCGGCATGAAAAGCCCAAAGTCTTCGCATTAGACCATACTGTCATCATTAACCTAGGTGATTCTGGAGGAATCAAAGAGGTGAAGATAGGGGCAACCCTTCCCGAAGGTGAAGCGAAATGTCTAGTCCAATTGCTGAAGGATTACCAGGATATCTTTGCCTAGTTGTACGCTGATATGCCAGGTTTAGACCTGTCTATTGTGGAACATGGCCTGCCTACTAATCCTGGCATGCCGCCTAAGAAACAGAGGCTACGGAAAACCAAACTTGAGCTTTCGAAGAATATAGAAGAAGAGGTCATGAAGCTCTTGAAAGTGGGATTCATCGAAGTCACGCAATACCCTACCTGGGTGGCTAACATCGTGTCAGTTATGAAGAAGGACGACCAAGTCCAGGTTTGCATTGATTACCGCGACCTAAACAAGGCTAGCCCTAAAAGATGACTTTCCATTACCGCACATAGACATTCTGATAGACAGTATTGCTGGATTTGAACTGTTTTCCTTCATGGATGGTTTCTCAGGCTATAATCAGATAAGAATGAAGGACAGCGATAAGGAGATAACAGCGTTCATCACTCCTTAGGGCATATTCCACTATAAGCTCATGCCCTTCGGTCTTAAAAATGCCAGGGCAATATATCAACACGCAATGGTGACTCTTTTCCATGACATGATGCATAAGGAGATTGAGATCTATGTTGATGACATGATTGCCAAGTCTTAACCCGGAGAGAGTCATGTTAATATCCTGAAGAAGTTGTTCAACCGACTCCGTGAGTTTAAACTTCGTCTTAACCCAGCAAAGTACATGTTTGGAGCAACGTCGGGCAAATTACTTGGGTTCATAGTAAGCAGTAAGGGCATTGAAGTCGATCCTTTCAAAGTAAAGGCTATATGTGGGCTGCAACCCCCGTCGACTGTGAAAGAAGTGCGGAGCCTCCTGGGTAGATTGAATTACATAGCCCGTTTCATTTACCAGCTCTCCGAAACTGCTAAACCGTTTTTCAAACTTCTAAGGAAGAATGCTCAAGTAGAGTGGAACGATAATTGCCAGGAAGCATTTAATGAACTGAAGCAGTACCTGATGAAACCACCAGTGCTAATCCTACCAATGCCGGGCCAGCCGTTGGTCCTTTACCTTACTATTCATAGCGAATCTTTGGGTGCGATGCTAGCCCAGAAAAATCCCGAAGATGGAAAAGAGCGAGGCATTTACTACTTAAGTAAGAAGTTTACCGTCTCGGAGTTGAATTATTCTGAAGCCGAGAAGACTTGTTCTGCACTAGTATGGGTGCTCCATAGGCTGTGGCAATATACATTGCATCACTAGACTTTGCTCGTGACTGAGAATAATCCCATCAAGTATCTACTTGATCAACCGGCTTTGGTAGGGAAGCTAGCCAAATGGCGGATTTTAATTTCAGAATTTGATGTTCAGATGATGCCACAGAAGTCAGTCAAAGGCCGAGTAATTGCTGATGTGTTAGCCGAGAATCCTGGAATCTCGGATGATGATAGATTTTCCCCAGAAGATCGCATTCTGGTAATAAAGGAAGACACATGGATCATGTTCTTTGATGGAGCCGTGAACTTAGCTGGTTCCGGCATTGAGGCAGTTTTAATATCCTCAGATGGGCAACATTATCCAGTAGTAGCAAAGTTGGTGTTCCCATGTACCAATAACATAGCTGAGTACGTGGCTTGCATCCTCAGACTCCAAGCCGCAGTGGAAATGGGGATAACTAAGTTGAAAGTGTTTGGTGATTCCGCTTTGATTATTCTCCAAACTGTAGGAGAGTGGAAGACGAGAGACACCAAATTGGTGTCGTATCATGAATACCTCAAAGAAATCATAAAGGAATTTAAAGACATCTCCTTTGAATATTTGTCGAGGTCTCATAATCAGTTTGTTGATGCGTTAGCTACGTTATCATCCATGCTGCAAGTGACTGCAAGAACCCTTGAAGATCGAAGTCCTAACGAAACCGGCTTACTGCATGGTTGTGAACGGAGAACCTGACAAAAAGCCATGGTATTACAATATCATGAGTTACATCCAGAGATAAGAATTTCATGAGGGAAGCACTCCAGCCGACAGGAAGTACATAATGAAAATAGCTTCAAAATTATTTGTCAGTGGTGAAAAGCTATACAAAAGATCCTATGATTCGATCATGTTAAGGTGTGTAGAAGCAACTGAAGCTACTAGGATCATGCAAGAAGTACACGAGGGAATATGTGATCCACACATGAATGGCCACATGTTAGCCAAGAAGATCATGAGGCTGGGTTATTATTGGCTTAGTCTTGAAAGTGACTGCATCCAACATGTTCGAAGATGTCATCGCTGTCAGGTTCATGGAGATAAAATAAATGTTCCGCCAACAGAATTACATCAATTGTCTGAGCCATGGCCCTTTTCAATGTGGGGCATCGATGTGATTGGCCCAATCAATCCCAAGGTATCGAATGGACACCGATTTATTTTAGTCGCGATTGATTATTTCTCCAAGTGGATTGAGGTAGCATTTTATGCAAATGTCACTGCAAAGAATGTTGTGAAATTCATCAGACGAGACATAGTCGCTCGTTATGGTGTCCCCGAAGCTATTATCACCGATAATGGGACGAATTTGAACAACAAGTTCATGGATCAGTTGTTCAATGAGTTCAAAATTCAGCATCTGAATTCATCTCCCTATCGTCCACAGATGAATGGAGCAGTTGAAGCCGCTAACAAGAACATCAAGAAGATCCTGGCCAAAACAGTTGAAAATTATCGTGACTGGCATGGAAGATTGCCATTTGCACTAATGGCATATCGGACTTCCATCCGAACCTCTGTCGGGGAGACCCCTTTTTCCCTAGTGTATGGCATGGAAGCAGTCATACCCATTGAAGTAGAGATCCATTCCCTGCGAGTTTTATTTCAAGTAGATTTGTCTGAAGCGGAATGGATGCAACAAAGGCATGAGCAGTTGAACCTAATTGATGAGAAGCGTTTAAAAGCCATTTGTCATGGTCAAACCTATCAGCAGAGGATAGCTAGATCCTTCAACCAAAAGGTGTGTCCAAGACACTTCGAGGTAAATGATCTAGTCTTGAGGAAGGTGCTACTAGTCTTCCCTGTTCCTAGATGTAAATTTGCTCCAAACTACATCGGTCCATATGTGGTTAAGAAGGTGCTTCCCGGAGGTGCCCTGATTCTTGCAGAAATAGATGGTCGTGAGTTCTCCACTCCTGTCAATTCTAATGTTGTAAAGATGTATTATCCCTGATAAAATATATCATTTTATAGCAAAAATTTTCAAGTGTTTGGTTTTATGTTCTGAATTGCAAACATCTAACTGATCAATAAATGATTTCAATCAATTTCAAGTTAAGATATTTGCACTGGCTTTAATTTCTGCATGGTTTTTTTGTCGATCAGTATTGTTGACTTCAAAGGAGAAGTATATTTAGACAATCTGATAACTCATGTGGAATGAATTGAATGTGTTGAATGAGGTACATTGGAATGATAGAAGGCAAGCCCTATTCTATACACAGTCCCATGTACTAGTCTTCAGTGAGTTGAGTTGGAAAAAATTCCATGTCTGCAAGGTAAAGAGTTCTCTCGCAAAAGGTACAGCGAGCGAAATGACAAGAGGCATTTCATTTCTCTACCTTACACACTACAAGTTATCCCTTGTTTTGCCTCTTTGAGCCTAAACACTTGGAGAAATTTATTAAAATTACCCCTGTCAAGAACTACCCCACATCGGGGTAAACTGGAGGTAAGTCAGCATCATAAGGTGAAAAATGAGTGGAAATTTTCTTGCTCTCACTTGCATCAATCTTCGAGTGTTGCTTTTTCAAATGAATTCACGCAAAGTTCAAGTGCCTTAGGATGACGAAGCGCATTTCTTTCTCTATCCTATCCACATTTTATCCTTTGTTAAGCCCAATGAGCCTGCAAATTCATTTCATAAACCCAGTTGGTGATCATCCCCTACACTGGGGCAAGCCAAAAGTTATCATTGTTCAAGAAGCAAATCTGGAGCGTCGATGGAAGACAAGAATCCTTGAGAGTTCAAACAACGAGTCATTCAGTTAGATATAGGTGGCCGGTGTTTACATTGTAAGCAATAAGTGTCAACAAAAAAAAACAAAAAAAGGGAAGGGCAAGAAAAAGCAGTGTGCCTGGTAAAAGCAAGGCCAATGCCCAATAAAAATGTCAGGATATGACATATTAAAATCATCCCCAGTAGAGCAGTAGTCCTATAAGTCTCAAAGGAATCAAGTGATGAATTTTCGAAGCCAATGGGGGATCTACCGAAGAGACAATCCCTGGTGAAGAAGAAGACCGGTGACAGTGCCAAGATGATCACCAACTTATTCACCCCAATTATACACATTTTGAGTCTAATGATCCATTCATTTCTCAACCCATGAGCCTAGCCTACGTTATGTCCTTCGCAAAGTCTCTTCATATTAGGGCACTTGAACTGATATGGGATTCATATGTTTATAAGCTTAGCTCGAAAAAGTGCGAGCAAGTCCATTTCTATCTCATTTTGTAGGGTTCTTGACTTGTAAACCCGGAGACAATTGCGAAATATTTTCTTTCAATAGCCTCGACTTGAAGAGTCTCTTTTGCTAAGCCATTGACCGAACCCATATTATAGTCCCAACAAAGACCTCTTGGATTGGTAAGGTCGTACCGCTTGCGAGAATACTCGGACCCATGTCGACGTGATGATGGTGAGATAGAGTGATTCTCATATATTAGTCTTTTTCGATGAGAATGAGTGAAAGCCCTTTCGGACTGGAAGTCCCTCATTCGACAATTTTTAAGACACCCGCTTGTGAGTTTGGATTGTCTTATCATGATTTTCCCCAATGAAATTTTGTAATGCCGATTTGACAAAATCGTCATGCATAAGAATCGGTTGAATTCATAGTACATGTGTATATGTTTTTTGACAGTGCGCAAATGCATATTACATGTTGCCTAAAATCGTGTCTAGCAGGAGACACAACCTCAAGAGTCGAAGATATAGCCAGGTAAGTATATCTCTATCCCTTAGATGTGTATGACTATCCAGGTATCCCTAACCTGTTCGAGCAATCGTCAGGCCTCCTATTGGATCATTTTGTTGTGATCTATAGATGCCTTTGATGATGTTTAGGTATCTATTGATCAACTCTTTTCAAGTACCTCTGATGATATCCAGGTACTTTGTCAAGGAACCCTTGAACACTCGGGTTAGCCCCTCTGTTCACTAAATCACAGATTTTCACACAATCTCGAGAAGATTCCCCCGTGACACGCCTATGAAGATGGTATAGGCGTAGCGGCCAAATCTTTACAAGTATCTATGGAGATGTATAGGTATCCTGTAAAGGTCGGAATATTTCTCTAATCTCAGGTATTCCCCCGCGACATGCCTATGAAGATGGTATAGGCATATCGGCCAAATCTTTACGAATGCATATGGCAATGTATATGTATTTCATAAAGGTCGGAATATTCTCCCTATCTCAGGTATTCCCCCGCGACTCACCTATGAGTGAAAGATATAGGTGAAGCGGCCAAATCTTTACAAATATATATGGAGATGTATAGGTTTCTTGTAAAGGTCGAAATATTCTCTCAATCCCAGGTGTTCCCCCGCAACTCACCTATGAGTGAAAGATATAGGTGAAGCGGCCAAATCTTTACAAGTATCTATGGCGATGTATAGGTATCTCATAAAGGTCGGAATATCCTCTTGAGTTTCAAAAAGTTCCCCCATGATGCACCTATGGCGATGTATAGGCGTAGCGGCCAAATCTTTACAAATACCTATGGAGATGTATAGGTAGTTTGTAAAGGTTGGAACGTTTTACATTTTTTGGCTAAAAAACTGTTCTTGTGAATCCAGATGATGATTGGAGACGTCAATCTTTCTTCGCGTGTTTTGATTGAATTGCAGATCACCGAAGTCCATCAGCGTGTATCAGGCAATACCTATGGGACTGAGCCCAAACATTTACCAAACAACATACAAAGTCAGAGTCGTGCCTCGAATTGCGTTACCTCGCTTCTATCATGTAAGTAATTCTAGGTATGTTTTCTATTCACGTCAGTATGCATCATTTCTTAATACATTTTAAAAATGAGACTCATAATCCCGACAAAAATAACATTTACTGCATTTACATAGTTGAAATTTAGGTATCATTTAGTCTTTGAATGCAACCTCTGCGAGCTCACCTTCAAAGAGGGGCAGCTGTTGACACCTAAATTTTAGAGACCATTTAGTCGTAATTTGCATAAAAACTAGGGATTAAATTTTTAACCCCTAAACAAAAATATTTAAATTGCATAACATATAGTTTAGGTTCATTTAAATTAATTACATTTTGCATCGGACCGGCGGTGGCAAACGAGCTTAAAATTCATCGAACGAGACTCGGCTCGCTCGGAAGGCAAGAGCCGGAAATCACAAGCCAAATGGGAATGGTCGTTTTAATTTGAGTTTAAATTAGCTCATTAGGTTTAATTAAATAAAAGCCCAAATTAATTCAGCCCACTTGAATTAAATTAAAGCTTAAGCCCAAGCCTAAGCCCATTAGGACTAGAGAGCCCATCTAATTGATCTAGGTTAGCATTATATATATTTGTTTAGGTCAGATTTTTGGGGGGAGGAGACATAATTTCTGATCAGAATTTTTCAGAGACGTGAGAGACACACGTGAGGAGAGTGAGAGAGAGAGAGAGGCCGACACCGCTGCCCGCCGCACGCCAGCACCCTCGCCACTACCGCACGCCGGCGCCCTCGCCGCCGCACGTCGTCTCCGGCCCGTGTCGCTGCCCCTCTGTGATCCACCACTGTCCGGAGCTCCATCATTGCGCTGCCGCCTCTCGTTGTGAGCCACCGCTTGGACGTGCACACCGGAGCCTTGCCACACCCGCTCCGCTGTTCGCCGCTAATCCGCACTACCTCACCGCTGCAGCTACTGTTCTAGAGAGCCAACCGCACCGCCTGGACATCCACAGCCGCTCCTCGCCGCCGTAGCCCTCGCCGGATAGCTTCATCGATATCGGCGTGCCCGTTGCTACCTCTCGGAGCCTCAACTACCGCTGCCATTTGTCGCCACTCCTCAAGTCACGTCGGATAGTTGTGCACCGCCGTGCACTTCAGTGGCTACCCTGCCTCACCGCCAGTCGCCCCACTATCCACAGTCGCACCGGAGCTTCGCCGCTGCCCTGCCTCGCTGCCGGAACTGTCCCCGTCAAGTTGCTGCCCCTTGTAGCCACCAGCCATCGACGAACCCACCAGAGCAGCCCCGCCGGTGCTGCCGTGCTCCGTCGATCGCCCGTAGCCGGTTGTCCCGATCCCGATTCGCAAAGTCGATCCCGATCCCGAATCGAATTCAAAATTTGGAGATATTTCAAATTAGGTAACTAGACATTATCCGATATTTTTCAGAATATTTAATTTCCTAATTTGAGTGTTTGAGTATTTCGTGAATGTCATGTGGAATATTAGATATATTAGGATAATTATATGATATCCGCAATGTTTAAAAATATTCAAAATTAGGAAACTTTCCTAATTCAGCAAGGTATTTGGACGACTATTTGACCTTATCCCTAAAGTACGATACGCGGCGATACAGAAAATTATTATCCTATTAATAATCACTTGGATACGATAATGAATTTTATCTGCTTTCCAAATTTAAACGATCAACTTTCCGTCAATATCTATAACCCTATAGATATGACCGATAGTTCGATTTTTGTGCCTAATCCGAGTTTGAAACAAATTTGGTGGATTGCATGGACAATTTGAATGTGGTTGCTATATTTGTTTAATTGCTTTCCTTTAAAAAGAAAACTAAAAAAATATCAGTTAAGATTTAAATTAGAGTTTTGCACGTCTAGGAATTTTAAATTTGTTTAAAAGAATAGGATAATTATTTAATTTAAATTAGGACTTGAGATCATCTATTTCCTAGTTTAAATTAGGTATTATTCCAATCTTAATAGATTATTTAAGTTATTTTTATATTTCGAATTTTGCCAAAAAATCCCAAAAAGAGTCACTTTAGGATAGAATAAGTCATTTTCCTTAGGATAGATTGCATTCTTAATTTGGGTAATTTTTTTATTCCGAATTTTAATAGAAAATACCAAAGAAAAGGAAGTCATTAGATTGCATGTTATTTTAGGCATTTTTATTATTCCGAATTTCATCAAAAAAATACCAAAAATAATAGATCATTTGTCCGTCATTAGAATTAGGTCACGTCGTTGCATGACATATAGTTTGCATGATAGATTGCATTACTTCGCATGTCATTTTTGCACGTCATTGCATGTAGATTAGCTTTCATTTAAATAAGTGAAAATCCAAAAAAAAATATTGAATGAATTGCTTGTTAATTAGAAATCATATTAGGGTTATTGACGTAATTTTCTAGCTAACAATGCAGATGCTTACGTTGCTTCGAGGTAAGTCATTCTCCTAAACTTACAATTTATTTAATGTTTTCTTGAGTGTTAAATTGGTGGTTTGCGCACCTGCGTGAACACCTTACATGTTAGTAGCTAAGTTAAAATGGATCCAAACTGTCTGCCAAAACATTTTTGAAAAGAAAAGGTATCGAAAGGGCGTTAGATTAGATCTAGCATAATCAAGTCCCCAAGCTTAGAATCTCTTGTTCGTAGGAATAAAACATATCTTCCTATGTTTTATTTAGGTTTCTAATCAACCTACCGTAAATTGATTAGTGACGACTCTAAGTATGAAATCATTACTGACAACAACTCAAATCTAAATAACAAGATTGTGGATGATTTACTTGAACGTTTCCATGTTTGACATTTAAACTCATCCCCACATCGTCCATAAATGAATGGAGCAGTGAAAGCAGCAAATAAGAACATTAAGAAGATATTATCTAAGATAGCTAAGAATTATCGTAACTGGCATGAAAGACTGCCATATGCTCTAATGGCATACCGAACTTTAATTCGAACATCAACTAGGGCAATTCTATTTTCCCTAGTTTATGGGATGAAAGCAGTATTACCCATTGAAGTGGAAATTCCTTCATTAAGGGTTTTATCTCAATTGAAGATTTCAGAGGCAAACTGGATTCAACAGATATGTGAACAACTCAACATGATCCATGAAAAAAGGTTAAAGGCTATATGTCATGGACAAGCCTATCAGAAAAGAGTTACTAAATCCTTCAATTGAAAAGTGAAACCAAGGCATTTTAAGGTGGAAGATTTAGTAATGAAGAAAGTCATTCCCAATAATTGAGATCCTTGCGGGAAATTCACCCCAAATTATGAAGGTCCATATATTGTCAAGAAAGTTCTTCCTGGAGGAGCATTAATTCTTGTCGATATGGTTGGAACAAAATTGGTCCATCCTGTAAATGCAGATGCTGTCAAAATATTCTTCCCATAAAATGAAATGATTTGGGTCACTCTAGAACATGTGCATATCATAAACATGTTTGTTTTTTTTTTTGGTAAAGGTAAATGTGTATAATACTTTTCAAAACCAAATACAAGCTAAAGCACAAACCGAGCCCGACCCAAAGAAGACACAAGTGTCAAGGAGGGGTCAGGAACGGTCCTGCAAACTATACAAAAGGCCCGAGGGCAACAAGAAAACAGCTAGACAAACTAGGGAGGCGCCCGGTCCGCATCAAAGATAGAGGAAGGAAGTGCCCATCTCCTTTGAAAGATCCGGTTTCTGGGACAATCCTGTATCCGACCCAAGGAGAAGACTTTATCTTTTACAAGCTTTAGAAGGTGTTTGCGAATGGCCGTAAGGTATATAGCCTTGTTTCTGAATAAAGCATTGTTCCGTTCTGTCCAAATAATATAAACAAGGGCGCCAAAGGAGAACCTCGAGAGGCAGTCCGAGAATGAGGAACCGCCACAAACCTGAATGGCCCATAGAATGTGGTCTCGCTAGGGCCGGTTGCGCCAAGGAAGGCTACATTTGGTGGCCCAAAAAGAAGCCAGTCTGCTAGTGGAGGGGCATTCAAAATAAAGATGATTAATCGAGTCCGGCGTAGAGCAACAGTAAGGACAAGAAGCGGAGTCTAATCTTCGGTTTTGAAGTAGAAGAACCTGCGTAGGAAGCCGATTAAGAGAGATTAACCACATGATGAAGGCATGACGGGGCAGTATATGATGATCCCAGATGAACGAGTGCCATGGAACAAGGGGGCTTCGTCTTCTGAGATGGTTCCATGCGGAAGATACCGTGAAGGTTCCCGTGGTGAAAGGAAGCCAAGTGAGACTATCAGCAGTGTCATCAGTAAAGGTAGGTGGGGGTTCAGACCAGGTACACATGGAATTAAGCACAAAGGAAGGATCCCAAGAGCCATCAAAGAATTCCCGAAGTGAAGTGTTTCTAGGAATCCTTGACTGATAAATCTCAACATTGCTGAATATAAGGTAGAGTGGACCTTTGTCGTGCCACCAGTCATACCATAGCGAGATAGAGTGGCCATTGCCAATTCTCCACCGGAAGAGACTCTTTGCCGTAGTGCGTAAGTCCAGGATTTTCTTCCATGTCCAGGAACAAAAGGTAGGCTTGGAGGCCACCCAAAAGTTGGTCTTTAAGAAGTTTGAGTGGATCCATTTGCACCACATGGATTCTTTGTCATAGAAAAGAAGCCATATATGCTTTAGGGTGAAAGCCCGATTATAATCCAAGAGTCGCTGAATCCCCAAGCCACCTTCTTCTTTCGGTAGGCACACTTTAGACCAGTCCACCTTAGCCCCCCCAACACCTAACTCCGGACCCTTCCAAAGGAACTGCCACAAGATAGTCTCTATACAAGATAATACCGATTGAGGAAGAGAGAAGATGGAAGCCCAATAAACCTGTATAGAGTGGAGAACTGATCGAATAAGTTGTAGTCTTCCTGCAAAGGATAGAAACCTTTGAGTCCAAGAACGTGCCCTGGCTGTGATTGAGTCGATGAGGATCTTACAGTCCTCTTTCCGAAGCCTAGAGGAGATGACTGGAACTCCGAGGTAACGGAAAGGTGGAGAGCCTAATTGAAACCCCAGAATTTGAAGTAATTGGTCTTGAAGAGTCGAGTTCCCCCCTGAGATGAAAAGGTTGCTCTTAGTGCAATTTGGTCGCAGGCTCGACCAGCTGGAGAAGAGATCGAGCGATTCCTTGATAATTTGCACCGACCTCAGGTGACCTTCAGAGAAAATTAGAAAAGAGGTGAGAAATGCGGGTCTTTTTGCAGCGCCAGAACCAATGAAATTGCGGAGAGTTGGTTTTGCAGAATATAACAAAAGGAGTTTAAGATGATCAAAGATCTCCAAAATCCCCAACAGAGTTGATAAAAGATTAAGGAAAGTATCGTTCCCAATTTATTTTCCTTGATGTCATCTTTTAATATGTTCTTCCTTTTTGTCATCTCTAGAGAGCTCAGAGATAGGAAGCAACGAAAAGAAAATCTCTGGTGGAATCAAAATGGAGACATACAAGAGAATTAGCGATAATCATTCCAATTGTTGCTAAAAATTGATCAAGTGAATTTAACACTCGATTCCTAATTCTGCAGGACCTTCATCAAGTCAAAAAGGAATTCATCAAAACAATCGAGTATTAGAACAAAAAGCAAAATAATTTGGGTTTGAAAGAGTTGACCTTTTTTGAAAGATTGAACTTCTTTTTCCCTAAGCAGGTTGACGTGAAAGCTAAACAAAACAAAACAGTTCATCTCAAAGATCATTTCAAAAAAAAATTTTAAACAAAAAAGTTTTGAAACATGCATTCTTTGAGCATACGTTATGCATTAGAGCTCCCAAAAAAGGATAATTTTACAAAAAGCTTTGGAAGATTTCAAAGAAAACATTTGGATAAAACCAAATGGAAAGACCTTCAAATGATGAAAGGTAAACCCTATCCAAACACGTCCCCTATACACTCAGGTGGAATAAAAAGAATGAGTGCCAAAGTGAAAAAAACCTCATCCTAAGGAAATAAGGGATGTTTGCAATGATTACATGGATTGAAATGATGAATGTCAATCGTTTCATTATCCCAAACACATGACTATTCCTTACAAACCAAATTTGAGCCTAAGTAGTGGAGAAGTTTTCAAAATAGCCCTGTTAAGAACCACCCACACATTAGGGCAAACTAGGAGGTTTGTGATTGACATTTATGGAGAAAAAGATCAAGAAATATTTTATTGCATACACTTACATCAATCTTTCCATGATAACTTCCAATAAATTCATATGGAAGCTCGTAATATCCCAAGAGGAAGAAGAGCATTTCATTTCTTTCCCCTAAATACATTACCTTTTTGCAAAGCCTGATTGAGCCTGAATATTCATTTCAGAACCTTCAATTGGTGATCATCTCCTCACACTAGAGCATGAGCATATGATCCACTTAGGATAAATAAGAAACAAAAGGCATGACATAGAGTCCTTAGAAAAAGGTCAAAAGCCAAAAGATTTAGAAAGTATGAAAGAATCAGAGGTATAAAAAAGCAGTGTACCTGGTAAAAGTAAGGCTAAATACCTAAGAAAATGAAGAAAAGAAAAGGAGAGTTCGAAGGAAAGCTCAAAATGATCAAAGATCACAACAAGTAGCACGATAAAAAGAGAAAAGAAAAATGATCATGATGTGTCATGCCTCGAACCCTAGCGGGCTCGCAACACCCCTACGGCGGTCGTATCGAACGTGACATCTCAAGAAGCGTCACCGACCCAAACGGAATACCCACATGAATACGCAAGCGGAAGTAAAATAAAACAACCTAGACGAAAGACAATGACAAAGGGATAGTAATAGCACAAAACAATAATTTCATAACAATGGAATGCAGTTAGACATTAGGCTCCTAGGGTTAACATCTACCACCATCATAAAAAAAGGGACAAGTGGTAGGGTAGTTAGCTAGTTGTACAAAAAGGGCTTTACCAAAAAGCTTGTAAGCCCAGCACCCAAACGCTCCTACGGTGCCCAATCTAAATCATACCCTAGAGACTCTGACTCCGTGTTAGAGTTGATCTCGATCGGCTCTTCCTCGTGCTTAGACTCCAAGGGCTCTGGGCTAGGCTTGCGCTCTTCAAATTCCTCTTCGAACTCGAGATCCGTAGGTACTACTGGTTTTGGTATGGGCTCAGGTTCGAGACTAGGGTTCTCCAGGGGATCTTCAGCATCCAGAATCTCACCGTCAGGAGCATACACATCCTCGAGCTCCCAATCCATGGCATCCTCGTTGCCGTGCTGTTGTCCCTTAAAACCCTGGATTAGGCCAACTAGCTCCAACCCATCCCGATAGAACTAGGCCAGGTAAGTGTGGCGCTGCAAGTCCTCTAAGCCCATATCTACCCAAACGGTAGTGAGGTGCATAATGTAAATCTTATTTAGACCTATCGGATACTTGGTCTTCTCATGCACCGTATGCATAGGGACCCCAAAACGCTGAGGTGACAGCATGATCAAGGTCGGGGTCAAGGATATGAAATGGTTTGCACTACAGTAATGAGAATAAATCTCAATAAGCAGACAACCTATACCCAACTTAGGCCAATGCGTACCCAGACGAGTCCTAGCATGCAATCTAGCAATCGACATAATAGAATTCTCATGCACACTTACCTCGTCTCAAATCACCCGCCAACTCCACGCATTAGTCCAATCACAATAATGCAATAATAGTCCAAGAACATTGTCGCGCCGCGTTTTTTTTTTTTTGAGCTTTCGGAATTTGCGTGCTAAGGAGGTATTTCCGTGTAAGGGTCTCTCCCGGACCATACCTCACATGACAATGGAAGGTGATTTCTAAATTTGTGATTTTTGTAGTCGCTACTAGTCATTATTGATAGGTAGACTAGAAACCTAATCGAGGTAAAGGAGAAATACCACAATTCTACGAACCAGAGATTCTGAGTACGGGGACTTGGTTATGTTATTGATCCCGAATCGAGATCTCTAATGCCCTTTCGGTACCAAAGAATGATACGATGTCGAACGTGTCATGCGAATTTTCGAGACTTACCCACTAATTCTATCAGTTCTAATCGTAGAACAAACCAAATAAGTATTAAATGTACAATCGAAGTCAATCAAGTCAATCAATCCTAAGTGGTCTCTAAAACGAAAATCAATCAAAGCATCCAAACCCTAATGGAGCTCTAAAAGCTTATTCATTTCATGATATACATTTTTTAGGGTTTTAAGGTTTTTTTAGGAGTTATAACCCTTGAATTTGGAATTTTCTAAAACTGCCACTTGGGCACTTCCAAAAAATCAAATTTCACTTTTTATGGTTGGCCACGGTGTTTTTGGACCATTCTGTAAATTTTCAAAATTTTTGATTTTTTTTTCGAAAATATTTTTAATCGAGAATTGATTTTTATGATTTTCTGAAAATTTGTATGAATTTTCCAATTTTTATTAATTTTCCAATTTTTTAACATTTTTTATTTATATTTTCTGAATTTTCTGAATTTTTTTATGAATTTTGTGAAAATTTTGGAATTTCTATGAATTTTTGACAATTTTTTGAATTTTTATGAATTTTCTAAATTTTTAATTTTTATGAATTTTGTATTTTTCTAGGTTCGGTTTGACCGAACCGGGCCTCGCCGGCTCCGGCACCAATCGTCCCTTCCGGCGAGCACGGTGCCCAAAACGGCACCGTTTCGGCTCAAATTCTTTGGGGCATTTCCCCGAACACTTGGTATGCATAATCCATATGTTAGAGTCTTCGAGGCCATCAATTTGAGCCTTTTTCTGTCGACCTTCCGGCGACTATTTCGCCATTTCTTTTGATCCATCATCAAGTTCATATGTTCCAGTACCGATCTAGCCTAATTAGAGTGCCACCAGACGTTCGTCGGCTGGCGAAAAAATCTGTCCAAATCCCTAACTTGTAAACTATTTCAACATGGATTTTCCAGAATACAAACATTAATCTCAATCGCCCTAGCCATCTAGATCGATCCTAATCAACATAAAATCAACAAAGAAAGTCTATGGGGTCTAACTTGGACAGCCTATGACCGAAATAAAGCTCCGGCGAGGACCTTCGAACTCCGACGAGGGGTTTCAATGGTGGCCGACTTGATCAAATGCAAGTTTAATCACCCAAAATGTAGTCAATTAATGGAAAATGTGATCAGAATCTCATTTTATACATCAATAAACTCAAAATTGCAAAAGGAACCATCCGATTAGCGAAATCAAGCTCCAACCTACAATTTGGAAATCTTGACAAATCGTGATAGGAATCGAAGTTTACTTGCTTCGTGGGGCGACAAATGAGATTTTCAGGATCTCCGACAATCGTATAAGTCTTCCTTGACACTTCAGCTTCAAGACGATGGCTTTGGATTTACCAAAGAGGCTCTTAACGCTTTTGCCGAGGTCGATTTTCTGGCGTTTGTAGTCAACTTCAATTCTGGTTCGCCGGTAAGGAAAATCATCGGCAAGACCGATTTGCCGGCGCTTTTCCAAGTAGAAAAGCGCTGCGCCAGTTGCTCGGCATCAGGGAGTCTACCCACTCCTCTCACTAGAAATCGCTCTTTCTCCCTCTATCTCTCTTCTCTCTCTCTTCGGTATTTTGTCGAACAGGTTCCTCCCCCTTGAATCAATATTTTTCTCTTTTTGTTGAACGATTTTTCTCACCCAAAGTTCCTTCCACCAACTTCCGATCGGTTGGAATGATTATCTAGTGCCTGCTGGAGATTCTCCAACTCGCTGAGTCGATTAAAACGTGTTAAATTGCTCACACGAAGTCGGCAAAGTCTCGGGTGCGAATTGGTTTTTTCTAGGTTTATTGTGTTTTAGGCAAGCTGGGTGAAGAAGGTGATCAACCCGGGTTAGGCTAAGTTGACCCGGTCGACCCGATAGACCCGGATTGGTCTAAATTCACAAATTCGACCCTATTCACCATATTCTAAACCCAAATAGGTAATTTTCCCCAATTTTCGACAAAATCATGTCCTAATTTTTTTAACTTTTTATAATCGAGTTATTGTGGTTTTGTTCAATTCAATGTTCTAATGACCTGATTAGGCAAAATCAGTGCCAAAATTGAATTATCCATATATGATTAACCCTAGGAATGATGGCCTCATGGTTCAACAATTTCATATTGGGCACGATTCCCAATTTGGGTTCAAAATTCTTAAATTTCAATTGAATTTTGGGGATTTTTTATTTTTATGTTAAATTATGCAATTAGACCAACCATTATGTAATTCAAGGTCCCAGAATTATTTGTTGTGAAGACACTATGACTTACAAATGACTAAAAAAGATTTAATTACATTTTTAGTTCAATTCGGATTTAATTTTGCTCAATTTTGGGAAAAATATATACCCGATTGAGATTTTTCAAAATTGACAATGTATTCATGAAATTGGATTTAAAATAAGACCAATGACTATTTTTATGGAATTTTCTGATTCCATTTGCTATTTTTCTTGATTTTCTCACCTATTTTGACTAAAAGAAATTAAGGGAAAATGCAAAAAAATGTTTAAAAAATTAGTTTTTGGTTTAGAAATAGGTTTCTAGGCTTGGCCAAGATTCCTAGTCTTAATTTTGAAATTTTTGAAAATTTTAAAAAAATGAGCTAAAAATTAGGTGTCAACAAACATAACATAAACACTCGAGCATCATAACCACGTACATTCAACCAATTCAACCAAACACATTTCTCATGCATGTCCAACAAACTATCCATGACCCGTGTCAATACGCCTCAGATCCAGCCCTTTGATCAATCAGGGTTCAATCCCATGTAATCATGCCTCAGGTCATTTTTTGCCTTTCTAACCACACCTACATAACCATGCCCCAAGTTGGTAGCCTCCAATCAATCTGGGCTCAATCCCACGTAACCACACCTCAGGTCATTTCTTGCCTTTCTAGCCACACCCGCGTAACCACACCTCAGGTTGGTAGCCCTCCGATCAATTCGGGCTCAGTTCTGCATAACCACGCTTCAGGACATATCTCTCGACCCGAATAACCACACCTCAGGTCATTTCTTTCCTTTCTAGCCACATAACCACGCCTCAGGTTGGTAGCCCTCCGATCAATCCGAGCTCAGTCCCGCGTAACCACACCTCAAGACATTTCTCATGCACATACGCCACAACACAATTCGTCAATACCAATCTAACACGTCATACTATTCAAATTCAAATCATTCTGACCGTATTAGCCCACCAATCCGACCTTCAAGTCGGCCACATTCAACACCAACTTCATCCACAAATGCCACGACAACTCAATCGTTGAACCCATCTCGATTGATCACTAATTTAGCATAAAATCACCACCACAGTAAACCATAAACCAATCACATCCAATTAACTAATCCCTACCTAATTTAGTCAAACCAACACTAATCACCCATAAACAAGTCTAATAATAGCCAAAGTACTAAGTAGGGTTTAGGGAGTCACTTACCTAGGTTTTGACCCAAGGAAAACCGGCAAGGGGCCAAAATGGCCCGGTGGAATAGTGGCGAGCTTGGCGCAGCACGGGTGCAATGGGCAAAGTGGCTGGCCACGGCTCGGCACAGCCTTTGGCCACGACCCGAGACTCTTAGCCATGATCGGGCAAGTGGCCGATGGTTGGGCATTGCCGAGCGAGCGACCAGGCTAGCTCAGACACGACCTAGATAGCGGCTAGGCGACCCGACTGGCGAGCTGGCCGACAACGGTGACGGCTAGCTGGCGACGACGGCAACGGTGATGGCGGTGATGACGAACTTGGCCAGGCGAGGTGGAGAGCGGGCGGCGAACTAGGATGGCGGTCGACGACGGCGACGGGTAATCGAGGCAGCGATGGGCGAGAAGGGGAGTTGGGGTGGTTGTGGTAAGCCAGTGAGAGCGGCGGTGGCTAGTAGTAACGACGGCGGTGAGCGGCGGGCAGCTGGGGCGGCGCTGGGTGAGAGGGGGAGTTGGGGTGTTAGTGGCGAGCCGGTGAGAGCGACGGTGGCCAGTAGCATTATTGGTGGCTAGTAGCATTAGCGGCGACCAGTGGCAAGCAACCGAGGCGGCGATGGACAAGAGGGGGAGCTGTGGTGGCGGGGCACTCGGTCAGAATAGGGGGAAAGGGAGGAAATTAAGGGTGTTACGGAGGATATGGAGCGACCAGCGGTGGCGCGGCAGGACTACAGGCGCCTAGGCAGAGTTGGGCTGGCCGGTATATAGCTGGGTAGCGTCGGGCCGCGGTGGATGCGGCAGTGAGCAAGCTGCTACTCGTGTGGAGGGAAGGGGAGAACAGCTGGGTCGAGGGAGTCGACAGGATGGACGGCAGCCCTGGCGGCAACGGACGACCGAATGGCAACGTACGACGGTCAGGTGGACAGTGTGCGATGGTCAGGCGCCAGCGAGCGGCGAGCGAGCGGTGGAGGGGAGAAGAGGACGGTTGGGCAGAGAGAGTGAATGAGGGGGAAAGGAGAGAGCGGGAAAGAAAGAAGGGAAGAGAGAGAAAGTGGGGGAGGGAAACATGCAGAGAGAAGGGACGTGCGTAAAGGGGGGAGGGGACGTGCATAAGGGAGGGGCGCGGCGAGAGAGAGAGAGAGAGAGAGAGAGAGAGAGAGAGAGAGAGAGAGTCAAAATTAATCGAGTGCGATCCAACGGCCCATGTTCAAACTCGAAGTCGATTCGATTGTCCGCCAAAAATCCTATTTATAAATTAGGATTAGGCCAAAAGACACTAACTAAGAATACACTAAGAGAGATGTTTACTAGTCAAAATTCACACCAGGTCCAAATTTCATTTTTCACCAATTTCGGGAAATATCGACGCTGGCCACAATTATGACATTCCGAAATTTCCGCCAATTGGAAATAATAAAATAATTGAGTTTTATGAAATGTGCTCATAGTAAATTTCTCGCCCAGAACTGATCATTCCTAGGAATGCTAACCATTAGGGAAAGGCTATTAGGGAAAGTTAAATTCGCGCGACTAAAGAAAATTTGATCGTAAATGGATTTCGACTATTAAATCGCAGAAGTGATATTTTGAGCCACTGTTGGCCGATCCAAGGATAGTTATGGGTCAGTTCGCCACTGTTATAGTAGTGGATCGCGGGTGATTCCGTTGGACCACGAAACGACTTGACGAATGATCCTGAAATTATGCCGAACGATCGTACCCCTCGAATCAAGCGATTGATCTTTGCGATTTTAATGACAATCGAGATCGTTACGTACCGAATAGATTTGCACGTGACTCGATTTAATATCAATCACGTGTCGATTCTACGAATTTCCCTAGCAAGCCGCCCGTTAGCTCAAGAAACGCTCGAGTTGCGTTTAATAGAATTTAATTATTGAATTTTCGCTCAAATTGGACAGCGGAAAATTAGGAATTCATGACGAAACACTAGGACGACGTTGCATGTGACACGTGTCAATTTTTGGTGCACTTAAATCCTTCGGAAAAATTCGATTTCGGCAAGAAACGAAGAAAGTGACCAAAATACCTCTAGGATTTATTAAAGGGCATGTTTTATGGGCAAAGGGCATTTTGGTCATTTTTCCCTCAAATTTTGATTGGACAGTTTTGCCCTTTGAATTTTTGAGAAATTACAAGATTACCCTTGGATATTTTTGTGTAAGATTTGATCTGGATCGTCGATTTTAAGATTAGATCGAATCTGGACCATCGGATAAAAAATAAGAGAGAATGGTATTTTGGTAATTTTTCCAATTGGTCTAAGTTACTATTTAAGTCAAGAGACCCATTTAGTCTCTCTCCCTTCATTCCTCTTCCCCTTGCCGTGAGAAACCCCCCCCCCCTTTTCTTGTTTTTTTTTTCTTTTGCCGTGGACACATTTTCACTCTCTCTCCCTCCGTCGTCGCCGCCGCTTGCCGCCACACACCGGACCGCTCTCAAGCCACCATACCAGCCCCCAAACCGCCACCACCGGCCGTCCCTCTCTCTCTTTCTCTCCCTCACCGAGACCCATTCTCGGCCAAGCAAGACCCACACCGCCGCTGGACCACCGCTGCTCAAGCCGGACGCCGCCGAGAGTCCCCGCCGTGTCCGATATTGTGTCGCCACTCCCCGTTCTAGCCGATTTAGTCTAGAACTAGGTAAGTCATACTCTAAACCCGATTTAGGAAATTGGGTATCGCCAGGTAATTGGATTTTTGGGTTGAAATCGGAGTTGTTCGGGCAAGGAACGTTGGGGTTTTTGATCAGGAATGTGTGGCGGGCCTTAAGGATTAATTTTGAAATTTTTGGAGAAAATTTGAGGTGAAATTGAAACTGCGAATCACTGTTCACAAGCTGCGAATCACTGTTCATGGAGCTGCGATGGTTGGTTCGGGATGCAAGTTGGGTTTCTAGAGTCGGTGTTGTATAGTGAGAAAGTTTCGTGAAGGATTGAAATTAATCCGACGCCATTTAGTGGGAGAAAAATGAGAAATTGTGTGTCGGATGTGTTTTTAATTTATAATTAAGTTGTGGTGACTAAATTGAGTGTGTTGTTGGGTAATTTGATGATTGGATATGTTTGTTGGGTGCACACGTGAGTTAGATTAAATTAATTATTAGAATTGTCATGTTCTATGCTGAATGTGCACGAGTTGCGTGTGAAATATATGTGAATGGGCCACGTGTGATTGGCCAGTTGTGTATGGTAAGCGTATGTTGAGTGTGTACTTGATTGAGATTGTGGTGTGGTAAGTGATGGTGGGAGGTGTGTGAAAGTGTGAAAGTGCGAGTTTGAAATCAGGTCGAGTATTCTAAACTCGGGTCGCGATCACGTAGGTCTGTTGCATTTGGCACAGGCTGAGGCTTGGAAAAGCAAGCATGAGAATCGGTTCGAGGCACGATTGCTCAGGTGAGACCGGGATTGGACCGAGGCATTATAAGCTCGGGTTCCAATCATGTAGGCCTGTCGCATTTGGCGCGAGCTGAGTTGGGATCAAGCCTGGAGCATGTGATGCTCAGGTCGAGATTGGGGCCTGAGGCGTGAACGGGTACGTTGGCCGGATGTAGTGAATGATCGCATTGTACCTGGGGCATGTACGTTTACGCGGGACACTGGCGAGGAATGTGGAAAGTGATGATGAGAACGAAAGGAATGCTCGAAGTGGGAAACTGTATGTGTGTGTGATTGCGAGTATTATGCCTGTTACTTGAAATTTGGTGCATGTGATTGTGCTTGTGAAATTATCTGGAGGGTACGTGATAGCCTAGGTAGGGTTTAGGGGTGAACTTACTGAGAAGTGTTCTCACGGTTGTTTCAACCGAAATTTCAGAACCCCGACAAGAACCATGAATCCCCAACCACCACCATCAGCACGTTTTGGAGTTCCGATGCACACCGAGAATGAAGTAGTCGAGTTTCCTATTCCAGACGACACGACCTGGATTAGGCAGACTACCATCATTTTTGTAGAAGGAGGACTACCGTTGTTCAAGACCCACGTATACACGGCTTGGTTCTTTAGAGATGCTGACGGAGATGTATTTGGGTTTGTCATGGGGTTTGATGTCCCATAGGATTTAGTCAGTGATTGGGATCCGTTAGTAGTACCCCCGTAGATGGTGAATTGACTAGCATGGAAACTAGTATAGCCCAGTCAGTCATGCATCCAGCGTCGGCCGCGCAGGCATCGTCAGAGGCCGAACATGAACCAGAGCCCGAAGCATCTCAGTCGGAGGATGACCCGATGGACATAGATTTGGAACCGATTCCTGAGGAGGAACCAGTGGGAGTAGAGCCCGAGATTGAACCTAAGGGTGTACCTGACGAGCCAGAGGAGTCGGGAGAGTCTTGGGGAGAACCAGAGTACAATCTTCCTTTTCAGCAGTACATGGACCATAATTATGTACCCGAGATCAATTTCTTCGATGAACTTGTTGCAGAATATCAGAAATTTGTTCCAGCTGAATCGGGTGACATTAATCACCTGATCATAATTGAGGCGAAGCCGGAGTCCTCAGATGATCAGACCGTTGAAGGAAGTTCGGAGAGTTCAGATTCAGGTGAGGAGGAATCGGATTCGGAATGGATGCCGAGTAAGGATCGGCGAGGCTAGTGTAGAGGTTGGAAGTAGGTTTTTTGAATGAGTACCATTTTTGGAGTAGAAAGCCAGGTCACTGATCCTTTTGGAATGTCGTTGGTGCGTAAAGTGGTGTACAAGTGTGTGCGATGGTGGTAAATGGACTGGTTGTAAGTTGTGAATATTTTATAAGTTTTGAATGGAAAAAGAAATGTATATTCTCCCTGATTGATTCCCCAGTTTTAAATTGTCCGGGATTAATTGTTTGCGTTCGCTGTGGTCATAAATCTCTGATGGCGAATTAAGGTCGGTGATAACTTGGGACCTCGCACTAATCGACCAGCTGTGGGATGTCGCAGGCTCGGCGGGGGTCCGGGGCATGACAACAATAATATCTATATCGTCCAATTAAATTCGTCACAAAACTCCAAGAAATTCAACACTAAAGTTTAAGTTCTAAATAACGGCCAAATTCGATCAAGTGCAATTCTAGTGAAATCTCTAATTTAAAAAAGTAACCCAAGAGTGATCAGTTCCGGGCGAGATTTTACTATAAGCACACTGACGAAATACATGATTTATAAATCTCAAAAATGGATCGAAATTCAGAATATCACATGATGAGTATTTAGAGGACTCTTGTGGTCATGAAAAAGAAAAGATCCCTAGCGGACAAATGGAAAAGGGGTGGTGATGCCAAGAAAATCACCAATTTCACAAAAACCCTAAATGCAAAAATAAATTAGCCTTTTGAGCCTACCCAATACCTATATTACAACATCTCCCCAAAGACTTTTCAAATTGGGATATTGAGAGTGAAAACATGATTTTATGACAAGAAGCCATCATTCAAAAGAGTGTATGCAATAATGTCTTGTTTTGTCCTCAAGATTCTTAACTTGTAGACTCGATGTGAGTAAAAAAAATGATGAAATTCTTTTCTTGACCTCAAAATGCTTATCCTTTGAATAGCCATTGGCCAAGCCTACATTATAATCCTTTGAAAGATCTTATTGGATCAATCAGATTGTATATATTGTGAATATCTCTGAGTACCTGATGATCGGTTAAGAGAGATGAATTTAGGGTCCCAAGATGATTCCCATTTCAATTAGTGAAAAAGACCAGGTTCATGGATTGAGATAAATCCTTTCTAATGAAGGTCTCCCAAATGATTATTCTAAGCGTTTCTTGTAGGATTTAAAACAATTTGCTCAAATACTTCCTCGAATAGGAAATTTGATTGTCTGAATGCATTCATACAAAGAATGCAGGTTTCTAAATCAACATTTCCAATAGTTTTTGGACAATTTTAAACCAAGTAGTTTGAGGTAAACTTAAAACCATATTTTAAATAGTTTTTGGTCAACTTTAAACCAAGTAGTTTGTGGTAAACTTAAAATCACATTTCGAATAGTTTTTTATCAACTTTAAACCAAGTAGTTTGTGGTAAACCCAAAACCACATTTTAAATAGTTTTTGATCAACTTTAAATCAAGTAGTTTGTGGTAAACTCAAAACCACATTTCGAATAGGTTTTTGTCAACTTTAAATCAAGTAGTTTGTGGTAAACTCAAAACCGCGTTTCAAATAATTTTTGATCAATTTTAAACCAAGTAGTTTGTGGCAAACTTAAAACCACATTTCAAATAGTTTTTGGTCAACTAAAAACCATACATAATCCTACTTGTGAGAAATCACTAGGCAAATCCTAAGTTCTACCGGCGAGGAGCCACTAAGTAAAATTCAAGTCCTAGTAACGAGGAGTTACTAGGCAAATTTCAAGTCCTACTAATGCAGAGTCACTAGGCAAATCTTAAGTCCTACTGACGAGGAGTCACTAGGCAAATTTCAAGTCCTACTGGCGAGGAATTACTAGGCAAATCCAAGTCCTACTGACAATGAGTCATTAGGCAAATCGTAAGTCCTTCTGGACAAGAGCTACTAGGAAAATTCAAGTTCTAATAATGAGGAACCACTAGGCAAATCCAAGTCCTACCGACGAGGAGTCCGACGAGGAGTCACTAGGCAAATCTTAAGTCCTACTGACGAGGAGTCACTAGGTAATTTCAAATCCTATTAACGAGAAGTCACTAGGCAAATCTTAAGTCCTACTGGTAAGGAACCACTAGGCAAATTCAAGTCCGACTGACGAGGAATCAATAGGTAAATCTTTAGTCATACTGACGAAGAGTCACTAGGCAAATCTTAAGTCTTACTGGTGACGAGTCACTACGCAAATTCAAGTCCTACGGGTGAGGAACCATTAGGCAAATCTTAAGTTCTACTGGTGAGGAGCCACTAAGCAAATTTCAAGTCCTACTGACAAGGAGCTACTAACCAATTCAAGTCCTACTGACGAGGAGTCGCTGGGTAAAATCCAAGTCCTACTGGCGACGAGCCACTGGGCCAATCTAAGTCCTTTTGGCGAGGAGCCACTAGGAAAATCATCAAGTCCTCAGGCGATGAGCCTCAAGCACTCATAGTTCTTGGATATATCTTTAAACCACGAGATCATAAATCAATTCATCGTAATCATCACCATGACTACCATCAATTCACACTTTGGAGATAATCAACAAGGAAACTGCTTGCAAACAAATAAGTTTCTCTATCCCTCAATCATTAGGAACCTCTTAGATGCATTCAAAAGAGGAAAATTTGGGTTAGATAATGAATTTCAAGCAAGATTCCTAATTAGATGTCGTGAAATTTCCATTTGCTTTCTCCATAGAGTCTATTAAGAGCTCATGTGTCACCTTGTTTTTGAGACTAACCTCTAACAAGCTCAATCTCAAAGAGGAGCACAAATTGCCTCCTCACTATTCAATTTTTGCAATATCTTGTGGAAGTCTCGAGAGATCAGTTGCAATCTCCCCCTAGTGTTGGTTATATTGCCTCACTTCTCGATCTTCTTTGCGTTTCTTATTTTACTTTGTGCCTTGCCCTATTGCAGACCCTCCAAAGTCTGATTGAATATATGCAAATTTTGAAAAACCATTCAAATTGTAACATATGGCAGCGATTGGGATAATGATGTTAGGTTCTAAGTGATGTTAAAGTCCATTTTAAACTTTAGAAAAATGACCGTATAATGATGCATACGAGCTAGATGGGCTTTATCTGAAAGAGATTGGGAACTTTTCAATTAATTGACTCAGTTTATCTCTAGAGATCATAACAGATCAACACCCATTGAAGCTCTTGGGCAAAAGAGAACGAGACACGTTTGAGCTGCAATAACATCATGATGTCATGAAGGTAAATTGATTGAACGACTCTTCTAGAATGGAGAGGATCAGAAAGCCCATCAACAAAATATAACGCCCTCAAGGATACCCTGATTCTACAACTTGAAAATTGCCTCAAGTTTTGCAAATTACGTCAACTTTCATAAAAGTCCTCAAGGATACCCTGATTTTCTCATCCAGGGATTGATGGCGATGGTTAGGAGAAACTCTTTTGTCAGTTGGTCTTCTTATAATACCCATGTTATTGTCATGGCTGACCAAATTTGATGTTGACACTAGTAGGGATTCGAATAAAGGGAAATAGAATCAATAGTGTGTTTAATTACATATTGTAACCTTCATAACATATTTTTGGACAAAGCATATAGTTATCAACCCCAAGAGATTAATTGCGTTGGCACTTATGCTAGCGATTGACTATGCAAATATCAAAACACAATTGACTTATGGAGAAGGGATTCCTCAAACCAAAAAGGTGGACTTAATCGGCTTTTTTGAGCGAAAACTTGTATAAAATACCATCTGATAGCAATACGAGGGGACGAGAGAGCTGCATTTACATGTCGTTTTCCACGAGCAGTGTTTTGTGTCCTCCAACCAAATGGGTCAAAATGTTACAAACGACATTGCTCATATGAGAATCTATTTTCCAAAGTATGGTGCGTGCGGCGGCGTGTTGATAATTTGTGTGTAGGGTTATCTGGAAAAAGACCGGCTCATGACATTTGAACGATGACAGAGACTAGGCTCGTCGAGAGGCGTGTGAACTGAAATCATACGACGTCAGGACGTATGCAATCACTGGTCAAAGATAGACGGTTGATTGGGGACACCATCTCTATCAGACACACTGCCATTATTTTTTTGTGCATGTTTTTGCATAAGATATGGTCAAGTTTAGTGTACTTGTAGATGCTTAGTTCGTTTATGACCGAATATTTAGTAAGTAAGATTAAGATACATTTGATTTTTCGCTTGACGTTGGGAAAACTCATCTTAGATAAGTAAAGCTCGGGAATATGGTCTTTCAAGGAATGGTTCCCAAGTTCTAACGCGTTGCAATGACGTAAGTTTTGTGGAAATTTCAAATGCAAAAGAATTTTAAGATACATGTCAAGAAATTTTATTTTTCTTTTGGTTTCAACTTCTAGATTATTGAATTGAGATATATGTCAAGATCTTGGGTTATTCCCATTTCAACGTAATTTGTTTTTAAGCAAATTTTGTTGTGGTGGACTCGAAGTGAGGTTATTAGTGACGAAGCTAGAAATCTCAAAGCTTTGGGAGAACAGGCAAAATTGTGGCCTTGACTAAACAATTCAGTTAATCTTTGTTATTATTGAATGCGAGTTTATTGACAAATTCAAAAACAATGAACCTTTTAAATTTGTAAAAATTAATCAACATGTATTTAAAAGGAGATAGTTTAATAAACCCGTTACGTTGGTGAGGTCATTTATTTCATAAACGCCACCACAATAGTTCAAAACAACATCAATTTACAGAAAATACAGAATTTTATGATATACAATAGGTCATTTTTATCTAAAAAGAAATTTCATGCATTAATTATATGTGATTTAAAGTTTAGTTGCCTACAAAGAAACATGTCTTTTTCAATTATCGGAGGTTATGCTTGCTGGGTGTGAAGGCGAAGAACGTAATATTTTATTTACATCTAACTTGAGCATCAATCAACAAGTAGTTTGATTTTTAAAGATTATGATCGTAATATTAAAATTCCGGTGTGTAAATCTTCTTTATTTGTTCAAATGTAGTCCTCTAACTTGAGTGTTTTGTAATTGAGCCCTCAAAACAATTTTTGTGCAAGTTAATCCTCTAACTTACTTGATTTTTTCCATGCAAGTCCTTTCTCCAGTCTTCATACTTAATTTATCTTAATATGTTTGTTTATTATGGCTGTTTTCAATATTGCTAAACGAAAAAGAGAAAAGTACTTTCAAATTTTAAAAAAGTACTTGGGTTGTTCCTATTTTAATAGTTTGTTTTGGAAAATTTTGTTTTGGTAGACTCGATGCGACATTATCAGTGATGAAGCTAGAAATCTCAAGGTTGGAGTGGAGAGCATGGATTTTCATCTCGGCTTAACAATCTATTTAATTTTCTTATTAATGAGCGATATTAAATATATTTTAATCATGGGCTAGTGACAATTGAAAGGATCAACTAGCAAATTATACACTTATTATTCTTGTAGAAAAGAGACGATCTATTTCTTATTCTTGTGTCATGTAGTGTTGTAGAAACAGTTCGTGTAAAAATTTGCCAGTCCTAATTCTAAAAAAATAAAAGAAAATGCATCAATTCAAATAATTCAAATACTAGAGTCGAGTGAAATATCAACATCACGGGGTTTTTCCTATTTCAATGGAGCTATTTGAAAAAAGTTGGTTTGGTGAACTCGAAGCGAGGTCATTGGCGACGGAGCAAGAAATCTCAAGATTGTCTGATGCACGCATGAACAAATAGGTGTCCATGGTCATATGCACTCCCAAAGTCAATTGAACTTCAGAAATTTTCGTATAGAAGATAATTTCACTTTTTTAGACGACAAATTGAAACTATAGTTCTCGTCAAAGAAAAGATGGAAAGTCTTAAAAACAATAGGAAATGCCAGTTAGTAGCTGTCCTGTCCATGGATATCGTTCAGAGTTTTTGTATTATTGTCAAACCTTTCTGTATTTTTGTGTCAATTGACATAGAATGTACAGTACAGCCTACATCACTTAAGAAGCAACATCTCCGGTATAACATATAAGACCTAAGTAAGAACGGGAAGGATAAAATAGTTCATCTGTATATAGGGCTCCAAGGATGATGGCGAGAGTGATCAAGATGACTAGAACCCATCTCACCACCGTCTAAAAAGAGACATCCAAACGTCTCGTCTGCACTGATCCTGCACTGTTCTTTCACCATCAAACCGCCATTCTTGACCGCCTTCTTCTTCCCCTCCACCATCGCTAGAACACTTTGGAACACTGAAACTTCACATGGGATTCGCAGGACACCCGTCTGCTGAAACCCGAACGCCTCCTTGGCCTCTCGCAGCAAGAACCCGAACGCCGGTTGGCCCAAGTAGTATATTGGGATGACAAATCTCTCGAGCTCTTCCCCAATGCAGACTGCAAGGTGGCCTTTCGGAACAACGTTGCCTTTGCCGCTGCTGTGCTTCTTGTTGTTGGTGCTGTTGTCGCCGTCTGATGATAGAGAAGAGATCGTTCTTTTGAGGAAGCTTATGCTCTTGTGAATGCCGCCACGATTTGGGCTCATGGTAGGGGCGGCTGTGACAGTTCTTGATGAATTCGCGAAGTTCCTCCACTTCTTGAGGAGCTGCCGGAGTCGAACTACTTCACTGATCTTGTTAGACTTTTTAGGGGACTCCATGGCTTCCTCGAGAAGAAGAAGAAGAAGAAGAAGAAGAAGAAGAAGAGGAGGAGGAGGAGAGAATACAGTATGTCCTTACCTTAGAAACTGGGCCCTTGCTATTTATAGGAGTTGCGAATCTTGAAATTGAGAATGGCAGATCGTAAAAAGTAAGCGTTCACACGATAGCTTCGTGTCTAGGGTCGCCATCCGACACAATTTACCGGGCGCTTTTCTAAATACAACGATAAAGACTGAAATTCAGCTCATTTCCACTCCCAATACTGAGCTCCAAAAGTGGTGGGACAAGTTGCACTAAAAAAAAATAAGGATTTAACCAAGAAAAATTTGTGTCGAAAAACTATTCGTCGCTAATTTGTGACGAAAACTAAATTCATCGCTAATTAGCGACGAAAAATCTTTCGTCGCTAGTTTGCGACGGAAAAAAAACTCGTCGCTAATTTGCGATGGAATTTGCAACAAAAAATTTTCCGTGGCTAATTTGCGACGCAATTTGCCACAGAATTTTCTGTGGCTACTTTGCGACGGAATTTGCGACGAAAATTTTTCCGTCCAAAATTAGTGACGGAATTTGCCACGAAAAAGTTTTCGTGACTACTTTGCGACAGAATTTGCGACGAAAACTTCTCCGTGGCTACTTTACCACGGAATTTACCACAAAAAATTTTCCGTGGTTAATTTGCAACGGAATTAGCGATGAATATTTTTTGCAACTGAAAAAATTCGTTGCTAATTTGCAACGGAAAAAAAAAGGTCGTTGCTAATTTACGATGGAATTTGCGACAAAAGATAAATTCATCGCTAATTTGCAATGGAAAATAATCCGTCACTAATTTGTGACGAAAACGAATTCGTCGCTAATTTGCGACGTAATTTGTGACGGAAAATAACTTTCGTGATATCCCACCCCATCCCCAATTTCTCTCTCTCTCTACTCATTCCTTATATCGCCCTTCACTATTCTCCATCCCTCTCCCTTTTTCGTTTCTCTAGATAAACTTCTCCGTGTGTGCACAAATCAATCTCGGTAAAGCTTTTCCGCCAGTAAGTGTCGTGGCTAATTTCGTGACTCTTCATTGCAAAACTATTCATTGCTAGATTCAATTTTTTTATTTTATTGATTTTTTTTCTATTTCTTTTTTTTTCCTAACTTCTTCCTCGATCAGCGGTCCGGCGACCAACGAGACTTCGCCCGCCATGGGCGAGGTCACTCAACCTGAGCCATACTTTGAGTAAGTGTACATTTGCAAATTTATGTATTGTGTTTCAAACATTTTCTAATATGTAAATGGTATTTTAAATGGTATTTTTTAATAGGAATTTTCAAATTTTAAAGTATGGACTACCACTAAATGAGTTTGACCGTATGTGTGATCAATAATTTATAGCATGATTCAAAACATATGTAAGTTGCCTATGGACCAAAATCAAGTTATTAATATTTTATACATCATTTATTAAAATATATATTATTGAGTTTGTGTGTGACCTTAGGTTCACAGTAATCATGATCAAGTTGAAAAGCGAAGATTGCTATATCATCTGTTATGGGGTCCAAAGTCAAGAGTACGAAGTTGACCAGCATATTTCATAAACGAGTATAATTTTTCCCACTCAAGAATATGGAATGGGAAAAGCTACAATAAAAGTGGTGTGTGTATTCAGTCATCCAGTGGTGGCAGTTCCAAAGATAATTTTTATGGCTTGTTGTTGAAATCATAGAGATAGAGTACCGTGAACTATTAATGCGGGTTGTGTTATTTAAGTACATGTAGTTTGACCCTGTCAAAGGAATGAAGGTGCATACGAAGTTTAATTTGGTTGAAATAAATCACAAGAAAATGTGTATGAAATATGGACCATTTGTATTGGCACAACAAGCAATTTAAGTATATTATGCATCATATCCTAGTTTGAAATGTGACAAAACTAATTGGTAGGCTGTATGTAAACCAAAGCACGAAGAAAAATTAAGGAATACTGAAAGGATACAGCATATCAACAAGAGAAAGTTTATAATATGGTTGAAGTTGAGAAATATAACATTTCAATTTTACGAGATCTATGTGAAGCAATGATAGATGTGGATCCAATTGAAATTCGTGAATCAAATTTAAAAGGTATTGTAGAATCTGATTTTGAGACAGATGATGAAAATGATGATGATACTCATAAAGAAGATGAAGATCAAGACAAAACGAAGGTGAAGACGAATATGAAGATGAAGATGAAGATGAAGATTATGATTTTTGAGACGTTTTTTACTAATTATGTGTAATTATTATTATTATTGCGACATGTGTTTATTGTTGTTGTCATAATTATTATTGTTGTTGTTGTTGTCGTAATTATTATCGTTATTGTTGTTGTTGTTGTTATTATTATTATCGTTATTATTGTTGTTGTTGTTGATCATTATTATTGTTATTATTGTTAATGTAATAGGTTGTCGCTAAATGGCGACAAGTCAAATACTATTCGTGCGATGACATTTGTGATATTTTATTTTCCATTGGATTTGGATCGTTGCTAATTGACAAAATTAGCGACGACATTTGTGACATTTTTATTTGTTGAATTGTTAAAAGGTCGTCGCTAATTTCATGGCTGATTGATGAGAAACTTAATTCGTCAGAAAATTTTTTATTTGATGAATTGTTAATATGAAAGGTCATTGCCTTCGCTAATTCCGTTGCAAATTAGTGACGGATTTGAATCTGTGGTTAATTAGGGCGCATATGGAATCCATTTTGCTCCAGAAATCAAATTCTTACCATAAATTAATTTCTGGAGGAGAAATCTGTATGATAAAATAGGACTAATTCTGCTCTAGAAATTGATTTCTGGAAGAGAAATCTGTTTGATGAAACAGAAGGAAATTTTTGCTTTTTTAGGTGCCCAAAAATTTAAATTTCACTCAAAGTGGGTAGTTACAGGCATTTTAAGTTACTCTGTGAAGTTTTAAAATTTGTTATTTTTGATTTTTTTTGGGCACAAAAAAATGTAAATTTCACTCAAAGCGGGTGATCACGAGTATTCTAAACCATTGTGTGAAATTTTGAAATCCTTTATTTTTTAATTTTTTTTGGGGCACCTCAAAAAATTTAAATTTCACTCAAAGTGGATGGCCGCATGTATTCTAAGCCATTTTGTGAAATTTTAAAATTTTTTATTTTAAAATTTTTTGGGCAACTCAAAATATTTAAATTTCACTCAAAATGGGTGGCCACATATATTTTAAGCTATTCTGTGAAGTTTTGAAATTTTTTATTTTTTAATTTTTTTTGGGCACCTCAAAAACTGTAAATTTCACTCAAAGTGGGTGCCCATGGGTAATGTAACCCATTTTATGAAGTTTTGAAATTTTTAACCTTTCAATTTTTTTTGGGCACCTCAAAACATTTAAATTTCACTCAAAGTGAATAGCCACAAGTATTCTAAGCCATTCTATGAAGTTTTGAAATTTTTGATTTTTTTATATTTTTTGGGCACCTAAAACAATTTAAATTTCATTCAAAGTGGGTGGCCATAGGTATTTTTAAATCATTCTGTAAAATTTTGAAATTTTTTATATTTTGATTTTTTTTGGAAACCTCAAAAAATTTAAATTTCACTCAAAGAGGGTGGCCACAGGTATTTTAAGCCATCATGTAAAATTTTAAAATTTTTTATTTTTTTATTTTTTTGGGCACCTAAAAAAATTTAAATTTCACTCAGAGTGGGTGGCTACACATATTCTAAGCCATTCTATGAAATTTTAAAATTTTTTGATTTTTTTGGGCACATAAAAAAATCTAAATTTCACTCAAAGTGAATGACCACAGGTAGGGGTGTCAAAACCAAACATAATACCCGAACCGAAACACAAATCGACCCGATCCGAACACGAAATTTTTTTATTGGATCGGGTTATGTCTCAACTTGTCTTGATAACAATAAAAACAATTGGGTATTGTTTAGATTTATTGGGCTTGGGTACCCGAGCCCAACCCAAACAGTAACCCAAACACAATGAAACCCTAAGACCTCACTTCCACTTTCTTTCTCACTCTCTCGCCTCTTCTGCGTTTTCTAGTCTCCATCTAGTTCGAGTCCGACGGCAACCGCCGTCGGCATGACCGGCCCCCGCGGCACCGCGGTGCAGGGGAGCGGCCGCACCGACCTGACCCAACCTAGCCGACTTGATCTACCCACGCGCCACCCCTCTTGTTCTTCTCCCGACCGACGCCGACGCCGACGCGCCGCCGACGACCTCGCTCGCTCCGGTAATGTGTCCCCTGAGGTTCATCCTCGTGTTCTTCTCCGCCGTCCTGGCCGGCTACTTCGCGTGGCGGACCGTCCGGTCCTCGCCGGAGGACGAGGCCTCGCCGTCGGAGCCCGCGGCAGATGCGAAGTCGAAGGCAGAGGACAGGGATTCCGGTCTCAGGAAGGTAAGGGCCTCGGGGGGGATTTTTTTGGGGGCTCTCTCGGGTGATGAATTTTGTTTCTTTCTTTCGCTTTCGACATGAACTCGCGTCTCATCAGATCGAAATTCTCGTCCCTTTCAGGTGATCGAGAACGGGTTCTAGATATTCGTCGACATGGCCAGCGGGAGGATAAGGTGAAGAGCAGCAGCAGCTAGGGTCCTTTTCCCTTTCTGTTTTCCGCCGAAGAAGAAATCGAATTGAGTTTCGGATTGCAGCAGAAGAAAGAGCTGCTGGTTTTTTCTTTGATCTGCGAGAAAATCACGTGTGAATTTTCACTTTCACCGTTCTTCAAACACATTGTTTGAAACACGGCCCGACCCAACCTAGCCCGGCCCGATCGTGCGGTGATATCTTGTTCGGATTGTGTTTCGGGTTGGGTCGAACACACATGGCCAATATTTTGGGTCGGGTCGGGTATCATGAAAGCCCGACCCGACCCGACCCATTGACACCCCTAACCACAGGTATTCTCTGCCATTATGTCAAATTTTTATTTTTTTTTTATTTTTTTGGGGACCTAAAAAAATTAAAATTTCACTCAAAGTGAGTGGCCGCGGAAATAAATGTTGTAGAGAAAATGCCAAGAGTAGTTATTTCCGTGGCTAATTAGCCACGGAAATAAATATAGTAGGGAAAATGTGAAGAGCAGTTATTCCCATGGCTAAATCCGTGGCTAATTACCCACGGATTTCACCACAAATTTGAAAAAAAATAAATTAGTGGTGTGAGAATTGAAATTCGTGGCTAAATCCGTGGCGAATTAGCCACGGATTTAGCCACGAATTTGAAAAAAATAAATTAGTCGTGTGAGAATTGAAATTCATGGTTAAATCCGTGGCAAATGAGCCACGGATTTAGCCATGAATTTGAAAAAAATAAATTAGTCGTGTGAGAATTGAAATTCGTGGCAAATTAGCCACGGATTTGGCCACGAATTTGTGAAAAAATAACTTAGTCGTGTGAGAATTGAAATTCATGGCTAAATCCGTGGCAAATTAGCTACGGATTTAACCACGAATTTGAAAAAAATAAATTAGTCGTGTGAGAATTGAAATTCATGGCTAAATCTGTGGCAAATTAGCCACGGATTTAGCCACGAATTTGTAAAAAAATAACTTAGTTGTGTGAGAATTGAAATACGTGGCTAAATCCATTGCAAATTAGCTACGGATTTAGCCACGAATTTGTAAAAAATAAATTATTCATGTGAGAATTGAAACTCGTGGCTAAATCTGTGACAAATTAGCCACGGATTGAGCCATAAATTTGTAAACAAATAACTTAGTTGTGTGAGAATTGAAATTCGTGGCTAAATCCATAGCAAATTAGCCACGGATTTAGGCACGAATTTGAAAAAAATAAATTAGTCGTGTGAGAATTGAAATTCGTGGCTAAATCTGTGGCAAATTAGCCATGGATTTAGCCACGAATTTGCAAAAAAAAATAACTTAGTCATGTGAGAATTGAAATTCGTGGCTAAATCCGTAGCTAATTAGCCACAGATTTAGGCACGAATTTGAAAAAATAAATTAGTCGTGTGAGAATTGAAATTCGTGGCAAATTAACTACGGATTTAGTCATGAATTTGTAAAAAAATAATTTAGTTGTGTGAGAATTGAAATTTGTGGCTAAATCCATGAAAAATTAGCCATGGATTTAGCCACGAATTTGAAAAAAATAAATTAGTCGTGTGAGAATTGAAATTCGTGGCTAAATTCATAGCAAATTAGCCACGAATTTGAAAAAAATAAATTAGTCGTGTGAGAATTAAAATTCGTGGCTAAATCCGTGATAAATTAGCTGTGGCTAAATTAATCGTGTAAAAATTAAAATTCGTGGCTAAATCTATAGTAAATTAGCTATGAATTTAATCACGAATTTATAAAAAAATAAATTAGTCAGGTGAGAATTGAAATATTGACATAGAGAGGGAAAATCAAAATGTGTTCAAAACCAAAAGCCGCCGAGGCTCCAACTCTCTCGTCTCTCTCTCCACTTTTTGCTTTTGCTTCTTTCTCTCTTCATCTGCGGTGCGTCCTCGCGGTTCCACCTCAATCAATCTCTCGAGCGCGTCGAAGCCGGATCGCAGCTCGGTCCCTCGATCGAATCGGGCTAGGGCTCGCCGCCGATCGTCATCTTCCCGAAAATGAGGTGATTCTGGCGAAGGTATGGCACTCTCTCTCTCGCTCGCTCGCTCTCGTTCTCGCTGTTCCGCTTCGTCCCATCCCTCATTTTCCGGGATTTTTGATGCGAGATGCTTGCAGCGCGATTCGTTGGAGGCGCGGTCGAGACCGTGGGAGCGGCCGGGGCGAGCATGGCGACGGTGGCTGGGGCCCGGGCTCGTTTCCTCCGGATAAGTTCCGTCTCGAAGGCAGCGGCGGCGGAGGAGGAGCTTCGAAGATTGGCACGAAGCTGAGAAGAAAGACTCCGTCGGAGCTGAGAGTAATCCTCTAGAGATTTGTGGCGATTCGTTTGCGAAGTGTTTGTTTTTTTCTTTTTTGTGGCTGTGGTGACAAGATGATGCTTAGCAGGTTCTCTGGACCGCTTTGCTTTCGATGATGTATTTCTATGGACTGCAGCATAGCTTAAGATGTGACTCGCTCTGCTTGGGCATGTGACTTTTGTTTTGAGGCTCCAAAAGTCACTAGCTTTTTAAGTTGGCACGCTGATTCTAATTATTCTTGCTTTGTTACTAGTGTCTTCAATTTGGTTGTTGAAAAAACTAAAGAAAATTGATGGCGGCGATGTATAATTAATGTGGCTCGACTGGATTGATGTCCTATACAGGGAGAGCAACTGAAGCGCGTTAATGTTGTTGAGCTTGTAGATGAATCTGCTGCCCCTTTACTTGACTCTCTGAAGTAAGTGTTTCACTGATCGTATTTGAGTTTTCATTCTATAAGCACGAGATTAGTCATTGAGGAGTGTTGTTTTTCTTCCACTGACAATGTTGTCACGAATGATGGTCTTAAGAAATCAGAAGCGTTTAAACTACCAAGATACATTGATATGTGAGTTAATGAAGTATATCCTGCCAAAAAGTGAAGGTTTAAATTGTCATCGCTGAAGGAGAATGTGAAGGTAAGGGCATTTTCCGGTATAATTAATAGATGTTCTAGATTCTGCGTTATGTCACTCATCTGTCTTAATTTCCAGAGCTTGAGCTTCAGGGGGAGTTATTGTCTATCTTTGGCGTGCTAACAAGATAAAAAGTTATTTCCTTGGTTATGTGCTCTTAAGCAGGAAACCAGTACAGAGGAGCAGAGTCACGCAATGAAGAATCTTGCTGTGCTTTCGAACATGGCTACAAGAAGCAAACAGCATCTTCAATGGTATTGATGAGATGCCCAATACTCTCTATACGTTGCTTAATGATTATTGATGAAGTCAGCACCTTCTTATATGTTTCGTTCCTCATATCCCTGCAGTTCTGAGGATTCTATTTTCTCTTCTAAAGTTGCTGAAAATCATGGAGTACAAACTCAGTCAACATTTGAGAGGTGTAACCAGAGTAGATTCCGTACGGTTGCCGAGATATCGTCTAGTTCTGAAAAACTATCTGGCTTGGCTAATATCAATACGGTAATTACTCTCATATGTTTTCCCTTGAGTCGTCGGTATATCCTTCAGTAATATCACCACTATCTTTGTAGGATAAAGCTCTAAAAGGATTGGCTGCTCGAGAACCATCTTCTCATTTATCTGATGGTTGTTCTGAAAATTTTACTTCTACCTCGACTTATTTGAGCTGCTGTCAATACAACATAGTTGGCCAAAAGGCTCCTCTGGATTTCACTTTGAAGACCGTCATGCGGATTGCAGCATCTTCTTCAGTAAATTGCTAATGTCTTTTGCAGTTAATAGTTTTGTGAGGGCTTATAGCTGCTTGGAGACTCCTGGGGCATTTCATTCCTAATCTGGAGATATTTCAATTTTGGTCTTTACTCAATAGGGTCATTATGAAAATTATTTTAAATCTTGTATTAGGGTTTGAAGATTTTTCCACTGCCTGTGCATGATGACTTCTTATGTAATTCTAAATGGCATTAAAAACATGGGAAAAAAATATACTTACACCAAGACCTAGTGCTACTTGCACTGAAGATACCGTATGAAATGGGGAGCATCACTTGATTTGAGAAATTTAGCTGATTTTTCTACTTGCCAATTGGTTCCTGAATCATTTTTTTATATTGGAAATGTCTGCTCTCATCTAAGAATATCAAAATATTTGCTTTCTTAAAACATATAAATGGGTGGCACACTATTCTACAATCTGCATGCAAATTGACAACTTTGATTAATAGCACAAGTTGTGGCACGGTTATTAATTTTCACACACCGTGCTCAAGCATTGTGTTCCTTTACTCATGTAGTTCTTTTATATTGCTCAGGGTTTGGTGTATGCTTTCTTCTTGTCCAATTAACTTTTTTTCCTTCATTATTTCCAGGATTTGCAGGTTAATTACAAATGGTAGTTACAATAGTGTTCCCAATCATACATCTCTTTGTGCTTGCTCTGAGGGTCAAAGAACTAGCCATTGTTCAAGAACCCACATTGCTTCCACGGGCTTTTGCTCTATGGCTTTGAATTCATGGATATATCCTCAGTCCACTCTCCCACTTTCTCTTATGTCAGTGCTGACCTCACCAGCTGCAGAGAAAGGTTTGTGAAATGAGATATAAGATATGGAGGGTCCCCCTGAACTTGTCACTAATCCTCTCCTTTTTGTTTAGTGGAGATGGACTTCTTAAAGAAGCAACAATTGTCATGGGAAGAGTCATTTTGCAGTCTTTACTACTTATTCCGTAAGAACTTATGTAGTGTATTTTACGGTAATTTTCTCCTCCTTGAGATGCTCAGATACTTTGTGGACTATCTCATTATCTTCTGTTGGAATATATGTCGAACTCATTTTCCACGAATGTCTATGACGCAGTGCTGCTATTAGTGAAGCTATGCAAAGCTTTGCTACTTCTTCATTCGTATAAGCAAGTACTTTCCATACTTCTTTCTGATTATTTTCGTTTTGTATATGTAAGTATCTCGAGTTTAGGAAGTTGTACAGCTAATTACCTGAAAATTTAAAGGCTTAATGTAGGCCAAATCAATGGCATCTAAAAGAGCTCTGTGATGACAAACGCAAGCTAGTATTTATCAATTTGCTGGTACTCATGAAGAGCATGTTTTGTATTAATAGCATTTCAAATATTTAAAAATTGGAAGAGGTATTTGTGCCCTTACGGTGCCTATAACTTTCTGCAATGTCTAGAGTATCCATGACTCTCGATGCTGCTGAATATCTTACACAATGGATCTCTCATGACTTAATAAAGAGTCAATTCTAAAGGTAAAGCAGTAATTATGCCATGTGAATAACAGGACTTTGTTAGAAGGCCATTTCTCGCCAAGAACTATATCAATTAGTTCTTTCTGGTCATTATATAATCATCCTGTCTGTTGATTTGTTGCCCTAATATGCTATTTTGTTCTTGGGAATTAGTGTGCACTTCTCTAATGGCTACTCTGGAAGAAGCAAAAGGACTTGCAGTGCTTACGTGTCCCGGTCGACAAGAGGTCTGCGGTCATTGTTTAGAGCATGTAAGTCACAGCAATTGGTGTTAGCTTCTGTTGCTGCATGCACCTTTTACTTGTTAATAGTGCTTATTCCGTTCTGTCAAAATTTCCTAAGTACTGTCACTTGATTGAATCTCTAGTTTGGGATCACCTTCAAGGCTTGCTCAGCTAGCAGGAACCATATATGGGATTTGTCAAGACCATTTTGTTTAGCCTATTTTATACAACAGAAGTTTATTCCCGCGAGGCATCATTGTCCTGTCGTTAGCATTCAATAAAGATATTGCTTATGCATACATATCTTGTTATCGAAATATCTGGCTCGATTGCAAGTTGCTCATTATCCAAGTTGTGTAAGTGATCCTGAGATCAGTATAAGATTACATTTATTGCCCATTTGGACATGATCATGATCTGTACTTGTTGGCTGTGATTTAGTTTCCGTCTGATGACCTTTTATTTCCGATGAAGAAAAGAAAGAATTTCTATTGTTGGAGGTCTTACCTATCATATTGGTCAAGCTATCATTGCGAAGGATATGGCTCAATTAGTTGCAGTTGTCACATTGACCAAATTAGTCCCTTTTCTTGAACTTCCTTTTTTCTGGAATAATGCCTGACCATTTGGTTTTGTCTGTTTTAATTAGGATATATGTTTTTCTATGCCTCTATGCCATTCGAAGGTGGAACAATTTGCTACGGAAGATCTGGTTGAGCTTTCAGAGACAGGGAAGCATAATTTAGGCCAGGTAAGGTTTGTGTCTAGTTATATCTTTGCCCTACTGCTCTCGCGCACAATGAAAACAATCTACCAAAAGCACAAACCCTTTTTTTTGTAGACTCGCTAATCAGCATTAAGGTGCAGAGGAAGGTTGCAAGGGAGATCGAAACCGAGGTTTTGACGAGGATTACGAGTATGAGGCCTTTGAGGGGACGGGTGGTGACATGGAATGAGTGACGCGATCTTGATGCCACCGAGGTTTCTGTGAGGATTGTCCTTTCAACTTTTCGATCTCATCTTGGCATGCTCCTTTGAATTCTCTTTCTTTTTGTACTTTCCAATTTTGGGCAAGTTCATAGCGTTGAGTTAGAGCAGACCAGAGCTATGCAGAGATTTCTGATGTTGGATAAACTAGGCGCAAAGAGCCATTCTTGTGGAAAATGTTGATGAATGTATTCATTTTCATATTATTATAATATTTTGATGTTATTAAGTGCTTAATCAATGTTAAATATAAATTCTAGAAATTAATTTTGCTGTTAATTAGATTTAAAATCAAAAAATAAAAGAAATGATTTTATCATACAATCACAAATTATAAAAGTTCGTTGCAAAAATAAAATTTCGTTGCTAATTTCGTCTCTAAACAATAGTCGTCACAAAGTTAGTCGCTAAAGAATTAATAAAAATTCGTTGTAAATTTGTTTCGGAACAAGGGTTGTTGCAAAAGTCAATTTTTCTTCACTAAATTAGCGATGAATTTTGCCACAAATAAGTTCATTGCAAATGACCGACCAATAAAAAAAAATGTTCGTCGCAAATTAGCGACGAATTTTGTCACGAATAATTTGCGATAAATTTTTCCATGAAATGAGTTCATGGCAAATTAGCGACGAATTTTGCCACTAATAATTAGCGACGAATTTTGCCACGAATAGAGTTAGTGGCAATTTAGCAACGAATTTTGCTACGAATAATTAACGACGAATTTTGCCACGAATATAGTTATTGGCAATTTAGTGACGAATTTTGCCATGAATAATTAGCGACGAATAAAGTTCGTGGCAAATTAACGATGAATTTTGTCACGAATAATTAGCGACGAATTTTTTTTCATCGCAATTTAGTGACGAAAATTGGAATTTTTTGTTGCAAAATTTTGCGTTGCCTTATTAGCGACGAATTTTTTTCCGTCGCTTCTTTCGTCGCAAATTCATTTAGCGGCAAATTTTGCCAAATTTTTTGTGGCGAAAGTCGTCGCTAAAACTTAATTTTTTTGTAGTGTTGGACCGGAATAGCCAAGATTATGTGACATCAAAGATAGGTAGGCTCGTTCCTCTCCTACATATCGAGACTCATAGTGGTATGATTATGGTGATGACTCATTTCTGGTGTTCCGCAACATCTACATTTGTAGTTGGTGAGCACAAGTTGACCCCAACTCTAGAAGAGTACATCATTCTCATTGGAATTCCTTTAGGACTCGAGCTCGTTAGGCCTCATGTTGGTTTACCTTTTTGGCAGAACATTTTTCAAAACAATCATCATCGCACCAAATTAGGTAAAAGTTTTATTTTAACTTTTTTCGAGTTCGTGATTTTTCCTTATCATAGGAATGCCATTATGGGTAGTCAAGCAAGTATGTGCCGACACGATTTCATCAATATGATTTTGGCTGAAACTTTATTGTCTCTTACTCGCTTTAAAGAAAATGGGAGAGGACCTTTTCATGCACCCCTGAACTTTTACGTGTCTGGTCCCTCTCCCACACAAAGAAATTTAGTGTCCACATGGTTATATTTGAGGTCAACAATTCTCACCACCCAATCCAACAGTTCATAGAAAAGAAGGGTTTAGTCCCTAAAGATTCTTTTTTCTGAACGAATAGATATTTTGAAAAATCCGAACCCTAAGGATTTTTGATGGTTTGCTAGCTGGTTCAGAGTTCGTGTGGCACGTCTCACTTACAAGGTGAATGATCTGATCCCATTGTTGGGATTCATTGGTGTTACATACTACCATCAGATGCATGTTATCCGTCAATACCGGTCCTTGCAAGAAATTTCATCCCCTTTGAAGCTCAATTTATGCTGAGTGGACTTCAATCAGAATGATCAAGATTACCGAACCACAGTGGAAGATATTGCGAATGACTGGGTTGACTGTCACGCCCAAGAGATTGTTTGGCCAAATGTCATCAAGAGGAAAGAGAAAGTTTTTCATGCTTCATCGCACTACATCCGTCGTCATCAAATCAATCCCGCTTTATTGCTAGTTATACCTAAGGTGTCACTGAAGCCCACTTGCAAAGCACGAATTGAACAGCTTGAGAAGAGAATGGAAAAAGATGAAGCTCACGGAGCCGTTTTAAAAAAATGGCTCCGTGACACAGTCTCTAAATTTTATTTAGATCATGCTATTTAAAATTTGCCAAATTTTTTAGAATGATCAGCTTTAAATTCTTGTCAGTTTGATGTCCTAGGGAGTTTGATTTTCATGTACAAACGAATTCTTCGCAAATAATAAAGTATGTATTGTCATGGATCAACTTCATTTGATGCGATGCTTTTTGTTTTGTTTCTTCTCTTTTTAATACAGGTGAGGTGTAACTTTGATACATCACGGCTCACCCGAGATCACCGATTTGTACTTGTTCTAGAGCTGTAATGGCCGACAACAATGAGCAAACTCACATCGCCACCCTTGAGACAGAAATGAAGCAAGTCCTGAATATCCTAGAACAACTCTCCAAGCAAGTCGATTCCAGCAAGATGAACGCTACTCCACCAGCTCAGCCAGTTGAAGTGGCTTTACCACAACCCCCTCCTGTTGTCGACTTGAAAGACAAAGGAAAAAACGTCTCTATAGGTGGCTCATCAACTTCTGATGAAACAAACCCAGTCAAGGATGCTGACGCATCTCAGACCCCTGCTAATGACAAGGTGCAAATAATACCTTTGACCACTCCAAAGACCAAGGAAAGCAAGTGAATTGCGAAGATTGAGGAGAAACTTAGACAACTCCAGGGTTACGAAGAGGAGCTCCCTAGAGGCTTTTCCCACATTGCTAAGGTCATTGTCCCCAAAAAGTTCAAGGCACCCGAGTTCAATAGATATGATGGCACTTCTTGTCCCAGGTTGCACATGCAGTATGACTTGATGAAGATGACTCCACATGCTGATAACGTGCCCCTTATGATCCACACCTTTCAAGAGAGCCCGACTGGGCCAACTCTATAGTGGTATATAATGAAGAAGGTTAATTTGTTCGAGGCTTGGGAAGACCTTTATGACGCTTTTTTACGGCAGTATAAATTCAATATTGATGTCACATCCTCTCGCGAAGACTTGGCTCATATTGAGAAGAAGGCCAAGTCCTTTAAGGCTTACGCTACCAAATGGAGAGCACTGGCCGTGCATATTACACCAGAGTAAACAGAAAAGGAGATGCTGGATATATTTATGAAGACTTTGCCATTTGAATTTCACAACCGAGTGCTTGAATCCAAATTTGACTTGGTCGCAGAGTTGATCTCAGTGGGTGAGCGCCTCGAGCTTGCCATTTGTGATGGCTGGGCATCCGACCAGACTGGGTCGTCTAAGAGATTCACGAACAAGAAAGATAAGAAGCTCATATCAGAAGTTAATGCGGCCTATATACAACCAACTCACACCCAGACCCTGAACGCCCAGCAATGTGGATCATGGCCATTCTTCGGCTAGCAGAGGGGCTCTTCCTAGTGATAATTCACACCGCTTCCCAAGCCCTTATCAAAGATTCTCCCAATCCTCCAGAATAAAGGTTTATTCGCCAATGAGCTAAGGCGTCCTAATCCTGACCGCTTCCCCAATTATGACCCTTCCAAGACTTGTGACTACTGTATGGGAGAAAAGGGAATTTCCATTGATGATTGCTTCACACTCAAGCACAAAGTTCAGAATTTTCTGGATGCCAAGGTATTCTCCTTCGGTATTGGACAACCTAACGTTCAGAAAAATCCGTTGCCTGATCATGCAAAAGGAGTAAATGCCATACTCGATTTTGATGCGGGAAGAAAGAAGAGCTTGAAAGTGTGTGTGGATGATGTTTATGGCAGTCTAGTCTGAGTCGGATATTATTCAAACAAAGAAAAGCCCATTATGTCTCTGAAGATACAAAGAATTAAGGCGTTGGTCGCTGAAAAAAATGTTAGTTTATGCGGATCATACTGGTATAGTTGCAACAATTACTCCTATCATCATTGATTTAGAAGCCACTCATCTAAACATTAGGACCCATGATGCCGACCCAATAACCTATGATGTGCCGCCACTGGAAGATGGGTTGATCATTGACATACCACCATCTAACAATGAAGACCTAATCCTTGATATTACACAACCTTACGTGGTCCCATGGTGTTATGACAAGGAGATAGATGTATTTAATTGATCCGGGCATACATATGCTCTGGCCAACTCGCAACCCGTTGGCCGATTAGTGATGAGGAAGCAAAAGAGTTCTTGGCTGTAATTAAAGAGAGCGAGTATAATGTGGTGGATGAACTTTGGAAGATGCTAGCCCAAATATCTCCGTTAGAATTACTTCAAATGTCGGATAAGCACCAAAAGTCCCTGTCGCGACCCTAAAAAATTTTATCAATTCTCGGGCTAATGGATTATTAAGACTAATCTTAACTCGGGCCCTTCCAAGCCCTACCAATTCGCAACTTAGGGTTTAAGTTCTTAACATGCAAATGTTTTTATGCTTGGAGTCGTCACTAATCAATTTACGGTAGGTTGATTAGAAACCTAAATAAAACATAGGGAGATATGTTTTATTTCTACGAACCAGAGATTCTAAGCTCGGGGACTTGATTACGCTAGATCTAGTCTAATGCCCTTTCGGTACCTTTTCTTTTCAAAAATATTTTGGCAGGCAGTTTGGATCCATTTTAACTTAATTTACTAACATGTGAGGTGTTCATGCGGGTGCGCAAACCACCAATTTAACACCCAGAAAGCATTAAATAAATTTCAAGCTTAGAAGAATAACTTACCTTGAACTAACGCAAGCATCTGCATTGTTAGCTAGAAAATCACATCAAACACCCTAATATGATTTCTAGTTAACAAACAATCACTTAATTTCTCTTTTGATTTTCCACTTTATTTAAATGAAACCTAGCCTAGATGCAATGACGTGCAAAAATATGACATACAAATTAATGCAACCTAGCATGCAAACTATATGTCATGCGACGACGTGACCCAATTTTAATGACGGGCAAAGGATTTATTTTTGGTATTTTCTGATGAAATTCGGAATAAAAATATGCCTAAATTAACATGCAACCTATGATGACTTAATATATCCTAACATGATTTCTTTTTGGGATTTTTTGGTTAAAAATTCGAAATTATAAAATACTAGAATTAAGAATGCAATCTATCCTAGTAAAACATGAAACAATTCACCATTTTTTGGGGGTTTTTTTTATGAAAATTCGGAATAATAAAATAATGTGAATAATCCGTTATGATTAAAACAATACCTAATTTAAATTAGGAAACATGCCACCTTAAGTCCTAATTTAAATTAAATACTTATCTCATCCTTCGGGATATATTTAAAAATCCTAGACATGCAAAACTCTAATTTAAATCTAGCTAATATTTTTGAATTTTTCTGTTTTATTTGAAAAAGGAAAGATAATCAAACAAATATGGATAACAACCACATTCAAATCAACCACGCGATCCGCCAAATTTATTTCAAACTCGGATTAGGCACAAAATTCGAACTATCGGTCATATCTATAGGGTTATAGATATTAATAGATATTCAATCATTCAAATTTGGAAAGCTAATGATATTCATTATCGTATCCAAATAGTTATGGATAGGATAATAATTTCCCGTATCGCCACGTATCGTACCTTATGGATAAGGTCGGATAGACGTCCAAATACGTTGCTAAAATTAAGAAATTTTCCTAATTTGAATATTCAGAAATATTGCGGATATCACAAATATTATTTTAAGACACCTAATTATCCACGTGATATTCATGCAATATTCAAACATGCAAATTAGGAAACTTAATATTCTGAAAATATATCGGATAATATCAAATTACCTAATTTGAAATATTGCCAAATTTGAATGTCTCGGGATCAGACTCGCGGATCGGGATCGGGATGACTAGCGACGCCGACGGTGAGGCACGACACCGGCGGGACTCACACACATTGTTTCGGCGGCGGCGTGGACTGCTTTGCTGGCGACAACGACTGTGGAGGAGCGGTCGTCGACGGCATGGCAAGAGGTGCAGCTCCGGCGACGGTTTGGTACGGCGGCGAGCGGCGGTCCGGCATGGCAGGGGAGAGCAACTTGGCGAAGTATAGCAGCACCGTTGTCGTCCAGGCGACGGCGCAGCTTCGGGACCGTGACTGGGGGGCTTGGACGGAGAACGGCAGCGGGACGATCGGCTCCGGGACAGAGAGCTCCGGTCGGTACAGTGGCTGGCGACGGCTGTGGCGGTGGACTGTGACTAATCAGGGGCTCCCGGCGGCTGCTCGGTGAGGTGTGACGCTTCTCCGGCGAGGTCACGACATAGGAAACAGCCAGGAATAGCTTCGGGAGGCAGCAGTTGCAAGGCGGCGGGACGTAGTGGCAGCGACGTCGGCGAGGCGCTGCCGCAGACATGGCTGAGGCAGGTTCCGGCGTAGGGCAGCAGTGGCGGTGCAGGGCGCGTCCGGCGTGGCTCCGGCAACAACGAACAGCAGCTAAAAGGCGGCGCAGCACGGCGAGAGGCTGCTGCGTCCGGCGGAGGATAGGCGACAACGTGCGGACAGGGACGGCGGCGGCGGCCCTCCGGCGCGGTGGTGACGCGCGGTGGGAGGCGCGGCGGTGGGAGGCGCGGCTTGGCCGACCCTCTCTCTCTCTCTCACTTTAATTTTCTCTCTAAACTTCTGATCTGGAATTGTCTGACCTCCGTCAAAATTTTGACCTAAAACATGTTTATATAGATTAATCTAGGTCAAATTAAATGGGCTTGGTAATCCTAATAGGCTTAGGTTTGGGCTTAGGCTCTAATTAACACTAAAATGGGCTGAATTAACTTGGGCTGAATTAAGCTCAAAATATAATGGGTTGAATTAAACCCAAATTAAAACGACCGAGCCCGTTCGACTTGCAATTCCCGGCCCTTGCATTTCGAGCGAGCCGAGTTTCGTTCGATGAAAATTAAGCCCATTCGCCATCGCCAATCCGATGCAATAATGCAATTAAATCTAAATGAACCTAAACTATATGTTATGCAATTTAAATATTTTTGTTTAGGGGTTAAAAATTAATCCCTAATTTTCTATGCAAATTACACTAAATGATCGGTAAACTTTAGGTGTCAACAGCTGCCCCTCTTTGAAGGTGAGCTCGCAGAGGTTGCATTCAAAGATTAAATGATACCTAAATTTCAACCATGCAAATGCAATGAATGTTGTTTTTGTCGGGATTATGAGTCCCATTTTGAAATGCATTAAGAAATGATGCATGCTGACCTGAATAGAAAAACATACCTGGAATTACTTACCTGGCAGGTGCGAGATAATGCAATTTGGGGCATGACTCTGACTTTGTATGTTGTTTGGTAAATGTCTGGGCTCAGTCCCATAAGTATTGCATGATGAACTGTCGATGAACTTTGGTGATATGCAATTAAGTCAAAACACACGAAGAAAGCTCGACGTAAAAAAAATGTAAAAACGTTCCGACCTTTACAAACTACCTATACATCTCCATAGGTATTTGTAAAGATTTGGCCGCTGCGCCTATACATCGCCATAGGTACATCACGGGGGAACTCAAGAGGATATTTCGACCTTTAAGATACCTATACATCTTCATATGTATTCATAAAGATTTGGCCGCTTCACCTATATCCTTGACTCATAGGTGAGTAGCGGGGGTACACCTGGGGTTGGAGAATATTTCGACCTTTAAGATACCTATACATCTCTATAGGTATTCATAAAGATTTGGCCGCTTCACCTATATCCTTGACTCATAGGTGAGTAGCGAGGGAACATCCGGGATGGGGAGAATATTCTGACCTTTATAAGACACTTATACATCTCCATAAGTACTTATAAAGATTTGGCCGCTGCGCCTATATCCTTGACTCATAGGCATGTCGCGGGGGAATATCTCGAGATTAAAGAAGTATTCCGACCTTTACAAGATATCTATACATTTCCATAGATACTTGTAAAGATTTGACCGCCTCACCTATATCCTTGACTCATAGGTGAGTAGCGGGGGAATACTTGAGATTAGAGAAAAATTTCGACCTTTAAGATACCTATACATCTCCATAGGTATTCATAAAGATTTGGCCGCGACACCTATACATCTCCATAGGTGTCTCATAGGGGAATCTTCTCGAAATTGTACGAAAATAATGATTTTGGTGAACAAAGGGACTAGCCCGAATGTTCGAGGGTTCCTTGACAGAGTACCTGGGCATCATCAGGGTACCTGAAAAGGCTTGATCAATAGACACCTAAACATCATCGAAGGCGTCTAGAGATCGTAACAAAATGATCAAATTTGGGACCTGACGATCGCTCGAACAGGTTAGGGTGCGTCTCCTGCTAGACACGGTTTGAAGCAACATGTAATATGCATTCGCACTATCAAGAACACATGCACTATGAATTCAACTGGTTTTTATGCACGATGATTTTGTCAAATCGGCATTACAAATTCCGTTGGGGAAAAATCATGACAAGACAATCCTAACTCACAAATGGGTGTCTTGAAAATGTCGAATGAGGGACTTCCGATCCGAAAGGGCTTTTCTCTCATTCTCACCAAAAAGGCTGATTTATAGAATTTCTCTATCTCACCATCATCATGTCGACAAGGGTCTGAGTATTCTCGCAAGCGGTATGACCTTACCAATCCAAGAGGTCTTTACCGGGATTGTAACATGGGCTTGGTCAATGGCTTAGCAAAGGGGACTCTTCGAGTCGAAGCTACTGAAAGAAAATACTCTGCAATTGTCTTCGGGTTTACAAGTCAAGAACCCTGCAAAATGAGATAGAAATGGATTTGCTCGCACTTCTTCGAGCTAAGCTTGTAAACATATGAAATTCTACGTTAGTTCAAGTGCCATAATCTGAAGAGACTTTTCTAAGGGACGTAACGTAGCCTAGGCTCATGGGTTGAGAAATGAATGGATCATTAGGCTCAAAATGTGTATAATTGGGGCGAATAGGTTGGTGATCATTTTGGCATTGTCACTGCTTTTCTTCTTCACCAGAGATTGTCTTCTCGGTAAATATTCCATTGGCTTCGAAAGTTAATCTCTTGATTCCCTCGAGACTTATAGGACTATTGCTCTACTGGGGATGATTTTGATATGTCATATCCTGACATTTTTTCATTGGGCATTGGCCTTGCTTTTACCAGGCACACTGCTTTTTCTTGCCAATTTTTTTTTCGACATATATCGCTTACAATGTAAACACTGATCATCTAATCTGCCTGATTGACTCGCCGTTTGAGCTTAGAAACTTCTTGTCTTCTATCGACGCTCTGGATATGCTGCTTAAACAATGATGACTTTTTGCCTTGCCCCAGTGTAGGGGATGATCACCAACTGGGTTTATATGAAACGAATTTGCAGGCTCAATTGGGCTTAGCGAATAATAAAATGTGTGTAGGATAGAAAAAGAAATGCTCTTCGTCATCCTAAGGCACTTGAACTTCACGTGAATTCATCTGAAAAAGCAACACTCGAAGATTGATGCAAGTGAGAGCAAGAAAATTTCTACACATTTTTCACCATATGACACTGATTTACCTCCGGTTTGCCCCGATGAGGGGTGGTTCTTGACAGGGGTAATTTGAATGAATTTCTCCAAACATTTAGGCTCAAAAAGATTGAACAATGGATAACTTGCAATATTTAAAGTAGAGAAATAAAATGCCTCTTGTCATCTCGGTTACCGTACCTTTTGCGAGAGAACTCTTTGCCTCGCAGACATGGAATTTTTCTACTCAACTCACTGGGGATTAGTGCATGGGATTATGTATTGAATAAGGCTTGCCTTTCATCGTCCCGATGTACCTCATTCGACACGTTCAAGTCATTCCACATGAGTTATCGAATTGTCTAAATAGACTTCCCCCTTCGAAGTCGACAATACTGATTGATAAAATAATCATGCAAAAATTAAAGCCAATGCAAACATCTTAACTTGAAATTGATTGAAATCATTTATTCATCATTGAAATGTTTGCAATTCAAAAGTATAGAACCAAACACTGAAAAACTTTTGCTGCAAAATGCGAGGTTTTATCAAGGATAATACATCTTTACAGCATCAGAATTAACAAGATTGGAGAACTCACGACCATCCATTTCTGCGAGAATTAGGGCACATCCGGGAAGTACTTTCTTAACTACATATGGACCGATGTAGTTTGGAGCAAATTTACCTCCCGGAACAGGAAAAATTGGCAGCACCTTCCTTAGGACTAAATCATTTACCTCAAAGTGTCTTGGACGCACCTTTTAGTTGAAAGATCTAGCTATCCTCTGCCGATAGGTTTGACCATGGCAAATGGCTCTCAACTGCTTTTCATCAATCAGGTTCAACTGCTCGTGTCTTTGTTGCATCCATTCTGCTTCAGACAACTCCACTTGGGATAAAACTCACAAAGAAGGGATCTCGACTTCGACAGGCAGGACTGCTTCCATGCCATACACCAACGAAAAAGGGGTTGCACTGATAGAGGTTCGGATGGAAGTCCAATACGCCATTAGTGCAAACGGCAATCTTTCATGCCAATCACGATAGTTTTCAGCTGTCTTGGCCAGGATCTTCTTGATGTTTTTGTTAGCGGCTTCAACTGCTCCATTCATCTGTGGACGATAGGGAGACGAATTCAGATGTCAGATCTTGAACTCATTGAACAACTGATCCATGAACTTGTTGTTCAAATTCGTCTCATTATCGGTGATAATAGCTTCGGGGACACCATAACGAGCAATTATGTCCTGCCTGATAAACCTTACAACATTCTTCGCAGTTACATTGGCATAAGACGTAGCTTCAATCCACTTGGAGAAATAGTCAATTGCAACCAAGATGAATTGGCTTCCATTTGATGCCTTGGGATTGATTGTGCCAATCACATCGATGTCCCATATTGAAAAAGGCCATGGCTCGGACAACTGATGTAACTTCGTGGGGGGGAACATTTAACTTATCCCCATGAACTTGACAGCGGTGATATCTTCGAACATGTTGGATGCAGTCACTTTCAAGACTGAGCCAGTAATAACCCAACCTCATGATCTTCTTGGCTAACAATGTGGCCATTCATGTGTGGACCACATATCCCTTCGTGTACTTCTTGCATGATTCTAGTAGCTTCAGCTGCGTCTACACACCTCAGTAGAATTGAATCATAGGATCTCTTGTACAGCTTTTCACCACTGATGAAGAATTTCGAAGCCATTTTCATTATGTACTTCCTGTCGGCCTGAGTGTTTCCCTTAGGAAATTCTTGCCTCTGGATATAATTCATGATATCGTAATACTATGGCTTTTCATCGGGTTCTCCGTTCACAATCATACAATAGGCCGGCTTTGTTAGGACTTCGATCTTCAAAGGTTCTACCTCTACTCTACCGGTTGCTTGCAGCATGGATGATAATGTAGCTAGTGCATCAGCAAACTGATTATGGAATCTCGACAAGTACTCGAAGGAAATGTCTTCAAATTCCTTTATGATTTCTTCGAGGTATTCATGATACAGCACTAGCTTGGTATCTCTCGTCTTCCATTCCCCTACAGTTTGGAGAATAATAAGAGCGGAATCACCAAATACTTTCAACTTGGATATCCCCATTTCTACTGCGGCTTGAAGTCCGAGGATGCAAGCTTCGTACTCAGCTATGTTGTTGGTACACGGGAACACCAACTTGGCTGCTATTGGATAATGTTGCCCATCTGGGGATATTAAGACTGCCCCAGTGCCAGAACCAGTCAAATTCACGGCTCCATCAAAAAACATGGTCAACGTGTCTTCTTTTATTACTAGAATGCGATCTTCTAGAGAATATGTATCATCATTTGAGACTCCAGGATTCTTGACTAACACATCGGCAATTACTCGGCCTTTAACTGACTTCTGTAGCATTATCTGGACATCAAATTCTGAAATTAAAATTTGCCATTTGGCTAACTTCCCTACCAAGGCCGGTTGATCAAGTAAGTACTTGATGGGATCATTCTCAGTCAAAAGCAAAGTCTGATGATGCAGTTTATACTGCCTCAGCCTATGGAGCACCCATACTAGTGCCACGCAAGTCTTCTTGGCTTCAGGATAATTCAACTCCGAGACGGTGAACTTCTTACTCAAATAATAAATGGCTCGCTCCTTTCCATCTCCTGGATTTTTCTAGGCTAACATCGCTCCCAAGGACTCGCTATGAATCGTGAGATAGAGGATCAAAGGCTGCCCCGACATTGACGGGACTAGCACTGGTGGTTTCATCAGGTACTGCTTCAGTTCATTGAAGGCTTCTTGGCAATTATTGTTCCACTCCACTTGAGCATTCTTCCTTAGAAGTTTGAAGAATGGTTTAGCAGTTTCGGAGAGCTGGAAAATGAAATGGGCTATGTAGTTCAATCTGCCCAGGAGGCTCCGTACTTCTTTCATGATCGATGGGGGTTGCAGCTCACATATGGCCTTCACTTTGGAGGGATCGACTTCAATGCCTTTACTGTTTACTACGAACCCGAGTAGTTTGCCCGACGTTGCTCCGAATATGCACTTGGCTGGGTTGAGACGGAGCTTAAACTTATGGAGTCAGTCGAACAATTTCTTCAGGGTGTCAACATGACTTTCTCCGGGTCGAGACTTGGCAATCATATCATCGACATAGATCTCGATCTCCTTATGCATCATATCATGGAAGAGGGTCACCATTGCCCGTTGATACGTTGCCCCAGCATTTTTGAGACCGAAGGGCATGACCTTATAATGGAACGTATCCCAAGGAGTGATGAACGCTGTTTTCTCCTTATCGCTGTCCTTCATCTTTATCTGATTATAGCCCGAGAAACCATCCATGAAGGAAAATAGCTCGAACCCAGCAGTACTGTCTACCAGAATGTCTATATGGGCTAATGGGAAATCGTCTTTAGGGCTAGCCTTGTTCAGGTCGCGATAGTCGATGCAAACCCGAACTCGGCCATCTTTCTTCATAACTGACACAATGTTGGCCACCCAGGTTGGATATTGAGTGACTTTGATGAATCCTACTTTCAAAAGCTTCATGACCTCCTCTTCTATCTTCTTCGAAAGCTCAGGTTTGGTTCTTCGTAGCCTCTGTTTCTTGGGTGGTATGCCGAGATTAGTAGGCAAGCTATGCTCCACAATAGAAGGGTCTAAGCCCGGCATATCGGCATACGACTAGGCAAAGATATCCTGATAATCCTTTAGCAACTGGACTAGGCGTTTGGCTTCATCTTCGGGAAGAGCTGCCCCTATCTTCACTTCTTTGGTTTCTCCGGAATCACCCAGATTGATGATGATAGTCTGATCTACCGTCAGGACTTTAGGTTTTTCATACAGCTCTAGGTCGCGCTGAATATCCGAGGAATCATTAAGTTCGCCGGTATTATCGAGATCAGGCTCGGCGGAGCATAATTCATCGGATTGGACCGTTCCCATACCCTCACGTGTCACAAGATTGCCCCTGAAACATAAAGTAAGGAATTCAGAAGGACAAACATGGCTAAACATTGCATTGTTTGTAATTTTTTTGTAATTAATTTTTTTTCTTTTTCTGAAATTCATTTCGAAAAGGTTTTAATACGAGGAAGCATGAAGAAGCCCAGGCCTCAGAATTCTCCTTGGACTATATTTTCTTTTATCTGTTGGATATCATCACCGGGCTGGTTTGATGTACCTCAACATGCCCTTAAAACTGAAAATAACTTGTAATTTCATTGATCATTTCGAAATGAATTATATTTATTGAATGGAAATTGCAACAATCAAAACCTAGAAACGGAAATAGAAAACAGCACCCGAAACGGGGCAAATCCTAGAAAGCAATAAAAATTCCCACGTAGGGGAGTGTGCAGAAAAGTAAAAGTTTTACTCTTGTAGGCCTGTGCCCATTCCCTCTAACGGTCCTTCTTCGATAGCTCCGATGAAGACGTCATCAAACAGGGCAGTGATTCCTTCTATTGCATCATCGGGGTCTTTTGTCTTTAGAGGCGTTGGATCATCCATACCTCCCTATCTGTCAGGGACAATGTCCCGGGGGTCGACATAGAAGCTCGGGGGTGCTGAGTACTTCACATAATAATCGAACTTGCCGCTCGGCTGCCCCAGAGTATTAATCACTTCTTTCTCTTCGTGCATCATTCTTGCAGGAACTGAGAACGTGGTGCGAATGTATGGAAGCAGCCTACCACGCCCAAGCTCTCCATTGTTCGACCCTTCATTGGGCTGCTGTCTGTTTTGTTCAACTCCTTGACCTCGACCTCGTCCTCGACCACGACCACGTCTCTTATCGTTCGGCGCAGCTGGCCCTTGATACCCCAATCCAGAAGTGCAGGGTCTTTGAGAGACTTCCACCGGTTGACGGATACCTTGATCGTTCCTGCCAAGGCCTTCGCCCGGAATGAAGCCATGGGAAACCATTACTCTTCCGACCATGACAACAGTATTTGAGACCTCAGGAACTGGTGGTGATGACCCTCTAGCCGCATGTATGGTCGATATGAGCTCAAACGACTGATAGCTCGATTTTATCGTGCAATCTGGTTCGACATAGGGGATAGCCATTGCATGATAGATCGGGTGTTATTCTTCGCCATGCATGGTGACTAACTTCCTTTCCACTGCGAACTTCACCTTCTGATGTAGATTGGACGGCACAGCTCCAGCAGTGTGAATCCATGGACGACCCAGCAGAAAATTGAATGCAGTGGGAATGACCATAACCTGGAATAGGATGTTGAATACTGTTGGCCCTATCTGTATGTCGAGGTGGATTTCACCCATCACTTCTTTCTTCGTTCCGTCAAAGGCTCGCACAGAGGTCTTCGCAACATTTATCTTCGAAGGGTCTATCTTAAGGCGGTGTAGAGTCGCCAAAGGACAGATGTTCAAGGCTGAACCATTGTCGATTAATACCCAGGCTACGTGCGAGGCCTTGTATTTGACAAAAATATACAGGGCCTTGGTATGTTCTCTGCCTTCTAGAGGGAACTCCTCATCCAAAAAGGCTATAAGGTCTTTGAGGAGTATGGAACCCATAAATTCTTCCAGCTTGTCATGATCAATTGTCTCAGGCACGTGGACTTCGCTTAACACCTTCATTAAGGCTTTTTGGTGTTTTACAGACGTCTGGAGGAGTTCAAGCAGAGAGATTTGCGCAGGCATCTTGCGCAGTTGCTCGACTAGGCTGTACTCACTAGCCTTGATCACGGCTAGGAATTCTTTAGCTTCTTCATCGGTGACAGGCTTTGCAGGTTGAGCATTAGCTTGGCTATAGGTATGTCCGGATCTGGTGACTAAGTCGACATCGAGGCTGTAAGACCAAGGGACAGCCTTATCATCAGAGTATTCGTACGATTAAGGTATCTCGATCACTATCCCTTCATCAGCTGTGGGCGTGTTTATCATGATCCCTTCATCATCAGTCGCATCTTCGAGCGGAGGCATGTCTTCTGGGCAAAGAGTCGAGTTTGTCCTTCCTGGCGCTTAGCGTAGCAAACTCCTCGTCCCAATTAATGACGACCTCGGAGATAGTAGAAACGATGCCAGTATGGTCGGCATAAACAATCATCCCAGCTTCTACCATCTTTGAGATTCTTTCTTTCATGACAGCCAGGGGAAGGGTCTCATTACTCGGGTAACAACCAGCCTTCACCAGTTCAGCATAGACCTCGGTGGTATATACTTTGACGTTCTTGATTCAACCAGCCTTAAAACTGAATATGGCATTCACATTACTCGCGTGATCAGGGAGCGGGTTACTCTGAACGTTTGGCTTGGCGGGTTGTAACGAGAACGCCTTCGTATCAAGGAGGTTTTGGATTCGGTGCTTGAGGATAGAACAATTGTCGGTTGAGTGCCCAACCTCGCCGGTGTGATAATCACATTTCTTCGATGGGTCGAAACTATAGAATTTCTTAGGATTGGGCCGCTTTGGCTTGGTAGTAAGTAAGCCTTTCTTCCGGAGCACTGCCAATACTTGGGACAATGAACCGGGGAGGGGGGTGAATTGCCTCCTGTTGTTCCTCCTCTGAAAAGGTTGACGACCCGTGTTTTGTTGCTGAGCTTCTGCTACTTGAATTGCCGGGGCTGAGTTAGTGTTCCGCCAGCTCGGTTGGTTATACGTCATATTCACTTCAGCTGCCGGTTCTTTCTCCTTTCTTGCACTAAATCTTTTGTTCGAGGAGGACAGCTCCACAAACCATCCATCTTTCAGCCCTATCTCAATCTGTTCACTTATGGGGATGAGTTGGTTGAAGTTGTCAGCCGGAATGGCCACCATCCGATTACGGTACTCGAACGGGAGAGTTTTAACGAACATCCTCTTCAACTCACTGTCTATGGGTTCCGGGACGACCTGAGCAGCTAGATTCCTCCATCTGATAGCATAGTCTTTGAAAGACTCGGTCTTCTTCATTTGAGCATGCTCAAGATCATCACGGGTAGGAGTGATGTCTGTTATGAACCGGTATTGCTTCAGGAACGCCTCACTAGCCTCCTTTTAGGTTTTGAGGCTATTTATCTTCTTCATAAGATACCAGTTCAAAGAGGACCCGTCAAACTGGCTTGGAATGCATGGATCATCAGGAGCTCGTTGTCAACATACAAGGTCATCTGCACGTGGTACAACTGCAGGTGGGCTTTTGGGCACGTAGTGCCATTGTACTTGTCAAAGTCTGGCATCTTGAACTTCTTTGGAATTTTGATCTGTGAGTACAAGGACAGATCGATCGAAGGTGAATCCTGCGAACCTTCCAGCTGCTTAACTCTTTCTTCAAGCTTGTTGACACGTTCATCAGGCTTGGGTTTGTTGACGACAATCTAGACGGGGTCATCTTCCAAGTCAGGAATATCATCATCCTCCTCCAGATCGACATTCTTTCCACTTGTATGCTTCGGGACTGATGCTTCAGGGGGTGCCGGAATAGGGAATGACCGAAGGGTCTTGATCTCGGTAGTCATTTGTTGCATCGCAACGGCTAGTTGCTTGATCTGGTCTTCTATACCGACAACACGCTCCTGTAACTCAGTTTGATCGGCCATTCTAGCTCTTGACCGTGTGCGAATAGGCGATCGTGATCGGTCTGTAGTTACCTAATCTGAAGATAAAGCATGCATAAGTGTTCAGCAAAAATCACACGCCGATCCATGACATTGGTCTAACCGCTTTGAATTGAAGAGACTTCTTTGTTGAAATGGTGAAAATTTTTACATTGACTAATGACTCGAAATCAAACTGAATTAAAGACAAATGACCCAGTTCCTAAGCAAATTTAAAACTGAAATGGAAATGAAGAAAAACAACTTCAAGCTTTCTCTTTTTTTTTTTTTTATTTAGCTTGATCTATAGACATATGGGAGGCGACATCCTTCTTCAGCTGCTCATAAGCTCGAGTTATCTTGGCTGCCTTCTCTTGAGCTTCTTCGACCTTCCTTTTGAGGCGGTTATTCTCTGACCGATTTGCGGTCTTGAGAGGCACCTTGGGTATCTTCGGGAGTAACTCATGCGGGACTTTGTGTCGTCGGATGTATTTGGTCGTCGCGAAGTAAGACTTCTGCTCTCCCTTTAGTTCTCCTTCGGGTCGGGCTATCTTTAAAACGCGGCGCTTCTTCCACATCTTCTGGAGTTGAGCTAGGGTCGCTTCGTGGTCTTCGCTTTTGTCGGAGAAATCGACACGGAGGAGCTCGGGTTGTAATGCCGGAGGGAGCCCCTGGGGAATTTGGTACTGTTGGGACACTCTGGCGGGGTAGTACTCGATTATGCCAGTGAAGCCCAAAAGTGGCACCGGTCCAACACCATTACACGTAAGCCAAGCTTCCTCGACATTAAACCAACTAGCATGCCATTGGAAACCTTGGGGTCTAGCATTTTTCATAAAAATGATCCACTCGGAGTAATGGTAATCCGGTGCGTTCTCTTGTTTTTCTTTATAGCTTAAAATGGGATGACTGGAATCACTGAGTTCGGATATTTTGAGTAAATCGCCACACCCCTTTATGTGAGATAAAAACCAAATTTGCAATAGTTCAAGGGGTGCATGAAATATTTTGTCAATATTTTGCTTGAATTTGATGAGAGAAATGAAAGTCTCAGCTAAAATGGTGTTGACAAAATTCTTTTCAAGACAGACTTGTTGGACAAACCATGCAATTGACGGATTACATGCATTCTTACAGTGAGGAAGAATTATGAACCCGAAGAATGCTAGTAAAAAGATTCTGCCCTTTTGAAAAGATTGACTTAGAAATGAAAAAGGGCATAACCCACGATTTGCTTTCAAAACTTTTGCCAGTTCATCTTTTTCGACATTCAAAAATTCCGACAACATTAATGTCGAATCAATTCCCAAAGGTGGTGTGATTAACTCCGATCCTAAAGGTTTTTTAATAAGCACACTATACTCTTCCAAAGTCGGGGTGAGCTCATGCTTACCGAATATAAAGGTGGATGTCTCAGGACACCAGAAGTGGGCTAATGCTCGAACGAGGCCGGTACAGACTTTGACTTCTAATAGGGGGAGCAACCTTCCGATGTGGCCCTCAACTAGCTTGCGGTTAGTCGGACTGAGTAGACTCTACCAGGCACGGAGCTCGTCCTTAGGAGCATCAAGAATCCGGATGTCTGCCCCTCCCATAGTGTATAGACCAAAACTTAGGACCGACCTAATGTTATGGATCGACCAAGGAAAAGAACGAAAGATAAGTAAATTGCGAGGTAGAGTTGCAGAAAACTTACTTCATCGGTTGGAAAAATGGCAATCACAAAGACATGCGCATGAAATGTGAGGTTCGATTTCTACCTAGACTCTGGCTTGGAAAGTGGAGACGCGAGGATTACCAAGCTAAACCAGTCATGGTGGTGGTTAGGCTGGGATTCCCCTGACTCCGGCTTAGTCAAAGAGCCGACCCGGGTTGAGTGGGATACAACCGTGGTGGGTACTCAATGACACCTTGAAAGAAAATTTCGGGACCGAGGAGGGCGACCCGTACCACATGGTTTTGATCGGGGTATCCACTATCCCAGTACCATCCTAAACCTATGCCACCTAGGTTCGGCAGCGGGTAGTGTGTGCGGTGTAGTGTAAATGTAAGGCATGCACAACAGGTTATATCAAACAGCGCTTCGTGCATAAATTAAACCATACATTCAACCACCTCCCTGCAAAACAAGGGTTAACAATCACGCCTCCCCTTATACCTCCCATACTGCAAGAACATTTAACACCTAAAAATATTAGGGACGTACCTGGGATCCTCGCTGCGAAACAAAAATATTTTTCAAAAGAAAACTTGGCCTAAGTCCACTAAGAGTTTTAACTCTAATCCCCAGCGGAGTCGCCAAGCTGTCGCGACCCAAAAAATTTTTATCAATTCTCGGGCTAATAGATTATTAAGACTAATCTTAACTCGGGCCCTCCCAAGCCCTACCAATTCACAACTTAGGGTTTAAGTTCTTAACATGCAAATATTTTCATGCTTGGAGTCGCCACTAATCAATTTACGGTAGGTTGATTAGAAACCTAAATAAAACATAGGGAGATATGTTTTATTCCTACGAACCAGAGATTCTAAGCTTGGGGACTTGATTACGCTAGATCTAGTCTAACGCTCTTTCGGTATCTTTTCTTTTCAAATATATTTTGGCAGGCAGTTTGGATCCATTTTAACTTAATTTACTAACATGTGAGGTGTTCATGCGGGTGCGCAAACCACCAATTTAACACCCAAAAAGCTTTAAATAAATTTCAAGCTTAGGAGAACAACTTACCTCGAACCAACGTAAGCATCTGCATTGTTAGCTAGAAAATCACATCAAACACCCTAATATGATTTCTAGTTAACAAACAATCGCTTAATTTCTTTTGATTTTCCACTTTATTTAAATGAAACCTAGCCTAGATGCAATGACGTGCAAAAATATGACATACGAATTAATGCAACCTAGCATACAAACTATATGTCATGCGACGACGTGACCCAATTTTAATGACGGGCAAAGGATTTATTTTTGGTATTTTCTGATGAAATTCGGAATAAAAATATGCCTAAATTAACATGCAACCTATGATGACTTAATATATCCTAACATGATTTCTTTTTGGGATTTTTTGGTTAAAAATTCGAAATTATAAAATACTTGAATTAAGAATGCAATCTATCCTAGTAAAACATGAAACAATTCACCATTTTTTTTGGGGTTTTTTATGAAAATTCGGAATAATAAAATAACGTGAATAATCCGTTAGGATTAAAACAATACCTAATTTAAATTAGGAAACATGCCACCTTAAGTCCTAATTTAAATTAAATACTTATCTCATCCTTCGGGATATATTCAAAAATCCTAGACATGCAAAACTCTAATTTAAATCTAGCTAATATTTTTGAATTTTTCTATTTTATTTGAAAAAGGAAAGATAATCAAACAAATACGGATAACAACCACATTCAAATCAACCACGCGATCCGCCAAATTTGTTTCAAACTCGGATTAGGCACAAAATTCGAACTATTGGTCATATCTATAGGGTTATAGATATTAACGGATATTCAATCATTCAAATTTGGAAAGCTAATGAAATTCATTATCGTATCCAAATAGTTATGGATAGGATAATAATTTCCCGTATCGCCGCGTATCGTACCTTAGGGATAAGGTCGGATAGACGTCCAAATACGTTGCTAAAATTAGAAACTTTTCCTAATTTGAATATTCAGAAATATTGCGGATATCACAAATATTATTTTAAGACACCTAATTATCCACGTGATATTCATGCAATATTCAAACATGCAAATTAGGAAACTTAATATTCTGAAAATATATCGGATAATATCAAATTACCTAATTTGAAATATTGCCAAATTTGAATGTCTCGGGATTAGACTCGCAGATCGAGATCGGGATGACTCGCGACGCCGACGGTGAGGCACGACACCAGCGGGACTCACAGACATTGTTCCGGCGGCGGCGTGGACTGCTTTGCCGGCGACAACGGCTGTGGAGGAGCGGTCGTCGACGACACAGCAAGGCTGAGGGGCAGCTCCAGCGACGATTTGGTACGGCGGCGAGCGGCGGTCCGGCATGGCAGGGGAGAGCAACTTGGCGAAGTATGGCAGCACCGTTGTCGTCCAAGCGACGGCGCAGCTTCGGGACCGCGACTGGGGGGCTTGGACGGAGCACGGCAGCGGGACGATCGGCTCCGGGACAGAGAGCTCCGGTCGGTACAGTGGCTGGCGACGGCTGTGGCAGTGGACTGTGACTAATCAAGGGCTCCCGGTGGCTGCTCGGTGAGGTGTGGCGCTTCTCCGGTGAGGTCATGACATAAGAAACGGTGAGGAATAGCTCCGGGAGGCAGCGGCTGCAAGGCGGCAGGACGCAGCGGCAGCGACGTCGGCGAGGCGCTGCCGCGAATGTGGCTGAGGCAGGTTCCGGCGTAGGGCAGCAGTGGCGGTGCAGGGCACGTCCGGCGTGGCTCCGGCAACAGTGAACAGCAGCTAAAGGGCAGCGCAGCACGGCGAGAGGCTGCTGCGTGCGGCGGAGGACGGGCGACGACGTACGGACAGGGATGGCGGCGGTGGCCCTCCGACGTGGTGGTGACGCGTGGTGGGAGGCGCGGCGGTGGGAGGCGCGGCGTAGCCGACGCTCTCTCTCTTACTTTAATTTTCTCTCTAAATTTCTGATCTAAAATTGTCTGACCTCCGTCAAAATTCTGACCTAAAATATGTTTATATAGATTAATCTAGATGAAATTAAATGGGCTTGGTAATCCTAATGGGCTTAGGTTTGGGCTTAGGCTCTAATTAACACTAAAATGGGCTGAATTATCTTGGGCTGAATTAAGCTCAAAATATAATGGGCTGAATTAAACCCAAATTAAAACGACCGAGCCCGTTCGACTTGCAATTCCCGGCCCTTGTATTCCGAGCGATCCGAGTTTCGGTCGATTAAAATTAAGCCCGTTCGCCATCACCAATCCGATGCAATAATGCAATTAAATCTAAATGAACCTAAACTATATGTTATGCAATTTAAATATTTTTGTTTAGGGGTTAAAAATTAATCCCTAATTTTCTATGCAAATTACACTAAATGGTCGGTAAAATTTAGGTGTCAACAGTCCCTCATGAAAGTCCTTAGCAAAGTATATGTCCCAGAATCTATTGAACAGGACAAGTTAGAAGAATTTGTAGGGTCCATTTTGTTGAAGAATCAAATTGCATTCTCAAATGAGGAATTCCCAGCCGAGGGAAGAGGACACGGCAAAGCTCTCTATATATCGGTCAAGCGTCGAAATACCCTATCACGACCGACCTCCGGTTTTATTTTCGAAAAACAGGGTTTCGTCTGGTACACACTAAGTCTAGGTCTAGGACTTAACTTGGACTCTCTCAGGCCCATATTATATTGCGACTTAGGATTTAGGTTTTTTAACCTGTAAGTGATTTTTATCTAGGAGTCACTACTAATCGATTTTTGGGTGGGTCGATTAGAAACCCAAGTAAGGTGATGGGAGAATCACCTTACTCCTATGAACTAGAGATTAAATGAGTTCGGGAACTTGATTACACTAATCGAGTGACTAATGCCCTTTTAGGACCTTTTATTCTATTTATTTTAGAAAATATTTGTCAGACAGTTTAGATTAATTTTAGGACTTATCTCCTAACACGTAAGTTGATCAAACAATTGCACAATCATTAATGATTAGCAGTCAAGATAGATATACAGTCTAGGTATCTAACCTAACTAAGGCGACAACATTTAAAATGCAATAATTTATGCGATTATATTCTAATTAGAAACAACATGCATAATAATAATGCAACAGTATTAAAAATAACACGTAAAATCCTACATATAGCCCTATTTGCTTATCCGAATTAAGCATAATCATTAATCAAATAATGCACATAATTTAGAAAAATATTCAAAAATATTAATTTCTAAACTATTTCCTAATTTTAAAAGAAAAAAATATATATTTTTTTATTTTTTTAAAAACATAATATTTTTAATTAAAAAAATAAAATATTAATGTAATATTCAATCGGTTGGGTCGGTAGACCTGGGTCAGGTCAAAACCGATCGAGGTCAATAGATTTAACCCAAAATCGTTGACCCGGTACTTGAATTGAATTGGGCCCATTTAGGGCCCGATCCGATGGAAAAAGTCAAAATAGGATCGGTTCGACCCAATAGAGGTCGAATCGGTCCTATCTGGCACGTGAACTGGTCCGGCTGAGTTGCCGATCGGTCGGGCCAAAATTCGGGCCTTCAAAGGCACGAGAGGCTATTGGCCGGGGTAGAAATTCGGTGAGTTGCTGGATATTTCACCCGGCCTTTAGCCTCAATCTTCTTAGCTCCTCAAGCTGAGAAGATTAAAGGGGGACAGATCGTTGTGGGTGACCGGAGTGGTCGTCGACCAAGTTTCGACAGGAGCTTATTGAGCCGAATTGCTGATTGGAGCTTGGCCGGACTGTCCAGGTCATATTTTGACCTTGTCCAAGCTCCTATGATCGTCATAAAGCCACCTAAGGGGACTGGACTCATCAGTTAGTTCACACACCATCGGCGAATGACCTAAATGAATCTGACTTCATGTGGGCATTCTACCGAACACATAGGGGCATGACTAAAATAGGGGAATTTTGACCTGTTCCAAGGCTCTGGCACCCTCTGGTGACTGGTGCTTACCTTCGACAATGATGTAGAGACTGTGGGGAATAATGGTAAGGGTCGAGATTCGTGCGAAACAGCCGGCGCGAGTCCCGACCAACCTACATACAAAAACAGGGCGGAACAGCGAAACTCGGGATCGGGGAAAACTCACCGGTCAAAGCTATTTTCAGGGGGTCGCTAGTCGGTCTGCGAGCAACAGCAAGGTTGGCTAGCATCCTCTTCAGTCCCTACAAACACTCAAACCCCTCCTTTTCTCTCAGTTTCTCTCTAACTCTCTGAAAATCTCTCACTTTCTCTTTGCTCTATTTTCTAAACCAAGGGGGCCGACCCCTCTCTCTTCTCTTTGCCGGCTTATATAGCCAAGACCAGTCACCTGCCCTTTGCTCCATTAACTCGCCCTACCTCTTCTTTCAACGGTCTACGCTAGCCTATGCCTATTCAAGACTTTTGTGGCTTGTTTAGGTCGATGCAGGGGACCTATTTTTCTTGGGGGGAAGAGAGGAAGGGGAAGAGATGGAGAGATCGAGAAAGGGGGAGGGATGGAACTAGCCATCAATGCCCTCCCCCTGCTGCTCCTTTACCTACCCGTTTATGGCTGATGGGATGATGAGGGCTGTTTCGCCGTTGGTTGAATCTTCGGCCAGACATAGAGCATGGCAGAGCAAGTGGGAGGAAGGAGGGAAAGAGAGGTCGCACCAGCGGGGGGAGAAGGGAGGAGTAGGCTGGGCCAAGCCCAATTCTTGCGATAGGAAAAGAAAAGAGAGAAAGAGGGCCTAGGCTAGTCAAGGGGGGGGGGGAAAGAAGAGGGCCGGGTCAATCCGACCCGATCAATTTTTTTTTTTAATTCCTATTAATGCAAAATGCACCTAATGTCTACATGCCATGCAATTAAATGAAAGTGTTTTTTTAGGGGTTAAAAATTTAACTCCTAATTTTTGTGCAATTAATCTAATTGGGCAATTAAAAATAGGTGTCAACACACCCTGGTGGCTTGCATGCTCATCGACAATGGGTCGGCCTTAAACATATGCCCCTTGGCGACTCTAAATCGCCTTAAGTACAACTAGGAAAAGATCCATGTGGCCAAGAATTTTGTCCGTGCATTTGATGGAACCAGGAAAGAAACGGTCGAGGATGTCGACTTGGATTTGCAAATTGGACCAGCACCATTCAATGTGGTCTTCCAAGTTATAAATATCCCTACAGCATTCAACTTCTTGCTGGGATACCCTTGGATACATGCAGCAGAAGCTATGCCCTCAAGCATCCATCAAAAGGTAAAATTCATGATCGAAGAGAAACTCATCATAGTCCGAGGGGAAGATGATTTTAGAATCTACCACAAGACAACCATCCCGTAGGTAGAGCTAGATTGCAAGGCTGAATCCAGTTATCAAGCCTTCGAACTAGTGTCAACCATTTATGTAGCCCAAGATTCTGCTATACCAACCCCAGAAGTGTCAAAGCCTACAGTCATGGTAGGCAAGGCTATGACAAGAAGGGGCTTTAACCTAAGTGGTAGATTGGGAAGGCAGGGCAAGGCATCTACTAACCCATCAATGCTAAGCGGAAATCGTATACGACTGGGTTAGGCTATTGCCTTAGGGGCATACGATCTCAAAGGGGAAGAGGAAGAGGAAGAGGAGGAAGAGCTAGTCCTACCTTACCCCACATTAGGTTCACATTCCCAGGACCTGCAAAGATGATACATGAGGAAGTGGATTCGATATATGCCCTAGGATAACTGAACTTTGGCATCCAAGATATTGTTGTCTCCACGGAGCGAGCGCATGAGAAGGGAGACAAGCTTGAAGGAATCATTGACTTGTTCGAAGAGGAGTTCGTGTTTGCCATTGATGAAGCACAAGTTGATGACAAGGGTTCAAAACCCCCAGTGCATGACCATATGCAAACTTATGAAGTCTCGAACTCTAGCAATGATGAACATGGTCATTACACTGATATTCAACATAATTGGGAGCAGCATGAAAACTCGAAGCCACTTACTACCGAGCAAATTATTACCCTAAACCTCAGTGACACTGAGGACTTCAAGAAGGTCAAAATATGACTTTTGACCCTCATGAACATTTGAGTCATAAGAATTAATTGTATTTCATTCAATTGAAATAATTATTGATATGATTATTTAATTTGATATCTATATTATGTATAATTCGTTTGTCACCAAAGTGGCCGAATTAGAAAGTTTCTCATAGACGTCAAATTAAATAAAATTCAATTACCCATGTTATGTGATGCTACTAATGAGATGACATGATGTTATATATGTATTGTTTGTCACGTGTAATTTGAAGTTCATTGATTATAAAATATTTAAGGATCACCCAAAGGTTGATCGGTTAATTTTACAATCATGAACATAATAGTGGTTAATTAGTATACTTGGTTAGATATGTTTAGCATATCTAAAGAAAGCAAACGTATCTAATTGGAGTATATATAATTACCAATTATGTGAACTTAAATTTAAGAATCAATTATGTTTTATGGTTGTACATTGTTGTATCACCCAAAGGAGAACTTCGATGTGCAGTTAATGTTATGTGTTTAAGTTACGACTCAAAGTATTAATGTGTGAGTATTCTATGTATTTTGCAACATCTATTTCTATTTCTCCATTCTCAAGCTTCGTCTTTTATGAAGTTCAATGGGCTTAACTTTTCTGAATGGAGTGAATAAGTCAAGTTTCACCTAGGTATTCTTGATCTTAATTTAGCACTCGTGAATGACAAGCCCGCTGTTCTTACTACTTCTAGCAGCACTAAAGAAAGGTCTTTCCATAAGGCTTGGGAAAGATCAAACAAACTGAGCTTAATGTTCATGCAAATGACTGTAGCAAACAACATTAAGTCAACCATTCCTGAAATTGACAATGCTACGGAATTTATGAAGTTAGTGGAAAGTCGTTCTCAGTCTGATTTCACTGATAAGTTAGTTGCTGGGACATTAATGGGTACATTAACCACCATGAAGTGCAATGGTTCTCGTACCATGCATGAGCATGTCACTAAAATGGCAAATATAGCAGCAAGATTGAGTTCCTTGGGAATGAAAGTGGATGAAAGTTTCCTTATGCAGTTTATCATAAATTCCTTGCCTCTTGAGTATGGTCCATTCCAAATAAATTATAATACTATAAAGGATAAGTGGAATGTGATTGAACCGCAAAGTATGCTCATTCAAGAGGAAGCAAGGCTTAAGAAGCAAGGAATCTACTCTGTTAACCTCATGGGTCATCCAGGAGCTAAAAGAAAATTAGGAAGGAAGAATGGAAAGGGCAATAAAGGACCACTAAAAATTTATGAGTCATCTGCCCAAATCCATAAGAAGGAACAAAAAAATGATAAGTGCCATTTCTGCAAAAAACCTAGACACTATCAGAAAGACTGCTTGAAACGTAAGGCATGATTCGAAAAGAAAGGTAAGCCTAGTGCTTTTGTATGTTTCGAATCATACTTGGCAGAAGTTCCTTATAATACTTGATAGATTGATTCTAGTTGTACCACTCATGTTTCGAATACGATGTAAGGATTCCTTACGACACAAACCATAAGTCCAAATGAAAAGTTTATTTTCATGGGGAATAGAGTAAAAGCTCCACTTGAAGCCATTGGAACATACCGTTTGATTTTGGACACTGGACATCATTTAGATCTTTTTCAAACTTTTTATGTTCCCTCTGTTTCTTGAAATTTAGTTTCATTATCGAAACTTGATACAACTGGATATCCTTTTAAGTTTGGAAATGGATGTTTCAGTTTATTTAAACATAATCATTTTATTGGTTCTGGTGTGCTTTGTGATGGTTTGTACAAATTAAAACTTGATAATTTATTTGCTGAGACTCTATTGACCCTGCATCATATTGTTGGTTCGAAATGTGGCTTAGTGGATGAAAGTTCAACTTACTTGTGGCGTAAACGTTTGGGTCATATATCTAAAGAAAGAATACAAAGATTAGTAAAGAATGAAATCCTTCATGTTTTGGATTTTACTGATCTTGGTATTTGTGTGGATTGTATTAAAAGAAAACACACAATTAAGAAAGCAGCCACAAGAAGCACATAGCTCCTTGAAGTAATATACACTGATATATGTGGACCTTTTGATGTTCTATCGTTTGGTGGAGAAAAGTACTTTATAACCTTTATTGATGATTTTTCACTGTTACATATATCTATTACATGAAAAATCTCAAGATATGGACACTACGAGTTTACGGTGATGCTGTTTGGATTGACTAATGCCTCTGTAGCCTTCATGGATTTAATGAATCGGGTGTTCAAGGAATTCCTGGATCAGTTTGTAATCATGTTTATAGACGATATCTTGGTATACTCACGGAGCTCCGCCGAGCACAAGTTACATTTGGAAAAAGTTCTACAGACTTTTAAGGGAACATGCACTTTACGCTAAGTTCAATAAGTGTGAATTCTGACTTCATCGAGTGGCGTTCTTAGGATATGTGGTATTCGGGAAAGGAATTGTAGTGGATCTGATGAAGATTGAAACCGTCACGAATTGGCCAAGGCCGACAACAGTAATCGAGGTTCAGAGCTTCTTAGGTCTAGCAGGTTATTACAGACACTTCGTGGAAAGGTTTCGGCATTAGCAACACTGTTGACGCGGTTACTAAAGAAGGAGATGAAATTTAAATGGATGGATAAGTGTAAAAGGAGTTTCCAAGAGTTAAAGCAAAGAATGACGACTGCGCTAGTGTTGATAATCCCGTCAAGTCCGGGAGGATATGAGATCTATAGTGACGTGTCACTAAGGGGATTGGGATGCGTGCTAATGCAACACGGAAGAGTAGTGGCATATACATCGCGACAATTGAGACCGCAAGAGTTGAATTATCCCACTCACAACCTAAAATTGGTTGTGATTATTTTCGCTCTTAAGATTTGGAGATACTACTTGTGTGGGGAGAAATTTTAGATTTATACGAACTACCAAAGTTTAAGGTACTTATTTTCCTAAAAGGAATTGAACATGAGACAACGTCGTTGGATGGAACTTCTCAAGGACTATGACTGCGATATTCTGTATCACCTCGAAAAAGCTAATAAAGTAGCTGATGCACTGAGCCGGAAATCGAGCATTGCGCATATGATGGTTAAGTAATGGACTCTGTTGGAGGGAGCTTGGGATTTAGAGTTTAAGTTTGAAGTGAATCACGTCTCAAGTCTGCTTGCCGCATTAAGGATTGAACAGGAAATCTAGACTAAGATTAAGGCTTTACAATCGACGGACCTAGAGAATTAGAAGATTCTAAAAATGGATGTCGCAAAAAGAAAATCGGACTTTCAGGTACCCGAGGATAGGCTTCTGAAGTTCTATGGACGGCTATGTGTGTCCGGTGAAGCAGAACTGAAGGAAGAAATTTGTTAGAAGCTCACTGTAGCAATTATAGTATTCACCCTGGTAGTATGAAGATGTATCAAAACTTGATACAGCATTATTGGTGGAATGGTATGAAAGTGGATGTAGCCAAGCACGTGGCTAAATGTTTAACATGCCAACAAATGAAGTCACAACATTACAAATCGGGTGGAATGTTGTAGCCATTGGCAATCCCTGAGTGGAAATGGAAGCACAACACGATGGGCTTTGTAATGGGATTACCGAGGAACCAGAGAGGTCATGATTCAATTTGATAGTAGTCAACCGATTGACAAAGTCAGCACATTTTCTGCTGGTATAAAAGGACTTCGCCTTAGAAAGGTATGCTAACAAGTACGTGCGACAAATAGTCCGTCTTCACAAAGTGCCAGTGATGATTACCTCAAACCATCATCCTAAGTTTAATGCCGCTTTTTGGAAAAGTCTTCATATGACATTAGGAACAAAGTTATAGTTTAGCATGACCCATCATCCCCAAACGGATGGCCAGTCTGAAAGGATGATTCGGACTTTGGAAGATATACTGCGGGCATATGTATTGGATTTTAAGGGTAGTTAGGAGGAACAGTTACATCTGATTGAGTTTGCCTACAACAATAGCTATCAACAGAGTATCATAATGGCACCATTTGAAGCATTGTATGGCAGAGCTTGCAAAATGCTAGTTTGTTGGGATAAAGTTGGTGAGAGGAGCATCACAAGTCTAGGATTAATTCAATAGTCAGTCGAAATAGTCAAGGTGATTTGGGATAGGCATAAGACCGCTCAGAGTCGTCCAAAGAATTATGCAGATCGGAGACATAGGCCTTTGGAATTTTAAGTGGGGGACCACGTTTTCCTCAAAGTATTGCCGATGAGCGGATTGTCACGGTTTGGCAAGAAAGGGAAATTGAGCCCGAGGTACGTGGGCCCATTTGAAATCTTAGAGATAATTGGTATTTTGGCCTATCGCCTCGCACTACCGTCGAATTTGTCCCAAGTTCACAATGTGTTCCACGTGTCTATGTTAAGGAAATACGAACCGGATCCGACCCACGTTCTGAATTATAAAGAAATAGACGTTGACAATAGAGTATCGTACGTGGAAAGGCCAGTAAGGATCGAGGACAGGATGGAACGGGTGTTGCGAAACAAGACAATTTTAATGGTCAAAGTAATTTGGGAGCATCATGGAACCGAAGGTACGACATGAGAAAGCAAAGAGTTGATGCGACATCAATACCCCAATTTGTTTGAATAATTGGGTTGCGTTGTAAATTTCGAGGAAGAAATTTTTTTAAGGGGGGAAGAGATATGACATTCCAAATTTCGACTTATTTTTTGGATTTATAAAGCATGTATTTCGCTAGTGTTCTTATAGTAAAATCTTATCCGAAACTGATCACTCTTGGGTTATTTTTAAATTTGAAATTTCGCTAACATTGCACTCGATTGAATTTGGCCGTTATTTAGAGCTCGAACTTTGATATCGAATTTCTCGGAGTTTCGTGACGAATTTAATTGGACGGTGTCGATATTATTGTGGCCATCGTCGATATTGCCCGGAATTGATTAAAAGTGAAATTTGGATGGAGTGTGGATTTAGACTAATAGATCTCCCTCTTAGTATATTTTAGTTAGGGGGAAGAACAGTAATGGTGCCAAAACTTGTGTACGGAGACCACTTTGGTGCCAAAACTTTCATTTGGATCACTTAAGTGCCAAAAGTTTACGTCGGCGATCACTTAAGTGCCAAATCGGAGAAAAAACGATCACTTAAGTGCTAACGGCGAGAAATTCCGACCAAATTTAATACGTGGCTTTTATATTTAAAATTTAATGACACGTGGCATTTCCATGTGTATAATTCAATTTTTAAAATATTTTTTTCTGATTTTTTTCTGATTTTTTTTCTTTTCTTTTTTTCTTTTTTCTTTTTTCTTTTTTTTTATTTTCTTTTTATTTTCTTTTTTATTATTTCCGTTGGCCGGACGCCGGTGGCCGGACGCCGGACGCCGGTGGCCGGTGGACGGACGCCGGTGGCTGGACGACGGTGGCCGGATGACGGTGGCCGGACGCCGGTGGCCGGACGTCGGTGGCCGGACGTCGGTGGCCGGTGGCCGGACGTCGGTGGCCGGACGCCGGTGGCCGGACGCCGGCCACCGGAAATAAGAAGAAAAAAAAGAAAAAAAAGAAAAGAAAGGAAAAAAGAAAGAAAAGGAAAAAAAAAGAAAAGAAAGGAAAAAAGAAAAAAAAGGAAAAAAAAGAAAAGAAATGTCACGTGTGCCTCCGGCGAGCCACATCAGCTTGAAAAATTAATAAAAAAACGCCACGTCGGATTTCGGCGAAGTAGCACTTGAGTGATCGTTTTTCATAACTTTTGGCAGTTAAGTGATCCAAATGAAAGTTTTGGCACCAAAGTGGCCTCCGTACACAAGTTTTGGCACCATTGCTGTTCTTCTCCCTTTTAGTTAGTGTTTTTGGCCCTTTTTCCTAATTTATAAATTATGATTTTTTTGTGCACCATCGAATTGACTTCGAGTTTGAACGTGGGCCGTTGGATCGCACTCGATAGGTTGACTTTTTCTTTTTTTTTTTCTCTCTCTAACTCTGCCCGCGCATCCCCTCCCTCTATACAGGCCCCCTCCTCCCCCTGCCCCATGCAAACTCTCTCTCTCTCTCCCCCTCTTCCTGCGCGTCCCCCCCTCTACGTACGCCCCCTCCTCCCCCTGCCCCATGTAAACTCTCTCTCTCTCTCTCTCTCTCTCTCATTCTTTTCCTTTTTCTTCTCCTTCTTCTTCTCCTTCTTCTTCTCCTTTTTTCTTTTCCTCTTCTTCCTCATTCCCGTTCGTCGCCGCTACCCTACTCCCCTTCTGCCCATCGCTGCCTATCACAACCACTACTCGTCGGTTGTCCGCCTTGCGTCGCCACAAGTCCAACCGCCAGGGCTGCCGTTCATCCCGCCATTCGCCCTTGGGCTGACTGCCCTTCTCCCTCTTTCCCCTCCCTTTTTGTGCGCGAGCAGCAAGCTTGGCGCCATGGCCTGGAGCTATCGAGCCGCCAGCCGACCCATCCTGCCGCCTAGCCACCGCACACCGTCGCCATCCCCAGCCAGCCTAGCGGCATGCCTGTTCGTTCGCCGTCACCACTGTCGTTGCCCTTAAGTTCCGTAGCTCGACTCCCTTGGTCGCCACACCTACGACCGCCGCACGCTGTTGCTTTGACCACCGTTACCCTACTTACTCACCACTACTACCCCAGCTCCTCTTCATGCCCATCACCGCTCCGGCTGCCTGTTGTCGTTGCCAGCCACTCTTCAACTCGCTATCCCAGCTCGCTGGCCGCTCTCCAGCTCACCTAGCCAAGCCCATCGACTGTCAGCTCGCCATCGCTGTCTGACCGCAGCCCTAGCTCGCCGACCGAGCTTGCCTGGTCACCGTCTCGGCCATGGCCAAGCTGCCCAGCCGCTCACCTGATGCTGCCCAACAGTTGCCCGCTCGCCTGGCTGCTCACCCGGTTGTGGTCAAGAGTTTCGGGCCATGGCTGAAGGCTGTGTCGAGCCATGACCGACCACCGTGCCTGTTGCGCTGAGCCTGCCACTGTTCCATCGAGCCATTTTAGCCCCTTGCTGGTTTTCCCTAGCCTAAACCTAGGTAAGTGACTCCCTAAATCTTACCTAGTACCTTGAGTATTAATAGACTTATTTAGGGGTGATTAGTATTGGTTTAGTGGCTAAATTAGGTAGGGTTTAGTTAATTAAATGGGAGTGTTTTATGGTTTATTGTGGTGGTGATTTTTGTGCTAATTTATTGATCGATCGAGATGGATTCAATGACTGAATTGTGGTGTCGTTTGTGTTGAAATCGGTGTTTGATTGTGGCCAACTTAAATGTCGGATTAGTGGGGCTAATGTGGTGAGCATGACTTTGATTTGAATAGTATGATGTGTTAGATTGGTATTGGCGAATTGTATTGTGGTGTGTATGTGCATGAGGAATGTCCCGAGGCGTGGTTACGTGGGACTAAGCCTGGATTGATCGGACGGTTACCAACTTGAGGTGTGGTTACGCGGGTGTGGCTAGAAAGACAAGAAATAACCTGATGCGTGGTTCGCGAGTCAAGAGAAATGTCCTGAGGTGTGGTTACGCAGGATTGAGCCCGAATTGATCGGAGGGTTGCCAACTTGAGGCGTGGTTACGCTGGTGTGGCTAGAAAGGCAAGAAATGACCTGAGGCGTGCTTACACGGGTCAAGAGAAATGTCCTGAGGCGTGGTTACGTGGGATTGAGCCCGGATTGATCGGAGGGTTGAGCCTAAGGCGCGTTGACGCGAGCTGTAAGAATGGACTTGAGGCATGTTGACGCGGGTCGTGGATAGTTGCTTGGTCATGCATGCAGAATGTGTTTGGTTAAATTGGGTGAATGTACGTGGTTATGGAGCTTGAGTGTTTATGTTATGTTTTTAAACTATTATTGCATTATTGTGATTTGACTAACGTGCGGAGTTAACGAGTGATTGGAGGTGAGGTAAGTGTGCATGAGATTTTTATTATGTCAATTGCTAGATTGCATGTTGGGACTAGTCTGGATACGCATTGGCCTAAGTGGGGTATAGGTTGTCTGCTTATTGAGATTTATTCTCATTGATATACTACAAACCATTTCAAATCCCCAACCTCGTCTTTGATCATGATGCTGCCTCGGCGTTTTGGGGTCCCTATGCATATAATGCATGAGGAGATTGAGTATCTGGTAGGTCCAAATTAGACTTACATTAGGCACCTTACTATAGTCTGGGTAGATGTGGGCTTAGCGGACTTGCAGCACCATACTTACCTGGCCTGGTTCTATCGTGATGGGTTGGAGCTAGTTGGCCTAATCCGGGATTTTTAGGGACAACAACACAGCAACGAGGATGCCGTGGATTGGGAGCCCAGGGATGTGTATGCTCCTAACGGTGAGTTCTGGATGTTGAAGAGCCCCCGGAGAACCCTGATCCCGAAGCCGAGCCCACACTAGAACCCGTAGCGCCTGCAAATCCCATGCTCGAGGAGAAATTTGAAGAGCCCGAGCCTAAACCAGAGCCTGTGCCAGAGCCCTTGCAGTCCGAGCACAAGGAAGAGCTGATCGAGATCAACTCTGACACGAAGTCGGAGTCTTCGGGGTCTGATTCAAATTGGGCACTGTAGGAGCGCTTGGTGCAGCTAGCTAGCTTACCCTACCACCTATCCTTTTTTTATGATAACAGTGAATGTAACCCTAGGGGCCTAATGTCTAGCTGATTTCCATTATTATGAAATTATTATTTTGTGCTATCCCTATGTCATTGTCTTTTGTCTAGGTTGTTTTATTTTTCTTTTGCTTGCGTATACATGTAGGTGTCTCGTTTGGGTGGGCGACGCGTCTTGGGACGTTGCGTTTGATACGACTGTCAAAGGGGTATCACGAGCCCATTGAGGTTTGGGGCGTGACACATCCTATGTGATTGGAATTGAAATATTCTGTGATAGATCACAAGGATCGTTAAGGTTGTCTTAGAAAGCATATATTAATAAAGTTTTAGAGAGATTCAAGATGGAAAAGTGCTCTGCAAGTGTTGTTCCAATTCAGAGAGGAGATAAATTGGGCTTTAGGCAATGTCCAAAGAATGAATTGGAATGCAAACAAACGGAACAAATTCCTTAGGCATCTATTGTTGGGAGCTTGATGTATGCTCAAGCTTGTACTAGGCCAGACATCAGTTTTGCTGTCGGAATGCTGGGCAAGTATCAAAGTAATGCAGGATTAGATCATTAAAAAGCTGCAAAGAAAGTATTGAGATACTTGTAAGGGACAAAAGATCATATGCTCACATTTAGAAGGTCCGATCATCTTGAGGTGATAGGTTATTCAGATTCGGACTGGGCTGGGTGTGTAGATACTAGAAAATCCACGTGTGGATATTTGTTCCTCTTGGCTGGAGGAGCAATTTCATGGAAAAGTGCAAAGTAGTTTGTCATTACTGCATCTACTATGGAAGCTGAGTTTGTGGCATGCTTTGAGGCCACTATTCATGGATTATGGCTGCGGAACTTTATTTCAGGACTTGAAATTGTCAATAGTATTGCCAAGCCGCTAAAAATTTATTGTGATAATGTAGCAGTAGTCTTCTTCTCTAAAAACGACAAGTATTCGATGGGTGCTAAACACATGGAATTGAAATACATTGCCATTAAAGGAGAAGTTCAGAAATGAAGAGTGTCAATTGAGCACATTAGCATCAATTTTATGGTTGTAGATCCGTTAACTAAAGGGTTGCCACCAAAGACATTTAGTGAACATGTCGAAAGAATGGGCATTATTGAAAACCATTATTGACATTATGTTAAAGTTTTGTGCTCTTTATATACTTGACGCTTCGATATCACTTATGTATTGTTTACGATACACTTATGCTATGACATTCCGAATTTCGATCCATTTTTGAGATTTATAAAACGTGTATTTCGTTAGTGTACTTATAATAAAATCTTGCTCAGAACTGATCACTCTTGGGTTATTTTTAAATTAGAGATTTCACTAGAATCGCACTCGATCGAATTTAGCCATTATTTAGAGCCCGAACTTTGATGTCGAATTTCTCAGAGTTTCGTAACGAATTTAATTGGGTGGTGTCGAATATTATTGTGGTCAGCATCAATATTGCCCGGGATAAGTGAAAAGTGAAATTTGGACATGGTGCAGATTTGGACTGGTAGACCTCCCTCGTAGTGTGTTTTAGTTATTATCTTTTAGCCTTTTTCCTAATTTATAATTAGGGTTTTCGTGGACTGTTAGATCAATTTTGCGTTTGAACGTGGGTTGTTGGATCATGCAATTATTGCGTTGACTTTTGTTTCTCTCTCTCTCTCGCTCTCTCTCCCCCCTGCCCGTGCACGTTTCCCCCCTCCCCCCGGTCAAGTCCACTCACCTCCCCTCTGCATGGCAAACCTGTCCCTCCTTTCTCTCTCTTCCTTTTTCTCCACTTCTTCTTGTTCTTGTTCTTCTTCTTCCTACTACTGCTCCTGCTTCCTTGTTCTTATTGCCCGACGCCGCTCGTTGTGACCAGCCTAGCCACCGCCCACTATCTACCTTGCACCACTACTCGCCTAGCCACCATGCCGACTGTCCAACCACCTTCCCCCGACTAGGCTGCTCTTCTCATTTGCATCACGCATAGCAGCAGGCCGCCACTGCGGTTCGGTGCTGCCCAGCCGCTGCCGGCCCGCCCTTTATGGCCCTGCCACTCGCGATGCCGCCGTGTCACCTCCGGTTGTTGTGCAACCTTCCCTCCCCCTGTTTCTCTCTTCCCCGGCCTCTCCCCTATTTCGGTTCCCCGACTTTGCAGCCATCACGTGCTGCCGTTCCGGCCGCTGCCACTCCGCCTCCACCACCTGGCCTCTCCCCTCAGCCACCTTCACCCCCCAGCTACCCCCCCTCGGCTGTCACCATCTCTTTTTCCCCTATTTTTCCTCCCTCCAACGCCTTCCCTATTTTGAGCTCTTGCCGACTCTACCTCGTCTAGCTGCCATTTGTCGCCGCTGCTCCGTCCACCACCACCTAGCTCCCAGCAACCCTGCCCGGCCACTTGCAGCTGCCGTGCTCGCCTAGATTGCCTAGCGCCACCCCAGCTCAACCTTTGGATTTTATTTGTCAGTTGTTATATTGCATATGGAGACTCATTTGGGTACGCATTGGCCTATATGGGGTTTAGGTTGTCTGTTTATTGAGATTTATCTCATCACCCGTTGTTAAACATTTTCAGGTTTGGAGTAACGAATAATCATCATGTGCGGTTTAGAGACCGAGAGTGACCTTGGGCATTTGATGCTTCGTTTTATCTTTGGATGCCCCTCTTTGTATAGTGAAGTAGACTACCTAACCACTGTTCCCTTTTGATGTTGCATATTTGTGAATGTTGTATTTCTATCCCTTGTCATTATCTATTGTTAGCGTTGCTTAAATTTCGCTTCCGCTTACATTTGTCTTTGCGTTCGTTTGGGTCGGTGACGCGTCTTGGGATGTCGCATTCAATACGACCGTGGAAAGGGTATTGTAAGCCCGTTACGGTTCGGGGCGTGATATCCCTATTGATTTAGTATCAGAGCAAGGTCAACTCTATTCAAGTTGGTTGAAACCTGGAGTGATAAGGAGCGATAACTTTAGGGTAGCTAGTTAGGGAGACTTTTGTGCCATGCGTACCCCCAGATTGTATAATATGGTTGCTGAGTGATTTTATGCAATAACGTGTAAGGTGTAGGTGCATTAGGACTTGAGGTAAGTGCATGAACCTTGTTGGCTCTGATTAGGTGTTGTTTGTGATTGGTTGCCTGCTTTGTGGATTTGTGTTGTGATTCGTTGCCTAGGGTTTTAGACTGGTATAGTTAGCCTGGATTTCTAATTTCTATGTGGAATTATGTACGCTTTCTGTGGTACTACACCAGATTCGATCAACCACCTCTTATTTGAATTCACTTCTACTTGTAGGCTGGCTTCATTTTGGGCAACAAAATGTAACCTTCCGTGGCGCAACCGACCTTGGCAAGAGCATATTAGGTGGACAATGAAAGTCTGTGGTGGATCATCCTTTGCTCACCGCCTCTCTAGATTTTCCTTTGGTACACTATGTCATATCATTTGGATTGAAAGGAACAACTCCATCTTCAGGAATAAGAGTATCTATATCCCAGGTATGCGCAATCATCTTATCAAAGTGGTGAAGGATAAAGCCATATCCTTTGGAGGAATTGCGGACACACCTACGAACCGGGCTTTACAAAGAAAGTGGGGACTCCCACCGTCAATCTTCACAACGATTCGGACGGCCTCTTAATTCGGTGAACTTGTTTCTCTGGTTTTTGGGTGGCCTCTGTTGGCTTTTTGTACAGTCCTTGCTAAGCCACCATTGACCCCATTCAGACATTTCTATGTCCTTATTGGGTCGAGGGTTGTCTTTGGCGTTCTTTTGTATATGATGTTTTGAAAAGTAATACATATTCTTAGCTTTACCAAAAAAAAAAAACAATTTCCCCCACTAATCGTTGATGCCTTTTATTTGATTCATTAGGAATTAGGACTAACACTCTTTTAAACGACTCAAGTGTACAATATGTACATGACATGTGGTTCAGCATGTTTTCTTTGAGCTTAATCAAACCTTCTCATAAGCATGTCACCTCGTTTTTACACCGATAACAAATGTGTCATTCGTAAGTTGACCCTTGCAACCCAATTATGACATGCTGAGATATGTTTAACTCAGTAGGTTAACATATTGCTCATATCGACGCGACACATTAAAATACCTTTATGTAAGTTAGAATACGTTTAAAACACATCTATCACATGTTTATGTAAGAGATTGTATCTCGAGCATGGCAAATGTATCGGGTCATTTGACTCGTTTAGTAGATATGTCATCTATGGGTTTCAGGAATATGATCAAATGAATAAACATATTGTGTTGGACTTATATCCAAAGTTGATATGAGCATTAGGAAACTAAATTGGGAATTGCTAATTTAAGAATAATCCAATATCCGACCATTAATTCTTATAGAACCTTTCTAGTGAATTTGGAGATGTATTATGATTATCCATCCTAAAGGGGTTTTTGTTGCAATGCTATGCGAAAAAAGCGTGTGGTGGATTAAGTGTATACTTCACCAAAGGCATATAATCTCATCACTTATTTAAGTCACCCAATTGAGTTTAGCCTTATGCCTTATTAGGCTTAGGAGATTGCTAAGCCTTTTCACTACCACAGGGTTAACCGAAGGTAATACCCTAAATGAACAGTTTATGGAGCTTGTAACTGTTAGATTGCCAAAAGAAAAATAAGATATCATTGGGTCATTGAAAATCTCCAAATATTTGTATCTTAAAGTTCGTTTGCATTACTTACCCGGTGGCATTGATCTTGTACCCAACCACCCCGAGGAATAGTCCATTGCACGTGGGATACCTCAGTTATAAAAAAAAAACAAGTTCGTTTGCATTTCAATTTCCATAGAAGTTACATCATTGCGATTTGTTACAAACTGGAAACCATTCCATGAAAGGCCATATTCCTGAGGTTTACTTATCTAGGACGGATTTTTCCGACATAAAGAGAAAAAACAAATGTACCTTAATCGTAATTACTGAATATCTGGTCATATATAAACTAAGCATCTACAAGTGAAAGCTAAACCAGAATCGATAAAATAGCTAGATTAACTTCATCACAAACCTAGCCATATCTCTTTCGAAACCATGCATTTTAAAAATAATGCTACTATGTTCCTGATTGGGATGCTGTCCCCAATCAACGTCCTGTAATTGACTGATGATTGCATACATCCTGACGTTGCATGATTTGAGTTCACACGCCATTCGAGTTAATAGTCGTTCACTTTTTTCCAGATAACCCTGCGCACAAGTTATCAACACGCCGCTGCACGCACAATACTTTGGAAAATAGATTCTCAAGAGAGCGACGTCGTTCGTAACATTTTGACCTATTGGTTGTGGCGCACGTATTGCTATCAGATGGTATTTTATACAAGTTTTCACTCAAAAAAATGACTAAGTCCACCTTTTCGGCTTGAGGAATCCCTTCTCCATGACTTGATTGCGTTTCGAGTTTGCATAGTCAATCGCTAGCACAAGTGCCAATGCAATTAATATCTTGGGTTTGATTTTTTTTTTGTAAGGGTAAGAGTGTATATTAATATCTTGGGTTTGATAACTATATGCTTTATTCAAAAATATGTTGTGAAGATTACAATATGTAATTAAACACACTATTGATTCTATTTTCCTTTAATCGAATCCCTACAAGTGTCAACATCTAATTTGGTCAACCATGACAATAACATGGGTATTACAAGAAGACCAACTGAGAAAGGAGTTTTTCTTAACCATCGCCATCAGTCCCTGGATTAGAAAATCAGGGTATCCTTGAGGACTTTATATGAAAGTTGGCAATTTTCAATTTGTCCAATCAGGGAATCCTCGAGGGCTTATATTTTCTTCATGGGCTTTCTGACCCTCTCCATTCTAGAAACAGCTCTGTCCAGTTCAAACATGCCTCAGGCCCACATGATCGTGCCCCGAGCATCACACGCCTCTGTCCAATCCCATAGTTGTATCACGACCTGCATAAAAACAGCTCAGGCCAGTTCAATTCCCTGCGTAAACACGCCTCAGGGATTTAGTGATCACACAAACATACTGCATACCATATATTTTATCTGTACCCCACGTAAACACGCCTCAGGCTCTTTTTGTAATCACATGCACATCGCACGCCTCAAATCTCACACTTGCACACACTTGAGCATCAATCAATTGCACAATAATGCACCCAATTTCATCACCAAAACTCAGCCACGTTACAAACACACAATCAACACACAAATTTCCATTTTTCCACATCCAAACTATGGCAAATCAATTCCAGCCCTTCACGGCATTTTCACACAATTAAACGCTGAATCCAAATACCTAAATTACATACCGTACAACACATCACAGCACGTATTTCGGCCACTCACAGCCCGCCTTTGGCCTTTAATTTTCCACCAAAATCTCCCAAATTCATTCCTAAGGCCTGTTAATCAATTCCGCCCCTAAAACTATGCCAATTTGCGTCTAAACGGGTCCGAAATTACCCGATATATTAGGCGAGGGTTTAGATTGAACTTACTCGAACTCTAGACTAACTCGGCTAGAGTGAAACGGGGCGGCAGGCCGATGGCCTCACAGTGGTGTGTGGCGGCGGCAATGATTGGTTGATCGGCAGGCGGCGGCGACGGCGGTGGCTTGCTCGGCTTGAGCTGGCTGTCCACGGCCACGGGAGAGAGAGAGAAAGTGAACCAAGAGGGAGAGGGGACGGCGGTGTGGTGGCGTGAGGGTGGAGGCGTGGTGGCGGCACGGGGGACAGCGGTGGCTAGCGAACGGCGATACGGCAAAGGGGAGAGAGGGAGAGACGGTCGATCGGTGAGGGAAAGAGAGGGGTGGCTGCCGAGAGGTGAGAGAGAGAATGAGGGGTGGTCTTAAAAGTCCAAATTTGACCACTTTTTGGCAAATGACCATCTTGCCCTTCTCTCATAAATCCAATCGACGACGAAGATTCGTTCTTATCTTGAGATCGATGGGCGAGATCTAATCTTTTTTAAAAAAATCCGAGGGTAATTTGGGAATTTCATAAAATTTCAAGGGCAAAATGACCAAAATGCCCTTCTCCTTTAACACTTGCCCTTTATAAACTTTCAAGGGTAAAATGCTCATTTTTCCATTTTCTTGCCAAAATTGAATTTTTCTGAAGGATTCGAAAAAATCAAAAACTGTACGTTCCAACCATAACGTCGTCCTAACGTTCCATCGTGACTTCCTAATTTTCCGATGCCCAATTTGGGGTCTAATTAATAAATGAATTTTATTTAACATAACTCGAGCGTTTCTCAAAATAACGGGCGGCTTTTGGAGAAATTCGCATATTCGACCCGTGACTGATAATAAATCGGGTCACGTGCAAGTTCATTCGGTTCGTGACGACTTCGGTTGTCATGTAATCACGAGAATCAATCGCTAGTTTCCACAGGCACGATTGTTTGATATAGGTTTTGGATCATTCATCAATTCATTTCGTGGTAAAACGGAATCACCCGTGATCCACTAGTACGACAGTGACGAATCGGCCCATAAGGGTCTGTTTAGTAACGTTTCTGTTTCTTTGTTTTTCTGTTCTTTGGTTCCCTGGAACAGAAAAAGAACAGAAATCCGTTTAGTAAAAAAAATCTATTTTTTTGTTTCTCGAACAAAAAAGTGTTCCAGAAATAGATTTGGAACAGGAAAAAGAAGCAAAAAAAATCTGCTTCTTGTTTCTGGAACAAGAAAAAGAAACAATTTTTTTTCTAAAATTTTCTAAAACTAAGAAACAATCCATCGGCCGCAACCCGCCCACCACCGCCTCTCGCCGTCCTTCGCCGCCACCGATCGCCCGCCTTCCGTCGCCGCCGCCCGCCTTCCGCCGGCTAACGCTCGCCGGCCGCCTCCCTCCCGCTGGCCTCCTCTTGTCGTCAATCATTGTTCTCCGCCGCTCGATGCTTGTCGCCACCCGCTACCAGCCGCCATCCTCCACCGCTAGCCGCCGTGCTCCATCGCTCGTCTTTGGCCGCCACCCGGCGCCGGCCGCCTCCCCCCACCAACCACCCAACGCAGGCGATCACCCATCACCGGTCGCCGTCCTCCGCCGCCGCTGGCCGCCACCCAGCGTTGGTCGCCTCCCCCCGCCAACCATCTGACGCCGGCGATCACCCACCATCGGTCGCTGTCCTTCGCCGCCGTCGGCCACCCACCACCGGCTACCATCCTCCACCGCCGGCAATTGTGCTCTAGTGCCCAACGCCGGCCACCACCCGGCGCTGGTTGCCCTAGGCCATTGACCATCTCCCACCTTTGGCCACTCGACGCCGGCGGTCACCCACCATCGGCGGCCATCCTTCGCCACCGACCGCCGTGCTCCATTGACCGACAATGGCCACTCTCCTTCGCTACCGGCCGCCGTGCTCCATCGACCGACGATGGCCACCCTCCTTCGCCAACCACCTCCCGCTGCCGTCACCGCCGCTCGACGCCACCGTGCTCCGCCACTGATCGCCGTGCTCCATTGCCTCCCACCGCCGACCGCCATCCTCTGCCGCCGCCGACCACCGTCCTCCGCCCCTCACCGCCACCCGCTGTCCTCCGCCGGTAGCCCAGAAGGAAGAAACTCGTCCATGGAATAGAAATGGATCTTTTGCGCTCTAAACGCGTTTCTATTCTTTCTCTAATTAGCCTTTCCCTAATGGTTAGAATCCCACGTATGATCAGTTCCGAACGAGAACTAACTACAATTACGTTCATAAAACTAAGCATTCTATAAATCCCAAATAGGCAAATTTTTAGGACGTCACATCTATGGTCTTATGCACTCCCACAGTCAATTGAACTTCTCAAATTTTCGTATAGAAGATAATTTCACTTTTTTAGACGACAAATTGATGCTATAGTTCTCGTCAAATCAAAGATGGAAGGCCTAAAAAACAAAATGAAATGCCAGTTAGTAGCTGTCCTGTCCATGGATATCGTTCAGAATTTTTGCATTTTTGTTAAACCGTTCTGCATTTTTGTGTCAATTGACATAGAATATACAGTACAGCCTACATCACATGAGAAGCAACATCTCTGATATAACATATATGACCCAAGCAAGAATGGGAAGAAAGGATAAGACAATTCATCTGCATAAAGGGCTCCAAGGATGATGGGGAGAGTGATCGAGATGACTATAACCCATCTCACCACCGTCTAAACGGAGACCTCCAAACGTCTCGTCTGCACTGATCCTGCACTGTTCTTTCACCATCAAACCACCATTCTTGACCTTCTTCTTCTTCCCCTCCACCATCGCTAGAACACTTTGGAACACCGAAGCTTCACATGGGATTCGCAGGACACCTGTCTGCTGAAACCCGAACGCCTCCTTGGCCTCTTGCAGCAAGGACCCGAACGCCGGGTGGCCCAAGTAGTACATTGGGATGACAAACCTCTCAAGCTCTTCCCCGATGCAGACTGCAAGGTGGCCTTTTGGGACAACGTTGCCTTTGCCGCTACTGTGTTTCTTGTTGTTGGTGCCGTCATCGCTGTCTGATGATAGAGAAGAGATCGTTCTTTTGAGGAAGCTTATGCTCTTGTGAATGCCGCCGCGATTTGGGCTCATGGTAGGGGCGGTTGTGACAGTTCTCGACGAAATTGCAAAGTTCCTCCACTTCTTGAGGAGCCGCCGGAGTCGAATCACTTGGCTGATCTTGTTAGACTTTTTAGGGGACTCCATGGCTTCCTCAAGAAGAACAAGAAGAAGAGGAGGAGGAGGAGGAGGAGGAGAGATTACAATATGCCCTTACCTTAGAAACTGGGCCCTTGCTATTTATAGGAGTTGCGAATCTTGAAATTGAGAATGGCAGATCGTAAAAAGTAAGCATTCACACGATACCTTCGTGTCTAGGGTCGCCATCCAACACAATTTACTGGGGCTTTTTTCTAAGGCCCTTGCTATACATTGGAGTCGTGAATCTTGAAATTGAGAATGGCAGATCGTAAAAAGTAAGCATTCACACGATAGCTTCGCATCTAGGGTCGCCATCCGACACAATTTCAATTTCGATGACCAGCTCATGAAAAATTTTGTTTTGAAATTTGTTCCCAAACAAATGATACGTGCTCCTTTAGGCAAATACTTTTCTCAAATCAAAATCAACCATCCAAAATTGACTTGGAACACATATTTGGTACACGCTTTGACACGGTGTGCAAAATTAAACTTTTTTTCCCTAAGTCATACGTACCAAAAACAAAAAATCAACATCAGAAGTTCCACCGTGGACTACTTCATAATGTAATGATAAACAAGACATTCACATAAGCATTTATTGTCCTATCATTTTTGTCTTTGTCTCGGTTTATTTATAAAAAAAATACCTAATAGTTAATCATTGAAACTCAATAAGAACTTTAGCAAGTATTGGTCGAAGAGACTAAATTCACTCATTGTTTTTTTTTTTTGGTAAGGAAAGGAACAAATGGGCAAGTAAATTCACTCATTTTTTGACATGGACTAAAACCAACAATACAAGTACAACGGTTGTCGGGTATAATATGCAGAGTTTCTAGATAATTTACTCCAATTATTACTAACCTACGAAAAGGAAATCTGTGTAGGTACATCTCAACACATATATCTTGACCAAAAAAAAAAACACATATATGAAACTTTTAATTCTTAACGTCATCCTCACTATGTCAGCAAGTTTAGTTGGCTAAGTTGACAGTATGACTTTTCTATGCTTTCTTTGTGAAAGAGGAAAAACATGTGGGGAGACAAAAATGGTGGGAAGAAATTTTTGGGACCCCTTGCGACATTTTCATTGCATCATCCTTAGGCCCACAATTTTCCATATGATTCATCTGCATGATATGGCATGACACGCGATTAAACAGATTTTGATTTGACATGAACAGTTCGTGTCATAATATTATTAAAATCATGCCTCATGCCGGTTAATCTGCTTAACTTGTTTAGAGATGAATTGACATGTTAACTATCATTTATTTCAATACAAATCAAGCTAGTTCGATATGCATATTCAACATGTCTTGTTTGGATTAGATATGTTTGTATTATTTTCTAGTTTCGACACAACACGAATGGTTAGTCCCTACTCATCATCGTTTGGTGGGTGACTTGTCATTTTCAAAACTCATTCTAATTTGTAATTTCATTTTCTCCCTCCATTCTTTCCCATGTCAGAAGGACACTTTCACTTTCTTTTTCCTCCTTTTCTTTTCTTCCTTTTCTTTTCCATCTTTACACTAGGAAAAAAGAACGGCTCAAATTAGGGTCAGATCCGGTTGTCTTGGTTGTGGCGAATGAACTATAAAGTATAAGGACACTGACACAATAATTTAATGAGACTCATTTGCTGAAGTAAAACCTCATGCGGAGATAAGATAATCCAAGCATTCAAGACGTTAGTACTAATACCAAAGTGTGAATAATTGACACGATTTGAGCAAGAAATAAATGGCATAAATAAGACTTGAACACACGGATTTATGAGGTTCAGCGATGTGTTTACTCCACCGAGAGAGAGTGATGAGATGGCTCTATTACAATCGGTAAAGATGATATTACAGTTACTCAATCACACTTACTCACAAGTGTTTCCTTGTCTTAAACCAAACCCGAACCCCACAAGAATCAGTCAGAAGAAAGGAGTTTTCTTACACTCAACTCTCTTGGATGACGTCTCTCACTGCTTTCTACTTCTCTCGTAAATTTTACATATATTGTACATGTATTAAGCGCCCTCAGTATACTCTGGAGACCAAACTTAATAGCATAATATTTTTTTGCAAAAACTATGAGCTCATGTTTGACGTCAAAACGAACTTTAACTTAAATAAGTAAAAAATGTTGTAAGAAATTAATTTTCGTTTTTTTTTTGCATCACCCACAATCATGTTGGCAAGAGTTTAATTCAAACATTCTTAATATGGGCGGGATTTCTTTACAATTCAATTACGAGTTGGATTTTGAATCAATTGAGATTAACATTGAAACATAATCGACAAGTTTCCACCTTGACGAGAAGTCCAACTTCATCCTCATCAATTGTCGTCTCCCTCCCAAGAGCTATGGGGTTTCTCGCCCGCGGTAGATCCTGGCCATGTCCAAACGGTATTAGAACTTGGTGAATGGAATAGGCTTGTCAACATATCTACTAAATTATCTGTCGAGTGCACATTCTCAATGGAGGTTGTTCCTTGTCACACAAATCACAAATAAAGTGGTACCTGATATCATTGTGATTCTTCAACTTGTGAGACATCCAATTTTTAGTCGACTATATTTCACTCCGATTGTCATGATATACAACAATCTTTTCCTGTAGCAATCCCAAATCACTGGGCAAGTCTCCGAGTCGAATAACTTCCTTCATTGTCTCAATTGACACAATATATTCAGTTTCAATTGTTAACAAATCAACTACCAACTTTAATTGCTTCCTAACCAACGGCACAACCCGCGAAGCTGGACATATAACTAGTCAAACCTCTATCCATCCATGTAACCGGAAAAATTTGAATCCACATAACATATTACACCTCTTGAAGCCTGCCTCTTCCCAAAGTCAAACCGATGTCTGTTGTCAACCTCAAAAACCTCACAATCCATTCCATAGCTTCCCAGTGCTTCTTTTTAGGATTGCTCTTTTACCAATTCACAACACTAATAACATGCAAAATATCTAGTCTAATGCAAACCATAGCATACATAATACCACCACCAACACTAGCATAGGGAACATGACATACATTCCATCTCTTCCTTATACTATGGGGGCAAGATCGACATAGCTGGGGAATTACATTTTGTTGCTTAGGTTTTGGTACTTGTTGCAAATCATCTTCTGACCTTTGAAATTTTGCATCATCCCCACTGAAGTCTTGAAATCGGTTTCAATCGCTCTCAACGTTGACTCCGACTATTTTTTAGCTAGTGATCTTACCATGTACTTATCGCGCGACTAATTTGCTCTCTTTAGGAGGGATAATTCATCAAACAATGTGAGAAATCACATTTTATGTCATTAGATTTTGGCACTCTGTGGAAAGTTACCTCCTTACTTTTCAATTATTGCAATATGTTATCGAAGTCTTAAGAGATCAGTTGCAATCTTCCCCTTAGTATTGGCTATTGCCAATATTTGGAATGATCTCTATTGGAGATCCAATCAAGGTTATTTACGTGAGGGTCGTCCTACCTCGGCCAGTACGTGTGTGACTGTGGGGGTAGCCTCTTCTGGTGATAATCGTGTGCTAGACCACTTTTCTCTTTCTCTATCTCTCTCCCTCCCTCTCCTTTTTATATGTGACCCTTTTTAGGAAAAGTACCGAAAAAGTCATAACTTATTGCAATTGTGACAATTAATCCTAAACTTCGTTTTTGCCGGCGAGGGTGTTGTGGCCCTTGCCCAAACCCTCATTGGTCATAGAGAGGGTGTCATGGCCCTTGCTAGATCTAGACGTGGGCCACCACACCTCGTTGGCTTAGGAGGGCTCGTGATCCCTTACACAATGGCTAGCCAGGGTCGAGACACCCTTGCCCAGTGCCGGTTAAGTCGGCCGACGACCTTCGCTATCACGCCCTGCACCCTGCGAGCGCGCAATCATCCCTCGATGGTTAATCAGTGAATGCGACGTCCCAAGCACATCGCCGACCCAATCCAAACATTAGAGACTAAGCACGCGCGGAAACAAATAGAAACAACCCGGACAATTAATAATGACAAGGGGTAGCAATAGCACGAAACAATAACTGTAATTCCTACACTTGATAGGTACATACGACGTCCACAAAAAGACAATCCTCAAGCTAGGCCACGACAACAGAACCATGTTCCTCAAAAGGGCAATGGTTCGCAAACTTAACTCCTCTATAAAGGGGGGGCTCAAAATACCGAGTACTTGACCCGTCTTCGATCTCCGAGATACCCTTGCAGTGTCTCCAATCACTCATGGTCGCGGATCTGAAATGGTTATATAATAACTGTGAGAATGAGTCTCAATAAGCAACCACATAAACCCCACGTAGGCCAATGCGTACTCAAACAAGTCATACATGCAATATATCCCATAACATATAGAATTCACATCATTGTACCACCTTGCTATCAAGCCCATATAAACTCTGCACGTTAGTCGTCATGTGATAATGCAATAATGGTAATTAAATAACACATCACAATCGCTCAAATACCAACCACACTTACACTCAATCAATCCAACTAATTCAACTAGATAATTTAATCACACGCTCAACTAGCCAATTCAATCACATGCTCAACCAGCCAATTCAATCACACTCAATTCACATGTGTGACCGAACATCTTTCTCATGACCCGCGCCACTGCGCCTCAGGTCCATTTGGCACACCGGCTATTCATGCTTTCATATGGATCGCCGTCAACACATCCCAAGTCCGGTCTCACAAGCACATAAGCCACACAATTTGATAAATTCCAATGGCCTCCGTCAACACGTCCCAAGCCATACCATTCAATCAATTCCAGTGGCCGCCGTCAACACATCCCAAGCCACACTATTCAAGCAATTCCAATGACCAACGTAAACACGTCTCGGTCCAACACACTTTTAACGGGCCACCGTCAACACATCTCAAGCCGGCATCCAATTGGCACATCGGCCATTCATGCCTTCACACGAACCGCCGTCAACACGTCCCAAGTCCGTAGCCCTCCGATCAATCCGGGCTTAAAATCGACAGGCAAGCACACGCCACTCAATTAAATCAATTTCACGCCAATTGTATCAAACGACCAATATTCACAACTCAGTCCGATTCACAATTCGCCACCCCAATCCACACATCGACATTTAATCGGCCACATTCAAACATCCAATTCACCCACGAATGCCACAACAGGCCAATAATTGACCCACGAACATTAGCCACTAATATGCACCCAAAACCATCTAAGTCGGTCACAATCAAACGACAATTTCCCCTACACATGCCATGACAATACGATCATTTAGCCCACCATAATTAGTCACTAAGTAAGCTCCATAAATATCACAATTTAATATAACAATTACGCACATACGGATATTGACCCTACTCCATGTTTATCCCCTAAACTGGTACTAATTAATCCCAAGACAACTCTAATACTACCCAAAGTACTAAGTAGGGATTAGAAAGTCACTTACCTAAGTTTGGCTCGGAAAAGTCGGCTTGGGCCTAAAATGGCTCCGGTGAACAGTGCGAACTCGGCACATGCGAGGGCACGGCGGTCGGCCACGGGCAAAATTCTCGATCACGGCTGGGCACAGGCGTACGCGCGGGCACGAACGCGGACGGGCGACACGCCTGGTCGGACGAGCAATGCGCCGGGTTGGACGGGCAACGCGCCTAGGCGACGGGCATGGCAATGGGCCACGACCAGGTGAGCGGGCGCGCGGCTAGTGCACATGGGCAATGGGCCGGCCACGGCCCGGGCAGCGGCTGGTTAGTGGCCTGGGCACTCTCGGGCTGGCTGGGCAGTAGGCTAGGCGAGCTCGACTACGCCCAGGACGCTCGAGCGACAACGACGACAACGATGGCTAGGCTGTTCCGACGAGCACATCGGCTGCAAGGGGCTGGGCAAGGTCGCCGAGGGCTGGGTGGTGGCGAACGGAGCAGTGGCGGTAGCGGCTGGAACGGCGGCGCGCGGCGGCTGGACGAGGCAACGTCGGGGAAGAGAGAAACAAGGGAGGCGTCGGGAAGGAAGAAAAACAGGGGAAGGGAGGTGGTGGCGGCCAAGAGGGGGCAGCAGGGCGGTGAAGATGGCTGAGGAGAGAGATTGGGTGGTGGAGGTGAAGCGGCGGCGATAGGAATGGCGGCACACTGTGGCGGCAGGAATGGCGGCACACGGTGGCGGCGAAGTCTGGGAACCGAAATAGGGGAAGGCGCCGGGGAAGAGAGAAACAGGAGAAGAGGAGGTCGCATGGCGGCGGAAGGCAGCACGGCGGCGCCACGGGTGGCTGGGCGACGGAGGACAGGTCAGCAGACGGCTAGCCAATGCCGGGCTACGGCGAACGCAGCAGTAAGCTGCTGCTCGCGCGAAGTTTGGGAGAGAATAGCTGGTCGAGGCGGCGGCTGATGGACGGCGCGACGGCAACCGAGCTGGTTGGTGTAGCGGCGGCGCTCGGCAGTCAGGCGGGCTCGGGCGGCGTCGACTGGGCGAGCAGAAGTGGAGACGGAGCAGAGCCAGATGCGACGGAGTAAGGAAGAGAAAGAAGAAGAAAAGAGGAAAAGGGAGAGAGAAGAGAGGAGAGAGAAAGTCTGTATGGGGAAAAGGGGGAGGGGACGTGCGCGGATAGGAGGGCAAGTGACCGGAGAGAGAGAGAGAGAGAGGTAATTATCGCGATCCAATGGTCACGGTTCAAACCCAAAAACGATCTAACGGTCCACAAAAATCGCAATTATAATTTAGGAAAAAGACTAAAAGAAAATAACCCAAAACACACTACGAGGGAGGTCTACTAGTCTAAATCTGCGCTCGGTCCAAAATTTTACTTTTCCACTATTCCTGACAATCTCGACGCTGACCACAATAATATCGACACCGTCCAATTTATTTCGTCCTGAAACTCTCAAAAATCGACTGCCAAGTTCGGGGTCTAAATGACAGTCAAATTCAATCGAGTGCGATTCTAGCAAAATCTCTATTTTAAAAACAAGAACCCGAGAGTGATCAATTCCCGGGCGAGATTCTAATATAAGCGCACTGACGAATTACACATTTTACAAATCCCAAAAATGGATCGAAATTCGGAATGTCACAACTTTTCCCCCCTTACAAAAATTTCATCCTCAAAATTTACAATCCAACCCAACTATCCAAACAAAAGGGGGTATTGGTATCGCATCAACTCTTCGCTTTCCCTTGTCACACCTTCAATCCTATGATGTTCCTAAATCACTTTCACCTTCGTAATTGTCTTGTTCCGCAACACACGTTCCAATTTGTCCTCAAACCTCACTGGTTTTTCCATGTACGACACTCTATTGTCCACGTCTACTTCCTTATAGTTCGGCACGTGGGTCGGGTCCGGTTCATACTTCCTTAGATAGACACGTAGAGCACGTTGTGCACTTGAGATAAATTTGGCGGTAGCGCGAGACGATAAGCCAAGTTGCCAATTCTCTCTAAGACCTCGAATGGAACCACGTGCCTCGGGCTCAACTTTCCTTTCTTACCAAACCATGACAATCCTCTCATCGGCGACAACTTGAGGAATACGTGGTCCCTCTACTTGAGGCTCCAAAGGCCTACGTCTCCGGTCTGCTTAATCCTTTTGGCGGCTCTGTGCGGTTTTGAGTCTGTCTCGGATAAACTTGACTGTCTCAATCGACTGTTGTACTAACTCTGGACCCGTAATGCTCCTCTCACCAACTTCATCCTAACAAACCGGTGTTCTGCAGGTTTTGCCGTACAATGCTTCAAACGGTGCCATTCTGATACTCTGCTGGTAGCTATTATAGTAAGCGAATTCAACCAAATGCAACTGTTCCTCCCAACCACCCTTAAAATCCAAAACACATGCTCGCAGCATATCCTCCAAAGTTTGGATCATCCTTTCAGATTGGCCATCCGTCTGGGGATGATAGGGCATGCTGAACTGTAACTTCGTTCCTAATGCCGTATGAAGACTTTTCCATAAAGGCGGCAGTAAATTTAGGATCACGGTCCGAAGTAATCGTCACTGGTTCTCCATGGAGACGGACTATGTGTCGCATATACAAATCGGCATACCTTTCCAAGGCGAAATTCTTTCGCACCGGTAGAAAATATGCTGACTTTGTCAACCGATCAACTATCACTCAAATTGAATCATGACCCCTTTGACTTCTCGGTAATCCCATTACAAAGTCCATCGTGATGTATTTCCATTTCCGCTCGAGAATTTCCAATGGCTGCAACATTCCACCCGGCTTGCAATATTGAGCCTTCACTTGTTGGCATGTTAAAGACTTAGCCACATGCTTGGCCATGTCTACTTTCATGCCGTTCCACCAATAATGTTGCCGTAAGTTTGACATATTTTCATACTACTCAAGTGAATACTATAATTACTACGATGTACTTTAGACAGAATCTCCTCCTTAAGTTCTGCATCACTAGGTACGCACAACCGTCCGCGGCACTTCAAAATCCCATCCTCGAACACTTGAAATTCCGATTTCCTCCTTGTAACGTCCATACTCAGAATCTTTTGAATCTTTGGGTCCGTCGACCGTAAAGCCTTAATCTTAGTTTGGATCTCCAGTTCAATCCTCAATGCGGCAAGTATACTTGAAACATGGCTCACTTCAAACTTAAACTCTGAATCCCGACCTCCCTCCAACAGGGTCCATTCTCTAACCATCATATACGCGATGCTCAATTTCCAACTCAAGACATCCGCTACCTTATTAGCCCTTCCGGGGTGATATGAAATATCGTAATCGTAGCCCTTAAGGAGTTCCATCCAATGACGCTGTCTTATATTTAATTCCTTTTGGGAGAACAAATATCTTAGACTTTGATGGTCCGTATAAATCTGAATTTTCTCCCCACACAGGTAATGCCTCAAAATCTTAAGAGCGAAAATAATCAAGGCTAATTCCTAGTCCTGCGTCGGATAATTCTGCTCATGCGGTCTCAATTGCCGCGATACGTATGCCACTACTTTCCCGTGTTGTATTAACACGCATCCCAATCCCTTTAACGACACGTCACTGTAAATCTCATATCCTCCCAGACCTGACGGGATTGTCAACACTGGCGTGATCATCAAACTCTGTTTTAATCCTGAAAACTTCTTTTGTACTTATCCGTCCATTTAAAATTCGCTTCCTTCTTTAGCAACGCATCCACGGTGTCACTAACGCTAAAAACCTTTCCATGGAATGTCTGTAATAACCTGCCAGACCCAAGAAACTCCTAACCTCGGTTACTGTTGTCAGTCTCGGTCAATTTGTGACGGCTTCAGTCTTTGCCGGGTCCACTGTAATTCCTTCACCAGATACCACATGTCCTAAGAACGCTACTTAGTGAAGCCAAAATTCACACTTGCTGAACTTAGCGTAGAGTGCATGTTCTCTTAGGGTCCGTAGAACCTTTTTCCAAATGTACCTCGTGTTCGGCGGAACTCTTCGAATACACCAGAATATCATCTATAACCACGTTCACAACTGATTCAAAAATTCTTTGAATACCCGATTCATTTAATCCACAAAGGCTGCAGGGGCATTAGTTAATCCAAATGGCATCACCATAAACTCATAGTATCCATACCTCGTCCTAAATGTCGACTTTGGCACGTCTTCCTTCTTAATCCTCAATTGGTGATAACCAGCCCTTAAGTCGATCTTATAAAATATTGATGCCCCTTGTAACTAGTCGAACAGGTCATTTACCCTTGGCAACTGGCGTTTATCCTTAATAGTCACCTGATTCAACTATTTGTAGTCAATGCATAACCTTAATGATCCGTCCTTCTTCCTCATGAATAAATCTGGCGCTCCCATGAAGACCCACTCAGACGAATAAAACCTTCATCCAATAACTCTCGTATTTAGACTTTCGATTCCTTCAATTCCGACAGTGACATCTTGTAGAGCATTCCCAAGGTCGGCTTTGTCCCTAGGGCCAACTCAACCACAACCTCGACTCTCCTAACAGGTGGCAATCCCGACAATTCCTGAGGAAAGATATCGGGAAGATTACACACCTCGGCTATGTCCTTTAGCCTAGATTCCTCAACCAACTAATCAACCACAAATTAATTATCTTTTTATGCTTTTACGACAAAGCTCAATCCATCCAATTTCAATCCAACAGTCTCCCAAAAACAACTCACATTGGTTCTTTACAAAATTCGAAATTTCCAAGCAATACACATCCTTCCCAACCCGTCCAAGAATGTCATTAGTAATTCATAAATCCTCAAATTGATTGCGTGTATTTACCATAAGTGCTTATAAGTCTTACATGACCATTCAAGTTGTAATTTCAAAACCCTCTCTTAATGCACCCATTATCATCACATAACGCACCCAGACTTTCAAGACAAATCCTCTGATTCCTTCCCAACCAAAGCGTACATCTTTCCTTATGCCTGCGGTTAATCTGGTTATTCTGCGGGGCAGCTCCCACTTAACGTCCTACCTGCGGTGGTTGTTGCTATATTAACGGTCTAGCTTATCAGTTCGAGCAGTTTCTCACTTGATGATCATGTTGGCCACATCCAAAATACGCTCCAGGTCCACCTGGCAGGGGCCATTCTCATGCCTCTTTCCACAAGACTGACATGCGGTATTGGAGTAGTAATTCAGCTTTCCAAAGGTTCGTTCTTACTAGAGGGACAAATCTCTGATTCTCTATCATAGGCTTCTTTCCAAATTCCTATTGTTCCTAGCCAGCATGTACCGCGATCCATATATGGTAACCCTCTCATTCATGTCCCTTTTCAACTGTTTAAGCCTTGTCATACAACTCATTACAATCCCTTAAGTTCATTAGCATCAACTGACTGCGGAGATTCGGTTTCGGTCTATCCTGGAGCCTCTTTGTCCTATCCACCTGATCATTGACTATCCTTGGTGCGTACTTAAACAACCTTACAAACTCGACCTCATACTGATCAACTGACATTCAATTTTAGCGAAGCCGAAGAAACTCTGTCATTTTCTGTTCTAGCACACCCTTTGAAAATACCTCCCATTGAAGGCCTCGATAACGACACCCCAGCTTGGAAATATGCCCTTTGAAATATCCTACTTCAAGGGGTCCTCTTACCAATTACTTGAATTTTCCTTAGAGTTGATATGTAGCCAGGGTCACTTTCACGGAATCAGTGCACCCGAATACCTCATCACTTTCTCCTCATCGAAGAAACTCTGTCATTTTTCTATCCAAAGTAATATAGCCTTAGGGTCACCTCTTTCCATCGAACCTTGCAAGTTTAAATTTAAAAAATTATCCCGCCAGCTGACACGTCTATCTGACTGCATTAACTTGCCCTCAACCTTGATTCCCAACAATTTCATTATGCCCATGATTCCCATTACTTCTATTGGTGGCAGCAACAGCGGCCTCAGAATCAATAGCACAGTAGCATTTCTCTCCTCAGTTTGCCTTCCCATTAAAATTCCAACTTCCTTGAGTGCCCTCAAAATCTCGTCCTATCTGGAATCCCCCACAACTCCAACTTGCGGACCTACACGACCTCGACCTCGACCTCATCCTCGGTTACTCATACTTACAGGGTTCACACCACCCACTTACCTACTATAATTCCCCACGAGAATTAAAGACGTAGGCCAACTATATCAGCCTAAAGCCCTAGGCAGTGAATCACAACAATTCACTAAGCAGGCAGTCAATCACAATATCACTCACTCATAAAGAAACAGGGATCGTGCACTAGCCTCAAGTCCTAACGCACCTGCATTTTACATGTTATTGTCTACATCACTCAGCAATCACAATCAAACAGTCTTGAGTACGCCTGGCACACAACTCTCCCTAACTGACTACCCCAAAGTCATCGCTCCTTATCACTCCAGGCTTCGACCATTTGGCTCGAGCTGACCTTGCTCTGATACCAAATCAACGGAATGTCATGCCCCGCACCTTACGAGTGCGCAATCATCCCTCGACGTCCCAGGCACGTCGCCGACCCAACCCAAACATCAGAGATTAAGCACGCGCTGAAACAAATAGAAATAACCCGGACAATTAATAATAACAAGGGGTAGCAATAACACGAAACAATAACTGTAATTCCTACACTTGACAGGTACATACGATGTCCACAAAAAGACAATCCCCAAGCAAGGTCACGATAATAGAACCACATTCCTCAAAAGGGCAATGGTTCGCAAACTTAACTCCTCTACAAAGGAGGGGCTCAAAATACCGAGTACTTGACCCGTCTTCGATCTCCGAGATACCCTTGCAGCGTCTCCAATCACTCATGGTCGCGGATCTGAAATGGTTATATAATAACCGTGAGAACGAGTCTCAATAAGCAACCCTCTAAACCCCACGTAGGCCAATGCGTACCCAAACAAGTCGTACATGCAATCTACCCCATAACATATAGAATTCACATCATTGTACCACCTTGCTATCAAGCACATGTAAACTCTGCACGTTAGTCGTCATGTGATAATGCAATGATGGTAATTAAATAACACATCACAATCGCTCAAATACCAACCACACTTACACTCAATCAATCCAACTAATTCAACTCGCCAATTCAATCACACGCTCAACCAGCCAATTCAATCACATGCTCAACTAGCCAATTCAATCGCACGCTCGACCAGCTAATTCAATCACACTCAATTCACATATGTGACCGAACATCTTTCTCACGACCCGTGCCACTGCACCTCAGGTCCATTTGGCACACCGGCCATTCATGCTTTCACACGGACCACCGTCAACATGTCCTAAGTCCGATCTCACAGGCACGCAAGCCACACAATTCGATAAATTTCAATGGCCGCCGTCAACACGTTCCAAGCCATACCATTTAATCAATTCCAATGGCCGCCGTCAACACGTCCCAAGCCACACTGTTCAAGCAATTCCAATGACCGACGTAAACATGTCTCGGTCCAACACACCTTTAACGGGCCACCGTCAACACGTTTCAAGCCCGCATCTAATTGGCACATTGGCCATTTATGCCTTCACACGGACCGCCGTCAACACGTCCCAAGTCCATAGCCTTCCGATCAATCCGGGCTTAAAATCGACAGGCAAGCACACGCCACTCAATTAAATCAGTTTCATGCCAATTGTATCAAACGACCAATATTCACAACTCAGCCCAATTCACAATTCGCCACCCCAATCCACACATCGGCATTTAATCGGCCACATACGAACATCCATTCCACCCACAAATGCCACAACAAGCCAATAATTGACCCACCAAAATTAACCACTAATATGCACCCAAAATCATCCAAGTCGGCTACAATCAAACGACAATTTCCCCCACACACGCCACGACAATACGGTCATTTAGCCAATCATAATTAGTCACTAAGTAAGCCCCATAAATATCATAATTTAATATAACCATTACGCACATACGGACATTGACCCTACTCCACGTTTATCTCCTAAACCAGTACTAATTAATCTCTAGACAAGTCTAATGATACCCAAAGTACTAAGTAGGGATTAGGAAGTCACTTGCCTAAGTTTGACCCGGGAAAAGTCGGCTCGGGCCTAAAATGGCCCGAGTGAACAGTGCGGACTCGGCACACGCGCGGGCACGGCGATCGGCCACGGGGAAAATTCTCGGTCACGGCTAGGCATGGGCGTAGGCGCAGGCATGGGCACGGGCGTCAACGCAGGCACGGGTACGGGCCTAGTCGGACGGGCAACGCGCCGAGTTGGACGAGCAGGGCGCCTAGTCGATAGGCACGGCGATGGGCCACGGCCAGGCGAGCGGATGTGCGGCTAGTGCACATGGGCAATGGGCTAGCCACGGCTCGGGCAGCAGCTGGTTAGTGGCTTGGACAGAAGGCTAGGCGAGCTCGGCCACACCCGGGACACTTGGGCGACAACGACAACAACGGTGGTTGGGCTGTCCCGGCGAGCTTGGCGGCTGCAAAGGGCTTGGTAAGGTCGCCGGGTGCTGGGTGGTGGCGGACGGAGCGGCGGTGGCGGCGGCCGGAATGGCGGCGCTCGGCGGCTGGACGAGGCAATGCCGGGGAAGAGAGAAATAAGGGAGGCATCGGGAAGGAAGAAAAACAGGGGAAGGGAGATGGTGGCGGCCAAGAGGGGGAGGCAGGGGCGGTGGAGATGGTTGAGGAGAGAGATTGGGTGGCGGAGGTGGCTGGAATGACGGCACACGGCGGCGGCGAAGTCTGGGAGCCGAAATAAGGGAAGGGGCCGGGGAAGAGAGAAATAGAAGAAGAGGAGGTCACGCGGCGGCCGGAGGTGGCACGGCGGCGCCGCGGGTGGCCGGGCGACGAAGGATAGGCCGGCAGACGGCTGGCCAACGCTGGGCCACGGCGGACAAAGCGACAAGTTTCTGCTCGCGCGAAGGATGGGGAGAGAACAGCTAGTCGGGGTGGCGACTGACAGACGGCGCGACGGCGATCGAGTTGGTTGGTATGGCGGCGGCGCTCGGCGGTCAGGTGGGCTCGGGCAGCGTTGGCTGGGCGAGTAGAAGCGAAGACGGAGCAGAGCCAGACGCGGCACAGTAAGGAAGAGAAAGAAGAAGAAAAAAGGAAAAGGGAGAGAGAAGGGAGGAGAGAGGATAGAAGGAGAGAGAGAAAGTCTGCGTGGGGAAAATGGGGAGAGGACGTGCGCGGACAGGAGGGGAAGTGACCGGAGAGAGAGAGAGAGAGGTAATTATCGTGATCCAACGGTCACAGTTCAAACCTAAAAACGATGTAACGGTCCACAAAAATCCCAATTATAATTTAGAAAAAAGACTAAAAGAAAATAACTCAAAACACACTACTAGGGAGGTCTACTCGTCCAAATCTGTAACCGGTCCAAAATTTCACTTTTCCACTATTCCTGACAATCTCGATGCTAGCCACAATAATATCGACACCGTCCAATTTATTTCGTTCCGAAACTCCCGAAAATCGATTACCAAGTTCGGGATCTAAATAACGGTCAAATTCAATCAAATGCGATTCTAGCAAAATCTCTATTTTAAAAACAAGAACCCAAGAGTGATCAGTTCCTTGGCGAGATTCTAATATAAGCGCACTGACGAATTACACGTTTTATAAATCCCAAAAATGGGTCGAAATTCGGAATGTCACATTTGCTAACCCTCAGCCAAAAAATAAACAAGTAAAGAAAACAAAACAAAAAAAGAAAAAACGAAAAAGAGTTATAAAAAATTCAAAAAATTATTAAAAATTATCCACATCGACGCTGGCGATGTCACGTAGGTCGGCTGACATCCACGTCAATAATTTATAGCCAAAATTGACTGGATGAGTTCAATTGGTAAAATGTGAAAAGGTTTAATATACAATTGGCGTAGTTAAAAGGTTTATGACTGAATTAGCGCAAGTGCAATAGGTTTATAACTTTTTTGGTACTTTTCCCCTTTTTTATTATTTACTTAATAAAAAATTATGGAATCACTTCTTCAAATTTATGAATGTTTTACTTTTTTTAAGAAAAATTCTTCTTATTTAGTACTTCTAATAATAAATGTGGACACATCGACACCCCAAAGTCAATATATGCCACTAGTATATATGTTTCTTTTAAACCAAAATCAGCACCAAAGTATGCTAACTTTTATTGAACAAGTAAAATGATTGACCTGAAGAGTAGTTGGGTTAATTCGTGCTTATCCATTAGTTCGTGGGTAAAATTATTACAGGTGTATCAGTATAGGGTTTTTGATGGTCAAAGAAATAGTTCGGGGTAAAATTGTCACAAGTATACTAGTTTGGGATTTTTGGTGGTCAAAAAAATAGTTTTGGGTAAATTTATTACAGGTGTACCAGTTTGGGATTTTTTTTTATCAAAAAAATATTTCAGGATAAAATTGTCACAAATGTACCGATTTAGGGTCTTTCGTGGTATTAACCTTTTAAAATATAAAGCAGATTGGGTTCTTAAAAAGGGAAAAACCCAAACCAGATTGGGTTCTAAGTGATGTAAAAGTCCATTCCAAACTTTAGAAAGATGACCGGATAGGCTGTATCTGATCTTTCAATTAATTGACTCAGTTTAACTCAAGAGATCATAACGCATCGACACCAATTAAAGCTCTTCGGCAAAAGAGCAAGAAAGACGCGTTTGAGCTGCAATAACATCATGATCAAATGAAGATAAATTGATTGAATGACTCTTCTAGATTGGAGAGGATCAGAAAGCCCATCAACAAAAGATAACGTTCTCAAAGAAACCCGGATTATACAACTTGACAATTGCCTTAGGTCATGCAAATTACGTCAACTTTCATTTAAAGTCCTCAAAGATACCCTGATTTTCTCATTAAGGAATTATGCTAGCGATTGACTATGCAAACCTCAACGGGAATATCGCCCAAATAGTTCTAAGTCACGACGACTAATTTGTCCTAAAACCTTTCAATTGAAACCTTTTGATGATTTGCCATGATAATCATTCTAGCCAAATTTTGGCAAAAAATCGTTGATGTGGACGCCACCATCCTACATGGCATAACTTGCGTTGGTATAGATGATTTTTGCAAGTTTTTTTGAATTTTCAGAATCCATTTTTCTTTTCTTTTCTTTTCCTTTTTCTTTTTTTTTTCTTATTTCTCTCCGTCGATTGTTAGCCGCCTGCAAGGGTCCACCTTGCTAGCAAACCCTCGACTAGGCTAGGGAGGCCCTCGCCAAATCTCAACAACCCTCACCGGTAGCCAACGACTAGTGGAAGGAAATAAGCAAAAACAAAAAAAGAGAAAGGAAAAAAAAGAAAAAACTCATGACTTTTTTAAAAAATGACTAAAATCGTCCACGTCAACAATTTCTAGCTAAAATTAGTTTGGAGGACTACATTGACAAATCATTAAAAGATTTATGACTATATTAATAAATATTTTAAAGGCTTAAGACTAAATCAGCATGAGTGAAAGATTGAGAACTAAATTGACCGCCATATAAAAGGTTTATAACTTTTTGATCAATTATCCTAATCTCAAAATGCAACCAAGTCACGAAGGGATTTCCTCAAATAAAAAAGGTGACTCAATCCCCTTTCTTGATCGTGAACTTGTATAAATTAACATCTTGCATGTAGTTTTCGATGAGCAGTATTTTGTGTCCTCCAGCCAATGGGTCAAAATGTTACAAACGCGTCGCTCTCCTGATAATCTATTTTCCAAATCATCGCGCGTGCGGTGGCGTGTTGATAACTTCTGCGCAGGGCTCACCTCGAAAAAGAAAAGTTGACTAATAATGACCGGGGAAAAAGACGGGTTCTTGACATTTGACCGATGAAAAAGACTCGACTCGTCGAGAGGCGTGCAAACTCAAATCATGCAACGTCACGAAGAGTGCCATCATTAGTCAAAGGTTGACTGGGGACAGCATCCCCATCAGGACCATGGTAGCATTATTCCTATATGCATGTTTCCGCATGAGATATGGCTAGGATAGCGCTGAAGTTAACCTAGCCATCTTGCCAATTCTGATTTAGATTCCACTTGTAGATGCTTAGTTCAATTTGTTGGATTTTATTATGGCTCACGTGATTAATAGCCTGATCCATATGTGATTTAAGTTTAACAATTGCTATGTGTTAAATTCCTATTGATTAATAAAAAGGTGTATTCTAATTACCGTACACCCTGATAAATGGTGTGACTATAAAAAGATCTAATTAGAAAATGGTCCTCTCTTAACCCTGGAACAGAATGACAATTTCTTTTCCATCAAGAACATCAGAAAGTGAAAAAGGGTCATGAGAGAGAAACCGATTTCTTCAAAGATTTCTCATCTACAATTGATTTATTCACAAGGAATCATCATGGATCAAGGTATGTCTCTCGTCTCTTGTGATGTTGTGAAAATCACCTTGTTCTAAGATTTTGGAAATTATGTCTTGTGCAAATATTAGGATTTGATTTGCATAGAATTAATTTGATCTTATATGTGGTATCAGAACATGGTTTGAGAACTGGTGATTTTCTATTAATTGTTTGATTGATGAGAAAATTTTATTGATGTTTGTCGTAAATATGAGATTTTGATAGACACGGTAAATTGTACCTCGTGCGAACTAAGATCGTAAAGTTCAAAATTTTCGGTGCATAGCAGCCTTGACTTCATCGCTTTGCGCAATTCCTCTTCGCAATTGAACCCCGCCTCAGTTTCTTTAACAACAGTTGTGCGTGGCGGCAACACAGAGAGGCATAATTTTCTTGATCGGTTTGGTCAAATTGGTCTCGTGACTGGGGACGGATGGTGTAAGTGGTTTTTTGGCTGTTTAGAACTGAGCTATCACTTTAATTGATAAACTCATGGACAAAGATGCTACCTTTCGTTTCTGCAAGGGTGATAGGATGTTGGCTTGTGCTATCACTTTCTTAGTCTTTGCAATGGTGAAGGTTGTAGGGGCTCTTTCACAAAATAATGCATGTCCCGAGTGATCTCTTCCCTACATGCTGAACATACATTTTTCTGGGTAGTAGAATCTCTACATAAAATATGACTTTTGACCCTCATGAATACTCGGGTCACAAGAATTAATTGTATTTCATTCAATTGAAATAATTATTGATATGATTATTTAATTTGATATCTATATTATGCATAATTCGTTAGGCACCAAAGTGGCCGAATTAGAAAGTTTCTCATAGACATCAAATTAAATAAAATTCAATTAGCCATGTTATGTGATGCTACTAATGAGATGACATGATGTTATATATGTATTGTTTGTCATGGGTAATTTGAAGTTCATTGATTATAAAATATTTAAGGATCACCCAAAGGTTGATCGGTTAATTTTACAATCATGAACATAATAGTGGTTAATTAGTGTACTTGGTTAGACATGTTTAGCATATCCAAAGATAGCAAACGTGTCTGATTGGAGTATATATAATTACCAATTATGTGAACATAAATTTAAGCATCAATTATGTTTTATGGTTGTACATTGTTGTATCGCCCAAAGGAGAACTTCGATGTGCAGTTAATGTTATGTGTTTAAGTTACAACTCAAAGTATTAATGTGTGAGTATTCTATGTATTTTGCAGCATCTATTTCTGTTTCTCTTCGTTTGCAAGCTTCGTCTATTATGAAGTTCAATGGGCTTAACTTTGCTGAATGGAGTGAATAAGTCAAGTTTCACCTAGGTGTTCTTGATCTTGATTTAGCACTCATGAATGACGAGCCCGCTGTTCCTACTGCTTCTAGCAGCACTGAAGAAAGGTCTTTCCATAAGACTTGGGAAAGATCAAACAGACTGAGCTTAATATTCATGCGGATGACTATAGCAAACAACATTAAGTCAACCATTCCTGAAACTGACAATGCTAAAGAATTTATGAAGTTAGTGGAAAGTTGTTCTCAGTCTGATTCTGCTAATAAGTCAGTTGCTGGGACATTAATTGGTACATTAACCACCATGAAGTTCGATGGTTCTCATACCATGCATGAGCATGTCACTGAAATGGCAAATATAGCAATCAGATTGAGTTCCTTGGGAATGAAAGTGGATGAAAGTTTCCTTGTACAGTTTATCATAAATTCCTTGCCTCCTGAGTATGGTTCATTCCAAATAAATTATAATACTATAAAGGATAAGTGGAATGTGACTGAACTGCAAAGTATGCTCATTCAAGAGGAAGCAAAGCTTAAGAAGTATGGAATCCACTCTGTCAACCTCATGGGTCATCCAAGAGCTAAAAGAAAACCAAGAAGGAAGAATGGAAAGGGCAATAAACAACCACTAAAGATTAATGAGTCATCGGCCCAAATCCATAATAAGGAACAAACGAATTATAAGTGTCATTTCTGCAAAAAACCTAGATACTATTAGAAAGACTGCCTGAAACGTAAGGCATGGTTCGAAAAAGAAAGGTAAGCTTAGTGTTTTTGTTTGTTTCGAATCATACTTGGCAAAAGTTCCTTATAATACTTGGTGGATTGATTCTAGTTATATCACTCATGTTTCGAATACGATGCAGGGATTCCTTACGACCCAAACCATAAGTGTAACGCCCCTAGCCTCGGGGTCATAAACGTGACGTCTCGTTCATTAATATCTTTCTTTAAACACAAGCGGAAGCATATCTCGGGACAATCACATGAAAAACAACAGCGGGATTAAGACAAACAACATCATGAGCAAACCTTATATTCACAGGACACACAAACATATTTTACAAGCCAACTTATTCGATTTTAGCAATTTACACACAACACGTTATGGCTTGGGTGTCCTAAGCCTACTACTTCGGATTCATAGCTCCTAGCTTTCTCCAAACTCCAACATGGATCAAACTCCCCCTGCCGCCGCCGTCCTTTCGACCATCCAATGGACCTGAGAGGGAAAAACGGGAGATGAGTCAGGAAGACTTAGTAAGTAAAAACACTAATATCAAGCGAGGATATATCAATCGCCGTTAACATAAGTCGGCCCTTACCGCACCCGCATTGATGGCAGATCAATAGAAAAGTTCAAACAAGAGAACATCGCGCACGGCTATAACATGTGCACTTTACCAGCCAACTCTTGGTTACCAATCAAGGCTCGGTTCTATCTCATGTACACTTTACCAATCAAGGCTTGGCTCTATCTCATGTACACTTTACCAATTTTGGTTCTATCTCAAAACAACATCAAACATAAAACACGATCAAACTGAGGAAATGAACTAACTATGACCAACCAAACAACCGAGAAACGGTCCAAGCAAACCACGTCACTACGCATCTCAACATCCTTTCCCGATATTAGGGTATTCACTTACACAACAATTAAACAAGAAATAGAGAAAACGAGGCGTGTGAAAGACACGCGAGTCTCAGCGACTCTCGGGCGATTCACGAACACTCGGGCCTTGGACGTAGCTTTGTCACTTGATCGAACAACAAGAAAAAGGATGAGTTGGTGAAGCTCTCTCTCTCTCTCTCTCTCTCTCTCTCTCTCTCTCTCTCGGCTTCTCTTTCTCTCTCCCCTTGGCCGAATGACCTTCTTTCTATTTATAAAGAGGCAAAACTTGGGGCCAAAGTTTGGATGAGGTAAGCGCACGTGTCATCGGGGAGGTGAGGTAAGCGATGACCTCATTAGGTCATGATGACGGTGCCTCCAAAGTCCAACTTCCATTAATGTGAGTCATGATGAAGGGCCCTAAAGTCTCGATTCATTAATTGTAAGACATCATGAAGGGCCACCAAAGTCCAAGCAATCAATACAAGCCATTAATTAGGCTTTTTGAACAAGCTTCATTCTTGGCCATTCATTTCCAACTTGAGCTTCAAGTTTTGACTTTTCTAGAATCATCCAATTCTAAGCTTGTTTCTCTTTTTCGGTTTCCCCCTGATCTGACCTCCAATCAAAGCATAAAATATCTCATTTGAAAGCTTAGAACATATTCTTTAAATCATCAGAAGACACCAAGTCAAAATTCCAACGCTCTCGTATATAAAATGCTAAATCTTTGAAATATGACAAAACCAGACAGTTTTGTACTGTTCACGAAATCGGACTTGAAAACATAGTAAATGGACTTAAAAAATTCTCAAATTTGAATATGTCATAAACAAGGCCTTAATAAAAATTTCTCATGAAGAACACAAATTAGGAATCTTTCCATAAACACCATTTTTAGTAGCTCAAATACAGACTAAAAGCAGTTCGCTGAAACAGGACTCTGGTCTCTCAAATTAAGCTCTGTTCAGAATCCAAATCATCTTGGAAAATTCCCAAATTTATGTAAGTTATAGTAAAGGACATTCTCAACAACTTTTGCGAAGGAAAATTTTCCAAAATCGGCGCAGAAAAGCTCATAGAAAATCAAGATAGTGTAAACATCACCGAAATACCCATTCTGGGCAGTTTCACATGGTCCGAAAATCAGGCCATCGTACCACTCATGTCAACTCCAAAAATTCTGAAATTAATTTATGTAAAACTTCAAGATGTTTGGAACAACTTTCAATAAGGAAGTGCTTGGAAATTCAGATCACAAAAGTCTCCCTAAAAATAACAAAACGAAGGGGTACACAGAATCCAAAACTGGGTTTTCCAAAACAAGAGTAAAAATTTAGTTCCAATTGGAAAACCACCAAACTTAAACCATAGCCAATTCCCAGGGATTGAAATTGAGAATATCACAATTTACTTGCAGCTTCCCAGGTGCAAAAAACGGGATGTGACAGTAAGTCCAAATGAAAAGTTTATTTTCATGGGGAATAGAGTCAAAGCTTCAATTGAAGCCATTGGAACGTACCATTTGATTTTGGACATTGGACATCATTTAGATCTTTTTCAAACTTTTTATGTTCCCTCTGTTTCTCGAAATTTAGTTTCATTATCGAAACTTAATACAGTTAGATATTCTTTTAAGTTTCGAAATGGACGTTTCAATTTATTTAAACATAATCATTTTATTGGTTCTGGTGAGCTTTGTGATGGTTTGTACAAATTAAAACTTGATAATTTATTTGCTAAGATTCCATTGACCCTGCATCATAATGTTGGTTCGAAACGTGGCGTAGTGGTTGAAAGTTCAGGTTTCTTGTGGCATAAACGTTTGGGTCATAAACTTGATAATGTTTGGGTCAGCTTTCTCCATGTTCCTCATCGTAGGTGAAGTTGGTCACCATGTTGGGTCTATTTACACCCTTCCACCTCCATTTTTCACTTTATCTGCTCCAAACATGGCATCCAACTTTCCTTTCTTTTCTCATGCCTCACTTTCTATGTTCTTAAATCATCTCGATGACCTTCAATCCTATGAGACAAGAGGCCGTATTATGGACTATGATACTAACAGCGATCACATTATACTAAATCCTTATCTTAAATCCATTCTAGCCCCTCCTATGTTCACTAAATGTTTCCCTCGCCATTATCAAGAGATTCTTCCCATTAACAGTGGCTGTATTCATGCTCATGCTTGGCTGACCTCCAATTGTAGGTTTAATTCTTATCCCAGTTTTGACAGGAGATTTTTCCAATGGTATAAACGTTTGCAGAATGTAATAAAGTCCAAATGGCAATCAACTTGAATTGACACAGCTCTAATGTTCTGTTGCATGTCTATCAATCCAATGGAGTATGGTCTCATTGGCAGTCTCCGTACCTTTTGGTCACCTTTTTTGCATTGTTTTTTTCTTCTTTGTGATCCAGTAACCATCACTCTTTTGGATATTTGGGCCTTAACAGGTCTTTCACCTTTTGTCGAGTTCCGGGGTCAGGAGGTCCTTGAATGCTTGCCTTTTCAGAACTCAACCTCTCTTAACCTTTCCTATGATGAATTTATGGACCAATTTGCTAAGTCTGAAGGAGAAATTCATTCCGACGAGCGTGTTGCATTCTTCTATGTTGGTTTTCACAGTACATCTTTTGCACACCAACCTTATCAGTTTCTTCTGAGTTCCTCGATATTGCTCACATGCTCTCTCATGGTCTTGATGTTGGTCTCGGTCGAATTGCTCTTGCTGTTCTTTATCGATCCCTTATAGATGCTCAAACCTCTCTTTCCAATGCACATCCTGATCCTTTCTTTGCTCCTTTATGGATGGTGCACAGGTGATTACGTACGTACTTTCCTGATCTCTTCTTTGATGTAAGAATATCTCATGTTCATTGGTCTGAGACTGACCTCCCTCCTATCGAAAAGGAATTTGGTCTTTGGAGACTCTGTCGTCCTCTTTATTATCCTTTAATAGGAACTTCCTTTTTTGAAGGTTTCCTTCAACATTTGCTTTCGTCAAGGAACTTTGTCTTCTATAGAGTCTGCGTCGATGTTCTTGAGGTTAACCCTTCCTATGATAAACCCGATACCTGTATTTTCTGGAAAAGCATTCACATCCCTTGCGATCTAATTGTGAACTTCTCGATCAAAAGCCAGTTTTTTCTAGGGTTTGAGGTATACAATCCACACTAATGTTCTCGTCAATTCGGTCTCACTCAAGGCATTTCGACTCCTATTGTTTACTCCATGAAATATCCTTTCTCTCATACCAGTAGTCGTTATTTCATCAATGAAGGAAGTATTTCTTGCTGCAATGAAATTACTTGTACCATTCTTGGACAATTTAACTATATACATTTTGTCAGAGAACCGCATAACACTGATGCCTTTAATGAATGGTGGGTTGAATATCAAGCATGTCTTCTCCTTGCACGTCGATATAGTGATGTCCAAAGTCACCCATTGTCTTCCTGGACTAAATCACCCATTCGAGAGGCCTTGTGATCTATCATCCAATTACGATGATCTTTCCTCAGAATCAAAATATTCATCTGATGAAGGTATCGCCTTTGGCAACCAACCCATGTAGGATTCATTTCTTATTTACTTTAAACTTCATCTTCTATTGTTTTTTGTCTTACAGACATGAGTGTTACTTCTCGTAAAAGGAAAGTTAAGACTTATATTGGCACTTCTGTTGAGGTCTATTCTTCAACTTATATCTCAGTTTCTGATAACAGCCCATCTCCATCGAGGCAAACTTTTGGTAAACTGTCCCTTTCTCGGGGAAATGACGAGTTTCAATCCAAATGGATTCGAGTTTTCCATTTATTGTCACATGGTTTAGCTTGTATTTCTAATGATGTTTCTATGGAGATAGAAATTAAATCTCTTCTGACCGAGTTATCCAGTTTACCTTGTCCTTTAGATTGTCTAGCTATGGAGTACGTTGTCGAAGAGATGGCTCAATCTTTTAACTTAGCTTTGACATCTTATAAGTTTTGACAAGATCGTATCGATACCTTCGACCAAATGGAAAAGTCATATCTGAGCAGGCAAGAGGATCTGGAGCAAACACGTGTTGTCCTTGCGCGTTATCAAGCAGTTGATGATGTTCCACTATAGCATTTGGCTGATCAACTTAAACAGGTAGAACTATTGGAGATCGAATGCAGGATTATGGAAGATCAACTTCAAGAGATCACCTCTGAAAAAAATCAATTCTTCGAGGCCAATTGTGATCTAGAAATATGCTTACGCAACTTCTATCTAGGAATTGAGCAGCATTTCATGTAACCATAGGTCCAGCTTGCCCTGTAAATACTATATGTATATATTAGGGTCTTTGTTTTATTCACGTCCAAGTGTACTCCTCGTCCTTGAATATATGCACTTTCCCTTTCACTAAACATGCTTGATCAAAGAATTTTATTTCTTTTCTGGCAATCTTTGTCCAAATGGCATTGTGCCAATTTCAAACGTTCAAAATCAATTTCTTACATCAAAAGTGCTTAAATTTATAGCTGGTCATAATTACCCATCTCCCTGGCGGATGGAGCATATAATTGTAGCCCTTCACATTCCTGTACTTGGCAAGTATGTATCTTAAATATCCATTAATTCTGATAAGTTGCACCTATCCTTTCCTCATAAAAACCACCGACGGGTTTGCTGCATGCGATTTCCCGTACTTCCATTATGTCGTTTCATTCTCTTTAATATCAATAATGTCCTCACACATCCTTATTTTCGTCTGTTCAAAGAACCTGTCAATTACATCTATTTCCCATTTTGCTTGATTTTCGCACGACCATTTTCATGTCTTTGGGTCTTGATTCACTATACCAACCTTTTCTTGGATAAACTGCCGGCGGACATGATCCCTTATATGAATCCATCTTGTCGTTTCATTTCTACCAGCATTAATAACTCCTCGCGACATGTCCTTTGTAACATCCCGAAATTCGACTCAATTTTCCGGAATGAATAAAACGAGCCTTATTTTTTTTTTGTTAAGGTAAGAAAATAAAACGAGTCTTATTTATTATTTCATTTTCGTAAGTCTCGCTCAGAGCTGATCACTCTCGGGATACTGACCAAATAGGAAGGACTAACTAGGAATAGGTACGTAGACCAGGGACCCGATCGTGAATTGAGCACTGATTTCAAGAAACGACGAGGGAATATTTTAGGCCAATGTGGACCGATCCTCGGAAAATAACGGACTCGGTTTGGCCAAGGCCAACGATGTATGATCGGATAGCAGGTGATTCTGCAAGACCAGGATTGCACGTGGCCAACCAGTCCCGAACTTAAATCGGACGATCGTGATCTCCGGAACTAGTGATAATTCCTCTCGTTCTCTCAAAAATCAAGACCCTCATGACTCGGATAACCCTAGGTCGATACGTATAATTCTTAAACGATGGCCCGTTAGTGAGAGATTCGAAAATTCGAAATTCGATAAGTTTGATCGTGAAATTAGATCCGGACTTCGAGACCGATTTTCGGGGGTTTACAAGATGGTTTTCGCAAATACGACGTCAAATTATGTGGGCCATTTGTGTATGGAGTTGGCTCGGTCGAAAAACGACAATGCGACTCGGAATCGGAGAGAAATGACGAAGTTGCCCCTAAGCCCAATAGTGTTCCGAATTTTGAGTGGATATTTGGAGGTTTTATTTATTGGGCATTTATGAGGAAAAGCCTAATTAATTAATTTGTGGATTGGACTAAAATGCCCATCACTTCCAACTCTCTCTCTTCATCTAACTCTCCTTCAAGCCGAGACTCTTCCTCTCCATCCCTAACGTCGGTTACGCCTTGCTGCCATTAGTAGCCATCACCATCACATCAACGCCTCCCTCTCTCTCTTCTTGCCTCTCCGTCTCTCCCCCTTCTCGGCCGTATGGAGGACGACCGCCGTTCACTGTCGGAGTCGCCACGCCACCGTGAGCCGCCGCCAGTGAGAGCCGAGGACCGCCGCTCGCCGCTCGCCGTCGCCCTTTGGGATCATGCCGCCGATTAAATCGTTTACCGGTGATTGGCCGCCGTTCCTCGTCGTCCCGAGCTTGGATTAAGCGAGTGAAAATCCTAACCCTTAATTAGGATTATGTGCACTTTGGACAAGCTTTAGGGGTTAATTAGTGGGGGCTGATTTGGGCTGATATTATGGTAATTTTAAGGGCCTAAGGTGATGATTTAGGGATGGTTTTAAGGCTCTGGAGACTTGGTTTAGAGGTTGTATGAGTTGGATTTGCTTAATGGTGCAAGTTACTGATTCTTGTATTACTGATTTTACTGTACCTCTGCACTTTATTATTTTTTTGTGATCATTTTAGGCCGAATCTGAAGAAGTGTTCTGCATGAAAATTGTTCCCAATATCTTTAAGTATAACATAATTTAATTTTGGAATTTTTGGAAATCATTTGAGGCCATTCGGAAGTCCATTTTTGAACCGAAATGGGTCTGCCCGAGTTACTGTGCACCCGACCTTCGGGTCTGTTCGAATTTTTATAAATTTTTTCAGGCCTATTTTCAAAACACGTCCTTCACAAAAATTGTTGAGGACAGTTGTGGCTATAACATATAAAAGTTTCAATGTTTTCCAAAGTGATTTGGGTACTAGATGAGTTACATTTTGATGGTCAGGTGGCCTGACCGGACGGGTTGATTTTTGTCTGACTTCAAGTGACAAAACGGGGTGTTTACCGAGATGTTTTGTACTGGGTTAGAACTGGGTTTCGAGCTCTTCATGAAAAATGTTTACCGAGATGTTTTGTACAACATATCCAAATGTTAGAATTTTTGGACTTGATTTACTATTTATTTCAAATGGATTTCGGTCACTGTGCAACAGCCCAGTTTGGACCCGATTTTGTATATTCCCGGTTTTCTCTCTCTCGGACCGATTAGTGGCTGTCCATTGAGGTTTAATTGGGCATTGTACGGCCAATATGTGGTTAGTTTGTAAATTGCCATGTATGAATGGTTGGGCCATGTAGTGGCTGATTTGGGTACAAATTGTGCTGATTGTGTTAAATTTTGCGGTGCCTCGTTTGAGCAACTCGATGGTTGAATGGTACTTTGTCGTGCTCAATTGTTTAATGCCATGCCGCCTAATTTCGTGTTCGAACAATGCGGTGTGTGATTGGCCAATCATTGATGTGAATGTTTATTGCCCAAGTGCGTAAATTATGTTTTGGGCCACATGGTACTAGTCGGCCAAGTGCGCATGTTATGCGAATAAGTATGGACAATTGATTGGCTATTTGAGCACGTTGATTTGGCATGTTTGTTGAAATGCAGTGCTGAAATTGAATGCTCATGTTGCATTGTACAACATTGCATGGCCACGCATTGTGTATGCCGAGAATGGGGCATGAGATGAGATTGTGCAAGAATGCGTGTCTAACATGACCATGTGATCACCTAATTACCCGATGTGTTTTACGCTGGGTTCAGATAAAAAAAAATTGGCAATGTGCCGTGTGATCATTTAAGTCCTTCGGGTCGGGGCCTTCGGGTCGTGCTGTCCTCATGCACTTTGTAGCAGGACGATGCCCGATTCATCCGGAAGACGACCAACCTGTACACGGGCTCTGGTTCGTAAAGAGATCGGTGTTGGGCCTCATGCACTTTGTAGCAGGCTAGAGACACTGGGCCAGGGGCATTTTTACGCTGGCCACGAAATGTTGTGATTGGCCTTCGGGTCGGGCTTTCGAGTCATGGTCTTCGGATCGGGTCTTCGGACCGAGCCTTCGGGTCGAATTAATGGATAAATGATTACGTGTGATGCATAGTGTCTGTTTATGTGACGGAATCTGCTGGGTATGATATGAGAGGTATCTAAGTGGATTCTATTCTATAATCGAAACACGCGCGAAATCCTATGCCTGAATAACATTTGAGCGAAATTATATGCATAGCATGACAGTGGCATTTGTATGCATAATTATGCATGAGCCAGAGTGCGAGTATGTGAGACTCGATGAAAAGCATGTGGTACGAACACTGAAGAGTATGAGCATACGCGTGATGTACGTGTAAATGAAGTGTTCGTGTGTAGATTTGATTATTCTATTAAAATGATTAACCTGCAGGGTCAGCAAGGTAAGTGATCCGGACTCTAAGGCCTAGGTCATTTGATTGACATTAGTGATTCGTTGTTGTGTTGATTTGCTTGTCGAGATGTGCATGTTAGCCTAGTTTCGGTTTAGGAGGCCTACTCACTGAGAGTCGTCTCACGGTTTTTGTAACCCAACCTTTCAGACCCTCGCCCGTGACGATGCTGGATGCTCCAGTGCGTTTTATGATCCCTTTTGAATTAGAGCATACTATGTCCATACACCCCATAGGGAATGGGGAAATATAGATAAGACATTGTTCCCTAATAGGTGTAGATGTGGATACGACACATTCTGAGACCCATGAGTATGTAGCGTGATGCTTCCGCAATCGTTTTGGAGTCGAGTATGGACCTCTCCGTTCTATGGATGTCCCGTTTAACGTGGGGGCGAACTGGATCTACAGTGTCCGGATGGCGACGTTATGGATTCAGACCTGGGTTTGGAATGGAGCATGGGTATGGGTTCCAATGGTGCATTCGAGGCAGTCGAGGATGAGGTATTAGGAGGAGTAGACTATGAGCCATTAGTGGTGGACCCGGTCTTGGAGTCGATGGATGTTGATGAAGCTGAGCCGATGGATACCGTGGAGTCCGAGAAGGAGAGTTCCAGAGAGGACTCAGAGTTACCAGAGAGTTCATCAGAGTCTGCCGGTTCTGATCCAAACTGGGCGCCCTAGACTAGACCTTGGCCATGTTTTATGAGGGTAAACACTTTTTGATTTACAACCCTCCTTTCTTTTTGTAGTTGACCCTCCTAGCCACTTACCCCTTTATGACTAATGGTAGCGGTTGACTATGCTCTATTGTTGCACCCCTCCTTTTTCTTACTGTTTAAATGGATATTGTAAGAATGTTTCTAATGGTTTTATAGATGTGTAAATTGTCTATAGTTTTCCGTTGTGCTGCCCCCTGGTTCTCATACTTATTTTGTCCGGGTGTTGTATTTATTCTTTTGTCACTTCTGTTTGTGCTATGATTGTGTGATTGGGTTTTTGGGTCGGCGACGCATTCCTAGGACGTCACACCATACCGACATATTAGAGATATGTTGCATGCATGGAGTTCGGGGCGTGACATCCCCCCTTGTTGAATTGGCATAAGAACAAGGTTAGCTCGATCCGATTAGGTCGAAGCCTGGAGTGATAAGGAGCGATGAGACCATGGGTAGCCAATAGGGTGACCTCGTGTGCTACGTGTATCTCCTGACAGTGTGTGATGATTTGGCGTGTGTGAATATGACCCATAATGTGCAAGTGCGACAGGACCCGAGCTGAGTACATAAATCCCTTAAGTGATGTATTGAGAAATTCTTGTTAGGCCGCATGCTGGTTGTTTGATTGTTGTTTTGAGACCTGCCTAGGACTTAGACTGAGATAGATTGGTTTAAGTCTTTAATTCCTTAATGGAATTACAACAGGTAGTTGAGCAATTAAAGTCGTCAAGATGAGTAAGAGAAGAGGAAAAGAGCCTCAGAATCAGCCTAATGAGGGAGTCCATGAGGCAAGGGACCCTAGATTCGACGAAGTTATAGAGTCCATGCGCGAGATGGGACATATCTTTGGATTGCAAGCGCAGGAAAGAGCCATTGCTAATGCTCAGGCCATTGAAGCCGCAACAATTGCTAGGAATGGAGGGAATCAAGCCCAGCAAGGACAGGCTCATCCTTTAGGGGTTAGGCAGATGCCCCAGTTAGTAGAGCAATTCATGAAACTGAAACCGTCTAAGTTTCATGGTAGAAGTGACCCCGAGACCGCGCCTAGATGGATGGAAGAACTGGAGAAGACTTTTAAGGTTTTGGGATGTAATGATGAAGAGAAGGTAACATTGGTAGTGTATCAGTTGCAAGATGGTGCCAATGACTGGTGGAACGCCATTGAAGGTAGACTATTCCCGGAAGGAACGGCCCCTACTTGGATGGTATTCGTGGAGAATTTCTATGAGAAGTATTTCTTGGAGAATGCTCGGGAGAAGAAGTTAATGGAATTTATACGGTTGCACAAAGGCAAAATGATCGTGGACCAATATGAAGCAGAATTTGCAAGACTGGCGAAATTTGCACCGATGATGGTTGTGAATCCGAGGGATAGGGCTCGAAGATTTCGGGACGGTCTGAAGCTGGATCTTCGGAGCCAAATTCTGTCGCACGACATTAAGGAATATGGAGAAATATTTAGGCGGGCCCAGATAATTGAGCGAGATCAGCAGGAAAGGGCAGCCACTTCTGGATCGCGGTTTGTCCAAGGCAAGGATAATCGTCGTTTGGGGAAGAAGCCTGTGACAGGCAACCGACGATTTATTCCCCATGTTAGGTGGAATATTGGAAAGCCAAGTAGTCAGACAGGAAGAGTTGGAGCATGCTTCAAGTGTGGGAGCACGGAACATCATATTCGCAATTGCCACAGGTGCGTCCCTCAGGACCACTTATGGCACCTCAGCAACAAACAGCCCCGAGCAAGAAACCAAGCCGGGAATCCCCCACTGGCTAATCAGGAGCGACCGCCCGTTCAAGGAAGGATCTATGCAGTGGCGCGTGGAGAAGCGGAGGATGCACCGAGCGTAGTCACAGGTACAATTTCCCTGTGTGGTCACGTCGCTTACACATTATTTGATTTGAGGGCAACCCATTCATTCATTTCAGAACAGTTTGTTAAGTTGATTGGTTTAGAACCGGTATTACTTGAGAATATGCTTTGCGTGACGACGCCAATGAATGATAGGGTGCTAGTCTCTTTTGGATGCCCTAGTTGCAAAGTAACTATCGGCGGTAAGGAAAAGAGTATCGACTTGGCAGTTCTGGCCATGTTCGATTTTGATGTGATCATAGGGATGGACTGATTAGTCTGGCAGAAGGCTGTATTGGACTGTAGCAATAGGACAATCCGATTTAGTCCAGATGGACCTCCTAGTTTTGAGTTCCAGGAAAATCAAGGAGGAACCTCGATTCCTTGGATATCTTCTTTAGAAGTGAGTAAGTTGTTGGATGATGGGTGTGAAGGATATTTGGTGAATGTTATGGACCCAACAGTGGTGGAGCCTAGATTGGAAGATATACCCATAGTATGCAATTTCCTCAAAGTTTTTCCTCCGGAATTGCCGGGATTATCGCCCGAGCGACAAGTGGAGTTTATTATTGAATTGACACCCAGAACTGGACCAATATCGAAGGCGCCATATCGAATCTCCCTAACGGAATTGAAGGAGTTAAAGGTTCAGATGCAAGAATTGTTGGACAAGGTTTTTATCCGCCCCAGTGCATCTCCGTGGAGAGTGCCAGTCCTGTTTGTGAGGAAGAAGGACGGGGCGTTAAGGCTATGTATAGATTACCGTCAATTGAACCAAGTGACAGTGAATAATAAATACCCTCTTCCAAGGATTGATGACTTGTTCAATCAGCTGCAAGGAGCCTCGATGTTCTCCAAAATAGATTTGAGGACTGGCTACCATCAATTGAGAATCAAGAAGGAGGATATTCCTAAGACTGCTTTTCAAACAAGATATGGACATTACGAGTTCACTATGATGCCCTTTGAACTGACAAATGCCCCAACCGCCTTCATGGACTTGATGAACAGAGTGTTTAGAGAATTTCTAGATCAGTTCGTCATAGTATTTATCGATGATATCTTAGTGTATTCGAAAAGTCCCGAGGAGCATGAAGTACACTTGACTAAAGTGCTATGGACCTTAAGAGAACACACACTGTATGCCAAGTTCAGCAAGTACAAGTTTTGGCTCAACCAAGTAGGATTTCTCAGGCATATTATTTCTGGAGATGGAATTTCCGTGGACCCAACTAAGATTGAAGCAGTAACGAAGTGGCCTAGGCTAACATCTGTAATAGAAATGCGGAGTTTTCTCGGTTTGGCTGGCTATTACAGGCGATTCGTGGAAGGATTTTCATCAATAGCCATGCCCTTGACTAGATTGCTGAATAAGGAAACGAAGTACGTTTGGAATGATAAGTGCGAAAGAAGTTTTCAAAAGTTGAAGCATAGACTGACGACAGCACCGGTTTTACCCATTCCGTTCGGGCCAGGAGGATTCGAGATTTACAGTGATGCTTCGTTAAGAGGGCTCGGATGTGTACTTATGCAACATGGGAAAGTGGTAGCATATGTGTCGCGCCAATTGAGACCACATGAGATGAATTACCCAACGCATGACCTGGAGCTGGCAGCGATTGTCTTTGCACTTAAGATTTGGAGGCAGTACTTGTATGGAGAGAAGTTCCAAATTTATATGGACCACCAAAGCCTCAAGTTCCTATTCTTGCAGAAAGAGTTAAATATGAGGCAGCGCCGATGGATGGAACTGTTGAAGGACTACGACTGCAACATTTTGTATCATCCGAGAAAGGCAAATAGAGTCGCAGATGCCTTAAGTCGCAAGTCGAGCATGGCTCATCTGTTGGTTAAGGAGTGGACATTACTGGAAAGGCTCAGAGATTCAGAGTTTAAGCTTGAAGTAAGCCGAGTGTCCAACCTATTCGTGGCACTAAGAATCGAAACAGAGATTCAGGTCAAGATCAAGGAACTTCAGTCTACAGACCCCGAGATCCAAAAGATTATAGATATGGATGCGGCGTAAAGGAAGTCTGACTTCCAAGTGTCAGAGGATGGGACTCTAAAATTTCGTGGACGACTATGCGTTCTGGATGACGAAGGACTCAAGGAAGAGATTTTGAGCGAAGCTCATCGTAGTCAGTATAGCATCCACCCGAGTAGTACAAAGATGTATCAGAATCTGCGTCAACATTGTTGGTGGAATGACACGAAGAAGGATGTGGCCAAGCATGTAGCCAAGTGTCTGACGTGCCAACAAGTAAAGGCACAACATTGCAAACCAAGTGGATTGTTGCGACCGTTGAAAATTCCGGAGTAGAAATGGGAACACATTACGATGGATTTTGTGATGGGTTTACCGCGAAGCCAGAGAGGACATGACTCGATATGGGTTATAGTGGATCGCCTGACAAAGTCTGCGTACTTCTTAGCGGTAAGAAAGGACCTTGAATTGGAAAGGTATACAGAATTGTATGTGCAGCAAATAGTGCGTCTTCACGGAGTACCGGTGACTATCACCTCAGATCGCGATCCAAGATTTACGGCCAACTTTTGGAAAATTCTACAAACGACCTTAGGTACAAGGTTGCAATTCAGTATGGCCTATCACCTGCAAACAGACTGGATTTGTTACAAGGACTCTAGAGGATATATTAAGAGCTTGCATACTGGATTTCCAAGGCAAATGGGAAGAGCAGCTACATTTAATGGAGTTTGCCTATAACAATAGCTATTAGCAAAGCATTCAGATGGCCCCGTCCGAAGCCTTGTATGGTAGAGCGTGTAGGACGTCACTGTGCTGGACGAAATTGGTGAGCGAAGTATCGCAGGTCCCGAGCTGGTATAACAGACGGTAGATGTAGTGGAGGTTATCCGGGATAGACTGAGAACTGCTCAGAGTCGCCAAAAGAGTTAAGCCGACAAGAGACGAAGACCCTTGGAGTTTCAGGTAGGAGACCATGTTTTCCTCAAAGTATCGCCAATGAAATGACTATCCCAATTCGGCAAGAAATGAAAGCTCAGTCCAAGGTACGTCGGACCATTTGAAATCTTAGAAAAGATCGGGGATATGGCATACCGACTAGCCTTGCCTCCCAACCTATCCCAGGTGCACAATGTCTTCCACGTGACAATGTTGAGGAAATATGAACCAGACCCGACTCACGTCTTAAGATACGAGAAAGCAGACGTGGACGACAAAGTGTCATATGTGGAAAAACCGGTCAGAATCGAGGACAGAAAAGACCGTGTGCTGAGGAACAAGACAATCCCAATGGTCAAGGTTGTTTGGGAGCACTATGGAATAGAAGGCGCCACTTAGGAAAGTGAAGAGACCATGTGACATCAACACCCCCAGCTGTTCGAGTAGATTAGTATGGGTTGCAAATTTTGAGGACAAAATTTTGTAAGGGGGGAAGAATTGTAACATCACGAAATTCGACTCAATTTCTAAAATGAATAAAACGAGTCTTATTTATTAATTCATTTTCGTAAGTCTCACCCAGAGCTGATCACTCTCGGGATACTAACCAAATGGGAAGGACTAATTAGGAATAGGTACGTGGACCAGGGAACCGATCGTGAATTGAGCACTGATTTCGAGAAATGACGAGGGAATATTTTGGGCCAATGTGGACCGATCCTCAGAAAATAACGGACTCGGTTTGGCCAAGGCCAATGATGTATGATCGGATAGCAGGTGATTCTGCAAGATCGGGATTGCACGTGGCCAACCAGTCCCAAACTTAAACCGGACGATCGTGATCTCCGGAACTAGTGATAATTCCTCCCGTTCTCTCAAAAATCAAGACCCTCATGACTCGGATAACCTAGGTCGATACGCGTAATTCCTAAACGACCGCCCATTAGTGAGAGATTCGAAAATTTGAAATTCGATAAGTTTGATCGTGAAATTAAATCCGGACTTCGAGATCGATTTTTGGGGGTTTACAAAATGGTTTTCGTAAATACAACGTCAAATTATGTTGGCCATTTGTGTATGGAGTTGGCTCGGTCGAAAAACGACAATGCGACTCGGAATCGGAGAGAAATGACGAAGTTGCCCCTAAGCCCAAATAGTGTTCCGAATTTTGAGTGGATTTTTGGAGGTTTTATTTATTGGGCAATTATGAGGAAAAGTCAAATTAATTAATTTGTGGATTGGACTAAAATGCCCATCACTTCCAACTCTCTCTCTATCTCTCTGTCTTCATCTAACTCTCCTTCAAGTTGAGACTCTTCCTCTCCCTCCCTAACGTCGGTTACGCCCTGCTGCCATTAGTAGCCATCACCATCACATCAACGCCTCCCTCTCTCTCTCTCCTTGCCTCTCCATCTCTCCCCCTTCTCGGCCGTGTGGAGGAGGACCGTCGTTCACCACCGAAGCCGCCGCCCGTGAGAGCCGAGGACCACCGCTCGCTGCTCGCCGTCGCCCTTTGGGATCGTGCCGCCGATTAAATCATGTAGCGGTGATTGGCCACCGTTCCTCGTCGTCCCGAGCTTGGATTGAGTGAGTGGAAATCCTAACCCTTAATTAGGATTATGTGCACTTTGGACAAGTTTTAGGGGTTAATTAGTGGGGGCTGATTTGGGCTGATGTTGTGGTGATTTTAAGGGCCTAAAGTGATGATTTAGGGATGGTTTCAAGGCTGTGGAGACTTGGTTTAGAGGTTATATGAGTTGGATTTGTTTAATGGTGCAAGTTACTGATTCTCGGATTACTGATTTTACTGTACCTCTGCGCTTTGTTTTTTTTTTGTGTGATCATTTTGGGCCAAATCTGAAGAAGTATTCTGAATAAAAATTGTTCCCAATATCTTTAAGTATAACATACTTTAATTTGAGAATTTTTGGAAATCATTTGAGGCCATTCGGAAGTCCATTTTTGGACCGTAATGGGTTTGCCCGAGTTACTGTGCACCCGACCTTTGGGTCTGTTCGGATTTTTATAAATTTTTCCACTCCTATTTTCAAAGTACTTCCTTCACAAAAATTGTTGACGACAGTTGTGGATATAACATATAAAAATTTCAATGTTTTCCAAAGTGATTTGGATACTCGATGAGATACATTTTGATGGTCAGGTGGCCTGACCGGATGGGTTGATTTTTGTCTGATTTCAAGTGACAAAACGAGGTGTTTACAGTTAGAACTGAGTTTCGAGTTCTCATGAAAAATGTTCACCGAGATGTTTTCTACAACATATCCAAATTTCATAATTTTTAGAATTGATTTACTATTTATTTCAAATGGATTTCGATCACTATACAACAGCCCAGTTTGGACCCGATTTTGTATATTCCCAGTTTTCTCTCTCTCGGACCGATTAGTGGCTGTCCATTGAGGTTTAATTGGTCCTTTGTACGGCTAATGTGTGGTTAGTTCGTAAATTGTCATGTGTGAATGGTTGGGCCATGTAGTGGCTGATTTGGATACAAATTGTGCTGATTGTATTAAATTTTGCAGTGTCTCGTTTGAACAACTCGGTGGTTGAATGGTACTTGTCGCGACCTAAAAAATTTTTATTTTTCGGGCTAATGGATTATTAAGACTAATCTTAACTCGGGCCCTCCTAAGCCCTACCAATTCGCAACTTAGGATTTAAGTCTTTAACGTGCAAATATTTTCATGCTTGGAGTCGCCACTAATCAATTTGTGGTAGGCTGATTAGAAACCTAAATAAAATATAGGGAGATATGTTTTATTCCTACGAACCAGAGATTTTAAGCTCGGGGACTTGATTACGCTAGATCTAGTCTAACGCCCTTTCGGTACCTTTTCTTTTCAAAAATATTTTGGCAGGCAGTTTGCATTGTTAAATAAATTGCAAGTTTGGAAGAATGACTTACCTCGAACCAACGCAAGCGTCTGCATTGTTAGCTAAAAAATCACATCGACAATCCTAATATGATTTCTAATTAACAAGCAATTCACTCAATATTTTTTTGATTTTCGCTTATTTAAATGAAAACTAACCTATATGTAATGACGTTCAAAAATGACATGCGAATTAATGCAACCAAGCATGCAAACTATATGACATGCGACAACGTGACTTAATTTTAATGACGAGCAAATGATTTATTTTTGGTATTTTTTAATCAATGAAATTCGGAATAAAAAATATGCCTAAAATAAAATGCAACCTAATGACTTAACATATCCTAACATGATTTCTTTTTTGGGATTTTTGTTAAAATTCGAAATAATAAATTACTTAAATTAAGAATGCAATCTATCTTAATCTACCATAAAACAATTCTTTTTTTTTTGGGGTTTTCATCAAAATTCGAAATAATAAAATAACCTAAATAATCTATTAAGATTAGAATATTACTTAATTTAAACTAGGAAATAGATCATCTCAAGTCCTAATTTAAATTAAATAACTACTCTATCTTCTAGATATATTTAGGATTCCTAGACATGCAAAAAACTCTAATTCAAATCTAATTGATATTTTTTTTGAATTTTCTGTTTATTTGAAAAAGGAAACCAATTAAATAAACAAGGATAGCAACCATATTCAAACCGTCCACGCAATCCGCTAGATTTGTTTCAAACTCGGATTAGGCACAAAAATCGAACTATCGGTCATATCTATAGGGTTATAGATATTGACGGAAAGTCGATCATTCGAATTTGGAAAGCAGATAAAAATCATTATCGTATCCAAGTGGTTATGGATAGTATAATAATTTTCCGTATTGCCGCGTATCGTACCTTAGAGATAAGGTCGTATAGTCGTCCAAATATATTGCTAAATTAGGAAATTTTCCTAATTTTGAATATTTTAAAATATCGCGGATATATCGAACATTATCCTAAGATATTTGGTAAACCAACGAAGAATATCCACGAAATATTCAAACACCCAAATTATGAAATTAAATATTCTGAAAAAATATCGGATAATGTCCAATTACCTAATTTGCAGATAATCTCCAAATTCGAATTGATCGGGATCGAGTCTGCGGATCGGCAATGCGTCGGGAGCGTTGACGGCTTGCGGCGGTGACACGACGGTACAGGCGTCAAGGGCAGCGGCTTGCGGCGCATCATGGTGGGGACAGCAGAGCGGCGGGCATCTCCGGGCAGCGGTGCGGCGAGATTGACACGTAACTCAGCTTGCGACGCCGGAGGTGCTACGGATGGAAATCGCCGAGGATGGAAATTGGTGACATTGCCGCGACACACGGAACCAGAGAGCCAATTTACATGTGCAAGGATGGTAAGAACGCTGGTGCTAGCGTGCGCAAAGGAAGATTACTTCTCTGAACTGTATTCTTCTCTTCGTAAACGTGTATTGCCCCCTTGTAATGGCCCCACCTCGATTGTAACACTCTTGTGAAGAAGTCTGGGCTTTTGGAAGCTTTCTCTTTCGTCCCCCCTCTGACTTCTCTGATTGTATGGAATTGAATTTTTTGCTTTTGCTCACTCTTCCGTTCTTTCTCTTGTCGTTTCCTCTGCAGGTCTTCGTGGAAAACCAGTAGTAACAACTCGAGAGCGTGGACCCTTCTCTTTTGCGTGTGTTTCTCACGGTGAGATCTTCAAGGCTGTGGGGGCTTCGGTGAAGATGGAAGGACGTGGCATGGGCCAGCGAATGGCAAAGCAACAACACTCGCGGGTCTTGCGTGATGATGGTGGTGCTGTGCGGCGGCACGAGGAAACGATGCGACCGGCGGTGACGATGTAGCGACACCGATCTCCCTCTCTCTCTCTCTCTCACTCTTGCTCCTGTTCGGTGGAGACCACTCTTGGCCTCTTCTTCAATGTGTGAGACGCCAATCAAGGAAGCTTCAGTCTTGAAGCATGAATATCTGCTCGGTTGAAGAAGTCCAGATGTGGAATTGGAGCATGAAGCGTGAATATTTCATTCTGTGGCCTCCCCTTTGACTTATTCCTCTTGTTCTCCCTTTCTTGTGGCCATGTATCAATCTTTGCGGCCTCCGATTTCTCCGAAAAATCTCTTCCCCGAAAATTATGAGACCGAAAATTCTGAGCCCCCTAAAATCTAACCTAAACATGTTTATATAATGCTAACCTAGGTCAAATAGATGGGCTTACTAATCCTAATGGGCTTAGGCTTGGGCTTAGGTTTAATTAAATTTAAATGGGCTGATTTAACTTGGGCTTCTAATTAATTAAGCACAATGGGCCGAGTTAAGCTCAAATTAAAACAACCGAGCCCGTTCGTCTTGAAATTCTCGGCCCTTGCATTCCCGAGCGAACCGAGTTTTGTTCAATGCAATTTAAGCTCATTCCCCAACGCCAATTTGATGTAAAAAAATGCTATTAAATTAATGAACCTAAACTACATATTATGCAATTTAAATATTTTTGTTTAGAGGTTAAAAATTTAATCCCTAATTTTTTATGCAAATTACATTAAATGTTCGGTAAAATTTAGGTATCAACAGCTGCCCCTCTTTGAAGGTGAGCTCGCAGAGGTTGCATGCAAAGATTAAATGATACCTAAATTTCAACTATGCAAATGCAATGAATGTTGTTTTTTTCGGGATTATGAGTCTCATTTTTTAAATGCATTAAGAAATGATGCATGCTGACGTGAATGGAAAACATACCTGGAATTACTTACCTGACGAAAGCTAGCTAATGCAATTCGAGGCACGACTTTGACTTTGTATGTTGTTTTGGCAAATGTCTAGGCTCAATCCCATAAGTATTGCCTGATAAACTGTTGATGAACTTCGGTGATCTGCAATTAAGTCAAAACACATGAAGAAAGCTCGACGTATCCAATCATCATCTGGATTCGTGAGAACAGTTCCGACCTTTACAAACTACCTATACATCTCCATAGGTGTTTGCAAAGATTTGGCCGCTTCACTTATACCTGCTCATAAGCGAATTGTGGGGGAATTTTTGAAATCAAGAGGATATTCCGACCTTTACATATACCTGCTCATATGCAAAGATTTGGCCGCCTCACTTATAGCTGCTCATAAGTGAACTGCGGGGGAACACCTGGGGTTGAGAGAATATTCCGACCTTTACATATACCTGCTCATATGCAAAGATTTGGCCGCTTCACCTATACCTGCTCATAGGTGAGTAGCGGGGGAACATCCGAGATTGGGAGAATATTCCAACCTTTACGTATACTTGCTCATATGCAAAGATTTGGCGGCTTCACCTATATCTGCTCATAGGTGAATAGCGGGGGAATATCCGGGATTGAGATAATATTTCGACCTTTATAAAATACATATACCTGCTCATATGCAAAGATTTGGCCGCCATGCCTATACCTACTCATAGACATGTAACGGGGGAATCTTCTCGAGATTGTATGAAAATCTGTGATTTGATGAACAAAGGGGCTAGCCCAAGTGTTCAAGGGTTCCTTGACAAAGTACCTGGATATCATCAGAGGTACCTGAAAAGGTTTGATCAATAAACACCTAAACATCATCAAAGGCGTCTAGAGATTGCAACAAAATGATCAAATGGGGGACCTGACAATTGCTCGAACAGGTTAGGGATATAGAGATATACTTACCTTGTGATATCTTCGACTCTCGAGAATGTGTCACCTGCTGGACACGGTTTTAAGCAACATGTAATATGCATTCGCACACATATGCACATGCACTATGAATTCAACTGGTTTTTATGCACGATGATTTTGTCAAATTGGCATTACAAACTCCGTTGGGGAAAAATCATGACAAGACAATCCTAACTCACAAATGGGTGTCTTGAAAATGTCGAATGAGGAACTTCCGATCCGAAAGGGCTTTTCTCTCATTCTCACCAAAAAGGCTGATTTATAGAACCTCTCTATCTCACCATCATCATGTCGACAAGGGTCCGAGTATTCTCGCAAGCGGTACAACCTTACCAATCCAAGATATCTTTACCAGGACTGTAACATGGACTTGGTCAATGGCCTAGCAAAGGGGACTCTTCGAGTCGAGGCTATTGAAAGAAAATACTCCGCTATTGTATCCGGGTTTATAAGTCAAGAACCCTGCAAAATGAGATAGAAATTGACTTGCTTGCACTTCTTCGAGCTAAGCTTATAAACATCTGAAATTCTACGTTAGTTCAAGTGCCCTAATCTGAAGAGACTTTGCAAGGGACGTAACGTAGATAGGCTCATGGGTTGAGAAATGAATGAATCATTTGGCTCAAAATGTATATGATTGGGGTGAATAAGTTGGTGATCATCTCAGCATTGTCACCGCTTTTCTTTTTCACCAGGGATTGATTTTCTTCTCGGTAAATGCTCCATTGGCTTCGAGAGTTCATCACTTGATTCCTTTGAGACTTCTCGACTGGGGATTTTGATATGTCATATCTTGACATTTTCCATTGGGCATTGGCCTTGCTTTACTAGGCACACTGCTTTTTCTTGCCTTTTTTTTGACATTTTTTCTCGACATATATCGCTTACAATGTAAACACTGGTCATCTAATCTGCCTGATTGACTCGTCATTGGAACTTTCAAGGATCTTCATCTCTTATCGGCATTCTGGATGTGCTGCTTGAACAATGACAACTTTTGCCTTGCCCCAGTGTGGGGGATGATCACCAACTGGGTTTATTCGAAACGAATTTGCAGGCTCAATTGGGCTTAGCAAAGGATAAAATGTGTATATGATAGAGAAAGAAATGCTCTTCGTCATCCTAAGGCACTTGAACTTTCGCACAAATTCATCTGAAAAAAGCAACACACGAAGATTGATGCAAGTGAGAGCAAGAAAATTTCTACACATTTTTCACCTTATGTTGTTGGCTCACCTCCAGTTTGCCCCGATGAGGGGTGGTTCTTGACAGAGGTAATTTGAACGAATTTCTCCAACTATTTAGGCTCAAAGAGGCGAAACAAGGGATATCTTGTAGTGTTTAAGGTAGAGAAATAAAATGCCTCTTGTCATTTCGGTCATCGCACCTTTTGCGAGATAACTCTTTACCTTGCAGACATGGAATTTTTTTTAACTCAACTCACTGGGGATTAATGCATGGGACTGTGTATAGGATAGGGTTTGCCTTTCCAACATCCCGATATACCTCATTCGACATACTCAATTCATTCCACATGAGTTATCAAATTGTCTGAATAGACTTCCCTTTTGAAATCAATGATACTGATCAACAAAATAATCATGCAGAAATTAAAGCCAATGCAAACATCTTAACTTGAAATTGATTGAATTCATTTATTGATCAGTGAAATATTTTCAATTCAGAGGTATAAAACCAGATACTGAAAAACTTTCGCTGCAAAATGTCAGGTTTTATCAAGGATAATACATCTTTACAGCATCAGAATTAACAGGATTGGAGAACTCACGACCATCCATCTCTGCGAGAATCAGGGCACCTCCAGAAAGTACCTTCTTAACCACATATGGACCAATGTAGTTTGGAGCAAATTTACCTTCGAGAACAGGAAAGACTGGAAGTACTTTCCTTAAGATTAGACCATTTACCTCGAAGTGTCTTGATGCACTTTTTGATTGAAAGATTTACCTACTCATGCGGCAACTGGATTGGGCGTTTCGTCTCACTCTTGAGAAGAGTTGCCCCTATCTTCACCTCTTTGGTCTCTCCAGAATCACTCCGATTGACGGTGATAGTTCGATCTACCGTCAGGACTTTAGGTCTTTCATGATGTTCTAGATCGCGCTGAATATCTGAGGAATCATCGAGTTCGCCGGCATCATTGGGATCAGGCTTGGCGACGCATAATTTATTGGATTGGACCGTTCCCGTACCCTCATGTGTCGCAAGATTGCCCCTGAAACATAAAGTAATGGATTCAAAAGGACAAACAGGGGTAAATATTGCATTTTTTCCTTTTTGTAAAATTTTTTCTAGTTTTTCTTAACCGTGTTTTTTTTTTAAATTCTTTTCGAAAAAGATTTAAAATGAGGAAGCATGAAGAAGCCCAGGCCTCAGAATTCTCCATGAACTATATATTTTTTTTATCGGTTGGATATCATCACCGGGCTGGTTTGATGTACCTCAACATGCCCTCGAAAAACTGAAAACAAGCTTGTAATTTCATTGATTATTTCGAAATGAATTACATTTATTGAATGGAAATTGCAACAATCAAGTCCTAGAAATGAAAATGGAAAGCAGCACCCGAGACAGGGCAAGTCCTAAAAATCAATAAAAATTCCCGCGCAGGGGAATATGTGAAAAAGTAAAGGTTTTACTCTTGTGGGCCAGTGCCCATTCCTTCTAACGGTCCTTCTTCGATAGCTCCAATGAAGACGTCATCGAACAGGGCAGTGATTTCATCTATAGCATCATCAGAATCTTCTGTCATTTGAGGTGTTGGATCATCCATACCTCCCTATCCGTCAGGGACAATGTCACGGGAATCAACATAGAAGCTCGAGGGTGCTGAGTACTTCACATAATAGTCGAACTTGCCGCTCGGCTGCCCCAGAATGTCTATCACCTCTTTCTCTTCATGAGCTTTAGGCATGATTTCTACGATCTCCTCATCATCGGTCGCGTCTTCAAGCGGAGGCATGTCCTCAGGCAAAGGATCTAGCTTGACCTTTCCAGTGTTCAACGTAGCAAACTCCTCGTCCCTGTTAATGACGACCTCGGAGATAGTAGCAACGATGCCAGTGTGGTCAGCATAAACGATCATCCCAGCTTCTACCATCTTTGTGATTCTTTCTCTCATGATAGCCAGGGAAATGGCCTCATTACTCAGGTAATAACCGGCTTTTACCAACTCACCATAGACATCGGCGGTGTATACCCTGACATTCTTGATTCGACCGTGTGATCGGGGAGCGGGTTACTCTGAACATTCGGCTTAGCGGGTTGGAATGAGAACGCCTTCGTGTCGAGGAGATTCTAGATTCGGTGCTTGAGGGCATAGCAATTGTCGGTTGAATGCCCCAACTCGCCCATGTGATAATCGTATTTTTTCGACGGGTCGTAGTTATAGAACTTCTCAGGATTGGGCCGCTTTGGCTCAGTAGTAAGCAGGCCTCTCTTCCGGAGCACCGCCAATACTTGAGACAATGATACAGGGAGGGGGGGTGAATTGTCTCTTGTTGCTCCTCCTCTGAAACGGTTGACGACCCGTGTTTTGGTGCTGAGCTTCTGCTACTTGAATTGCCGGGGCAGGATTAACATTCCGCCGGCCCGGTTGGGTATAAATCACATTCACTTCAGCTGCCGGTTCTTTCTCCTTGCTTGCACTGAATCTCTTGGTCGATGAAGACGGCTCGACAAACCACCCATCCTTCAGCCCTATCTCGATTTGTTCGCCTATGGGAATGAGTTGGTTGAAGTTGTCGGCCGGAATGGCCACCATTCGATTACGGTACTCAAACGGGAGAGTCTTGATGAACATCCTCTTCAACTCACTGTCTATGGGCTCCGGGACGACTTGTGCGGCTAGATTCCTCCATCTAATGGCGTAGTCTTTGAAAGACTCGGTCTTTTTCATCTGAGCATGCTCGAGATCATCACGGGCAGGAGTGATGTCTATTATAAACCTGTATTGCTTCAGGAACGCCTCACTGGCCTCTTTCCAGGTTTTGAGGCTATTTATCTTCTTCATGAGGTACCAGTTCAGAGCAGGGCCGGTCAAGCTCGCTTGGAATGCATGGATCATCAAAAGCTCGTTGTCAATGTACGAGGTCATTTGCACGTGGTACAATTGCAAGTGGGCTTTTGGGCACGTGGTGCCATTGTATTTGTCGAAGTCCGATATCTTGAATTTCTTCGGGATCTTGATCTATGAGTGCAGGGACAGATCGATCGAGGGCGAATCCTGGGAACCCTCCAGCTGTTTAATTCTCTCTTCCAGCTTATTGACTCGTTCATCCGGCTTGGGTTTGTTGACGACAATCTGGATGGGATCATCTTCTAACTCGGACATATCATCATCTTCCTCGACGTCAACATTCTTTGCACCTGTATGCTTCGGGACTGATGCTTCAGGGGGTGTTGGAACAGGAATCGACCGAAGAGCCTTGATCTCAGCGGTCATTTGTTGCATTGCGATAGCGAGTTGCTTGATCTGGTCTTCCATACCGACAACACGCTCCTACAACTCAGTTTGATCGGCCATTCTAGCTCTTGACCATGTACGAATAGGCGATCGTGATCGGTCCGTAGTTACCTAATTTGAAGATAATTCCAAATTTTGAATTAGATCGGGATCGGCTTGCGGATCAGAACGGCGACGACGAGCGACGGCGGCGGTGAGGTCGAGAATGGCGTGCTCGGCGACGGTAGGTCTCACGATAGTAGGGGTGCTCCCGATGGATGACTTACGGCTGGTCCGTCGTACTCGACTTGTGCATGGCCACGGTAGTAATGTTTCACGGCAGTGTTCTCGGTTTGGCTCACAGTAGGGTCTTGACGATGACTCAACAAAATCAGCAAGAACAGTGGCTAATTGTTACTTGAGATTTGCCCGGAAACCTAATTGCGGATGACGCCTCCAAATTTGGATTCAATGGACAATAGATTTAACCGTGGATCACCGACACCTCGGTGACCAGCTGCAGATTGGACGTTCACGACCAAGGAGGAATTGGCGCAACTGAGATGCTGGACATGTTCGTCGAAGTCGCAAGTTTTTGCTTTGAAGCTCACTGACTCGACGAAAACTAGAAAACTGGATAAAGATAGCCAAGATCACGAGCAGGAATGGCCACACCGAATCCACAGTGTCGCGACCTAAAATAAAAATCGGCGTTTTGCTCTTAGGCTAATGGATTACTAGATTAATTAAATTAACTAACCTAGCTCGAGTTCTCCCAAACTCTACCAAATCGCAACTTAGGTCTAATTGTGAATATGCAAATATTTTCAATAGGAGTCGCCACTAATCATTTAGGGTAGGTTGATTAGAAACCTAAATAAAATAGCGGGAGTACTATTTTATTTCTACGAACTAGAAATTATGGATTCGGGACTTGGTTACGTTAAACTCCTTAACGCCCTTTCGGTACCAATTTCAAGAAAAATACTTAATTTGACAATTTTGAAAAATTCTGACTTGAAGTTCAAAGGTGCAGAAATTTCTTTTTGATTTTCTTTTATTTAAGTGCAAACTAACCTATATGTAATGACGTGCAAAAATTAACATGCAATTAATGCAACCTAACATACAAACTATATGTCATGCGACGACGTGCCCTTTTTCTAATGACGGACATATTTTTGTATTTTTTTAATGAAATTCGAAATTAAAAATGCCAATTATCTAAACATGCAATTAAAGAAATTAATCTATTCTAACGCAATCTTTTTGGTATTTTTTTTATCGAAATTCGAAATTAAAAATACTAGTTATCTAAACATTAACCTATTCTAGCGCAATCTCTTTTTGGTATTTTTTTAATGAAAATTCGAAATTAAAATCAAGTAAAAAAAAATAACCGCTAAATCTTTCGAATTAAGTTTCGATCTGAAGCCTGACAGATCGATCCTAAAATTCGAAATACCCACTATGGAAATAATTCTATCTAAAGCCTGATAGATAGATTTATTTCCACGTGCGCGGTTGCGGATTAGGAAATTTTCCTAATCGATCGCATCTTGAAAGATTTAGATATCTCAAAAAATTCTGGATATATTCAAGGTATTTTTGAAAATTGTAGAATCTATCCAAATTTGGTAAGTAGATATCCAAAGTTTCAAAAGAGGAAATAAAATCCTAATTAGAATATACCTATTGTTCAAATATGCACATCTAGATATCAATGAACACAAATTAGGCAATCAAATATTTAATTCTAATCAAGATAAGGATAATTACCTAATTTACTTTCCTAATTCGGAATTTGCGACGACGGGATTGCGGATCGGGAACGACTTGCGACGATGACGGCGACAATCCCGGTGCGGCGGGGCTCCGGCACGGCTGTCCAGACAGCCGCGATTATGTGCGAAGGAGACTGGTCAGCGTTGGACGAAGGAGAGTTTCTGCACGTTCCTCCTCTTGGCGCCTTCTGCATGGGGGAGTCTTCAAGGCTGTAAGGGGCGCTGGGACGTGAAGTAGGAGCAGCAAGACAGCAACTTCGACGTCAATGCAGGGGTGTCCTCAGCTTTCAAAGTGATCTTCGCTGGGCTTCTCTGCATGGGAGGTCTTTACGTGGACTGAGGCTGAGGAAGGACGTGGTCTTCTCTTCTTCAAGGCTATAGAAGACGTTGAATTCTGCAAGGGCCTTCGAATGTTGGAAACTTGATGGCTGGTGGGCATGGAGTGCAGCAATAACGCGGACAAGTGCAGCGACGTTGGCGAAAGGTTGAGGTGAGACGACGACGGTGTGGCGGCGTACAACGTCCCCCGAGGTGGTGGTGCGCGATGGGAGACGCGGTGGTGCGCGATGGGAGACGCGGTGGTGTTGTTCCTCTCTCTCTCTCGTTTACTCTCTAAAAAATTCTGAACTGAAATTATGTCGTCTCCCCCCAATTCTGACCTAATGTTATGCTTATATAGTACTAATCTAGGTCAATTTAGATGGACTTTATGTCCTAATGGGCTTAGGCTTGGGCTTAGGTTTAATGGGCTGAATTAACTTGGGCTTTTGATTAATTAAACTCAACGTATCAAATTAAACCCAAATTAAAATGACCGAGCCCGTTTGACTTGAAATTCCCGGCCCTTGCATTCCGAACGTGCCGAGTCTCATTGAATGAAATTTAAGCTCATTTGCCACAACCAATTTGATGCCAAAAAATGTAATTAAACTAAATGAACCTAAACTATACGTTATGCAAGTTTAATATTTTTGTTTAGGGGTTAAAATTTAATCCCTAATTTTTTATGCAATTTAACACTAAATGATGTGCCGAAATTTAGGTGTCAACACACAGCAACACTGGTCAGTTTGGCAACAAGAACGACCACACCTGGACAGCAGCGTCCACCGAGTTGACCAAAAGCAGACGGCAAAGATTGTGGGTAGTGAGCAGCAAACAGCAGCAACGTAGTGAACGACAGCAACTGATCAGTAAACAGCAGTGGTGCAGCGAGGGACTTGAGGAACTGGTGGCAGTGAAGCAGACACGGGCACAAAGCCAGCGAAGACAATAAGGCGAGAGTAGCAGCGGTATAGAGGACTTGACTGCGAGCTTGCTGGTCATGGCGAGAGTCAAGTTGCTGTCCGAATTGCAAGGATATATATCAGGGATCTGCCGACCTGCAAAGGGTGGAAAACTCGCTGGACTTCACCTATGAACAGGGGATGGCGTGAGGTGAAACTCAGTAGTGACGGCGTCGTCGTGGAGGGCGCGGCGAGCACGGACGGGCGGCGGCGCACGGCAAGAAGGCGCGGCGGAGGTGTTGCGCCGGCCTCTTCCCCCTCTCTCTCTCACTTATTTTCTCAAAAATTTCAGATCTGAATTTTTTTTTTTTTTGGTAAAGTAAGAATGAATATAACTTTTCAAGAACCAATACAAGCAAAGGCACAATCCAACAACTGAACCTGCAAAGACAAAGGATGTCTAGACAGGGTCAGGAGAGGAACGCCAAACTAACAACAAGAAGCCGAGGCCTACACGGCAAGGGAAAGAAAACACAGCCCCAAAAGAGGGCGCCAAACCACAAGGGAGAGGGATACAAAAGAAAAAACAGTAAAAGGCCGCCAAGGACAAGCTGCAGCCGGAACTAAGAGCTAGGTCTATTCCTCGCAAAAATCAGATCAGGTAGGTCCCAGCTTCTTTGGAGGAGACGATTCCTATAGGTGTCTTGAACTCCTCCAATGGATATGGCTTTGTCTCTCACCACTTTGACAAGATGTTTGCGCATACCCGGGATATGAATAATCTTGTTTCTGAAAATCGCATTGTTCCTTTCAGTCCAAATGATGTGGCATAAGGCACCGAAGGAAAACCTGGCAAGTCGATGTGCAAATGATGCTCCACCAAAGACTCTCATCGCCCACATAATATTGTCATGCCAGCTCCTATTTCGCCATGGAAGGCTACATTTGGTGGCCCATGTAGATGCCAATCTAGCTGTAGAAGAACACTCAAAGAATAGATGGTTAATGGAATCCGGTGTAAACCCACAGTATGCACAAAGAGCAGTTTCAATCCTCTGAGTATGAATGAGGAACGTTTGTGTAGGTAGCCGTTTGAGCGAAATCAGCCATAACAGAAAAGAATGACGAGGAGAAATGTCACGATCCCATACAAATGAGTGCCACGGCGCAGGGTGTCCTTTTCTTCGAATATGATCCCAGGCAAGTGCAACCGAGAAAGCTTGAGTTGGTTGAGGGGTCCAACGGAAGGAATCTTGCTTATCGTTGTCTAAGAGGATGTCCGGGTCAATCCAACTCATAATCGCGGTGAGAGTGTTGGAAGGTAACCAGTTGCCCTCCACAAATAGTCGAACTGAAGTGTTCCGGGGAATGCGCGAAAGGTAGATATCCCTATTAGTGAACATAAGGTGTAGGGGGCCTCGAGACATCCAAGAATCAAACCAGAATGAAACCGATCGTCCATCTCCAATCTGCCAATGAAACATAGCACGAGCCGCATCGCGAATGTCTAGGATCTTTTTCCATGTCCAGGAACAGACGGTAGGCTTAGTGACCACCCAAAAGTTTCCTTTTTTTAAAAATGTGGAATGCACCCACTTGCACCATAGTGATTCATCATCTGAGAAAAGAAGCCAAATGTGCTTGAAGAGCATGGCCTTGTTATATTCAACCAGTCGCCGAAGCCCAAGTCCACCTTCAGCTTTAGGTAGACATACCAAACTCCAGGTAACCCTAGCTCCACCAGTGCCTAAGTCCGGTCCTTTCCAAAGGAATTGACGCAGGATAGTCTCAATCTTATATAAGACCAATTTGGGGAGCGAGAAGATGGAGGCCCAATATACCTGTATAGAATACAATACCGACTTGATAAGTTGGAGCCTACCAGCAAAAAAGAGGAATCGATGTGTCCAAGATTGAGCTCTAGCTGTAATTGTATCGATCAAGGATCTACAGTCCACTTTGCTTAACCTTGACGAGATGATCGGGACTCCTAAATACCGGAATGGTAGATAGCCTTCCTGAAACCCCAGGCACTGTAGAATCTGATTTCGTAGGGTCGGGGTTCCCCCCGATAGGAAAACATTACTCTTGGAGTTGTTCGGGGTCAGCCCAGACCAAGTAGAGAAGGTGTGTAGGCTTTCTTTAATTAATTCAACCGATCTCAAATGGCCCTCAGCAAAGAGAAGAACGTCATCCGCAAAGAAAAGGTGCGAAAGACGTGTGGACTTGCAGCGCCAGAACCAATGGAAATCCGAAGACTGAGTTTGAGAATTAAGTATCCCAGAGAAAACTTCCATGACTATAATGAAGAGGTAGGGAGATAGTGGATCACCCTGACGAATGCCCCGAGTATTAGCGAAATATCCATGTAACTCTCCATTGATAGAGATAGAAAACTTGGCAGTGGTCACACAAGTCATAACAAGCTTAACAAAGGAAACTGGGAAGTTGAACGCTACTAATACATGCTCTATGAAGCCCCAATCAACTGTATCATATGCTTTTTGGAAATCAACTTTGACAGCACAACGTGGAAGATACGGTTGATGATGAAAATCAGAGAACAGTTCTTGGGCCAACATAATATTGTCGCTAATTCTCCGCCCTTGGACAAATGCAGTTTGGCCAGGCCCAATAATAGAAGGAAGAACAGAAGCAAGCCTCTTAGCCAAGAGTTTGGATATACATTTATACAAGGTGTTACAGCAAGCGATAGGTCGGAAGTCCGACATAGTTGAAGCATTAGGAGATTTCGGTACAAGTGTAAGAATTGTGCTATTTATCTCCCTGAGCATACTTCCTGTTTCAAAGAAATCCCGAACAGCCTTGATGGTGGATGGGCCGACAATATCCCAAGAGGATTTGAAGAAATCAACAGTGAAGCCATCCGGACCTGGAGCTTTACCCTTTGCAAGAGAAAAAAGAGTGGAGCGGATCTCGTCATCGGACACCGGTTGTGACAGAGAATTCCTCTGTGTATCATCTAAGACTCGGCCAAGATAGGCCCCAATCATGGCAGCCGAAGGGCGGGTGAGGGGGGGAGGGCCAGAGAGTATGTCCTGAAAGTGCCGAACAATATGAGTCTGTATAGCCTGAGGTTCCGTCAAGATGGATCCATCCGCAGTTGATACTGAGAGAATCCTATTATGTAAGGATCTTTTAGCGACAAAATGGTGAAAAAATTTAGTATTAAGGTCACCTTCCTTTAGCCACCTCAGACGTGATTTCTGTCGGTAGAAAGATTCCTCCTGTAATCTTAAGGTGGAGAAAGTACGCGTAAGCTCACATTCTCGGTCTATCAAGCTCTGGTCAAAAGGATGTGACTGCAAGGCAGACTGGACATCATAAAGATCCGTTCTAGCTTGGTCGGTTCTTGTTGAGATATCAGAAAAAGAGCTCTTGTTGAGGAGTTTAAGCTGCACCTTGAGAGCTTTCAGTTTGCGACAAACAATAAACATCGGCGTACCTCCTATGGGCATATCCCAGACTTGTTTAACTATGTCCTCAAATTTGGGATGGGTAGCCCAGAAGTTGAAGAACTTGAATGGCTTCCTGGTGTTGTGGGGGAAGCATATTTTAACCACCATTGGAGTATGGTCAGAGATCCCGGGAGAAAGGAATCTGGCTTCCGAGAAAGAGAATTGTTGCATCCAGAGGCCATTGACTAGAACTCTATCAATCTTGCGCATCTTCCGTCTCTCACCAGAAGAATAGGTCCAAGTGTACCTACACCCGACATATCGAAGGTCTTCTAATCCTGCTTGATTCAAACAGTCCCCAAACTCATCAAAGGCCGGTATCCAAGGAGTTGTACTGCCCACTCGATCATCCGGGTCTTTGATGGCGTTAAAATCTCTAGTTACAACCCAAGGGAGTGCACAATCTGAAAGTCGCAAGAGGTCAGCCCATAATGTCCTCCGTTTGACAAATGAATGCTCACCATAGGCAACCGAGAGGAGAAGGGGCTTGTTCATACTTAAAAGCCGAATCTGTACATGTATAAGTTGATCAGACAAATATAACAGATGAGTTTCTACCTCTTCCGGATTCCAACCAAACCAAACTCGGCCCAAGGGAGAGGCTTCATAGTTAGAAATCCAATGCCAAGTCCCACATAACGAGTGAGAGATGCTAGCAAAGATGGAACTTTTAACTTTTGTTTCAACAATACCAATACAGGAAAGATTATTAATCCTGATAAAAGAACGAACTTCAGCCTGTCTAATGGGACCTACTAGTCCCCTAATATTCCAGGTGCCAAAAAACATAGCTAATAGGAGAACGGGTTAATGCTAGGAAGATTTCAGCCTGTTCCTCCCTTTCTTCCCTTTCTTCTTGGAGGAAGCAGGGCCACCTATCTGCTCGTGATCCTCCATCGTGTGAGAGGCCATGGTCCGGGATCGAGTGGCTGGAGGGGAGAGGACAGCAAGATCCGCAGCCACAATCACTTCAGAGTTCCCCCCTAGACTCCCACCATGGTCCGCAGATTCATCAGAGTTCGCCGCTTTGTTCTGGGAAGATGAAAGTTCTGTGGATGCAGAGGATTGCATAAGGGAGGCCTCATTCTGTTGGTCCAGAGTGGCCGAGTGGTTCAGTCCAAAAGATGGGCTAGACCTTGCTGATGACACGCCCTGCACAATCAGAGCAGATCCAGGGTGAGGGGGGTTCACAGCCTCTGCAGGCCTGGGTATTGGAGAAGGCATTTCCCCTCTATCGGGTGGCATTTGGAGTCCTGCACCCGAAGGGGACGCCGGGGAATTAGCTGCAGCAGCAGGTGTCACTCCAGGATTGACATCTGCAGTAGGCGAGTCTTCAACCTGGGGAGGAGGATGAGCTGTGGAAATACCAGCTAAAGCAGGGAACAGGCTAGAGTTGTCGTGCCTGGCCTGTTGAACACGAGGACTCCTGGAGGTGCTTGCTGTGGGACAGTACTGACCTGGATCAGCAACAGAAGGAACAGGTGCAGAAGGAGTTACCTGTTGAGGGATGCTATGTGTGTCCACCACCTGGTTATTGGACCCCTGAAGGGTGGATTTTCCTTTGTGTCTGGATACCTGAATCCATTCCCCAGCTGGTTTAGGATGGCCAGCATGAGCAGGCCGAGAAACAGGTCGAACAGGGGCACATTCAAAACCAGCACTGCCCATTTTATGACCAAACACACCACATGTTGTACATGCTAAAGGCTTCCATTCATGTTCAATACTAATCACATGGACCTCTCCATCCCAGCGGACTTTTATTGAGTCCAACCGAGTGTCTGCCGCCTTAATCTCTACACACACACGAGCATAGGATATTCTGTTCATTTGCTCTGTTGATGTGTCCACATAAAGAGGCTTTCCGAGTGCACTTGCAATGCAGCTCAGTCCAGCAGCTGACCAGAGGGAAAAGGGAACATCCCGTAGTCTGACCCACACCGGGATAGTGTCGAGGGTACCCTTCCGAAGCTTGATTTTCGGGTGCCATTGCTGGATTAACATGGTACTACTGAAGATGGATATAGGTCCCAACTCAATGAGTTTCCTACGGAATTCAGCGTTCGGAATGTGAAAGAAAAAGAAACCGTTTTCATGAAGTTTGATGTCAACGAGCTGATCCCCCCAAGTTCGTTTAACAGCTTCTTCTGTCATTTTAAACGGGACCTTTTTCCCAACATAATGTCCAACCAAGCACTCTAACCAACGGGGGTTCTGAGCAGCAGCCACCTCGGGAGAAATCTCAACAACAACTTCACCATCCTCAAGCCGGGGAGGTACAAAAGCTAGGCTATATCCTTTAGTCATAACCTTAGCCACATTGGCCCAAGTCCTAGTGGTTGTACCAGAACCGAATTGGCCATTTGACATGTTAGGATGTTGTGTGTTCTGCTGTTGTGGTACAGGGAGGGGGGGTCTGGAGTCTGACCGAGAGGGAGGATGTGGTCTTTGGTCACGCCTAGCGGACTTGCTTCTGGTTCTCCTCCGACCCCTACTAAGGCTACGGTTCATATTACCTCTCATAGGCAAGCTGTTGCCCTCAGGGGTTGTAGACTTTGGGTTCTGTCCTTCAGTCACCATGGTAGATGCTGTTCTCATTCCAGGTTCTGTATTGAGTCCCCGAGAACAGATTCCTTCATACCCCAGGTCAGACCTTTCGACAAACACCATACGTGCAGGGAGTAGCTGTGTTCGGATCTCAACCAACCAGGCAGGGGGAAGCACCCAAACAAGATAATAACACAGCCAAAATGTTCAGCAACAACCCAGAATGATCATTCAAGAAGGACTAGCCCAAACAGCACTACACTCAAAATGGTCGAGAGCTCAAGGGGGGAGGGAAGCAGCAAACACTATCAGACCAGAGAGCTCCAAAGGATGAGATGTACTGAGGAGGGTCAAGGGACATGGACCTGACGCTGAGGATGGTCGCTCGATCACCAGAGGCTCCACGAATCGGTACTCTCAGCTCAGGCGAAGAACGAAACAGAACAGAGTTTGAAACCTAGCCAGATCTGTAAATCACGATTCCATGCTGGATAAAGAGGGAAATGCGTTGGAGGAGGCAGAGAGGGTCCACCAGGGAACCTGTCCTCCGAATCCTGGCGCCAATGGCCACCGGAATCAGCCGGAAGTAGCCCTTTCCCGGCGTGTGAACAGTGTCACCGAGGAACACCCGAAGAGAGCATTTTTTGAAATATCCATTTGTTCATAAGACTGGAGTATCACAGATCTGAATTTTGTGTTCTCCTAATTTCAAAAATAGAGCATAATAAGTATGCGTCCTCAAAACGATCAGTTCCTGACTCAGTCTAATCGTCCCTTTTTATTCTCATTTTTATGACATTTTTCATTACTCCAAGTATTTATGAAAATGATGGCAAATTTCTTGGGAAATAATGACTTATGAAAGACCCAGAAAAATGATAACAAGAATTGAAAGTAATTTTTTTTTCAAAGCTTTATCGTTTTGTTTTCTTTTTCTTTCCCTTTGAAAAAAATAAATTAAATGATTATTACTTTCAAAAATTATGATCGACCTAGACCTATCATGGACCGACCAAATGTATGAAACATGAATAAATTGCGAGGTAAAGGTTCAGAAGACTTACTTCACAGGATAGGAAAATGGAAATCACATAGATATGCGCGTGAAATGTGAGGTTCGATTTCTACCTAGACTCTGGCTTGCAAAATGGAGACGCGAGGATTACCGAGCTAAACCAGTCATGGTGGCGGTTAGGCTAGGATTCCCCTGACTCCAGCTTAGTCAAAGAGCCGACCCGGGTTGAGTGGGATACAACCGTGGTGGGTACTCAATGACACCTTGAAAAAATTTCGGGACCGAGGAGGGCGACCCGTACCACATGGTTTTGGTCGGGGTATCCACTACCTCGGTACCATCCTAAACCTATGCCGCCCAGGTCCGGCAGCGGGTGGTGTGTGCGGTGTAGTGAAAATGTAAGGCATGCACAATAGGTTATATCAAACAGCGCTTCGTGCATAAATTAAACCATACATTCAACCACCTCCCTGCAAAACAAGGGTTAACAATCATGCCTCCCCTTATACCTCCCATACTGCAAGAACATTTAACACCTTAAAATGTTAGGGACGTACCTAGGATCCTCGCTGCCAAACAAAAATATTTTTCAAAAGAAAAACTTGCCTAAGTCCACTAAGAGTTTTAGCTCAAATCCCCAGTGGAGTCGCCAAGCTGTCGCGACCTAAAAATGTTTTTATTTTTCGGGCTAATGGATTATTAAGACTAATCTTAACTCGGGCCCTCCCAAGCCCTACCAATTCGCAACTTAGGATTTAAGTCTTTAACGTGCAAATATTTTCATGCTTGGAGTCGCCACTAATCAATTTGTGGTATGCTGATTAGAACCCTAAATAAAATATAGGGAGATATGTTTTATTCCTACGAACCAGAGATTTTAAGCTCGGGGACTTGATTACGCTAGATCTAGTTTAACGCCCTTTCGGTACCTTTTCTTTTCAAAAATATTTTGGCAGGCAGTTTGGATCAATTTTAACTTAGTCACTAACATGTGAGGTTTTCATGCGAGTGCGCAAACCACCAATTTAACACCCAAGAAAGCGTTAAATAAATTGCAAGTTTGGAAGAATGACTTACCTCGAACCAACGCAAGTGTCTGCATTGTTAGCTAGAAAATCACATCGACAATCCTAATATGATTTCTAATTAACAAGTAATTCACTCAATATTTTTTTGATTTTCGCTTATTTAAATGAAAACTAACCTATATGTAATGACGTGGAAAAATGACATGCGAATTAATGCAACCAAGCATGCAAACTATATGACATGCGACAACGTGACTTAATTTTAATGACGAGCAAATGATTTATTTTTGGTATTTTTTAATCAATGAAATTCGGAATAAAACATATGCCTAAAATAAAATGCAACCTAATGACTTAACATATCCTAACATGATTTCTTTTTTGAGATTTTTGTTAAAATTCGAAATAATAAATTACTTAAATTAAGAATGCAATCTATCTTAATCTACCACAAAACAATTCTTTTTTTTTTGGGTTTTCATGAAAATTCGAAATAATAAAATAACCTAAATAATCTATTAAGATTAGAATATTACTTAATTTAAACTAGAAAATAGATCATCTCAAGTCCTAATTTAAATTAAATAACTACTCTATCTTCTAGATATATTTAGGATTCCTAGACATGCAAAAAACTCTAATTCAAATCTAATTGATATTTTTTTTGAATTTTCTGTTTATTTGAAAAAGGAAACCAATTAAATAAACAAGGATAGCAACCATATTCAAACCGTCCACGCAATCCGCTAGATTTGTTTCAAACTCGGATTAGGCACAAAAATCGAACTATCGGTCATATCTATAGGGTTATAGATATTGACGGAAAGTCGATCATTCGAATTTGGAAAGTAGATAAAAATCATTATCGTATCCAAGTGGTTATGGATAGGATAATAATTTTCCATATCGCCGCGTATCGTACCTTAGAGATAAGGTCGGATAGTCGTCCAAATACGTTGCTAAATTAGGAAATTTTCCTAATTTTGAATATTTTAAAATATCGCGGATATATCGAACATTATCCTAAGATATCTAATAAACCAACGAAGAATATCCACGAAATATTCAAACACCCAAATTAGGAAATTAAATATTCTGAAAAAATATCGGATAATGTCCAATTACCTAATTTGCAGATAATCTCCAAATTCGAATTGATTGGGATCGAGTCTGCGGATCGGCAGTGCGTCGGGAGCGTCGACGGCTTGCGGCGGTCACACGACGGTACAGGCGTCAAGGGCGGCGGCTTGCGGCGCATCACGGTGGGGACAGCGGAGCGGCGGGCGTCTCCGGGCAGCGGTGCGGCGAGATTGACACGTAACTCAGCTTGCGACGCCGGAGGTGCTACGGATGGAAATCGCCGAGGATGGAAATTGGTGACATTGCCGCGACACACGGAACCAGAGAGCCAATTTACATGTGCAAGGATGGTAAGAACGCTGGTGCTAGCGTGCGCAAAGGAAGATTACTTCTCTGAACTGTATTCTTCTCTTCGTAAACGTGTATTGCCCCCCTTGTAATGGCCCCACCTCGATTGTAACACTCTTGTGAAGAAGTCTGGGCTTTTGGAAGCTTTCTCTTTCGTCCCCCCTCTGACTTCTCTGATTGTATGGAATTGAATTTTTTGCTTTTGCTCACTCTTCCGTTCTTTCTCTTGTCGTTTCCTCTGCAGGTCTTCGTGGAAAACCAGTAGTAACAACTCGAGAGCGTGGACCCTTCTCTTTTGCGTGTGTTTCTCACGGTGAGATCTTCAAGGCTGTGGGGGCTTCGGTGAAGATGGAAGGACGTGGCATGGGCCAGCGAATGGCAAAGCAACAACACTCGCGGGTCTTGCGTGATGATGGTGGTGCTGTGCGGCGACACGAGGAACGACGCGGCCGGCGGTGACGATGTAGCGACACCGATCTCCCTCTCTCTCTCTCTCTCTCTCACTCTTGCTCCTGTTCGGTGGAGACCACTCTTGGCCTCTTCTTCAATGTGTGAGACGCCAATCAAGGAAGCTTCAGTCTTGAAGCATGAATATCTGCTCGGTTGAAGAAGTCCAGATGTGGAATTGGAGCATGAAGCGTGAATATTTCATTCTGTGGCCTCCCCTTTGACTTATTCCTCTTGTTCTCCCTTTCTTGTGGCCGTGTATCAATCTTTGCGGCCTCCGATTTCTCCGAAAAATCTCTTCCTCGAAAATTCTAAGCCCCCTAAAATCTGACCTAAACATGTTTATATAATGCTAACCTAGGTCAAATAGATGGGCTTACTAATCCTAATGGGCTTAGGTTTGGGTTTAGGTTTAATTAAATTTAAATGGGCTAATTTAACTTGGGCTTCTAATTAATTAAGCACAATGGGCCGAGTTAAGCTCAAATTAAAACAACCGAGCCCGTTCGTCTTGAAATTCTCGGCCCTTGCATTCCCGAGCGAACCGAGTTTTGTTCAATGAAATTTAAGCTCATTCACCAACGCCAATTTGATGTAAAAAAATGCTATTAAATTAATGAACCTAAACTACATGTTATGCAATTTAAATATTTTTGTTTAAGGGTTAAAAATTTAATCCCTAATTTTTTATGCAAATTACACTAAATGTTCAGTAAAATTTAGGTGTGAACAGTACTTTGTTGTGTTCAATTGTTTAATGCCATGCCGCCTGATTTCGTGTTCGAACAATGCGGTGTATGATTGACCAATCATTGATGTGAACGTTTATTGTCGAAGTGCGTAAATTATGTTTTGGGCCACATGGTACTAGTCAGCCAAGTGCGCATGTTATGCGAATAAGTATGGACAATTGATTGGCTATTTGAGCACGTTGATTTGACATGTTTGGTGAAATGCCGTGCTGAAATTGAATGCTCATGTTGCATTGTACAACATTGGATGGCCACGCATTGTGTATGCCGAGAATGGAGCATGAGATGAGATTATGCGATAATGCGTGTCTGACATGACCATGTGATCACCTAATTACCCGATGTGTTTTACACTGGGATCAGATAAAAAAATTGGCAGTGTGTCGTGTTATCACTTAAGGCCTTCGGGTCGTGGGCCTTCGAGTCGTGCCGTCCTCATGCACTTTGTAGCAGGATGATGCCCGGTTCATCTGGAAGACAACCAACCTAATGCATTTTACGCGGGCTCTGGTTCGTAAGGAGATTGGTGTTGGGCCTCATGCACTTTGTAGCAGGCTAGAGACACTGGGCCAGAGGCGTTTTTACGCTGGCCACGAAGTGTTGTGATTGGCCTTCGAGTCGGGCCTTTGGGGCGTGGTCTTCAGATCGGGTCTTTGGATCGGGCATTCGAGTCGAATTAATGGATAAATGATTACGTGTGATGCATAGTGCCTGATTATGCGATGAAATCTGCTGGGTATGGTATGGGACGTATCTAAGTGGATTCTATTCTATAATCGGAACACTCGCGAAATCCTGTGCCTGAATACCATTTGAGCGGAATTGTGTGCATAGCATGGCAGTGGTATTTGTATGCATAATTATGCATGAGCCAGAGTGCGAGTATGTGAGACTCGATGAAAAGCATGAGGTACGAACACCGAAGAGTATGAGCATACGCGTGACGTACGTGTGAATGAAGTGTTCGTGTGTGGATTTGATTATTCTATTAAAATGATTAACCTGCAGGGTCAGCAAGGTAAGCGATCCGAACTCTAAGGCCTAGGTCATTTGATTGACATTATTGATTCGTTGTTGTGTTGATTTGCTTGTCGGGAGGTGCATGTTAGCCTAGTTTCGGTTTAGGAGGCCTACTCACTGAGAGTCGTCTCACGGTTTTTATAGCCCAACCTTTCAGACCCTCGCCTATGACGATGCCAGATGCTCCAATGCGTTTTTGGATCCTTTTTGAATTAGAGCATACTATGTCCGTACATCCCATAGGGAATGGGGAAATGTACATAAGACATTATTCCCTAATAGGAGTAGATATTGGTACGACACATTCTGAGACCCATGAGTATGTAGCGTAGTGCTTCCGTGATCGTTTTGGAGTCGAGTATGGACCTCTCCGTTCTATGGATGTCCCGTTTAACGTGGAGGACGAACTGGATCTGCAGTGTCCGGATGGCGACGTTATGGATTCAGACCTGGGTTCGGAACGGAGCATGGGTTCCAATGGTGCATTTAAGGCAGTCGAGGATGAGGTATTAGGAGGAGTAGACTATGAGCCGATAGTGATGGACCAGGTCTTGGAGCCGATGGATGTTGATGAAGCTGAGCCGATGGATACAGAGGAGTCCGAGGAGGAGAGTTCCAGCGAGGACTCAGAGTTACCAGAGAGTTCATCAGAGTCTACCAGTTCTGATCCATACTGGGCGCCCTAGACTAGACCTTGGTCATGTTTTATGAGGGCAGACACTTTTTGATTTATAGCCCTCCTTGCTTTTTGTAGTTGACCCTCCTAGCCGCTTACCCCTTTATGACTAATGGTAGCGGTTGACTGTGCTCTATTGTTGCACCCCTCCTTATTTTTACTGTTTAAATGGATATTGTCATAATTTTTCTTATGGTTTTATAGATGTGTAAATTGTCTATAGTTTTTCGTTTTGTTGCTCCCCTGGTTCTCATACTTTTTTTGTCCGGGTGTTGTATTTATTCTTTTGTCGCTTCCGATTATGCTATGATTGTGTGATTGGGTTTTTGGGTCGGCGATACATTCCTGGGACGTCGCACCATACCGACATATGCGAGGGATGTTGCGTGCCATGGAGTTCGGGGCGTGACATCCTTGCTCTCTAATTAGTTCAAAGCACTTGTTAGTTACATTCACTACTCACGTCGCTTAAGTTCTTTACAGTTCCTATTGTGCCTATCCGCTTCAGCTCTCTATTTAAACAATCCTTGCAGTCTCACTATCATTATATCCTCATCCAATCATCTCATATTCCAAACTAACTTTACCATGGCCAAATCTTCCTCTTCCTCATCTTCACATGCTTCACCTTTCATCGAGGATTTTATCACCTTGTGAAATGATATATTATGCCGCCTATCTCTCACTTATATCTATCTATCTATCGAATCTAGAGCTGTAGATGAAATATTCACTTTCCTCAAAGAAGCCGAACCTAAGTTCCTTCCATCCGACCATCCTTTCAGAATTGGCTTTAATAAGTTTTGCAACATTTTTTCCTGTTGTCTTCAAGCCTTTTATTTAAACAAACTAGCAATCGAACAACATGCAATCATTGAGGGCGAATATTTCAACAAGGTTGACCTTGTCACTCAGGCCGAGAAAGTGTACTTTGACCGGCTCAAAGTTCTAGAACCCGCTTGTGCAGGCCTAACTAGTTTGACTTGAACAAGAGAAGCGAAAGTTGAATTGCTATACATCACCACCCATCTTTTCCAAAGCAAGTTAACATCCAAAGAAAGAGCAGCGGAAGAGATAGAAAAGAAGGTATTGATCGAGCTACTAGCCCAGATTGACGAGGACATCAACTCTTACAGGTTGCTTGTGGATTACTTGGACGAGTAGGCTAACGCATGCTTTGCCACTCTCATAGCACTAGAAACAGAGTGTAACCAGGCTTATTCGGCCAAGAGCACCAGTTCTTCTGCCTGCTTCCATGCTGAAAACGAGAATCGTCATATGGAGAGTTGTCTATCTAGCTTTGTAAACAAGTTTAGGCATCATATCGATCTAGATTGATCATGTAATGATGCCTGAACTATTTCTGTAAATCCGACCCTCTAGTTTGGCTAGCTCGACCCCTTTTACTGTTCAGTTCGTTAGTTTGTTTTTTGTTGTCTACCGCTACTGTTTCATGTACTCTCTTGTCAAATGACTATTAGTTTCTTCATTTCCCTTCATCTCCCACATAGTAGGGTAATATTTCTTTAAGTATTTTCTATTAATTGATCTAGGTATTTCTCCAAGCCCGTCAATATCCATCAAATGATAAGCATTTCCACTTAAAACTTGTGTAACTAAATATGGACCTTCCCAATTTGGTGACCATTTTCCAAACTTTTCATTATTCGAATCCACTGGCAAAATAGTTTTCCAAACTATGTCATCAATATCGAAGGGTTTTTCCTTCACATGCTTGTTTTATGCTTTAGCAACTCTATTTTTCTAGGCAATAAATTTCTCCAAAGCTATAACTCTGTTTTCTCCCAATTCATTAATGTTTCCATACATCAATTTGTCATATTCTTCCTTGAACATACCCCCTTGTAATTTTACCCTTAATGATTGTACTATAATTTCTACAGGCAGCACAGCTTCCTGGCCATAAGTTAACATGTACGGACTAACTCCCTTACTCAACCTCTTCGATGTTCTATAGGCCCATAATATCGTCGACAAGAGTGAATCCCATTCTCTAGGATTTTCTTCCAAATGCCTCTTAATAAGGTTAATAATAACCTTATTAGATGCTTCTATTAGCGGGTCCTGAGCTTCAATGAGTTTATTGTCCTCTCTAAGGGGCGATTCTTCAAATTCCATAATGCAGTCGTTAACATCTTAACTACTTACTTCGGCCTTTAGGATGTATACCTCCTATTGAGATCACCTAATAATGTAAGGTTCTCCATGAACAACCTTATCCAAACACCTCGCCAAGTCAATTTTGGGAATCCAATGGACATTTCCCTTGTCAAACTGGCAAAATGCAACATCCCTTGAATCAATTCTAGGTGGTTCTATAACGCATGAATTATCATCTGGCATCTTCCTTAACTCTCAATCAGTCCTTAAAGTATGTGCCCATGACACATGAGCCTTACTATTAGCTTTAACATACTCAACTTTGCTTCCGTTCCAGAAAGCTAACATCTGATGAAAGGTCGATGGTACACACTGATTTTCATGGATCCAATCTCTCCCAACAACAAGTTATATGAACCATCTTCCTCGACAACACAGGAAGTTGTTCTAGAAGTTTTCGATCCTACAGTTAAGTCAGCTACAAATAATTCTTTGACCTATGTTACTTCTCCTGTAAAACCTGACAATTGTATATTCGATGGGATAATTTCTTCGTCCTTTTTTTCCAATCTTCTTGAAGAATCTATATGGAACCAAATTTAGAGTAGATCCTCTATTGACTAGAACCTTGGAAATCGGACGGCCATCTACCCTAGCGTTTATATTAAGTGCCTCATATGTTTAAATCCTTCATAAGGCGGTTTTTCAAACTCCACTAATTCCTCTTCATCTTCAAATTGAAATTCTACCTTGTCTTCTTCATCAATGATTGAACCTCCATTGGTTATTGAGTCTACAGATGTCACTCTATACTGCAATGGAATTCTAGCCTGAACCATGCACGAACTCAAAGGCAAAACAGATCTCGATAATACGACAGGTCTAAATATGATCTTGTCATCAGTCTTAGCTTTTTTCTGATTATTATTGTGCTTATCCTGACTAGAATCCCCGGGATTCCTTCTCCATACTAAATTCTTAGCTCGGAATTTCTTAGGTTTATAAGGTATTGATGGAATTTGAGTAATATGAATCTGATTAACCTGTCTTTGTAGTTCATGCATTTTCTTCTTTCTCTGTAACCTCCTTTTTCGAGTTCTTGTTATATTGCCTCATAGACCTTGAACTTCTTCTGATTCAAACCACTCATCTTTTGGTGGATTGTTTGGTATTTTCAAAGTCCTAGTTGGGTGAGGTGTCACAGTCATCTTGGTCTCTCTTCAAGATGGATCATCGAATTCCTCACCCCATCCGGTTGCAACCACTTCCTCCGAATATCTAAGAAGTAGATCATAGTCAACATAGTAATCGAATTTACCACTAGACTCTCCTAATGTTCCAATTCTAGGGTCGCCCTCTTCATAGCACTACTTGAAAGACTTCCATTTTGTTGAGTATTATCTCGAACTATCGACAACTTGAGCATTTCGCTTCTGATTCCAACATTTATTCCTATCTTGAACATTTCGGGATCGACTCCAATATTCAATCTTCTTATTATGATTTTGGTATTCAAATTGATCCCAAAAAGTCTTTTCATATGAAACATCCTGTGTCAAAGGTGCTCTCTGTTGACACCTAAATTTTAACAAACATCTAGTATAATTTGCATAGAAAATTAGGGATTAAATTTTAACCCCTAAACAAAAATATTTAAATTACATAACATGTAATGTAGGTTCATTTTAATTTCATTGCATTTTTTGCATCGAATTGGCATTGGCGAATGAGCTTAAATTTCATCGAATGGAACTCGGTTCGCTCGGGAATGCAAGGGCTGGGAATTACAAGTCGAATGGGCTCAGTCGTTTTAACTTGAGCTTAATTTAGCCCATTTAAATGTCAATTAGAGCCTAAGCCCAAGCCTAAGCCCATTAGGACATAGAGCCCACCTAATTGACCTAGGGTTAGCACTATATATATTTCATTAGGTCAGAATTTTTGGGGGGACAGACAATTTTCAGATCAGAAAAATTCAGAGAAAGATACGTGCGAGAGTGAGAGCGAGAGAGAGAGAGAAAAGAGGCTGACGAACCACTCCACCGCCGCGCCACCATGCACCGCGCCTCCGCCCCATCGCCGCGCCGTACCCCGCACCTCCAGCCGCCGCTCCATTGCCCGCGGTGTCTCCGGCCGCCTTGCCGTTCCTCGCTGATCACCACCGCCGGAACGACAACACCGCCGCTGCTGTCGCTGCTCGCAACTACCCTCACCGGAGACCCCCTCGATGTTCTCGCCGTAGCTGCACCGGAGCCCCTGCATCGCGCCACACTGCCTCTCGCCTGGACGTCCCTCACAGTGCCTCACCGCGCCGGAGAGACGCCGCCGCTGCTTCCTCGCCAGTTGCTGCATAGCCGCGCTAGACACCACCGCAACTGCCGAAGACCGCCTCCCGTCGACGTCCTCCATGCCGACGCCGCTGCTGCCGTGTTGCCGCCCCTGCTGCTCCGTTTCACCGTTCTAGACGTGCTGCGACGCCGCGAACCGCCTTGCACAGCCCCATCCACAGCCGCTGTCCGCCGGCCACTGAACGCCCAGCCGCACCGTCGCCGCTGCCGGAACAGTATTCGGAGATGCCCGCTGTCCTCTGTGCCGCATTGCTGTCCCGACGCCACCGTCGCTGTCCCGATCCGCAAGCCCGTGTCCTCGTCGCCTTGATCCCGATTGATTCAAATTTGGCAATATTCTCAAATTAGGTAAGTGGATATATTCAAAATATTTTCTTCAAATATTTAATTTCCTGATTCGTGCACGTTTGAATATTTCGTGAATATCACGTGAATATTTAGATATCTTAAGATAACGTTCGATATATTCGCGATATTTGAGAATATTCAAATTAGGAAAATTTCCTAATCTAACAACGTATTTGGACGTCTATCCGACCTTATCCCTAATGTTCGATACGCGGCGATACGGGAAATTATTATCCTATCCATAACCAATTGGATACGATAATGAATTTCATTAGCTTTCCAAATTTGAATGACCGACTATCCGTTAATATCTATAACCCTATAGATATGACCGATAGTTCGAATTTTGTGCCTAATCCGAGTTTGAAACAAATTTGGCTGATCACGTGGTTGATTTGAAAGTGGTTGCTATCCATGTTTAAATTGCTTTCTTTCCTTTTCAAATAAAACAGAAAATTCAAAAAAAATATCATTTAGATTTGAATTAGAATTTTTCATGTCTAGGAATTTTAAATATATCTAGAAGATAGAGTAATTATTTAATTTAAATTAGGACGTGAGACGATCTATTTCCTAGTTTAAATTAAGGTTATTCTAATCTTAATAGATTATTTAGGTTATTTTATTATTCCGAATTTCACACAAAAATCCTAAAAAGAAATCAGGCTAGGGTAGATTAAATCATCATAGGTTGCACGTTATTTTAGGTATTTTTGTCATTCCGAATTTTAATAAAAAATACCAAAAAGAGACGTCGTTAGGTTGCATGTTAATTTAGGCATATTTTTATTCCGAATTTCAATGAGAAAATACCAAAAATATGTCATTGCATCTGTCATTAGAATTAAGTCACATCGTCGCATGACATATAGTTTGCATGCTAGGTTACATTAATTCGCATGTCATTTTTGCACGTCATTGTATATAGACTAGATTTCATTTAAATAAGTGGAAAATCAAAAAAGAGAAATTGAGTGATTGTTTGTTAACTAGAAATCATATTAGGGTTGATTGATGTGATTTTCTAGCTAACAATGCAGATGCTTGTGTTGGTTCGAGGTAAGTTGTTCTCCTAAGCTTGCAATTTATTTAATGCTTTCTTGGGTGTTAAATTGGTGGTTTGCGCACCCGCATGAACACCTCACATGTTAGTAATTAAGTTAAAATAGATCCGAACTGCCTGCCAAAACATTTTTGAAAAGAAAAGATACCGAAAGGGCGTTAGACTAGATCTAGCGTAATCAAGTCCCCGGGTTTAGAATCTCTGGTTCGTAGAAATAAAACATATCTACCTATGTTTTATTTAGGTTTCTAATCAGCCTACCGCAAATTGATTAGTGATGACTCCAAGCATGAAAACATTTGCATGTTAAGAACTTAAACCTAAGTTGCGAATTGGTAGGGCTTGGGAGGGCCCGAGTTAAGATTAGTCTTAATAATCCATTAGCCCGAGAAATTGATAAATTTTTTTTAGGGTCCCGACACTCTCCTCTTAGATCATAATTGATTTCCTCATTACACTGAGCGCAGCGGTGTAGCTGCATCATTTTACCTTTAGGCTTTAAAGACACCATTCCCGTCATCACAGGGAATGGATCAACATTCACCTCCATAGGAGCCTTTTCTTTGTCATCCGTGAATTTAATTTTGCCTTGTCGAATCGCTTCTTGAACGTTCTTTCTTAACACAATACAATCAAATGTATTATGACTCCATGAATGATGTCACTTACAGTATTTCTTTCCTCTCAAATCCTCTGGGCTCGGTATTATTTGGCCCTTAGTAAGCTCGATTTACCCATCGGCCAAAAGAAAATCAAATATTTCATCGACCTTATTTATGTTGAAGGAATAATATTGGACGTCCTTTGATTTGACCATGACAGTTCCCTTTTCTTTGTTTTAGTTGGCTTCAAGGCAAGGCAAGTGTATGGCTTTTCTACTGCCATCTTACCACCTCAATGTATTCTAATTCATTTTCATCAACTAGTATTTCATCAACAAAGTTTACTTCATGTCTAGTATGCTTTTTTTTTTTTGGTAAGGTAAGAGTGTATATATAACTTTTCAAGAACCAATACAACCTAAGCACAACCCCCATCAAGGCCTTAAAGAGACGAAGAGATGTCTAGATAAGGACAGGCGAGGATCTGCAGGAGCAACAAAAGAAAAGAAAGCAAAGAATTATGCAAAAGAGGGGAAAAGAGGCCCCAGAGGTACAACCAACCAAGGAAGGAATGGTGGCGGGAAACCCCGAGCTAGGATCTATTCCTATTCAAAGTCAGGATAGAAGCCGGTATGTCCCATTTCCTTAAGAAGATACGGTTGCGATGATTGTTTTCAATGCTTCCCATTGATAAGATCTTGTCTTTGACTACTTTGAGGAGGTGCTTGCGCATGCCCGGGAGATAGATGCTCTTGTTCCTGAATATGGCGTGATTCCTTTCAGTCCATATGATATGGCATAGGGCGCCAAAGGAAAATCTGGCAATACAGTGTGCGAAAGAAGCACCACCGCAGACAGTCATCGCCCATTGGATATGCTCTTGCCAAGGTTTATTGCGCCAAGGAAGGCTGCACTTGGTTGCCCACATGGAGGCCAGCCTGCTGGTAGACGGGCATTCAAAGAAAAGGTGATCGGTAGAGTCTGGTGAAGAGCCACAAAAGGCACAAAGAGCATTATCAATCCTGTAGTTATGCATAAGGAGCAGCTGCGTGGGAAGACGATTGAGGGAGGCCACCCAAAGCAAGAAGGCATGGCGAAGAGCAATATGATGGTCCCATATAAAAGAGTGCCAAGGCACTAGCAGACCTCTTCTGCGGATGTGGCTCCAAGCCAGAGAGACAGAGAAGGGTTTAGTAGGATGCGGTAGCCAAGAGAAGGAATCATCAACATCAGTCAGGGCGATTGCGGAAGAATCCAGCCAATTTAAAATAGCGGTGAGGGATTCGGAAGGTTGCCAGGAACCCTCAAGGAAATTCTTAACCGTGATATCCCGCGGAATGCGAGAATGGTATATATCGGCATTACTAAATTGGAAGTAAAGAGGACCTCCAGAATGCCACGGGTCGAACCAGAAGGAAACCGAGTGGCCAGAACCGATCTTCCAGCGAAACATGGTTTGAGCTGAAGGCCTCATGTCGAGGATCTTCTTCCAAGTCCACGAGCAGAAGGTGGGTTTGGGTACTATCCAAAAGTTGGACTTCTTTAAGAACGTTGTATGAACCCATTTACACCATAATGATTCTTTATCAGAGAAGAGTAGCCAGATGTGTTTAAGTATCATCGCTCTGTTGTATTCCACCAGTCGTCGAATACCAAGGCCACCTTCATTCTTAACTAGTATGCTTTCAATCCTTCTCTTTCAAAAAGTTTTCATACTTCATAGCAATGGTAGTCAATGAAAACAAATCATAATAGACTTGTCCTACCATTCTTTCCCTGATGGTAAACTTTAGCCCGTTAAAGGCAAATTCAACAAACGTTCTCTCAAGTAATGGTACAAGACATCTATTTCTCTCCTTTCTAAATCGGAACATGAACTGATCAACTGATTTATTATTATACTGTTTAATTGCTGACAAATCTACCACAAACATGTCTGGCACCACCCTTTGGAATTGACTATGAAACATCATTTCCATTTGATCCCAAGAGACTACAAAATGAGGCGATAGAGATGTGTACCAGGTAAAAGCAGTTTTGGAAAATGATAATAGGAACAAACGGAGCTTCCAATGATCTCCATACGTAGCATCTCCACATAAAGCAGTGAATCAATTGATATGCTCCTACGTTGACTGATCATCTTTGTCGGTAAACAAGCTAAATTCTGGCATCTTGAACCCTCTTGGGTACGAAACTGCATCCAGCCATTCTGGGTATGGCTTCCTGTATACTTACCTAAAAGCTCCTAGTTCACTACCGTATTGTCGCAACATTGGATCAACTGTGTATTGATTTTGTCCTATTAGGATCACAACTGGTGGTGCAACTGTTTGTATCGACTGTACAACCTGAGGTATCACTTGTGGTGCGTTTTGCTGCAGAAGCTGATGCATTTGATATTGAGGTATTGATGGTTGTGAAATTGGTTGTGGTAATGGATACTATGCTGCTGGCTGTGGATACTGTGGAGCTGGATTTTGTACTGGTGGATGTAGATACTGTGGAGCTTGATTTTGTAGTGGTGGTTGTGGATATTGTGGAATTGTTTTTTGCAATGGTTGTTGTGGATATTGTGGAATCACTTTTTGTGGTAAGGGCTATAGTGGTTGTGGCGCTTGATAATGTGGTACTAGCTATAGTGGTGTTACATTCCTCCCTGGACTATCTGTATTAACATTTGGCCTGAACAACATCTGAGGAATGCTAGGTTGAGCAGCAAAACCACCAGTCAACATACTATCATGTAATTGGTATGGAGCAATACGTTGAGGAACTATATTTGCCGTAGTCACATTTGTTTGAACTGGACCAGACAAATTTACTCTGTTGGCTGCTAGTTGACCTGTATTGATACTCTCGTTCCGATGTGACAAATTAACCGCATAACCTTCACTTGTCACCAATTGGCCGTATGTTTGACTTGTCAATGAGTTTTCTCCTCTTTGAAGAATTCTTACCGATGCAAGAGGCATAAACTGCCCTGCTATTGCACTGCCATAGTTTCTAACGATAGGCTAGCCAAGACCTATGACTGAACCTGGAACGGAGACCGTTTGTGGCTGAGAAGAACTCATTGATGAATTCGGCCTTCTAGTGATCTCTTGAGCCGTATTGATAAATAATGGCCTAACAGTATCAGCCACACATCTAGCGACTAGATTAGCCAAATCATTATGTTATTCTTCCATGATTCTTCTCATAGTAGCAAGTGTAACTGGATTCGGTTCCAATTGCCTTCTTTGCTCTTTAGTAAGGTGTTTGGGAACATCCATCTCCCCTACCTCACCTTGTTCTGTAATTGTCCACCCGTTTGATGATTCTGCATGTGTCACCGTTCCACAGTAGGATTTAGGGGTGCACTACTCCCTGGAACATTGTTATTTTGATCTAATTGGCTCTGACTTCTCGTTCGTACCATTGTTACTCCTTCAATTGATCTAACGGTCCCATCGGGCGTGCCAAAATTATGTTTCGTCGGAAATGTTCTCGCGATGAAATATAATTTACCGAACGTCGTTCTTCGACTCTTAATGAAAGGAGGCTGGGTTCTAGATCTAATTATGGACAGGACCAATCCAGGCGTGAATAAAGAACTTGATTTTTATTGAATATTTGGACAAAACCATCTAATTACTAGTGGCATCCAAAGTTCATTGACATGATATAATAAAGCTACTAACTAAGGACCTAAACAACTACACCTATGGAAACTGAAAGTGCGAAGCTGGAAAGTAAGGATAAAAGACAACATTTGTTTTTTATGTGCAGGGGGACTTCTGTTGATAATCAAACGCTATTTATAACGCAAACTTGATAACCGTTCTTAGCATTGTATCCGATACCCATCGTTGATTTCATCTTCACCGTTCATTTAACGACACCTGTTTATTAACTGCTATCAATCTTATTTTTTGTATGAAGTGATAACCGCTTTTGAGCTTTCTCTTTACTAATATTTGTCCTTAGTATGATAACAGTCACCGAACCCAACCATCATCGAGCCTATTTGTCCTCTAGAATGACAACCATCATCGAACTTTTCTTTATTTGTCACACGTCCTTTGGAATGGTAACCGTTATCGAGCTTTTCTCCGTTTAACACCTGTCCTTTAGGACAATAACCATCATCGAGTTTTTCTCCTTTTGACACCTGTCTTTCGGGATGATAACTGTCATAGAGTTTTTCTCCATCTGACACCTGTCTTTCGGGATGGTAACCGTCATCGAGCTTTCCTCCATTTGACACCTGTCCTCTAGGATGGTAACCATCATTGAGCTTTTCTCCATCTGGCACCTGTCTTTCGGGATGGTAATCGCCATCGAGCTTTCCTTCGTTTGACACCTGTCCTCTAGGATGATAACCATCATCGAGCTTTTCTACGTCTGACACATGTCCTCCGAAAATAGGGACCTTTGTCGAGCTCTTCTGACTTGACACCCATCATCCTTTTATCGATGTCCTCGATGAAAAATACCTTTGGCACTTTTAGTCCAGTTTTTCCTGATTTAACACCTGCTCTTCTAGGGCAAAAGTCTTCATCGAGTCCTTCCTAGCTTGGCATTCACTCTTCTCCTTGCCGACGTCCTCGATGAAAATACCTTCGGCACTTTTGGTCCCCATTCATCTGAATTTCAAATTTCCCGCTTATGATTGCCAGAATTATCAACTGTCTTACATGAATCATCTTAGTACAGACTACGTCATCTCTTGTCGTTTTATTCATCTATCCTAAGCGTCGACAACCACCCTAATTAACTTCAGGTATCAACAACCGTCTTATATGATTTGTTCGGTATTAAGACTAACAATTTCTAATGAACATGGAGACGTATAAATCAATATCGAAGCGGTTTGTTGCAATGCTGTAGAAAGAAAGCGTGTAAGGATTAAGTTTTTATGTTACAAGTTCTACTCTCTACTTCACCGAATGCATATAATTTCATCATTTTTATAGTTCATACAATTGAGTTTAGCCTTGTGCTCTATTTGGCTCTGGAGATTGGCAAGGCTTTTCATTACCACCATGGGGTTTACAAAAGTTCTACCCTCAAGAATTTGTAACTCACGACGTACTATTATTCTCACAGTGACCCATAAACTATTATGCTAACAGAACCCATTAAAAAGTGCTTAATATTTAAATCTTAAAGTTCGTTTGCATTTGAATTTCCACAAAATGTGCATCGTTGCAACAAGACCCCGACATTTACTCATCTAAGACGTACTTTTTCACCGTAAAGCGAATAAACAAAATGTATTGTAATCATAATTACCAAAAGTTGGATCAAGAATAAACTATGCATCTACAAGCGAAAGCTGGACCAGAATTGGCAAAATAGCTAGTTAAACTTCGTCGCTGACTTGCGTACATCTCATGCAGAAACACGCAATAAAAAACAATGAAACTGTGTTCTGATGGAGATGCTGTCCCCAACCAACGTCCTGTCTTTGACCAGTGATCGCGCTGTTCCTGACGCTGCCTGATTTCAAGTTCGCACCCTCTCGACGGTTTGAATCTTTTCCGTGGTTCAGATGCCTTCGGCATGCCGCCACGTGCACGCACGCACACACTAACACTTTGGGGAATAGGTTTCTCAAGAGAGCGACGTGGTGTGTAACATTTTGACCCATTGGTTGGAGGACACAAAATGCTGCTCATTAAAACCTACATGTAAATGCAGCTTCTCGTCCCCTCATATAGCTATCAGGTGGTATTTCGTACAAGTTTTCGCTCAAAAGAGATGATTAAGTCCACTTTTTTGGTTCGAGGAATCCCTTCTCCGTGACTTGATTGTGTTTCGAGATTTGCATAGTCGATTGCTCGCATAAGTGATGATGCAGTTGATCTCTCGGGGTTGATAATTTTATGCTCTATTTGCAGGCGAAAATATGTCATGAAGATTACAATATGCAATTAAACACACTATTGATTCTATTTTCCTTTAGCCAAATCCCTGCTAGTGTCAACATCCAATTTTTTTTAGTTTTGGTCGGCAAAAACAACTTCATTCATCAAACATTAAAAGGATAACTAAGGCTTTAAGTTTCTCAACATAAAAATTCCCATAAAGTCGGGACAGATTAGACATCCAGTCAGGAGGTAGGACCTTCTTGCGGTGAGCTTTCGCTAGCCAATCAGCTCTAATTTGGTCAACCAGGACAATGGCATGCGCGTTGCGCATCGTAAGAAGACCAACTGAGAAAACAGAACTTTTTCTTAGATATCGCTATCGAATCCTTGGATGAGAAAAAGAAGGCATCCCTGAGGACTTTACATGAAAGTTGACGTGATTTGCATAACTTAAGGCAAGGCGCATGCCATTGTCAATCAATCATAATCTTTGAGAATTTTTTTTCTTGTAGATGGTGCTTTCTGATCCTGTCCATCTAGAAGAGTCAATCAATCAATTCATCCGGTCAGGAGGCAACTTGCCACAAAGTGCCAAAATCCAAAGGGGTGAAATGGGATTTTTCGCATTGTGCGGTGAATTATTCCTCCTAAAGAGAGTAAATTACTTGCACAATAAGTACATCGTAAGATCTCCGACTAAAAATTAGCCGGAGTCGACATTGAGAGCTGGACTTTGCAACCGATTTCACGACTTCGGTGGGGATGATGCGAAATTCGAAAGGTTGGAAGATAATTTGCAACACATGCCAAAACCTAAGCAACAAAATGTAATTTCACGGCTATGTCGGCTTATCTTGGTGTTCCCAATTTCCATTCTAAATCGCTGCTTATTGATAATTGCGATCGCCTAATAAGGTTAAGAAGTCAATACGAGATGGGCAGCTAATTGCTTTCTTAATCTACGGAGTTAATGAGGACGTCCCTAATTGTCGTGTATTGCTCAAAGTTCTAGAGCCAAAGCATAGGATTCTCGTCAAAACCGGAGCTTTAAGATCCATTGATTGCGCAGGTTCATCGACCTTCGATGATCGAAGGCACATGCAGGATTCATTTCGGTGTGATCAAACTTCAGATTTCCCAAATAAAATATGTGTTAATTCTATGTAAGTGCATCGAAGTGGGGAACGTGTTGTCTTTTAGTTGAAGGGAAACATGTCCAATCATTACGTACAGTATTAGTACAATAACTTACTTTGATTAGATTAATACTCACTCCTAGGATGACAGGTAAAACTCTCATAGTACATTATGGATTATACCCAATATTTGGAAATTATAAAGACACTAGTCAATAAGTTCCAATTTGAATATTATTTCATCTGTTACTTAGTAATTATATAAATATAATTGGTATTACTCATCTTCTAGCATGTGGACATTGGCTTCATTACAATTTTCAGCAAAGGTTTTAGTCAGTAGGTACCTTACAATTTATAGAGTGGAGAGATCTACCGGTAGATTATGCTCGAGTTGTTTCGTTTATTTAGGAAAAATTACCAAGAAAATCCTAAATCCATTACAATTGTGTTGATTCAACCATAAATCATTTTTTTTCCAATTGAATCATAAATATTTTGCATTTGTGCCAATTCAATCAATCTAGCCAATTTTACCTGAAAATCACTAACATGGATATCGGCCGTGCCACGTAGGACAGTAAGCACTAACGTGGATAAATTATAATATTATTTAAATATCTTTTCTGATTTTTTTATTAATTTTTCTCTTTTTTTCTTTTTTCTTTTCTTTACTTTTTCTTTTTTTTTCCCTAAACTTAGGTTCAGTAAGGGTGACCAGTCAACCCTCTCTAGGCAAGGGCACACGAGCCCTCATCCAAATCCAACCCAAGAATGGCCCTCGCTTGGTTTGGGTGAGGTTCACGATGCCCTCGCGCCTAGTGCCGACGAGGGCGTCTCAACTCTAAGTTTAGGGCCACAAAGAAAAACTAAAGAAAAAAGAAAAAAATTATTTAAAAGTTATTTTAAATAGTCCACATTAGTCAAATTGTGCGACATAGGACGAACGGCATCCGCTTTAGCGATTTCCGGCTAAAATTAGCTAGATTAATATAATTGGCACAATTACAATAAATTTATGACTTTTTTGATAATTTTCCCCATTTACTTATGCTTTGCACAATGGTGGCAACAACGTGATAGCTTGGATTATCTTATTCTTGCAAGAGGTTATCATCTAAGTTCAGCAAATAAATCACATTAATTTATTGGGTCAATGTATTTACTGTTCATTTACAACAACTAAGACAACTGCATCTAATCCCAATCTTAATTATATTACAATTAATGAATATTGGAGGGAGGAGTTTGAATACTACAGTCAAATGGTACGAGGTCCTTGACCATTGAAGCACCTTTGGCGTCAGAAACCACGCATGTAAGATCATCGTGATGGATAAATTTAGCCAGTCTAATATCTCAATTTGCATCGCAACGTACTAAACAAAAAATTGAGTTGTTATATTCCCTAGAATGAAGACGGAAATGGAAAGGAAGAAAAAGTGAAGGAGAGCAAAAAGAACGTGAAAGTGTCCTTCTTGTAAAGGAACGAATGGAGAGAGAAAATGCAATTACACTTTAGAACAGGGCGTGAAAATGACACCATCAACCGCCAAGCAATGATTAGGATTCATAATTTGTGTCGGTCCGTGTAGTTGGCCCAGCAGCCACCACAACGCACAACAACCTCATAAACATGAAATTATTTATAAGCTTTATTAGATAATTATCAAAGATATAACATATTAAAAGTGCATTTATTTCATGAAAAACATAACGTTTTTAGAAAATATTTTTCCGAAAATCATTTTTCAGGAAAATAGTTGGTTTTTCTTTGTTTGATGATATGTGATCAAAAACGTTTTCTGGTATTTTGATCTCATTTGGAAAATGATTTCTATTCCATGATTTTATCTCAAACAAAAAATTAATTACGAATTTTTTAATATTTTTATTTAAAAAAGAAAAGAAAGAAAAGAACAAAAAAGAATAAAATATCAAAAAAGACAAGTGAAGAAATTCCGGAAAATATTTTCACCTTTTTAGATCAGAGAATTCACTTTCCTAAGTTTATACATTAATATTTTCCTTGATCGGAAAGTATTTTCGGTTGACTAATCATTTTTGGCGAACTAAATATGTGAGTCCAGAAAATGGATTCCTGAAAAATACTTTCCTGAAACAAACGCGCCCTAAACTTGGTTTTCGCACGTTTTCTCAAAGCATATGACAAATAGTGAATTTGAATTCGATTTTCGATAGTTGATGTTGATTTGAAAAAGTAACATTCACAGGAGCACGTGCTATTCGTTTTGGAGCTTATTCCAAAACTAAATCTTTCACGAGCCGGTCACAAAATAGAATTGGGTTGCTTAGTATCTCACGGCTCACAACTCCTATAAATTGCGAGAGCCCAGTTTCTTAGATTAGGGCATATTGCAACCTCTATTCTTATACAACTACTTCTCTTTCTTTCTTCTTCTTGTGGACGCCATGGAGTCCCCTAAAAAGTCCAACAAGATCAGCAAAGTGATTCGACTGCGGTGGCTCCTCAGGAAGTGCAGGTCGAGAATTGTCACAACCGCCGCCACCATGAGCCCAAATCGTGGCGGCATTCCCCAGAGCATGAGCTTCCGCAAAAGAACGATCTTTTCTCTATCATCAGACATTGACGACAGCAACAACAACAAGAAGCACAGCAGCGGCAACAGCAACGTTGTCCCGAAAGGCCACCTCGTGGTCTGCGTAGGCGAAGAGCTCGAGAGGTTCGTCATCCCGGTGCACTACTTGGGCCAGCAGGCGTTCGTGCCCTTGCTGCGAGAGGCCGAGGAGGTGTTCGGGTTTAAGCAGACAGGTGTCCTGAGAATCCCATGCGACATTTCAGTGTTCCAAAGTGTTCTGGCGATAGTGGAGGGGAAGAAGAAGGCGGTCAAGAATGGCGGTTTGATGGTGAAAGAACAGTGCGGGCTCAGTGCAGACGATACGTTTGGATGTCTCCTTTTAGACGATGCTGAGATGGATTATAGTCATCTTCGTCATTCTCGCCATCGTCCTTGGAGCCCTATATGCAGATGAATAATCTTCTCCTTCGCGTTCTTGCTTAGGTGCTATATGTTATACCAGAAATGTTGATACGTAAGAGATATAGGCTGTACTGTATATTCTATGTCAATAGATACAAAAATAGAGAGCATTGACTGACTTGCATTTCCTCTTGTTTTTAGACCTTCCGTCTTTTCTTTGACGAGAACTACATTATCCATTGTCATCTAAAAACATTAAATTACCTTTTATATGAAAAATTTAGAAGTTCGATCGATTATTGGAGTGCGTAAGGCCATGGACACCTTTTTGTTCATACGTGCATCACACAATCTTGAGATTTCTAGCTCTGACACCAATGACCTCACTTCGAGTTCATCAAAGCAAAATTTTTCAAAAAATTCCGTTGAAATAGGAAAAATCCAAGATGTTATATTTCACTCGATTCAAGTATCTGAATTGATGCCTTTTCTTTGATTCATTTAAGATAAGGACTTGACAAATTTTTGCACGACCCGTTTCTACGACACGCACATGACACATTACAAAGCGTGTTTGCTTTGAACTTAATCGTATTCATATTATAAACAGATCGTCCCTTTTATACAATAATAATAAGTTATAATTTGCTAGTTGACCCTTTCAATTTTCATCCGACAATGATTAAAATAAATTTAATATCAGTCGTTAAGTATTATAGTTTGGGATCCAAATCTGACTGCTACTATAACTAATATTGCCTTTTGTTTGTAAGGCCTTCCATCTTTTCTTGACGAGATTTATATTATCAATTTATAATCTCAAACTATTTCAATTACCATTATACGAAAATATTCAAAGTTGTTTATTCGAGTTCGTACGGTCATCAATATTTTAGAAATTTCGAAAAGTTCCTTGTTTTATTTTCTAAATTTGGAAATTATCTATAGATCTTGTCGTTCATGTTCATTATTAGCAAAATTGACTAGATTGTTTAAAGCCGAGACAAAAGCAAAATACATCATACATGTTTCATTAATAATGTCGCTGATGATGTCAAATCGAGTCTACCAAAGCAAAATTGTATAAAACAAACCGTTGAAATAGGAACAACCCAAGATCTTGACATTTTTCTCAATTCACTAATCTTTTATGCCTTTTATTTGATTCATTTGGAATGAGGACTAACAATTTTTTACACAATCCATTTATACAACATGAACATGACACGTAGTTAAGCATGTGTCTTTTAACTTAATCATGTTCGTCCCATAAACATTAAACTGGTTAAAATTAAGAAATCATCAAAAACATAATGACATAGGTCCTAATATAGTCGTGTAATTTATGCGGCTTTTGCAATTCGGCCCTCAAACTTGTTTGGTGCAAATCAAGTCCCTTGACTCTATTTTTCCAAGGGATAATGACACGAATAATTCCTGAACTTTGGCCCAATGTACAATGTGGTCCTTGTACTTTTAATTAGGGGTGTAAATGGTTCGGTTCGGTTCGGTTCGGTTCGGTTTTTAAAGAAAACCGAACCGAACCGAACCATTAAGGGTGCCCCTTGAACCGAACCGAATTTGAACCGAACCGAAAACTCGATTTGGTTCAGTTTGATTCGGTTCGGTTCGGATCGGTTTTCGGTGTCAAGTTCATTAAGCAAAGAGAGAGAGAGGAGAGAGGAGAGAGAGAAGGGGAGAGAGAGGGAAAAATAGTCCTAAACCGAAGTGTTTACTTTAGTTCGGTTCGATCCGAACCGAACTAAAAAGAAAAATTGGTTTATTTTGATGATCCGAACCGAAACCGAAACCGAACCGAAATGCACGAAATTTTCGGTTCGGTTCAGTTCGTATCTCGGTTCGGTTTTGACACCCCTACTTTTAATTTGTTCAGTGTAGTCCTTGAACTTTTAATTTGTTCAATGTAATTTTTCAAATTTTGATACATGTTCAATGTAGTCCCTAAACTTATGGAAATGTTTAACGTAGTCTCTGAACATAAATTAATGGAAAAACTACATTAAATAGTTTTATATAGTTAAAGGACTAAATTGAACATGTATCAACAGTTCATGAATGACATTAAATAAATTAAAAGTCTAGTGACTACATTGCACATTGGGTTAAAGTTTAAGGACCACATTGCACATTGAGCCAAAGTCCAGTAACTGCTTGTGTCATTTTTTCTTTTTCCAATGAAAGTCTTCTTTAGTTATCACTTGTCACAAATAAATACATTAACTTGGCTGTTTGATGTGCATATATTAAAACAAAAGGGAGGAACATATTTTTGAAATTATTATATTTAGTCTCATGGTGAAAAATAGCATATCATTAGGCCCAAATTGAATTCAAAAGTTGTAAGCACACGTTTAAGAAAATATAATACTTTTGCCTTTTTTTTCCCCTTAATTAGACTCAGTTCTAGAATTTGAAAGTACTTTTCTCGCTTCCGTTTAGTTGTATTGTAAACAGCCATATTGAACAAACATATCAACATAATTAAGTGTGATTGATGATTGGAGAAAGGACTTACTTGGAAAAAATCGAGTGTTAGATAATTAGGCCCCATTTGTTTCGCGAAAAAATAAATGATTTAAAAAATATTTTTAAAAAATGAAAATATTTGAGGACTCAGTTACAAAATACTCAAGTTAGAGGACTAGATTTGAACAAATGAAGAAGATTTACACAACAGAAGTTTAACAGTTCGACCATGCTTTTTAAAACTCAAATTACTTGTTGATTGATGCTCAATATTACGTTCTTCACCCTCACACCCATCAAGTATAACATCCGACAATTGATAAAAATATTTTTGGGATATGTTCATCGGAAGTGCTAAAATTTGTCACGAAAATGCAATTGAGTCATAAAACTTGCAAAAAGTGCAATCAAATCCTAAAATTGGTCAAATTGGTGCAATCGAGTCCTTCCGTTAACTCTGTCCAACTTGGCTGGCGGAACACCCAAAATCCAAAATAGTGTGTTGAGATAGGAACACACAAGATCTTGACATTTTTCTCGATACATTAATCTTAGAAAATTACCCAATCAGTCCTAAACGTATTGTACGGATATCAATTTAGTCCTAAACATTTAACTTTGCTAATATAATCCGAAACATTTCTGCAAAATTCCAATGTAGTCTTTCCAATCAATTTTCATCGAAAATCACTAATGTGGTGGTCTAGCCATCACCGGCCATCCTACGCGGCACAGCGCCACGTCAGCAATTTCAGATGAAAATTGGCCAAAAGGACTACTTGCATTTCACGAAAAGGTTTGGACTAAAATATTGGCAAAACTAATAAGTTTAGAATTGAATTAGTATCCGTAAAATAAGTTTAGAACTGATTGAAAAATTACCCCCACTAATCTTTGATGCCTTTTATTTTATTCATTAGGAATTAGGATTAAAACAATATGTACATGACACGTAGTTAAGCATGTTTTGTTTGAGCTTAATCATGTTCTTCTCATATGCAAGTCGTTTCGTTTATACATGAACAATAAATATGTCATCCGCAAGTTGATCCTTGCAACCCATTTATTACACGTTCAGACATGTTTAATTTATTTATTTTTTGGTCAAAGAGACATGTTTAATTAAATAGGTTAACATGTTGCTCATATCGACATGACACATTCGAATACCTTTATTCAAGTTACAATACGTTTTATACACATTTTCACATGTTTACTTAAGAGATTGTATCTGGAACATGGCAAATTTATCGGATCATTTGACCCATTTAGCAAATATGTCATCTATGGGTTTCAAGAATGTGATAAAATTATTAAACATAATGTGTCGGACTTAGATCTAAAGTTCATATGACAAGATTAGGAAACTAAAATGGGAATTCCCAACTTTAAGAATAATCCAATATCCTACCATTAGTTCTTATATAACCTTTCTAGTGAATTTGGAGATGTACTATGATTATCCATCCTAAAGGGGTTGTTGCAATGCCATGCAAAGAAAGCGTGTGGTGGATTAATGAAGCACATTATAACCATTTTGTTTCTTTGTTTTTCTATTTTTCTATCCCAGGAACAAATTTGAAACAGAAATCCATTTAGTAATGTAATTTCATTTTTCTATTTCTAGAACAAATTCTTAGTTCAAAAATAGGTTTAGAGCAAAAATGAGAAGTAAAAAATTTCTACTTTTTTATTTCTAGAACAAAAAAAGAAATAAAAATTCTTCTTATCGCTCGCGATCGCCTCCCACCGACTGCCGCCACCACTCCCTAACGGCCTCCTGTCAACCACTGCCTCTCGTCGTCGCCTGCCTTTTGATCGTCGCCACTTGCCGCCAACCATTACCCATCGATGAATGGAAAAGAGCATAAAAGGTAGAAATTTTATGTCGTTATCAAACATATATTTTTATTCATAAATTCATCCAGGGACAGAAATAGAATCTATTTCTAGCTAGAAATCTATTCCTAAAATAGAATTATTAGCATTCACGCCCAATTGAGTTTGGCCAGAACACATAATTATATATACTTCATAGGTATGACTCTCTACTTCACCAAAGGCATACACTCTCATCACATATTTGAGTGATCCAATCGAGTTTAGCATTATGCCTTACTAGACCTATCAAACGGATGGGATCAGGTCCGTCAAATCACAAATGGTCCAACCTAAACTAACACATTTAACCCGTTTTAACCCATTTTCACGCAATACAAATCTAATGATCTATACCCGATCCATATTACTATATCACTCCCATATTTAACCCAATCTAGGAAAACTTGTTTCTTTTGATTTTTTTTTTAAAAAATTATATTGATAAAACACTTTCATGCAATACAAAAAACTAGTTGACAATTTTTATAATTTTCTTTTAAATTGAGGCTTAGTTTATTTTGTGGAAAATGTGACATTTCTGAAAAATGTTTTCAAGGAAGTCATTTTCCAAGAAAATAGGAATATTTTCAAATTTTTGATCGAAACCTAAAAATGAAATGAAAAATATTTTCTGCCATTTGGTATAGGAATATGATTTAATATTTTTTTTCTTTTTTCTTTTGTCGCGACCTAATCTCGACTAATGGATTATTAAGACTAAGCCTAACTCGAGCCCTCTCAAACCCTATCAATTCGTGACTTAGGGTTAAAGCTCTTAACGTGTAAATATTTTTATACTTGGAGTTGTCACTAATCTATTTGCGGTAGGTCGATTAGAAACCTAAATAAAACATAGGAAGATATGTTTTATTTCTACAAACCAGAGATTTTAAGTTCGGAGACTTGGTTACACTAGAGCTAGTCTAACATCCTTTCAGTACATTTTCTTTTCAAAAAAAATGTTTAAGCAGGCAGTCTGAATCCATTTTATTACCTAGTTGCTAACATGTGGGGGTAACCATGCGGATGCGCAATCCACTAGTTTAGCACCCAATAAAGAAAGCAGTAAATAAATTACTAACTTAGGAGAATAGCATACCTTTTAGCAAGGAACAAGGACACTACAAGTGCCAAAACTTGTGTATGGCACTCACTTTAATGCCAAATGTTCCGCCAGAACGATTAAGTGCTAAACTTTTTGAAAAAGGATCACTTAAGTGCCAATTCCGATCAGTTTGGCTAAAAATTCAACGTGACATTTTTTTATTAATTTCTAAAGCCGATGTGGCTCGCCGAAGATTTACTCAGCATGTACAGTCAACAGTTTTTATTGTAAATAATTTTATTTTTTTCTTTTTTCCTTATCTTTCTTTTTTTTCCTTTCGTTTCTATTTTTCCTTTACTTATCTACCGGCCACTAGAGAGCACAAGAAAGGTTGGGCGAGGGCCTCGCCGGCAGCAGGCAAGGCCGACCCTCGCTAGCCATGGGCGAGGTTGTCCCTCGCTAGACTGGGGGAGCCCAGCCTCACCAGATGTCGGCGAGGGGCGGCCTCGTCTATCGCCGGCGAGGGTCACCTCACTCAGATTTGGCGAGGCCGGCCTCGCCCATGGCCGGTGAGGGGCAGCCTCACCTATCACTAGCGAGGGTCGCCTCACCTAGATCTGATGAGGCTGGCCTCACTTAGATCTAGCAAGGGCCGACCTCGCCCAAATCTGGCGAGGGCTAGCCTCGCCCAAATCTGGCGAGGGCCGGCCTCGCCTGTCGCCTGCGAGGGTCACCTCTCCCAGATCTGGCTAGGCCATCCCTCGCCAGCAACTGGTGAGGCCCTCATCCAGCCCTACTCGAGCTTTGCCGGTGGCCGGCCTGGCCACCAGCAACCGGCCGATAGATTAGAAAAGGAAAAAAAGAAAAGAAAGGAAAGAAAAAGAAAGAAAAGGAAATAATAAAAAATAAAAAAATTATTTAAAATAAAAAAATGCTGACTGTACATGTTGACTAAACCTTCGACGAGCCACATCGGCTTCAGAAATTAATAAAAAAATGTCACCTCGGATTTCCGACCAAACTGATCGAAGTTGGTACTTAAGTAGTCCGACGGAAATTTTTATCACTAAAGTGAGCATTATACACAAGTTTTGGCACTTATAGTGTCATTGTTCCCTTTTAGAAATGTAAGTATTTGCATTATTAGCTAGAAAATCACACAGACAACCCTAATATAATTTCTAATTAACAAAACAATTCACTGTTAGTGGTCTGCCCTAGGAATCAATCAAGGTTGATACTCTAATATTAGTTGTAGATTAGGTTGTGTCGAAAAATCGACCTTCACTATATGTAGGTAGTCATAATGTCTTGCTAGAGATCGCTTATGACTTGTGGGCCAAAAAGAGTTTTGAGCATACTGCTAATATTTAGTGAACCTATAGGGTCGCACACAATAGCGAACGGACTTAATATTTTTTGTGCGCCTTGATCTACTTAAGAAGTAGATTTTAATTTATTCTCTTATTTAAATTATCTATGCGGTCGTGCGCGTTATAAGATAACAATTAAACGTATCATTAAATGTGGGTGATTTGGCGGGCCCAAATCGCCCGGCACACTTCTTTTAATTCCACTAAATAATGAGGCTGTATAAATAGATAGAGAATCGTTCTCTGTCTAGGGTTTTTTCGACAGAGTATCGAAAATAAAAAGGCATTCAAGAAAAAGGAACTTCAAGATCTTTCGTTAGCACGTGGATCGTTGGAGAATTCTATTTGTGTGTGTGGATACCTGTAGAGGCACAACACTTGGGGCGCTAATCCAGATATAATCGGCTACCGATTTATCTTTGATCTGCAAAAGGTACGTTTCGAAATTCCTTTTCGATTTCAATATACACATAAATCCTGTTTAAGGTTCTATATTCCGTTGCGTTGTTTTTGGTTGATGAACCCAACAGTGGTATCAGATCAACTTGTGATATATTGAAGTTGAATCGGAAATCCTAATTATTGATACATATGATGTATGCCTGAAGTGAGTCTAAATTAGGGTTAGATGAATTTGAAATACGAATTGATATGATCAATTGAAAAGGAACGAAGCAGGGATGGGTCGATCCTGTTCCGCTCACGTCGAGGTAGAGACGGCGTCGCGCCTGGGCTGTTGCCCAAGGCGGAGACAGCGGCGCGCCTGGGTTGTTGCCGAGGCGAAGACCGCAGGCGGAGACGACGGCGCGTCTGGGCCTATTGGCCGAGGCAAAGACAGCAGTGCGCCTAGTCATCCGGCGCGTCAAGGACCGGAGGCATCAGGCCAGATGCGTAAGGTGGGGGCGCGGGAGGCAGCAGCAACGGATAGTCTCCCGAGAACATAGAATTGAGAATTCTGTCTAGTTTTCGAGGCTCTCCTCATAAAACAGAATTGCGAATTCTGTCTAGCTTTCGGCGGCGCTGCCCCCGAGCCTCCATGAGGGGCACTGCCCCTTCGAACCCCGTTCGCTGACTAGTCAGCGAGACCACCGCAAGGGGCTCTGCTCCTTGACCCCGCGAGGGGCGCTACCCCTCGACCCCACAAGGGGGCGCAGCCCCCTTGACCCCTGCATGGAATTGGTCATTCCCGTATGGTTGATGTACCTTTATTATTATAAGTGATGTTTCGTTTATGTTTATCACATGCATACATTCATCGCTAAATAAACATTAAGAGTCTCTAATAAAATTAAGTAATAATATGATGCATTTCCAATCATACACATATTAAGACTTGAATCGTCAATAGATGGGCCTGCCAAAGCAGGGTATCTTTAACTATTTGAGTAAAATATGATGGATAATGGTTATCCATAAATCAAGATTGGTTTACTTAACAAGGCTATCAAAACTGTTTTGGGCCTTGAGGCATAGTGTTTAGGGATAAGATATGAGATGTCAACCCTAATAACCAAGAGTTGTATTCGATATAATTGACAAAGAGTTATCTACCTAAATGACTTAGTTTTGAGCAGCAAGCCAAAGTTTACTCAAGTCTTGGTAAAATATGGTTCTTGATTCACTATACTTATTGGGACACATGTTATTAAAGTATAGTGGGAGTTTATTATTTATAATATTAATGAACAATTCACTTTGCATATTTGTTGTAGATAATGGCAAATAGCTCTGCATCACACTTTTCACTGCGATCTGTCCTTGAGAAGGACAAATTGAATGGTTCAAACTTCTTAGACTGGTATAAAAGCTTAAGAACTATTCTCAAGCAGGAGAAAAAGGATTATGTCATGGAGAAACCACTCTCTCAGAAAGCACCTCCTTCCAATGCTTCTCATGCTGAAAGGAATGCTTATCAGAAGCATAAAGATGGTGCATTGGATGCATCATGTCTAATGTTAGCTACCATGAACTCAAACTTTTAGAAGCAGTTTGAGAACGTGGATGCCTATGATATGATCATGAACCTAAAAAATTTATTTCAGGAGCAGGCACACACTGAAAGGTACCAAACGGTAAAGACCTTAATTGAGTGTAAACTAGCAAGTGGGAGCTCAGTTAGCCCACATGTCATAAAGATGATAGGTTATATTGAAAACCTAGAACGACTTGGCTCTCCCATTAGCCAAGAGTTGGCTACTGACATTATTCTTCAGTCATTGTCTCAAGATTATGACACGTTTGTTATGAACTATAACATGCATAATCTGAATAAGTCTTTGACTAAACTGCATGGGATGCTTAAAATTGCTGAGCAGAATATCAAGAAGGACACTATCCCTAATGTTCTCATGGTTCAAAAGGGGAAAGACTTTAAGAAGCCAAGTAAGGTTAAGGGTAAGGGCGAGAGCACTAAGCCTAAACCCAAATCCAAGACTAAATCGAGTCCGACTGCTGATGTTGTATGCTTCTATTGTTGGGAGAATGGACATTGGAAGAGGAATTGCAATAAATATTTGGAGGATCTGAAGAAAAAGGGAAGTGAGACTTCCGATTCAGGTATTTATGTTATAGAAGTAAACATTACTATTAGTTCTACTTCATGGGTATTGGATACCGGTTGTGGTACTCACATTTGTATTGATGTGCAGGGACTAAAACGAAGTAGAATACTTGCAAAAGGTGAAGTGGAACTACGAGTTGGAAATGGAGCAAGAGTTGCTGCATTAGCTGTAGGAACATATGATGTAGCTTTACCTTCTGGCATGATTTTAGAATTGAATAATTGCTACTATGTACCTGCTATACGTAAGAATATTATTTTTGTTTCTTGTTTGGACAAGGAAGCTTTCTGTTTTGATATAAAGAACAATAGTTGTTCGTTTTATCTTAATGGGTTATTTTATGGTAGAGCTCATATTATGGATGGAATATATGTTCTAAATCTTGATGTACCAATCTATAATATAAATACAAAAAGATTTAAATCTAATGATTTGAATCCAACCTACCTATGACATTGTCAATTAGGCCACATAAACGAAAAACGTATTCACAAGCTTCATAGCGATGGACTATTAAATTCATTTGATTTTGAATCAATTCATACATGTGAATCTTGTTTAGTTGGAAAAATAACAAAAGCTCCTTTTACTAATCAAAGTGAGAGGACAAAAGAATTATTGGCCCTTATACATACTGATGTGTATGGACCACTAAGTTCTACAGCCAGAGGAGGTTATCAGTACTTCATTACATTTACTGATGATTTCAGTAGATATGGATATATTTACTTGATGAAACATAAGTCTGACTCCTTTAAAAAGTTCAACGAATTTCATAATGAAGTATAGAATCAACTTGGGAAAAATATCAAGGCTCTTCAATCTGATCGAGGAGGAGAATATTTAAGCCAAGAGTTCAATACCATCTCAAAGAATGTGGAATTGTTTCATAGCTCTCTCCTCCTGGAACACCACAATTGAATGGTGTCTCTAAGAGGAGAAATCGAACTTTGTTAGACATGGTTCGATCAATGATGAGTCATTCAAATCTTTCATTATCTTTCTAGGGATATGCACTCGAGACAGCTGCGTTTATACTAAATAGAAGTCCATCAAAAACTATAGAGAAGACACCATATGAGATGTGGACAGGAAAAGTTCCTAGTATGTCTTTTCTAAAGATTTGGGGTTGTGAAGCTTATGTAAAACGTTTACTTTCTGATAAGCTTGGACCCAAATATGATAAATGCTTCTTTGTGGGATATCCCAAAGAAACGAAAGGATATTACTTTTACAATCCATAAGAGAACAAAGTATTTGTTGCTCGAAATGGTGTCTTTTTAGATAAAGAGTTTCTTACTAAATGAACCAGTGGGAGTAAGATAAACTTCGAAGAAGTTATAGTACCACAAGAAGGTGTTCCAGTTCATAAGGAATCTCAATTAGATCTACAAAGAGTTGTAGAGTCTACTCCAGTGGAACCTATAGTTCTTAGGTCTGAAAGAACACATCATGAGCCTATGAGATATGGTTTTCACGTGACAGAACATCATCATCTATTGTTAATAGAAAATGACGAACCTACGACCTATACAGAAGCTATGATGGGCCCAGACTCCGATAAATGTCTTTAGGCCATGAAATCTGAAATGGACTCAATGTTTCAAAACAAAGTTTGGACTTTGATTGATCCACCTGAAGGTGTCAAACCTATAGGGTGCAAGTGGGTTTTCAAGAAGAAAACTGACATGGATGAAAATGTTCACATCTATAAAGCACGGCTAGTAGCTAAAGGTTTCAAACAAACTCATGGTATTAATTATGATGAGACATTTTCGCCTGTGGTCATGCTTAAGTCCATTCGGATTATCCTAGCGTTTGCTGCATATTATGACTATGAGATATGGCAAATGAATGTATAGACAGCTTTCCTTAATGGAAAACTAGAAGAGGATGTGTATATGACACAACCTGAAAGCTTTACATCACCAAATAATACTAGGAAGATATGCAAGCTTCAACGTTCTATTTATGGATTGAAGCAAGCAACACAGAGCTGGAATATTCGTTTCGATGAAACTGTCAAAGAGTTTGGCTTCATAAGAAATAAAGAAGAAGAATGTGTATACAAGAAGTCTAGTGGGAGTGCAATTGTATTTCTAATGTTGTATGTGGATGACATACTACTCATTGAAAACGACATTCCTATGCTTCAGTCAGTTAAGACATCGCTAGGAAAATTTTTCTCCATGAAGGACATGGGAGAGGCAAACTATATCTTAGGGATCAGGATCTATAGAGATAGATCTAAGAGACTTATTGAATTGAGTCAAAGTACATATGTTAACAAAGTCATTAATAGGTTTAATATGCAAGACTCCAAGAAAGGTTTTCTCCTGATGACACATGGCATAAGTCTTAGCAAGACTCAGTATCCTTTAACACAAGATGAGCGAGACCGCATGAGTAGGATTCCTTATGCATCAGCTGTGGGATCCATCATGTATGCTATGTTGTGCACTCGTCCTGATGTTGCTTATGCATTGAGCATGACAAGTAGATACCAATCAGATCCAGGGGAACCTCACTGGATTGCTGTAAAAAATATCCTCAAGTACTTGAGAAGAACTAAGGATTTATTCTTAGTCTAAGGAGGTGAGGAACATATCACTGTAAGTGGTTACACTGATGCTAGTTTCCAAACCGACAAAAACGACCTTTGATCGCAGTCAGGTTTTTGTTTTTTGCGTGAATGGTGGAGCGGTGTGCTGGAAGAGTTCCAAGCAGGACACTCTTGCAGATTCTATGACAGAAGCTGAGTATATTGCTGCTTCAGAAGCATCAAAGGAAGCTGTTTGGATTCAAAAGTTCATAGAAGAACTGGGAATCAGTCCTACTAATTTGAATCCAGTTGACCTCTATTGTGACAGCAATGGGGCCATAGCTTTGGCTAAAGAGCTTAGGTCTCATCAGAAGACCAAACACATACTCAGGAAGTATCATCTCATTCGAGAATTCATTGAATGAGGTGATGTCAAGATGTGCAAAGCTGTAACAGAGTTGAATATAGCTGATTCGTTGACAAATGCTCTTCCACAACCTAAGCATGAGCGTCATTGTAACGCTTTAGGCCTTAGATACATTAGTGATTGGTCTTGATGTGAGTAGAAGTATATGTGATATACATTTTCATTGTTCATTAATAAAATACATATTATATTTGATTTCGATCTAATTTTAGTAGATAATTGAATATAAAATCTTTATACCCTGAATATTGAATATCCTTAATAGATAATCAAATACGTGATTTGATCGTGAAACTCTATTAATAGAGTGGATATTAATATTCTAAATGTCCCTAGTCAATTGCCATTGTGCATTGAGAAGCAAATGGTGTTTGAGACTAGCATGTGAGTTAACTGATGATCAAGTTTCACGGGTCATGAATATAGAGATATAAAGTTGATCACATGGAATACATGCTAGAGAACATTATATTGGACAGACCCACTATGAGAATACTGTATGATTATTATATAATGTCATCGGTATTTCTCATCACAACTATAGAGTATAGTCCTTTGACTTGAGTTTGCCATGGTTTCCTAAACGTGGATTGGCATGCTTTAACATTGCCAAACGTTAGCCGTAATAAGTGATTATAAAGGTAATGGCTGGGCATATCATGAATCGTGCCGAGTGATGTGAGTAGACAAGATGGGATTTGTCCCCCTCATATAACGAGGGTATGATTTCCTGGCATCCCGTAAAGTTGAGACTGTGAAATGCATGGCCATGCTCAAGTGAGTTGAAGAGTCAACTACTTGTTTTGGCAGTCTAACTGCGGTATCGAGAAAATGAGTTTAAGCTATATAAGGATAACACTTGTCCTGCCTTATGCTTAACTCGAAAATCAAGTGACAAAAGGGACTTAGTTTATATGATTGGTTCTAGTGTAAGTGGGAGATTGTTAGTGGTCTGCCCTAGGAATTAATCAAGGTTGATACTTTAATATTAGTTATGGATTAGGTTGTGTCAGAAAATCGACATTCACTATACTTAGGTAGTCATAATGTCTTGCTAGAGACTGCTTATGACTTATGAGCTAAAAAGAGTTTTGAGTACACTACTAATATTTAATGAACCTACAGGGTCGCACACAATAGCGAACGGACTTGATATTTTATGTGCGCCTTGATCTACTTAAAAAGTATATTTTAATTTATTCTCTTATTTAAATTATCTATGCGGTCGTGCACGTTATAAAATAACGATTAAACGTACGATTAAATGTGGATGGTTTGGCGGGCCCAAATCGCCCGACCCACTTCTTTTAATTCCGCTAGATAATGAGGCTATATATATAGATAGAGAATCATTCTCTGTCTAAGGTTTTTTTGATAGAGTATCGAAAATAAAAAAGGCGTTCAAGAAAAAGAAACTTCAAGATCTTTCGCTAGCACATGGATCGTTGGAGAATTCCATTCGTGTGTATGGATACCGGTAGAGGCGCAACACTTGGGGCGCTAATCCAGACACAATCGGCTGCTGATTTATCTTTGATCTGCAAAAGGTACGTTTCGAAATTCCTTTTCGATTTCAATATACACATGGATCATGTCTAGGGTTCTATATTCCACTGCGTTGTTTTTCGTTGATGAACCCAACATTCACACCATTTGTTCTTTAGGGTTTTCGCTTTATTACCAAAGCATAGAGACTATAGAGAAGATTGAATAGCGATTGTGCAATCAAACGCAATTTCGAGTTAGTAAATATTAGTCATCCAGAGAGGTCGTCCTTGAGATGTAATAGCTTTTATTGTCTCCCCAGACAACCCAGTGTGCTTGACTTTTTATCAGTGCCCCTCCTTCTGTATGTGCATTCAAGGGATGGAGACGCAGCAACGAGTGGCCCCACGACCGCCTGGGAAGAAGGTCTTCCTTTTCTCCTGAATTGCCTCTTCCCCCTCTTCCACCGAACTTTTTTCTTGTGGCCGTCAATCGCTTTCTCTCGCGCCCTCGTGTGGCCGTGTATAGAATCATGTGGCGCCCTCCCAATTGTGAAGAGTTAAGGTCTATTTATAGTGCAAATTAGGTTTTTTATTCCCTAATTTTGATTATGTATTTTTCCAATAAAAGGCTTAATCTTCATGGGCTCTTTAATCACAAAGCCTGTTTTAACTTTGATGGGGCTAAACCTCACTTAATTGAAACTTTAGTTATTCTAATCTTGGGCTTGGTTTTCAACAACTATGCCTTCATGGCTTGACCGAATTTCTCGTGTAAAGTAGGCTCAATTCATGTGACTAATTCAGGTCCATTCACCACCGTCGGTCCAATGCAATAATTAAACTACATGATCCTAAAAACTATATGGGCCAAATTAAATATTAGTGCAAATGTTCCTAATATTTATATGCTATGCAATTTTAATGTTTTTGTTTAGGAGTTAAAATTTAATCTCTAATTTTCTATGCATTTAATCACTAAATCGCCAGTCAAAATTTTGGTGTTAACATCGTTTCTTTTCTTTTTCTTTTTTATTTTTATGTGACATTCTGAATTTGGCCCATTTTTGGGGATTTATAAAACGTGTAATTTGTCAGTGCGCTTATAATAGAATCTCGCCCGGGAACTGATCACTCTCGGGTTCTTGCTTTAAAAATAGAGACTTTTGTTAAAATCGCACTCGATCGAATTTGGCCGTTATTTAGATCCCAAACTTGGCAGCCAATTTCCGGGAGTTCCGGGTCGAATTAAATTGGACGGTGTCGATATTATTGTGGCCAGCGTCAATATTGCCGGGAATGTGTGAAAAATGGATTTTTCGACCGGGTGCGACTTCGGACTAGTAGACCTCCCTCGTAGAGTGTTTTCGGGTTATTTTATTTATAGTTCACGTTGGCCCTTGCCCTTATTATTTTCTAGGATTTATTTCGGACCATAGATTTTATTTCCGAGTTTGAAATGGACCGTTAGATTACACTCGAGGGCTATTTATTTCTTTTTCTCTCGCTTCTCTCTCCCCTCTGTCCGCGCGTATCTCTCTCTTTCCCCCCTGGACGTGCGCGACGTCCCCATACACGTCCGCTCCTTCCTCTCTCTCCTTTCTCTTTCTCTCTTCTCTCTCTCTCTCTCTCCCTTTTCTTCTCTTCTCCCCGTACACGGCAACGCCATGCACGCATGCACGCCCCCTGCACGTCTGCAGCCCCTTCCCCTTCCCCATGCAAATTCCCTTCCCCATGCAGAAAAGCCCCCCCTTTCTTTCTCTCTCTCCCTCTCTTTCTCGTCCCCTCTCTCTCCCGCGCTGCTTCTTCTTCCTCTCTCTCGCACGAACGACTCAGCGACGGCCCTGCTCACCGACTGCCGTCCCCGCTGGTCGCCCGTCGTCCGCCTCACGCCGCCGCCGCCCGGCCAGCTGCCGCCGCCCTGTCGGCCGCCCCGGTCGCCCGGCCGTCTCCCCTTCCTCCCCCGACCACCTCCACAGCAGCCCCTCCGCCACCACAGCAGCCCCTTCGCCACCACAGCAGCCCCTCCGCCTCCACCCGACGCCACTCCGCCAGCCGTCGACGTCGCCGTCCTCCTTCGCGCCCTTGCCGCGCCGCCGTGTTGCCTGGTGGATCCGGCCAGCGCTGCTTCTATCTCCCCCGAGCGCGCGAGCGCGCGAGCTCGGCTCGCCGCCGCGTCCGGCGAGCCCCGGGCGTCGTCCAGTCGTCCGGCCAGTCCCCAGCGCCGCCCCGACGCCCGTGCACCGCCCTATCGCCGCCGTACACCCCAGCAGCCGCACCATCCCCCCCTCAGCTCTCTCTCTCGCTCTCCTTCCCTTCCTCTCCTTCGCGCCAGCTCGAAGCCCCTGTCCGCCGCCGCGCCAGCCACGGTCCGGCGCTACCTGGCCGGTCCGGCGCCGCCTAGCCGTCCGTCCTGCCTGACGCCCTCCGGTCTCGTCGCCTCCGCAGCCCCCCTCTCTCTTCCTCTCGCTCGCACCCCGGTGGACTCCCTCCTCTCTCCCTCCGAGCTGGACGCCGGAGAGCCACCAGCCACCGCGTTGCCGCCACCGCCAGCTCACCGGGGGCCAGCCCAGCCCAGCTCAGCCGACCAATCGGCCAACCAGCCAGCCAGCCAGCCGCCTCAGGCCACGCCGAAGCCGTACCAGCCGCTGCGCGCCGCTCCCGAGCCGTCCCAGCCACCGTGCTACCCTTCCCGAGCCTCCCCAGTCGCTGTGCCGCCGCGCCGAAGCCTCCCCAGTCGCTGTGCCGCCTCGCCGGAGCTTCCCCAGCCGAGTCCCGTGCCCGTGGCCGAGTCCCACGCCCCTCGCCGTGCCCGTGCCCGTCGCCGTGCCTGTGGCCGTGCCCGTGCCCGTCGCCGTGCCCCTCGCCGTGCCCGTGCACTCGGCACCTCGCCCGTCCAGCCTAGGCGCGCCACCCGTCCCGCTCGGCCGTGCGCCCCGGGCACGTCGCACGTTCGCCGCGCCCGTGCACTAGGCACGCTGACCGGCCACCGTGCCCGTGTGGCCCGCGCCCGCGCCCGGTCGGTACTGTTCACCCGGGCAATTTTGAGCCCGAGTCGATTTTCCCCGGGCCAAAATTTGGTAAGTGATATCCTAAGCCCTATCTAGGATAGTGGGTATTTAATTGACGTGTCCCGGGTTAGGATGGCTAGGGCGTATATTAGTTTAATAGTTTTACATTATAATTGCATTATTTGATTTGGGCTAATTTAATATGTTTGAAAGAGGATAATTGTGAGTGCTAGCTTGAACGTCGAATTCGCATGACAAGGTGGCGAGGCGTGATTTTGGATTAAGTTGTGATTATGAAATTTGTGATATATTTGGCGTGAAAAATTAAATATTTGAGTGGCGTGTGCTTGCCTGTCGATTTTAAGCCCGGATCGATCGGAGGGCTACGGACTTGGGACGTGTGATGACAGTCCGTGTAAAAATGAATGGCCGGTGTGCCAGATGGGCCTGAGGCGCAGTAGCGCGGGCAGTGAGAATGGGCCTGAGGCACAGTAGCGCGGGCAGTGAGAATAGGCCTGAGGCGCAGTAGCGCGGGCAGTAAGAATGGACCTGAGGCGCAGTGGCGCGGGTCGTGAGTCAGATGTTCGGCCATGCATGAGAATTGAGTGTGATTGACTGGACTGGCTGTTGGCGCATGTGATTACTTGGGTGGTTTGTCGGAAATGCGTGTGGTCGGGTATGTTGGGTGATTATGATGCAGTGGTTGAATTATTCTTGTTTTATTATATCCGGACTAACATGCAAGGTTGGTTCATGATTGGAGACAAGGTAAGTTTGTTAATTGAAATTGGTTTTGATGCCTGGTGATTCGCCTGTTAGACTTGTCTGGGTACGCATTAGCCTAGGTGGGGTTTAGGGTGTCGCTTATTGAGACTCGTTCTCACGGTTATTATATAACCACTTTCAGATCCGCGACCGTGACCGATTCGGAGATGCCACCGGAGCACCACAGGGATTGAAGGATAGATTAAATTACCCTATCTTTTGAGTGCCTTTTTGGAGAAGAGTTAAGCTTGTCAACCACCGCCCCTTTTTGAAAACTGTGGTTTAAAAATTTGGTAGTTGGGATTATCCTTTTGTAATAGTGACTACTTTTTGATGTTATGCAATTATCGTTTCGTGCTATCCTTTGGTCATATTTCTTTTAATGTCAGGGTTGTTTTATTTGCTTCCGCTTGGGTAATTTGGTTGGGGTCGGCGACGCGTCCTGGGACGTCGCGTTCTTTATGACCGAGGAAGGGGTGTTGCGAGCCCGTTAGGGTTCGGGGCGTGACATTTTATTTATTTTTTTCTTTTTAAAAAGATCAAATTTTTATTTTTACTTTATTTTTAATTTTTTGTCTTTTTGCTTTTTCCTTCTTCTTCGACCGGCCATCGGTGGGGGATGAGCTCGCCAATCTGGCGAGCCTCGAGCTCGCTGGCCTTGGCCAAGCTCAAGCTCACCAATCTAGCGAGGCCTCACCAACGCTAGAGGTTGGCGAGGCTCAAGGCTCACCAGACCATCAAGGCCTCGGCCTTGCTAGATCAAAGCTCGAGCTTCGCAGGTCGGTGACCAACTGAAGAAGAAGGAAAAAGGAAAAAAAGAAAAGAAAAAAAAAGGAAAGGACAAAGAGAAAAAGAAAAGAGAGCATAAAAATAAAAATAGAAAATTATAAAAATATTCAAACAATTAAAAAAATTAAGTCACTTGATCTTGTTAAGTCACCCATTTATGACCCATTTAAGACCCCTTAAATTGTATGTAACCATTTTATGATCCATTTAAACTTGTTTATAAAATTGAAGACAACCCATTTATGACCCACACCAGTAAATGAGTTAAAATATGAGTTCCAGACTCATTTTGCCGCCTTTACGTCTTACTAGGCTCAGGAGATTGGCGAAGCTTTTCACTGCCACAAGGTTAACCAAAGGTTGTACCCTGAACAAACCGTTTGTGGAGCTTGTGACTGTTAGATCACCAAACGAAAAATAAGACCTCATTGGGTCATTACAAATCTCCCAATATTTGTATCTTAAAGTTAATTTGTATTTGAATTTTCATAAAATTTACATCATTGCTACGTGTTACAACTTGAGAACCATTCCTTGAAAGGCCATATTCCCGAGGTTTACTTATCCAAGATGGATTTTTCCAACGTAAAGTGAAAAATCAAACGTATGTTAATCGTAATTACCAAATATTCGGTCATTAATAATCTAATCATCTACGAGTGAAAGCTAAATCAGAATTGGCAAAAAAGCTAGGTCAACTTCGTCACGCCCTGTCTTTGACCAGTGATTGCATACATCCTGACGTTGCATGATTTGAGTTCACACGCCTCTCGAGTTAAATATTAGTGAACTTTTTTTTTCCATATAACCCTACGCACAAGTTATCAACACGCCGCCGCCGCACGCACGATACTTTGTAAAATAGATTCTCAATAGAGCGACGTCCTTTGTAACAAGTTGACCCATTTGCATGATAAAAAAGCAAATGGTATTTTATGCAATTTTTCTCTTTAAAAAGCTGATTAAGTCCATTTTTTCGGATCGAGGAATCCCTTCTCCATGACTCGATTGCGTTTTGAGATTTGCATAGTCAATCGCTAGCATAAGTGCTAACGCAATTAATCTCTTGGGGTTGATATCTATATGCTTTATCCGAAAATATGTTATGAAGGTTAGCATATGTAATTAAACGAGAAAATTCCAAATAAGTGTCTGAAGTGCTTTCATTTTCTCAAATAAAGGCTTGAAGTAGACATTATCTCAAAGAAGAACCTGAAATTGCCAAATCATCTCAAATAAGGGCCTTTGGTTGGCCAGCCAACGTGTAACCATTCCAACAAGGGTATTTTAGTCCAAAAATTTATAAGTATACTTTTTTTTATTTTTTTTACTTTTCTTTTTCTTTTCTTTTCTTTTTCTTTTTCATTTTTTTTCTCTTTTCTTTTTCCCCCTTCCCTCCCCGGCCATGCTGCACCTCATCAATGGCCAGCGGAGGTCGCTGGCCTGAGGCGAGGCTGCCCTCACTTGGGCAAACAAGGGCGAGGGTTGCCCTTGCTAGCGTTGGGCGAGGGGCACCCTCACCTGAGTCCGGTGACTAGCTGGCAGAGGGAAGAGGGAAAAAAAGAAAAGGAAAAGAAAAAAAAATAATAAACGAAAATAAATGTAAAAGATGAAAATACCCTTCGGTCATATAGGTTAGGCCCTTATTTAATATAGATATGGCCACTTCATGCCTTTATTTGAAACAAAATTAACTTCAGACTTTTATTTGAGAAAACGATGGCACTTCATACCCTTATTTGAGACAAAGTCAACTTCATGCTCTTATTTAAGAAAATAAAAACACTTTGGGCCCTTCATTTGAATTTTTTTCTAATTAAACACACTATTGATTCTATTTTCCTTTATTCGAATCCCTGCTAGTGTCAACATCTAATTTCGTCAACCATGACAATAACTTGTGTTTTACAAGAACACCAACTGAGAAAAGAGTTTTTCTTAACCAGCGCCATCAATCCCTGGATGAGAAAATCAGGGCATCCTTGAGGACTTTATATGAAAGCTGACGTAAATTGCACAACCGAAGGCAATTTTCAAATTGTATAATCAGGGTATGCTTGAGGACGTTATATCTTGTCGATGGGCCTTCTGATCCTCTCCATTCTAGAAAAGTCATTCAATCGATTTATCTGCATGAGAACATGATGTTACTGCAGCTCAAACGCGTCTTTCTTTCTCTTCTGCGGAAGAGCTTCAATGGGTGTTGATGTGTTATGATCTCTTGAGATAAACTGAGTCAATTAATTGAAAAGATCCCAATCTCTATCAGATACAGCCTATATAGCTCGTATGCATCATCATTCACTTTATGTTTTATAACCTAATATGCATCGTCCTTCGTTTTTAAATAACCTAATCCGCTGCCATATGTTACAATCTGAATGGTTTTTCAAAAATTGCACATATTCAATCAGAATTTGTAGGGCTTGCAATAGGGCAAGGCACAAAGTAAAATAAGAAACGCAAAGAAAATCGAGAAGTGAGGAGGCAATATACCCAACACTAGGGGGAGGTTGTAACTGATCTCTTGTGACTTCGACAAGATATTGCAAAAAGGGAAAATTTTGTTTTGGTACCCAAAGTGGGGCCTTTTTCTCAATTTGGTACCCAAAGTAGATATAGTCTCAAATTGGTACTCAAAGTGCTTATTCAGTCTCAATTTGGTACCCAAAGTGGGACCTTTTTCTCAATTTGGTACCCAAAGTGGACGTAGTTTCAAATTGGTACCTAAAGTGCCCATTCAGTCTCAATTTGGTACCCAAAGTGCCCATTCAGTCTCAATTTTGTACCTGGGTTTGCCGGCCGGTTAAATGCTCACTGGCCGGCAAGAAATTTACTGTTCCGGCCACCGGAACAATATTTTTTTAAACTTTTTTTTCTTTTCCTTTTCCTTTTCCTTTTCTTTTTTTTTTCCTCTCTTCCCTCCGCCGGCCACCGTGGCCGGCGGAGGTCGCCGACATCCAGCGAGGGCCGCCCTCGCCTGGGCGAGCGAGGGCCGACCCTCTCCTGATTTGGCAAGGGTCGGTCCTCGCTCGCCCAGGCAAGGGTGGCAGAGGTCACCGGCGACGGGTGAGGATCGCCCTCGCCTGCGTCGGGCGACCCTCGCTAGCCTAGGTGAGGACCGCCCTCGCTTGGGCGGGCAAGGGCCGCCCTCACCCGACGTCGGCGACCTCCGCCGCCCTCGCTGGACGCCGGCGACCTCCGCCGACCACGGTGGCCGGCGGAGGGAAGAGAGGAAAAAAAAAGAAAAGGAAAAGGAAAAGAAAAAAAAGTTTAAAAAAATATTGTTCCGATGGCCGGAATAGTAAATTTCTTGCCGGCCGGTGAGCATTTAACTGGCCGGCGAACCCAAGTACCAAATTGAGACTGAATGGGCACTTTGGGTACCAATTTGAGACTATGTCCACTTTGGGTATCAAATTGAGAAAAAAGGCCCTACTTTTGGTACCAAATTGAGACTGAATGAGCACTTTGGATATCAATTTGAGATTATGTCCACTTTGGGTACCAAATTGAAAAAAAGGCCCCACTTTGGATACCAAAACGAAATTTTCCCTTGCAAAAATTGAATAGTGAGGAGGCAACTTGCCAGAAAGTGCCAAGATCTAAAGGGCAAAATGTAGTTTCTCACAATGTTGGATGAATTATCCCTCCTAAAGAGAGTAAAAGTAGTTGGGCGATAAGTACACTGTTGGATCTTCAGCTAAAAAATAGTCGGAGTCAACGTTGAGGGGGGACTTTAGTAGGGATGCAAAATTCGAAAGGCTGGAAGATAATTTGCAACAAGTGTCAAAATCTAAGCAACAAAATGTAATTCCCTGTCTATGTCGTCTATCTTGGGTGTCCCCAATTTCGTTCTATCTTATTCTTGCTCTATTTCCGTTCTAAATTGCCGCTTGTCGATAGTTGCACTCACCTATTAAGGTTAAGAAGTCAAGACGAGATGGCCTGCTACTTGTGTTTTTTAATCTACGGAGTCATTGGGGACGTCCCTAATTTGTCGTATATTACTCAAATTTCTAGAATTAAAGCATAGGATTCTAGTCAAACCGCAGCTTGAAGATCCATTGATTCCGCAGCTTCATCGACCTTCAATGAGGAAAGCATGTGCAGGACTGTCATCATACTTTGATTTTCCCTAGTAAAACATAAGTGTTACTTCTAGGTAAGTCATCGAAGTGTGGATCTTGTTGTCCTTTATTTGAAGGGAAATTTGTCGAATCATTACGTACAGTATAGTATAATATTTGAAAATTATGAAGACACTAGTCGATAAGTTCCAATGTAATAAGTAGTGTATCCGTTATTTACTAATAATATATGTTATTAGTATTACTCATCTTCTAGCATATCGACATGCACTATATTACAATTTTCGGGAAAGTTTTAATTTAGAGATACCTTAGATTTTATAGCATGGATAGATTCACTAGCAAAAATTCATTTCTTCGAGGTTTGAATTGGACAAATTTATCATATATGTTAACGCATTAAGATGCGTGCGCTATTAGAGACAGAATTTGAATTTAGCATTGGAGCAAGATGATAAGTTTCTCCAAATTATGAATTTAATATTGAAATCTAAAACAAGGAAAAAGTCCCTTATATATGTTATCATTGCAAGAAAGAAGGGCTCAGTATGAGGGGTTCCCAAGAGCCAAAGAAACTGGAGAGGTCGAAGAGTGACATGAATGTCGCACAAGCCAGCGGGGAGGAGTCAGACTGTTTTCTGTGTGTCCGCCAATTCGATTGGAAACAAGTAGATCATAGATTATGGACGCACATAATACATGACATCATAGAGGGAATGATTTTCAAATTATCAGTCTATTGAGAGTAGTGCAGTGTTTAAGGGAAACCACGGTGTGCGCAGGGCCATTAGTATTGGCCAATGCATATATGGATGCACGATGGGATCATCGAAACTTGGTGAGTTGTTCGACGAGTTTTGGAGCTGAAGAAAAATCTAATTCCTCTTGTAGTTCAATTCGCCAGATTGATAAGTCATGAAAAGAGCACTCGTGGTCATGAAGGGAAGAGAACAAATAGTCTGTACTACCTTCAGGGACAAATAGTTACAAGCTCAGCTGCTACGATTCTATCCACGCTGTCAAAGCCAAATCACATAAGGTCATGGCACAGGCGACTTGGAGACATCTTAGAGAGATATGAACTTTTTGAGTGAGCGGGGTCTTCTGCTAGAGTAAAAAGTCAGGATGCTGTACTTTTGTGAACATTGCGCGGCGGCCAAGCAACACAGTGCAGTTCAGCACTGTAGTTCATAGGACCAAGAATACAATCGAGTACATCCATTCGGACTTATAGCAAGGAGACTCAGGCAGTATAGACTAATAAATGAGTCGAGAGACAGGCGGAACTTGAGGAGGAGGCTTAGTGGATAACACGCGCAAGTAGTGATGACATCAAGCCAAGTGCCAATGAAGGCACGAGTCAACCTGGAGTATTGGCGGGGAGATCGAGCTCACAGAGACGTTGTATTCCATATTGACGAGCAAAGAACGCAGAGAGATCAGAGAACGACACAGGTATGGTTATGCAGATTCTGCTACTCATAATAGTGTAACTTATGCATTGTCTACTTGAGAGGAGACCCAGGACCCACTCTAATATCCAAATGCGGTGTTAGGTGTAAAGGCCCAATAGTAGATTGGTGCTATGGGAAAGAAGATGGAGTTACTTCTGTAGGGATGCATTGGCAATTACAAGGTGATTACAATCATACAGTGCTGAGGCAATTTCGTATGCAGAGCGCAGGACTGGTGACTACTTCGCTAGCTGCGCACTTCAAGCATTCAATCGATCTTACCCTACAGTCAAAGGAAGAGATGGAATATATGTCAGGTTCCCTATGCTAGCGTTGTTGGTGGTATTAGCATGTTATTAGTGTTGTGAATGTTGGAGTTGGCGAATACTTCGGCAACCCTTATTTCTCACATCGGGTACGCCCACGTGAGCTTAGAAAAACTGAAGTGTTGTCCGACGACATGTGACCCATGTTTGCGGAATGCGGGGGCTCGGGGGCAACGACCCCGACACGGTTGCCCCGCTGCCCGATCAGCGGGTGGGGGTTCGGGGGCAGCGCCCCCCGACGAGGGTTCCACTGACCGGTCAGCGAACGGCTGCCCCCAAAACCGGTGAGCGGGCAGGGGCTCGAGGGTAGCGCCCCCGAAACCTCAACGGGTTTGGGCTGACCCGTATGGTGCGAGATTAAGAGATTTCATATAGGTTTAGGTTTTGGACTCGTTTGAGGCATATATATAGTTTGCTTGTTTTTCTGATCATTGTAATGAGTTGAGTGGCTGTAAACCGAAAATATAGTGAAATCTCTTTGCAGGACGTAGCCCTATTCGAGGGTGAAACTGGGTAAATTCGTGCATCATCTATTTTTCTCTGTCTTCTACATGATCGTTCTGTTTCGGTTCTCGATACATCCCTTCAGTGAATTGGTATAAGAATAATCCTAAAAAGAAACACTGGGAAGCTACGCAATGGATTGTGAGGTTTTTGAGGGCAAATACGAATGTCGGTTTGACTTAGGGAAGAGACAGGCTTCAAGAGGTGTAATAGGTTAATGTGGACTCAAATTTTTCCAGTTACTTGGATAGATAGAGGTTTTCACGGGTAGTGCTGTTAGTTCGGAAGCGCAATTAAAGTTGGTAGTTGCTTTGTTAACTACTAAAACTGAATATATGGTGTCAATCGAGGCAATCAAGAAGGCTATTTGACTCGAAGATTTGCCCAATGATCTGGGATTGCTACAAGAGAAGATTGTTATATACTGCAACAATCAAGGTGACATATATTCGATTAAAATTTGGATGTCTCACGAGTTGAAGAAGCATATTGATGTCAGGTACCACTTTATTTGTGATTTCGTGTGACAAGGAGCCGCCTCCATTGAGAATGTGCACTCGACGGATAATTCAGCAGATGTTGACAAGACTATTCTATTGACCAAGTTCTAATACCGTTCAAACAAGGCCAGCGCCTGCCGCGGGGGAGGAACCCAGAGAGCTCGCGAGAGAGAGAGAGGCAACGATTGATGAAAATGAAGTTGGACTTCTCGCCAAGGTGGAAACTTGTTGATTATGTCTCAAAGTTAGTCTCAATTGAATCAAAGTCCGACTCACAATTGAATTGTAAAGAAATCCCGTCCATATTAGGAATGTTTGAATTTAACTTTTGCTGACATGATTGGAGTGATGCAAAAAAAGGAGATTTAATTTCTTACAACACTTTTTCCTTGGTGAAGTTAAAGTCCGTGTGGACGTCAAAAGAGGGCTTTTTGCATAGTAATATTATGTTATAGAGTTTGGTCTCTAGTATGTAGTGAGCGCACTTAATATATGTGCAACATATGTAAAATTCACGAGAGAAGCAAAAGTGTTAGAGAGACGTCATTCAAGAGAGTTGAGAGTGTAAGAAAACTCCATTTTGATGATTGATTCTCGTGATTCGGATTTGATCTAAGATTAGAAAGCAATTGTGAGTAAGTGTGATTGAGTAATTATAATATCATCTTCACCGATCGTAGTGGAACTATCTCATCACTCTCTTTCTCAGTGGAGTAAACACACTACCGAATCTCGTAAATCCAATATGTTCAAGTTTTATTCATGCAATTTATTTCTTGCTCAAATCGTTTCTATTATTCATGCTTCCGTATTAGTCGTAACGTCATGAATGCTTGGATTATCTTATCTCGGCATGAGTTTTTACTAAAGTTCAGAAAATGAGCCACATTTAATTATTGTGTCGGTGTCCTAATACTTTATAGTTCATTCGCAACAACCAAGACAACTGGATCTAATTCCTAATCTTAATTAAAATACAATTAATAAATATTAAAGGGAGGAGTTTAAAAAGTACAATCGATTGGTACGAGGTCCTTGACCGTTCAAAGTACCGGTAACCATGCATGCAGGATCACGGCAGTAAACAAATCTAGTCAGTCGTACAATTCAATATAAAACATATCTAGTTCTGATCATCTCAATGTGAAGTCACAATGTACTAAAAAAAATTTGAGCCATTCTTTTTTCCTAGTGTGAAGATGGAAATGGCAAAGGAAGAAAACAGAAGGAGAGGAATAAGAGAGTGAAAGTGTCCTTCTGACAAAGGAAAAAATGAAGGGAGAAAATGCAATTGCTAATTAGATTAAGTTTTGAAAATGACAAGTCACCCACCAAATAATCAGTAGGGACTAACGATTTGACTCGCGTCGAAATAAGGAAATAATACAAACATGTCTGATCAAATAAGGACACTTTTAATACAAGTGCCGAACTATCTCAATTCGTCTTCAAATAAATGATCAGTTAACGCGTCAATTTATAACTAAACGGGTTAAGCGGGTCAACCCGCATGAAGCATGATTTTTATAATATCATGACACGAATCCGTTCATGTCCAACCCCAAATTTGTTTAATTGTGTGGCATGTCGTATCACACAGATGAATCATTTCAAGAATTATGGACCTTAGTATGATGCAATGCAAATGTCACGAGGGGGCCCAAAAATTTGATCCCACCATTTTTGTCTCTCCTAACGTGACATTCCGAATTTCGGCCCATTTTTGGGATTTATAAATCGGGTATTTCGTCAGTGCGCTTATAGTAAAATCTCTCCGGGAACTAATCACTTCTGGGTTATTCTTTTTAAATTAGAGATTTCGCTAGAATCACACTCGATCGAATTTGGCCATTATTTAGAGCCCAAACTTTGATGTCGAATTTCTCGAAATTCTGAGACGAATTTAATTTGACGGTGTTGATATTATTATGGCCAGCGTCGATATTACCAAGAATAGTGGAAGAGTGAAATTTTAACCGGGTGGAGATTTGGACAAGTAGACCTCCCTCGTAGTGTATTTTAGCTAATTTCTTTTAGCTCTTTCTCCTAATTATTAATTAGGATTTTTGTGGGCTGTTAGATCTTTTTTGAATTCGAACGTAGGCCGTTGGATCGCACTCGAGGACAAAAATTAACTTTTGTCCTCTCTCTCTCTCTCTCTCTCTCTCTCTCTCTCTCTCTCTCTCTCCTCTACGCACCCCGCTCTACCCGAGCACGTTTCCCCCCCATGCACATGTCCCCTCCGTGCATGTTTTCCCCCCATTCTGTCAAACTCTCTCTCTCCTCTTTCTTCTTTCTTCTCTTCATCTCTCTCCTTCCCCCGACGCTGCTGCTTCTACTTCTTCCTCCGCCCGACCATCACCCGCAGCTCACCACCGCCCGTCCCTCGCCTAGCGCCGCCATTTGCCCGCTACCATGCCGCCCCGCCAACCGTCACTCGCCCGTCATCGCCACGAGCCCAACTCGCTGCTCGCAGTCGCCGGGCCGACCTCATCCCTACTCAGCCAGGCCACCGAGACCAACACGCCGTCGCGTAGCCAGTCGCCGCTCGACGCCATCATGCCGCATTGACCGCTACCGGTTTGCCCCTCCTCAACCCCCAGCTCTCCTTCTCTCGCCATCACCACCCCCACCCGACCACCCCTCACCAACCCAGCTCGTCACCCGACCTCCGCACGTCACCGCCGCCATCGCATGCCCGCCTGACAGCTCGCCACCTCAAGTCTCGCTGCTCCGCCTACGTGCTCGCTGCGCCCAATCGTCGCCGCAGACCATCGCCACCCAGCTCACCCGCGCGCCCTGCTCGAGCTCATAGCCGTCGCTGTCGCCACCCCGCGGCCACTCGATGTCGTTGCCAGCTAACCTAGCTCCACCATCGTCCGCCAGTCACTGTTGACTGCTCGCCCGTTGTCCTCGTCGCGTCGCCGTGCTAGCTCGCCTGGACTAGCTAGCCGCCGCATGCCGCCCTCCCATCGCCGCTGCTCGTCACCAGCCGGCCGGCCAACCAGTTTACTGGCCAGCCAGCCCGTGGCCTATGCGGCCGCCCCTGCCCGTGCTGAGCTCACCCAGGCCGTGGCAGGACAGCCCCAGGCCACTGCCCCGGTCGTGGCCAACCTTGGCAGGTCGCCTGCCCCGCCGTCCCAACCACGCGCCCGCTCGCCAGCTCTCTCGCTGAGCCATTTGCTATGCCTAGCCTCTCGCCCAGCCGTACCCAGCCGTTGCCCTTATAGTGGCCGAGCACCGCGCCAAGTGGTTGGGCCGTGTGCCAAGCCGTGGCCGAGCCCTGTGCCCGTCACGCCCTCGCCAGTGCCGAGCCCAACACCGTTCACCGGGCCATTTTAGGCCCGTGCCATTTTTTCCCGAACCAAAACCTAGTAAATGACTTCCTAATCCCTATTTAGTATAATGGATATTCTTAGAATTGTTTAAGGGTCATTTAGATTTGGTTTAGTGACTAAGTTAGGGAATGGATTAGTTGGTTAGAATGTGATTAGTACATGGATTATGTGGTAGGTGATAGATTAAATTGTAGTGATTGCGTGGCTAATTACGGTGAGTTAAAGTATCGGATTGCCGTGGCGTGTGTGGGTGAAATTGACGTTTGATTGAGCTGACTTGAATGCCGGATTTGTGGGCTAGTGTGATGGGGTGTGATGATTTGGATTCGTACGACGTGTTGAATGGTGAACTTTGATGTGGTGAGTATGCCTTGAAATTGAATGGTGCGACTTGTGAAATAGCGAATTATGTTGTGGTGCATGTGTATGAGAAAAGCCCGGATTGATCGGAGGGCTGCCAACTTGAGGCGTGGTTACGCGGGTGTGGCGAGAAAGGCATGAACAGACCTGAGGCGTGTTTACGCGGGTCATTAAAAGTGGAAAAAATGTCCTGAGACGTGGTTACGCGGGATGAAACCCAGCTTGATATGAGGGCTGACCCGAGGCATGTTGACGCGGGTCGTGTGAATGTGTGAAATGTTCAATGAGGGATAGAGATCGGCTTGATCTGAGGGCTGGCCTGAGGCGTGTTAACGCGGGTAGTGTGTAAGGACCTGGAAGGTCGTGGAAAGGTGTTCGGCTACACATGCGAATTGAGTGTGATTGAATTGATTGAATATGCATGGTTATTACGTTTGAGTGGTGGTGTTATGTTTCTGGATTATTATTGCATTATGGTGTTTAATTAATATGCAGAGTGGGCGTGTGGTTCGAGCGAGGTAAGTGTGATTATGTGAATTCTGTACGTTATTGGTTATATTGCATGTTAGACTTGTCCGGGTACACATTGGCCTACGTGGAGTTTAGGGTGTTGCTTATTGAGACCCGTTCTCATGGTTATTATATAACTATTTTCAGACCACGACCGTGATTGATCGGAGATGCCACCAGGGTATCTCGGGGATGGAGAACGGGTCAAGTTACCCCGTATTTTGGGTGCCCCTTTTTATAGAGGAGTTAAACTTACAGACCACCGCCCTCTTTTGACAATTATGGTTTTAAGTTAGTAGCCTGGGTTGTGATTGTGTATTTGTGAATGCTACAAGTTATATCAAGTATGTTACGTATTTACTTGGTTTGTGCAAGTGCTATCCCTTTGTCATTGTTATTTGTCTTGGTTGTTTTATGTCGCTTCCGCTTGCGTAGTTCGTTTGGGTCGGCGATGTGTCTTGGGACGTCGCATTCAATACAACCGTGGACGGGGTGTTGCTAGCCTATCGGAGTTCGGGGCGTGACACCTAATGTTTGTCCTCTTCCACAAAGAAAGCATAAAATAGTTATTTTGTCAACTTAGCCAACTAATCCAACCCAAAAAAAGAAACTTAGCCAACTAAACTTGTGGATATAGTGAGGATGACGTTAAGAATTAAAAGCTTCATATATGTATTGAGATGTACTACCTACACATATTTTCGTTTTTGTAGGTTAGTAATAATTGAAGTAAACTACCTAGACACTCTGCATATTATACCCAATGGCCCTCTATACTTGTATTGTTGGTTTTAGTCCATGTACATAAATGGGTGAATTTAGTCTGTCCAACCAATACTCACTAACCTCCTTATTGAGTTTCGATGATTAATAATTAGGTATTTCGTTTAAATAAACATAAACCGAGACTAAGACAAAAAAAAATGATAGGATAATAAATGCTTATGTAAAGGTCTTGTTTATCATCACATTATGAAGCAGTCCATGGCGGAATTTCTGATGTGGATTTTTCTCTTCTTCTTTTTTATTGGTACGTATATAACTAAAGAAAAGTTTTAATTTTACACACCATGTCAAAGCGTGTACCAAATATGCATTCCAATTCAATTTTGGATGATTGATTTTGATTTGAGAAAAGTAATGCATCAAGGAGCACGTATCATTTGTTTCGAAGCATAGTCCAAAACAATATCTTTCACGAGCTGGTCAACGAAATGGAAATCGTGTTGCTATTAGGTATTATCTTGGATCGCGACCCTGGACACGAAGCTATCACGTGAATGCTTACGTTTTACGATCTGTCGTTCTCAATCTCAAGATCCGCTACTCCTATAAACTGCAAGAGCCAAGTTTCTTAGATTAGGGCATACTGCAACCCGTCTTCTTCTTCTTCTTCTTCTTCTTCTTCTTCTTCTTCTTCCCTTTCTTTCTTCTTCTTCTTGAGGAAGCCATGGAGTCCCCTAAAAAGTCCAATAAGATCAGCGAAGTGGTTCGACTCTGGCAACTCCTCAAGAAGTGGAGAAACTTTGCAAACTCATCAAAAACCGCCATAAGTGCTGCTGCCACGAGCCCGAACTGCAGCGGCATTCACAAGAGCATCAGCTTCCTCAAAAGAACGATCTCTTCTCTATCATCGGACGACAAAAACGGCAGCAAGAAAAAGCAGCACAGCAGCGGCAACAGCAACGCTGTCCCAAAAGGCTGCCTCGCGGTCTGCATCGGCGAAGAGCTTGAGAGGTTTGTCATCCCGACGCACTACTTGGGCCACCCGGCGTTCAGGTTCTTGCTGCAAGAGGCCAAGAAGGAGTTCGGGTTTCAGCAGATGGGCGTCCTGAGAATCCCATGCGACGTTCTGGTGTTCCAAAGTGCTGTGAAGATGGTGGAGGGGAAGAAGAAGGCGGCTGTAAACAATGGTGGGTTGGTGGTGAAAGAACAGTGCAGGCTTGGTGCAAACGAGACGTGCGGAGGTCTCCTGTTGGACGGTGGTGAGATGGATCATCGCCATCTTCATCACTCTCGTCATCATTCTTGGAGCCCTGTATGCAGATGAATCTGTCTTCCCCTCCGTGTTTTTGCTTAGGTCTTACACATGTTTATACCAGAGATGTTGCTTCTTAAGAGATATATAGGCTATACTCCATATTCTATGTCAATAGATAGACAAATACAGAAAGCTTGGAGAAGAAGGGGATGTAACATTGACCTGTTTTGAAATGGAGATCTTGACCTTTTAAATTTGGAGATGCATCTTAAACTTGCTCCCACCAAGTATCTTGACTCATCCTAAAGTTAAATTAGTGCAAATTAAGTCACATGACCTTTTTAACCTAAATTTCCAAAATAGAAAATGGCCCTGCATCTTCCCACCCTCCAAACTTAAACACCCAAGATTGAAAAATTGATATGATTCAACCTACAAGCCATTTGATTATAGCTAATAACAACGGGACTCGAGAATTAATGTGTATTAGAATCGCCTCTTCCAGCCTTTTCACCCAGCACCATCACCACACTCACCATTGTCATCGCTCGTATCTCACCCTCTCTCTCTCGAGTGATCTGGTAACAGAACCCACCCATTTTACGGCGCCAAACCCCTATGTGTAACCTTACATGATTATGATCATTTGAATGCAAATCTTTCTTACGAACATGTGGCCTCGCTCATCCCCCGCGAGACAAAATATGTCTAAAACTCTCCCACTTAAAGCACCGATGTCCGAATGAGTGTGACCCTCGCTGCCCAGGGATATTCCCTTTATTTAATATGTGGTTCAGTCCACTCTTGCCCCCTCCGCCGTCCTAAGAATTTGTCAAGAGCTAGACCTTATTTGAGCCTTCTTGCTCTGGCGATCACTTTTTGTAATTGCTTTGCAATCGGCACACCTACCAGTTCGTGGGTCGCTCAATTCAATCCATTTGTGCACTTTTCATTCCAATTAATTTGATTTATTAACTACAATATCTTCCTTAAGAAGCATCCATCGCGTAGCTGATGATGGAGGCCCTGTATTCACATTTTGGAGGTCAGGATGTCGATCCCATCATCTTACTTATGCAAGTTCGCTTATTTAAATAATAAATCAGATAACTTGTGGCTATTAAACAATAAAGAGATGTCACCCCTGTGGAAAAAGAACCCGCTTACTGTTCAAGTCTACATAGGATCCATACTTGCTCGTGCGAGATTGAAATTGTCTAAAGTACCGGTGAAAGCATTGTCCGCGGAACACCGAGTCAATCTGGCTGACGCTGGATTTGAGCAGCTCTTGAAAATCCAGTTATTTCCGCAAAACCAGACCGAATCGCTGTGCAGTTCTACCTTTTGAATTGGCTGGTTTGGTTCGGGTTTGAAAACACTACTCTCTACTCTCATCGGATTGGGTGTCCTGACCGAATCATGGACCTGTTCTACGGTTTGAACTAGCTAGTCCGGTCCGAATTTGAAAACACTACTTTCCGCTCTCAGCAGCTTGGGTTTGAGCCAAGTCCCTAAAAAGAATATTCCGAGTGTAACCACACAAGATGATGACCATTTGAAATGGATCCAATTTCGAAATAGCATCACAATTCTCCACACATTTGCTGTAGAATTTGGGGTATCCATATCTCATTTATTAAATATTTTTGAAAAAAGAGAAGATTCAGTAACCTTGCGAGTTTGTCAATTTACGAGCTTGATTCAACGAGATACTAAAGTAGCTCAAAAAAATAGTCCCTGGATTCGCTAGCAACATGCTGCAAAGTACATAAACAGGAACGACATGAATACCCCACTTCACCCATTTGATTTGTGTATAGCCTGTTATGGACAGTGACCCAAGACATAAAACTATGCTTTAGAAATATTTGGACAAACCCAACTAATCTTGTCCAGGTTACGTCAACAGGGTCAGGTCTCGATAGCTCCCAGGCAGATTTAACAGAAGAAAGACACCAGAAGAAAGAGGTTTCCAGCTAACATGATCAACAACACTAGGATTCCGAAAGGTTATTTTGCAAATGGCCGCTTTCATATCAACCATCGTATCAGGTTCTTGCAGCAGGCCAAACGCAAGCTGCATCTCCCAATAGTATCCGAAACCTCACTCCAACAACGCAAACGATATTTTTGCAGCACACTTTCAGAGAAAATACGCGGTAAAGCGCCTAAAAGAGGCCTCGAACAAAAGCAACATCACCCTTAGAAAAGACCGGCGCATCGCATCGCCAGCAAAGCATGAATGCGTTGATAAGTCTGGAACCCAAAGGCTGATAAGAGAGTGATAACACTAATAACCAAAAGAAGAAGAAGACAAGGTGACAGAGGGTGGTCTTCTTGTTGCAAACCCTTTTTTCCCCTCTAAACAACCTTCAACTCCCTCCACCATTAATGGAGGCCCACAATTCATGGAGGTCAACCTTCAAGCCCTGAGGATAACCAACAGCCAAATCTATCGCATTGCAGCCACGCCAGCGTCTTCATCACGAGTTCCATCGCAATCGATTTTTATTGTTCCTCTGGCGAATTTCCATTTCATGTACTTGGCAAGTCTTCTTGACATTTGGTGATAAACTACTCTTTCCAATTCGGGGGACATTGTCAATTTACTACTGAAACGCATCATTCGTTTTACTAAAGTACAGATTCTATAGAACGCCTCCATTTTTGCCATCCTAACTATTGCACCTTCCTAAGCGAAACCTACATAGTAGATATTTGACAGCTCGATTTTGATGAAAAACTTTACTAAAAGTCGAATTTTCATGGAATTTTGTTTTTTGGTCGAAAACAACTTTGTTGAATTGAAAAAGCTTAAATGGTAAAACCCATGTCCGGGGCATCAAGACAAAGCAATCCCAAAGGGACTGGGGGATGGACTATCCAGTTGGGAGATAGACTATTTAATCTATAAGCCTTGCAAATCCAATGAGCCAATTGGTTAGACTCCCTCGAGCAATGGACCAGAGAGAAGTTCTTAAATCGGCTCATAATCTCACAGGCCTTCAAGATAAGAGCACCAATTTCCCACGGGGGTTGATCTGAGCAGTTGACCGAAGTAACCAAAGCTACACAATCAAATTCAAGTACAACCACATCGTTCTTCTTGGCTTCGAGGATGGAGAGAGAGAAGTGAGCAATGCTAGGGCATCCGATTGAAGAGCAGATGACGCCGGAGCCGAGTTCGCCATTCCCTCCACCAGTACCCCTGACGCATCCCGAACGGCATAGGCAAAACTAGCCCGTGGTTGAACCTTCAAAGAACGAGCCGTCCAAGTTTTGCCTTTAAAAATCCTTCCTTTGGAGGAATCCAGCTTCGAGGTAGGGCACATGTTGTTGAATTGAGCTCCAGTTCTTTAAAGTTCCATTTGCCCCAATTTTGGAGCATGTATTGTGCTGATTCCACGATGTTAGTAGGATTAGGTATTCAGTGCCGGAAGATAAAGTCGTTTCTCGCTCTCCAAATGAACCACAAAACTCCGACGACAGTTTCAAAAGACGGTATGTTCGCTTTTTTCGCTTTGAATTTCAGTACCCATTACTCAATTGGCACCAGCCCTCTTCGTGAGACTTCAATTTTTAGTGCAGGATTCATCCAGGTCCAAGGGCAGAGCAAGGACAAATGTTCCACAGTCTCGGGCTCACGTTTGCATAAGAGGCAAGTGGCATCAGGGAAAATGTTCCTTCTACACAAATTGTCCCTGGAAGGAAGAGCATTTTGACATAAACTCCATGTGAAGATTTTAACTTTGGGGGGGTTTTCATATGCCAAATTCTATACCGTAACTCACGGGGTAGCTGAAATGATGATGATGTTTGTGCTCTATCATTGTATCATGTGCATGAAGGGTCTTCAGGGGAATTGTTAGTATTTCACTAACAATTTGCTCGTCAAACAATTTGCACAGAACTTGTACATCCCATCTATCCTCCTCCTCAATAATCAATTCAGCAACTCGAGTAGGTTCTCCATGATTCGCTAGTCCTCCAATAATTCCTCTCTTCAACCATCTATCCTCTTGAATTTTGATATTATCGCCATTTCCCACTGACCACATTACTGAAGGTGCAATAGTGTCTCTACCCATCATGATACTTTGCCCCCACGAGGGTCGAGTTCCTTTTCCAGCGTTCCAAAATGAGCTTTGTGGGAAATAAATCCTTTTTGAGATCTGACACCACAACGAAGATGTATTTTGAGATATTCTCCAAGCTTGTTTTCGAGCATAGACTTGTTGAAAGCTATTAAATCTCTAAATCCCATTCCTCCAATATCTTTCACCGATTTTAATAAGTCTCATTTCTTCCAATGCAGCCTAGTTTTTTATTAATTGTTTCTCTTCCAAAATGAGGAACTTTCCCTTTCTATGGCTCAACAAATAGATACTGGGAATTTGAAGATGGACATGGCATATTAAGGCAATGCCTGAACCACTGTCTTTGGTAAAATTTCTTTTCCTGCTTTCGACATCAAGTTTTCCTTCCATCCTTCTAACTTCATATTAACTCAAGCCAATATCCACGCAGACATTTGCTTTTTAGAAGCTCCCCAGTCAGAAGAAATTCCCAAGTAGTTCCTTGCCTTCTCAACTTTAGGGACTTTGAATTCATTTGCAATATTCCTTCTCAGGTTCCTTGGGCATCCTGTGCAAAAGGAAATACTTGATTTGTTCAGGTTGATTGCTTGCCTGCATGCATAACAGTACTGGTTCAAAAGTAATGACAAGTTTTGGCATTATGTAACTCTCTCATCCAAGGAAAAAATGGAATCATTCGTGAATAATAGGTGTGAAAGAACTGGGCAGTACATGTTTAGTTTTCTACCAAGGATGGTGCCTTCCTCAACTGCTTATTTGATAAAAAAACGATAATGTATTAGCCATCAGGATAAAAAGATAGGGAGTTATAGGATCACCCTACTGTATCCCTCTTGAGGGTTGGAAGAAGATAGCAACTCCCCATTAAATTTAACACTGAATGAAATTGTTTTGACGCAAGTCATTACTCTATCAACCCATTGTTCGCGGAACCCCTTTTTTAGCATACTAGCCTCCAAAAAATCCCATTTCACTCTATCATATGCTTTCTTCATATCGAGTTTCAATACAGCTTGAAACTTTTTCTTTCGATTACGTATTCTCATATATGAAGAACTTCTTGCACAATTAGGATGTTGTCGTGTATTTGCCTCCCTCCTACAAAGGCGCTTTGTTCTCAAGCTATAATTTTCGGGAGCCAAGGTTTCAACCTGTTGGCAAGGACCTTCGAAAAGAACTTATACCCAAAATTACATAAACTAATTGGTCAAAATTGATCCAAGCTTTCAGGTTAGGCACTTTAGGGATCAATAAGATGTGAGTTTTGTTTGTCTCTTGGTCAAGATACCTAGTCTCGAAGAAGCTCTTCACTAATTGAAACACCCCGGTTTTAAAATCTTCCCAATAAGACTGATAAAATTGACCGTTTAATCCATCCGAGCCTGGGGCTTCTGAGGCTCCCATTTGAAATACTGCCTTTTGCACCTCCTCCATCGTAAGGTCAGCAATCATCTTCCGGTTCATCTCGTTTGTAACAAGGATAGGGCATTTTTGTATAACAAGATCAAAGTTTCGAGTACCTTTTGTGCTATATAGATCTATGAAATAATTTGCAGTCGTGCTCTTCAGCTCCCTAGGCTCCCGGGTCCAGTCATTCTCTGCTTTTTTAACGATTGAAATTCTATTTCTCTGCCTCCTTTGTATGGTCATGGCATGAAAATACTTAGCGTTTTTATCACCCCATTTCAGCTAATGAATTTTCGAACGCAAGCCTCAGTACATTCCCTCTTGTCTCCAGCATTCCTCAATTCGTTCTTTTAGTTGTTGTACCCTGTCTCTCTTAAAATGTAGATTTTGTGTGTTCAACATTTACTGGAGTTCCCCTTTCAAAGCCGTTATTTTCTTTTTGTTGTTGGGAAATGCCCTTTTACTTCACTTGGCCAATTCTACTTGAATAGCTTTTAGCTTTTTGGCTAAACTCAAATTTGTTGAGGTTGGAGAATTCCATACCTGCTTAACTATTCCTCCACGGTCTTCATTTTTTAATCAAAACGCTTCAAACTTAAACAGCTTTATCCTCTTAATTGGTTCGGCTGAAAAGGCCAATAATAGAGGATTATGGTCTAAACCTATAGCTGGTAATGCAAAGGCTTTAGCTTTGGGATATTGATATCTCCCATATGCACGTTGTCGCAACCTACCCCCGTCCCGATCGGTTAGGCCAAGAGGTATTTGTCGATAGATATGAACAATGATTGGTTAGTTTGAAGGGTGAACCAAATGGTTCATTAATCTAATGACCGAGGCACTCCTAAGCCTCATATCGCACGCAACGAGAATTGTCTAATTTATGCATTCGATTGGAATCGCCACTAGCCATAATCGAGGGTCAGCTAGAAACTCGAATCAAGATGTGAGAGTGTCGTCTCGATATGCACGAAAATCAGAGATTCTAAAGATTGGGGACTTGATTACATTAGCAATCTAACTAGTGCCCTTTCGGTACATAAACTTGAACATTTGCAAACTAACGTACTGGATAATTTATCGAAAAAGTTAAGATTCCAGCTAACCATGCTAAAAATAGAAGATAATAACCAATGTATTAAAAGTGCACAACCAAATAATCATAAAGAAAATAAACAACTAGAGACCTAGCATCGTCTCCAAAAAGAAAAGGCAACCAAAAGCCCTAAAATAAAGCCTTAATGTCTCGTCCGAATTTTTGGAATTTTTTTTATTTTTTATTATTATTAAATTTTTACTTTTTTTAATTTTCTGAATTTTTTAATGTTTTTTAATGTTTTTCAGACTTTTTAATATATTTTTTTGGACTTTTAAACATTTTCGAATTTTTTTTGAAATTTTTAATACATTTTTTTGGAATTTTGAATTTTTGAATAGTTTTATTAATAAAATAAAAATTTCGGACCGGATCCACGACCCGATCTGACCTGGCTAATTGACCCGGTTCTCAGACTCGCCCGGGACCCCATTTTCCATTTCTTTTCTGATTTTTTTATTCTCCATTTTCTCTCTTTTCTTTTTTTCTTTTCTTTTTCTTTTGTTTCTTTTTCTTTTTCTGTTTTTTCGTTTCTTTCCCCGCCGCGTGCCCAGAACTTCTTCACCAAAACATCACCACCGAGGCCACGCCGGGGTTTCGCTGGGTACGTCCACCACCGGTCGTCGGCTCTGGCCGCCAGCACTGACGATGGGCGCTGGCCTCACGCCGTCACCGTCAGCCAACATAGCCTCCGGACCGTCGACTAACTCTGGCCACAAGATGTCACCAGCAACCACAACTCGATTTTATGTACCGACCATCCAACTTTCGATCCCCCCCTCAAGGAGACCTTAACACTGAACAAGCAAGCATAGACACGCATAACATGGAGATAGAGAGTTAACAGTTGCGGCCTCAAACTGCCGGCACACCTCCGGTGAGGGGAATGGATCTCCGGCAAGAGAATATGCACACACGGCCGACTCAGACAATGTGCGAACCATGGCATAAAAACACAAGAAAAACACCGAGTCAATCACGGAATGTCAGCTCAAGCACCAATGGAGCATAAATCTAATCTAACAAAAACAGAACCTGGTGGTGATAGTCTCGGCCTTCATTCGGGCATTTCATCGATCATGTGGCAGGCATGATTTAATGAGAGTTTTAGGCTGAGATTCAAAGCGATATAGGGCTTAAACTTGATGTGCGAAGGTTCATACAGCCATATCCTGCACCAAAGAGGTCTTGGTTTGCACAGGAACGACCCAAAAATGCAAGCTCAGATTCTGGGTCCTAAGTTCAAAGAAGTTCATTGGTAGGGTACGCCTAGGACTAGGGGCTTCTAAGTCAATTTCAGTGGGATTTAAAGGTTTTTCTTGATAGAAATTGTTCAACAACACTTCCCAGAAGTGAAAGAAACGTTTTCCTCATTTTGTAGTGCCAGGCGACCACCGAATAGACTCGATGTGCTCGACACCCGAGAGGCAAGGGAAGGGGGAAGCAAAAACAGGGGAGCTAAGCTAACACCCACCTGGTTTGTGTCTGTCTAAGACAAAGCGTGGTGGTTGGTGGCTAGACGAGACCAGTAGCGACTTGGACGGGCCACCGGCGAGCGAGCAAGAATTCCCTTTTTCTTCGAGTCTCTTCCTTTCTACTGTGAGGAGCTCGAACAGCCAAAAATGAGGGAGGACTTAACTCCGGCGTCCTCGGGCTCAAACGTGCCGCGAAGAGGGGAAAGAGATTCGCCCGGCCTCCTCCTCGCCGGTTGGGAGGCCGGAATACTCTTCTCTAAAACCCCTCAATCCTCCCTCCTCTCTCTCTCTCGGTTTTCTCTCCGATCCCTCTCTGTGCTTCATCTGTTCAGCCCCTAAAACCCCCCCAGTAAAAACCTCCTTCTTTCTCTCTAGCTCAGCCCTTTTATCCTTGAATGTTCTCTTTCCTTTGGGACCACCAGCTACACCTCTGACCTCTACCCCTCGACGCGCGACGACGCCTCCCTGCTACAGTGCGTCGTTCCGTTCTGCTCGTGTACGCCCGCGCCTCCCCCGGTCCCCTCTGCCGAGAATGATAAAAAGGGGAAGAAAAACAGTTGCGAGCCGGGCCAAAGGAAAAAGAAAAGTGGGCCGGCCCGCGCGAGAAAGGAAAAAGGGAAAATAAGACCAGGCCAGCTCGGGTTTTTTTTATTTTTTTATTTTTAAACAAGAAAAATATGTCTAATAGATCCTATTAATGCAAGTGCACAAAATGCCTATATGCCATGTGATTTAATGAAAAATATTTTTGTTTAGGATTAAAAAATTAGCCCCTAATTTTATATGTAATAAACTTAAAATGGATAGGCAAAAATTAGGTGTCAACACACGTCACCCGATCCAATCTCTCTTTAACATACTCCTCGCGTTCATGGTTATTAGCCCAAGTGAATGTACACCCCTTAGTCTCTAAATCCATCAAGTTGCACGCATTTAAGAAATCCCTGAAGGCATTTAACCTGAAGTATTCAGCCATCCTTTTGCCCACCTTCTTCTAGTGATAAAATATTTTATTGAAATCTCCTTGGCACAGCCAAGGTAATTCATCCTGCAAGTTCAAATATTGAGTTTTCTCCCATAATACCAATCGTTCTTGGAAAGTTGCAGGAGCATGGATAAAGGTCATCCTAATCTTTTCCCCTTTCACTGTATCTTCATAAATAGCATCCACATACTTGTCAGTAACTGAATCCACCATGATATTAGTCTCATCATTCCAAAAAAGAGCCAGCCCCTGAACGATTCCCCTCGGGTTTACTACAAAGCAGTGTTGAAAATGCAAGTTTATCTTCAGTCTTTGAACAACTACCTCCTAATTTTTAGTTTCCATTAAAAATACCAAATTGGACCTTTCCTGAGCCATAATGGCTCTTAAATTCTAGACTATCCTTGACAGTTCCAGCAAATAAGCTTCATATGCCTCTCGGTGGCTTATTAAAGCCAGCCACCAAAACCCATTTCTTTAGAATCCATCACCTCCTTAATCGAGATACCTATAAGTTGATTTTTATCTAGCATTTCTTGACAATTAGCTTGCTGGTCATAAGCGCTGAACCTTCTCCCTTTCTTGTTTGGTGCCGAGGTTGTTTTCCTCTGTTTGCTCTGCAAATTCACTTCCACAACCTATGATGAAGAGAGCTCTATTGGCAAAGTGAGTACCAGAGCTTGTGTCACGGCCCGAACCCAAATAGGCTCACGACATCCCTTGATGGTTGTATTGAACGCGACGTCCCAAGACGCACCATCGACCCAAACGAAACATGTAAAGACAAACGCAAGCGGAAGCGGAAATTAAACATCCCAGACAATAAATAATGACAACAGGGTAGAACTTGAAGAAAATCAATAAACCCATAACGTTAGCTTGAAACTATAAAATTCATACATTAGGCTTCTAGGGTTAGTATCTACCTTCGTCATCAAAAAGGGACAGGTGGTAGGGTAGGCTAGCTAGCTGCACAAAAAAGGCTCTACCAAAAAGGGCTTCTAAGCCAGGCATCCAGATGCCTCTATGGTGCCCAATCAAGATCAGACCCTAAAGACTCAGACACCGTATCAGCTTCGATCTCGATCGGCTCATCTTCGGACTCCAACTCCATGGGCTCTCCTTCAGACTCGAACTCGGAGGGTTCGACTACAGGTTCCAACTCCGCGTCAAACTCCATCGGCTTCAGCTCCGGGTCAGGGTTTTCAGGGACGAACTCTAGATCGATAACTTCACCATTGGGAGGGACAACTTCCATTGGATCCCAGTCCCCAAGTCCTACCACTAAACCTCCTTGGGGAACATCAAATCCTTGTATTGGCCCCACCAATTCCCCGTCATTCTCTCAGTACAGCCAAGCCAAAAACACCATAGGTTTCCAATTCACTAAGCCCATGTCTACATACACCACATTAGCAAGCCTATACTACACCATGTTCTCCCCCACAGGATACTCCGTCATCATATGATCGATATGCATGGGTATTCCAAAATGCCCAGACGGCATGATCAAGGACGGGGATCTGAAAAGGTTTGCACTACAACAATGAGAATAAATCTCAATAAGCAGACAACCTATACTCCACATAGGCCAATGCATACCCAGACGAGTCTAACATGCGATTTAACAGCCAACACATTCAATTTCACACAAGCATACTTACCTTGCCTTAAATCAAGGCAGAAGGACACCATTGGTGCCATAACTTGCGTACGGCGATCACTTTGGTGCCATAACTTTTTTTCGGATCACTTTGGTGCTAACTTTTTTGAAAAATGATCACTTAAGTGCCAATGCTGACATGGCACGCCGGAAAATCTGATGTGGCTCTTTTTTATTAATATTCGATGCTGAGATGGCTGGCCGGAGCTCGCCGGAGAGTCCAGTTAGCCCTTATAGAGAAAACGACGTCGTTCAACCTTTCTCCTCCCAATATAGGAACCCTAAATCGTCTAATTGGACATATTCCCCAATTGTAAACCCTAACTGGCCATATTATTTCATTGTTTTCCCCGAAATTGATAGTTGAAGTTGCAAATGGATGGGAGGAGCTTCACTAGCGGCTCAAATTCGTTTGAACGAAGTGAAGAAGAAGGTCGGTTCTTCTGCTATTGTGGATTACCGAGTCCAAGAAGAACATCTTGGACTCGATTGAACCCCGGGAGAAGATTCCATGGATGCGCCAGGTTTAGAGAAGGCTCGAAGTGCAAATTCTTCAAGTGGGTTGATGCGAAATTTTCAAATCGAGCAACAGAGGTGATAGTGAAGCTACTTGACGGTCGACATCAACATGCACCTATATTAATGGACGAGTTGGACGAGTTGGACGATGTCGACTCATTGCAAGCTGAAATGAAGGCTTTCGCATCTCTGGCCAACCATTTGAAGAAGGAAGTTCGAAGGATGAAAATCGAAAGAAAGTGTTATCGATTGTTGATTGTGTTCTTAATAATTTTTATAGCCTATTTTATGGTCAAACGTACTGTCAGTAATGAGCAAAAGCTTCTTAGTCTACAATAATTTAAGATAGGGCTGTACTATGTACTTGTATTTAGCAATTTGTAGCTACGGTTGTATTATTAGTTTGTTGCAATTTATGTATGTAACAAGAGGTTTGCTGCAATCTATGACAAATGGAAGGTTGGAATTTATTGGTTCTCAATATTGAGTTGCTTAGTATTTTGTTGCTGCATATTTTGATGCAATTTTGCCTCATTGGGAGCATATTTTGTTGCATATTTTTGCTCATTTGCTGTCTTTTGCTGCACTTCCTCATTTGCAGCATATGTTGCTGCATATTTTTGCTCATTTGCTGTCATTTGCAGCATATTTTTGCTCATTTGCTATCATTGCTGCAAATGAGGACATTGACAGCAAATTTTGGCTCATTTGCTGCACTTCCTCATTTGCTTCATATTTTTGCTCATTTGCTGTATTTTTTTCATCTGGTTAGATGGTTGCATAATATGGAGTAAGGCTCACTACTGAAAAAATCAGGTGCTGCAATTGCTGTAACTCTGCGTAGCAGCAAATTATGAAGTCATCACAAGTTCAGCAGTTGACATTTTAGTGCCAAATGTATTTAATCGTGATCACTTAAGTGTTAGTCGTGGTTCAAAAGTGATCACTTAAGTGCCAGTCGTGGTTGAAAAGTGATCACTTAAGTTCCAGTCACAGTTCAAAAGTGATCACTTAAGTGTCAATTGTGGTCGAAAATTGATCACTTTAGTGTCATGCCGTGTGTTTCTTTGAAAAATGGAGACTTTGGTTCTAACAAACCAATGTTTAAACCAGACCATTTTAGAATCAAAGCAGTAACTGTACCAGCACTGCTCACCAGCACCAAATCGCCCCAAACCATACTCATAAATTGGTTCAAACAACCCCCAAACCATATTCAATCAGCAGCACCAAACAACCCGCAAACCATATTCAAAATCCGGCCCAAAATGCTTGCACCAGCACGTGCGAGCGTGCTGGTGCAAGGACAATAATCCACTCCCAAATATGACAAAATCAGCAACTACCATACTATACTCCCAAACAGTACAAAATCAGTAGCTGGTGCAAGCACCATATTGCACCTGAAAGTAGCAAAAAAAACCAGCACTAGCAGCACCAATTCCCACTCTCCACACTAGTACCATACTAAAACAGAACAAACACATGTGAAAAAATATGGAAATCACAACCGCCTTAACCACGGTAAACGTCGAATTTAGTCATTACACACAACATCCCATTAGTCCATAACATTCCAGGACAAAAAAAAAATCAACATCCTATTAGCCAAAACGGTAAACCTTCCTAATTTGACAAAGGACTGAACTTTCATCTCAACACCCTCCCATTAGTTAATAGTGATAAGTCGATCATATCCTTTTTCCTTTCGACGGCTTCTTGAATTGATTCATAATTCTTTGACTCTTTCGAACTGGAGGAATAACAGGTTGTTCTTCTGAAGATGCAGGTTCTTCAATAGCTGGAGCTACTTCTTCTTGAATTGCTGGAACTGCATCTTCTTCAACAACTGGAGCTGCTTCTTCTTGAACTGATGGAGCTGTATCTTCTTCAACAGCTAGAGCTGCTTCTTCTTCAACTGCTCCAGCTGCATCTTTTTCAACTGCTGGCCCAGCAGGTTGTTTTACTGGCCATTTTGCTCGAGATATCTTCTTAGGCGCAGCAACTATCTTCTTCTTACCAGTGTTGGCGGATGTTTTGGAGCTGTCAGCATTTGCTGGTTGACCAGGAACTTGTGTTGAGTTTTTTGTTGGTCGCAGTTTACGAACACTCTTCTCCGCAACCACCCTTCTTATCTTCGGACTAGCTGCTTGAGACGTTGGTTGGATTCTTTTTGGTGCAGCCATTGACTGTTGGCTTACGCCAACTTGAGATATAAGGACCTCTGAACTCCTCCCAGGCTACAACAACATAATCATGGATGAGAAGAAGCAATATTGTCATAAAAGTGAAAAACTCAAAAATGAAATGCATGAGATGTACAAAACTTACGTGCAAAATAGTCATTCCAGTATTGAAGTCCGTATAAATTCCATAACCATATTGCCTCAATCTTCTGCCGAGGACCCCTCTTGTTTGATATGGTGCCTCAATTTGAGGAACCTGAGCTGCTTGTTTAGTTGGTTTTCTTCTCAACTGATAAGGACAAAATAATGTCAACTAAAGCCAAAGTCTGCTCACTAAAGATTAATACAAATACATATAGCTTACTGGATATTTTCTCCTAGCCTGTGCAACAGTCGCCGAGGAGGTTGCCCTTGAACCTGGGCCTCCGGTTGGCTCTTTAGCTGGTTCTTGCACTTGGCCTTCAACAGGCCCTTCAGCTAGACAATCAGCATGCCTATCAGCTGGCACTCCAGCAGGCCTTTCAGCAGCCTCTTCAGCTGGTTCTTGTGTTGGCGCTACACTTGATCCAATTTGAGTCCTTCCACTTGGCTGTTGAAGCAACTGATGTTGCTTTTTCAAATGACAACCACTTTTGTTGTGACCTATCTCACGACAATACAAGCATTTTATCTGTACACCTGACCTGCTCATCTTCTTACTTGTGGGCTCTCCCTCCTGCTTTCTTCGTCTCCTTTTAGGCCTTCCTATTTCTTTCTTAAGTGGTAAAGGATGAGGGGCTTCATGATGTGTCGGCTCCTAGAATTTTGTGCCTCTAATAGGTTGCATCATGTGCTGGTACGCAGCAAGATATGTGGTTTTGTGGTAGCAACCATGCAGGTAATCCTTGGGATTTTTTCCCTTTGCTTAGATGGCACAAATGGCATGTACGCAGGGAATTCCAGACAGTTGCCAAGCTCGACATGAGCACTTTAGTTTGTCCAATTGGACAACATACTTGTCTGTCTTTTCCATGACCTCATAGCCATCATCTCCATTCCAGATAGGATGACAGAACCTACTACTCGCCAAGTTCTCATCCAATCTTTTAGCAATCCTAGGACCACACTGTCCAGTCCACTTTGCAACATCATCTCTCTGTTTTTGCAGCATTGTCATGACTATCACTCAAATATCCTCAAGCATGCTGATGATTGGTTTGAACCTCGGCTCTAAAATTCTCCTATTGAAGGCTTCACTGAGATTATTATCAATGATATCGCACTTAAATTCGTCACTGAAGAAGGCCTTGCACCAATGCATGGGTTCAGTTTGAAAAAGTGCTTCATAACCGTCCTTCGTCAAGTCAAGCAGCTGCTGTTTGTGAATTCTAAAATCAGCTATGTTGGTGCTCTTAGCTATCATCCAAAATTGCTTCTGTAGTTTCTCCCCTTTGTAGATTTTTGCCCAGTTTGCATATATGTGCCTCGCACACATCCTATGTTCAGCAAATGGCATCAACTCAGCTAAAGCAGGAAGAAATCCCTATAAGAATGCATACATTAAGGCATTAATATAAAGGCATGTGCAAGATAAAATGTCATAAATATTGTTTGTGCAGTTGCACCAGCATTACCTTTTGTTGGTCGCTCATGAATGCCCAACCTCCTCCATTAGTGATCTCAAGGTCCGCCATCAAATTTTTCAGGAACCATGACCAAGTGTCCTTGCTCTCTACCTTTACAACAGCCCAAGCAATTGGAAACATCTGATTATTGTCATCCCTCCCAATGGCACCCAACAATTCTCCCTTGCACACACCCTTCAAGAAACATCCATCTAACCTTATGACTCGTCTACAACCAGCAACAAATCCCCGCTTGCATGCATCAAAGCAAATATAAATTCAGTCAAAGTTAGTCCCATGGTTAGGCAGTGGCCGCTCCACAACCTCAACATAAACTCGACTACCCGGGTTTTGCAGCCCACATTCTCCAGTATATTCCCAAATTTGACCATATTCTTCCTTGTACCTCCCTAGAATTTCTTTCATCACCTTATGCTTGGCTCTTTTACACTGATTGAGTGACACGTTAATCCCTACTTGCTCCCTCACCAACTGCATCAGCTGAGCACTCTTCACATTAGGCATCGCTTTGATGGTATCGAAGAAGTGCTTCGACAACCAAGCACTCGTTACCCTTTTGTTGTCAAACATGACGGAACAAGTATGTTCCTCCTGTAATGACCTAATTTGGAATGACCCGTCCCTCTTTGAATGTGCGCCATATATCTTCCACGAACAACTAGGTTGAGAACACTTTGCTCTAACATAGTCCCGCGTATTTTGAGTGAACTGAAGAGTTCTCTGTTCAGCTATTGAATACTTGATAATCCCTTCTTTGAATTGTTTGGCATCAGAAAATTTCAGACCTACAGTCAACACATAAGAAGAAGAGCTAGGATCATATAACGGATACTTACGTTTCCTTCTGCGCACAACGGGATCATCATCTTCATGCTGATTTTCAGAATTATCATTCTGTTCATCATATCCACTTTCTTCATAATCAGTGTCATTACCTTCAGCTGGAGCTCCATCAATGCTATGTCCTGGTTCAGCTTCATGCAATCCTCCAAATGCAACTATTGATTTTTTTCCAAATTCCCTTTGCTTTTGCCTTGACTGTGCAAGTTCCTCGTCGTCATCATCACTTGGTAAATTTACATTTCCCATAACCTCATCATCTGATTCACTAGATGCAGCAACTTCCCACGACAATCCAGTGAACTCAAATCCAGTGAACTCTTCACTGGCTGCATGGCTTGCCTCCCTCTCATGTCCAGCTTCATCTATAATAGAACTAGCACCAACCTGAGTTCTAGGTAAAGCAGCACCATCCCTTACGTCTCCTCCCTCAGCCCCTTCATCAGATTCACCATCACTATAGGACTCAACGTACACAACAGCTTCTTTTCCATGAAGATAATGGTAGATGATATCCTTAACACCATTATCATCGTGAAAGTTTCTAATACCGTCCTTCAAGCTGCTTCCAGGAACACAATAATGCAAACATCCTATTTTACATCTTAATTGTTAAACTATATCCCTCATGAGATTAATATATGCTGGCTTGCTTCTATCGAAATAAACAGTACCTTCAAGTCCTCCAAAGTATTCCCACTCGTCAGTGCCGATGACAAATTCTCCTCCATAGCGAACAATGATGCCGATAGTTGTGTCTTTATCCCCCATATCGACCCTGCATTGAAGGAAAAAAGCCAAAAAATTCAATATTTTAGCTTTCGGGACCACACCAACTAGGAAAAATAGCACAGCTTCACATGAAGGTGCCCTACATGGTCGACAAGATTGAAAAAGCCACCATCAGACCACATGGGTGACAATGACAGAGGTCCCCACATGGACCACAGTCTATCGCATATACTCAGCCCGGCACCAACACAATCAAATCCACTTCAAGCCCTAATATCCGAACAACTAGCCATAATTTATTAACTTCAAGCCTTAATTTCAGAAGTTCAACATCTAATTTCAAGTTCGAGCCCCAATTTCCCAAGTTCGAGCCCTAATTTACTACTTCAAACCCTAATTTCCCAAAGGCAGCACTAATATACCACTTAATTGAGTGAAACATAGGACAAATGAAGCACAATGTGTCGAGCAATTCAGCAAAATAGAAATTAATAGCCCTTATTTGAAGACCGACCTTCGTAATTTGCCACGGAGATGGGACCGACGCCGAAGGGATAAGTGATGCTCAATCCACGGGATGAGGGAGCGACGCCGATCGACCGCGAGGGGAAGGCAAGAGGTGGTGATGGCGACGGTGACGGCGACAGTGACGGCGACGACAACGAAAGGAGGGTGCCACAGGCGACGAGCGACGGGCGACGGCGACGGGACGAGGGAGACAGAGCAGGTGTAACGAGCGACGCGATGCGAAGGAGACCTTTGAACTGAGCGACGTCGTTTGTTGTCCTAAATGGAACGACGTCGTTTTGCTCGTCCACGTGGACATCAAATGTTGAGCCCAATATCCACATCACACTCTTTTTTTAAAATGAAAAATTCCACGTCAACATTTTGGCCGGAATTTTGGCCGGTGTCACTAAAGTGATCTATTTTCCTCCGACTTGGCACCAAAGTGATCCGAAAAAAAGTTGTGGCACCAAAGTGATCGCCGTACGCAAGTTATGGCACCAATGGTATCCTTCTGCCCTTAAATCAAGTGCCAACCCTACACATTAGCTAAATCACCATAATGTGGTAATTACTCAAGAACGTAATGTAAACACTGAAGCACCAAAATCACGTACGTTCACCCAATTCAATTAAACACAATTTGCATGTGTGGCCGAGTAACTTTCCACGATCCGCGTCAACACACCTTAGGTCCGCCCTTCAATCAATCCAGGCTCCATCCCTCACTAGACATTTCACACTTTCTCACGACCCGCGTAAACAAGCCTTAGGTCAGTCCTCCAATCAATTCGGGCTCTATACCTCACTGGACATTTCACACTTTCTCACGACCCACATAAACACGCCTCAAGTCAGCCCTTCGATCAATCCAAGCTCCGTCCCTCACTGGACATTTCACACTTTCTCACGACTAGCATAAATACGCCTCAAGTCAGCCCTCCGATCAATTCGGGCTCCGTCCCTCACTGCACATTTCACACTTTCTCACGACCCGCATAAACACTCCTCAGGTCAACCCTCGGATCAATCCGGGCTTAGCCCCGCGTAACCACGCCTCAGGACATTCCTCATGCACATGCACCACAACACAATTCACCATTCTATCACGTCGTACAATTCAAATTCAATTCACGAACTCAACACACGAGCCCACCAATCCGGCACTCAAGTCGGCCTAATCAAACGTCAATTTCATCCATAAACGCCACGACAATCCGGTCATCGCACCCACATAAATCAGCCATTAATTATGCCACTCAATCACCACAATTTAATCTACCAAATAATCACATTCACATATCAATCATATTCGAAGCTTAGACATTAAACCAATACTAATTAACTCCTAAACAAGTCAAAAAATACCCAAGGTACTAGGTGGGGTTTAGGAAGTCACTTATCTAAATTTGACCCGGAAAAAATCGGCACGAGCCCAAAATGGCCAGGGCGAACAGTGGCAGATCGGCACGGGCGAGGGCGCAACGGGCACGGTGGCCAGTAAGGCGCTCGACCACAGCGAGGCGCTCGACATGGCGCTCAGCCACAGGCAAGCAATGGCCTAGGTGACTCCGCCACGGGCAAGGGCAGCGGGCAAGCGATCGAGACGCACGGGCAACGAGCTGGGCGAGCGACTAGGCAACTCAGCCACAACCTGAGCAATCCGGCTACGGCCTGGGCGATCGACTAGGCGCTAGCAATAGGCTCAGCCACGGCCGGGCAACGGGGCCTAGGCATGCTAGGTGAGTGGCATATCCGAGCGGCACGACAAGCAATGGCGCGGAGGGGAGGGGGAGGAAGGCTGGGGCGGAGGTGGTTAGAGGGAGGGGAAGCTAGGGGTTGAGGAGGTGAACCGGCAGCGATCGAGGTGGCATGGCGGCGTCGCAAGCAGTAGGGCAACGCCGGATAAGCTAGCTGACGGTTCGGTGGAATAGGGCCAAGGCGGACATGGCGGCAAGCTGTTGCTATGCGTGAAGGAGGGGGAAGGACAACCAAGCCGAGGGGGACGGCCAGACAGGCAGTGCAAAGAATAAGCGAGCGGCGCAACAGTCGAACGAGCGGTGCAACGATCGGGCAAGCTGGCACACAGCCGAGCTGGCTAGCGACGGCGGCAGCGCACGGCAGCTAGGCAGCGACAAGCTCGAGCAGCGAGCAGCAAAAAGGAAGCAGGAGCGGTCGAGGCGAAAGTGAGGAAGAGGAAGAAGAGAAGAAGAAGAAAAGAAAAGAAAGAAAAAGGAAGAGAGAGGGGTGGGAGGGGACGTTGCATGAGGAAGGAGGAGAACGGACATGCGTAGTGGGGAGGGGACGCGGCAAAGAGAGAGAGAGAGAGAGGGGGAACAAAAGTCAACGCACTCAAGTGCGATCTGACGGTCCTCATTCAAACCCAAAAATGATCCAATGGTCCACGAAAATCACAATTCAAAATAAAGAAAGGACCAACAGATACCAAATAAAACACACTTCGATGGAGGTCTACTAGTTCAAATCCGCACCCGGTCCAAATTTTACTTTTCAGTTATCCCGGGCAATATTGACGCTAGCCACAATAATATCGACACCGTCCAATTAAATTCGTCACGAAACTCCGAGAAATTCAACGCCAAAGTTTATGCTCTAAATAACGGCTAAATTCGATCGAATGCGATTTTAGCGAAATCTCTAATTTAAAAATAACCTAAGAGTGATCAGTTCCGGGCGAGATTTTATTATAAACGCACTGACGAAATACAAGTTTTATAAATCTCAAAAATGGGTCAAAATTCGGAATGTCACAGCTTGGAGCGGGGATTCTTCTAGAATCGATATAGCCTCATTAGAACATGAGTCTACTTCAATGAGTTTTCTCTTACCTCTTTCGTCTTTTGGGGGGTTATGATTAATATTCGAGCTGATTGGTCCTTTACAAATAAGGTTGGTTGTCCAGTGTTCACTAGAGTTTCTGGCACCATTTCATCCAGCTCCTCTTCCTCAATAATCTCTCCATTAAAGGCTTCCCAGAACGGGCTATGGGTATTTGCTTCGGCTTTTAATGATGAACCATATATTAGCTTATCTTTTGTGGAGAAAAAGGATTCATCATAAGGCACCAACTCACATTTTGTTGCACCTCATCCTTCCACACGAGTAGCAGAAATGCCAAAGTCGTTCGTACCTAAAATCTAGCCAATGTTCCTTTCCCTGGAAACTAGAAATCATCATAGATATTAAGGGATTACCCAACTCCAATGTAACTCTAGGTCTTCCAATTACTATGGATGCAAATTGTCTAGTCTCAATTTTAACCTCCAAGACAACACTAACACATTCAACCAGTTTTTTAATCGCATCTTCCGTCCTTCCTTCTCTAGGTAAACTATGAATTTGATTCCAAAATTCACAGGTCTCAAAAGCAATACAATGGGGAGGGGTACTCAGCTCCCAATGTTTGAGAACTAGGAGGTGACTGGAAAAAGACCAGGGGCTAGCCCTAAGAATCCTAACTTTCTCTTCTATTGATGAAAACACGAAAGAGAACAATCTAGGTTCTAAATGTTTGCAGACTATATTCGCTGATTTCCATGCTTTCATCATTGTAGATTGGAATGCTTGAAAATTCACATTTGGATTTCCAAGGAGACGACCAAATAAGGTATGTTTGCATTCCACTAGTTTCTCCTCTGAAATCACCTCATCCAGGCTAGCTCTTTTCCTCTCCAGCCACAAATGCCCTAATCTTCTACAAAGAGTAGCCATACGCCTAACTGCCTCATTCTTAGAGCCCATACTTTCTAACTCTCTTCAGACTGCTGCAAAACTTCACAAAAAGGCGTCAACCATATTCACTCACCTAGAGATGAAGCCACAAGAAAACCGAGTTCATCGACTTGGGGAAGAAGATGCGAATCAATCAAGACCACTCCATTTGACGACCAATGAGGGACTTCTTCAGCAAAAACGTGCAAGGGAAGAGGAATGAAAGTGTTCTGTATTTTGTATTGAAAACTGTAAAGGGTGTCTAGGAAACTCTGGGATTATAGGATGACATCTAGCGATTTAGGGTTAGGGTTAAGGGTGAAAAAGGGAAGGGAATTGATTACCCAAAAGGAATCGGGCGCACTGATTGCTTCATCATTGTAGAGAGAAGAGGCGAGGGTTTACCTAGGGTTTGTATCAAAGGAAGCTACCCAAGAGGTAGAGAAAATCTTTTCAAACAAAAGAGCATGGAATTTTGAGCACGGGTGAATCGCTAAAACCCTCTTTTCCTTTCCAATCCTCAAGTTGGATTTGTTGAGGAAAATTGCACTAAATGTCTCACTTATGTATTATATGAAATCGAGTAATAAGACTTTCAATTGGTACAAACATGTCCTAAATCTTTCATGAAAAGTATAATCGAATCGCAAAGTCTTAGTTGGTACGATCAAGTTGTTAACTTTTTACAAAAAAAAATTGAAACACAAATCAAGGCTTGAATCTATAATGAAAAGCACAACTCAAAGCCATTCAAGTGTTGCAGACCAAACAAAAAAAAGTGTCGCATAGGCAAGTTCAAGTGTTGTACAAGGACTTAAGGGAAAATTATCAAAACAGTCATAAACCTATTGCAATTGTGCAAATTAAGTCCTAATCATTTTGTATTTTTACCAATTTAGTCCATTCGGCTAATTTTGGCCAATCGGTGATAACGTGGATGCTAGGAGGCTGGCCAATGCTAACATGGTAATTTTCTAATATTTTTTTCGATTTTTTTCTTTTTTCTTTTCTTTATTTTTCCTTTTCTTTTTTTTTTCTTTTCCTTCATCTTCAACCGCTAGCGGGTTGCCGGGGCGACCCGCTAAAGGTAAGGGCTGGCATGGTTGACCCCACCAGCTGCTGGTGAGGGTGAGCCTCATACGCCCTAGTGAGACTCGACCTTGCAAGTAACGCCAAGACGAGCCTCACCATGGTGAGGCGAGGCTCAACTCGACTCGCCAAATCTAGCAAGGCTCATCCTCGCCCAACCATTGGCACTGGTCAGTTCGATCCTCGCTATCACCAACACCAGATTTGGCAAGCCGAGTCTCACCTACCTTTAGCGAGGCTCAACCTTGCGAGTGACAACAAGGACGAGCCTCGCCATGGATGGGCAAGGCTCGCCCTCACTAGTGGCCAGCAAGGCCAACCTTACTGGCACTCGCCTCTAGGTAGTCATCGCAACCATCAAAGGTTGAAGATGAAAGGAAAGAGAAAAAAAAAAAGGGAAAAAGGAAAAGAAAAGAAAAAATAAAAAAATATTAAAAAATTGGCACTAGCCAAATTGATTAAATTGGCACAAATACAAAAGATATAAAACTGAATTAACACAAAAAAAAAATTAAGATTGAATTTGCATAATTGCAATAGGTTTAACACTATTTTGGTAATTTTCCCAAGACTTGATGATCGCATTTCTTGCCAAAGATTTTGAACTTTGTTTCATTGATCAAAAGGTTTTGGTAGACCTGCCAAAATGGGTCATGGGCCATGAACCCATTTCTTAACCCATATATCAGTAAATAGGTCATAAATAGGTTAGTTATATTCACTAAATGGGTCATAAATTTGTATAAACATAATATGTGTGTTAAACAGGTTGTAAATAGATTTACAACTTATTTAAACTCAATTCATTTTTCTCGCCTTCACTCAATCTCGTGCTCACTCGCTCCGCATTCTTATCTCAATTTGGGTATGGTTTTCTTAAATTGAGTTAAATATGAAAGTGTTTTAATAATATGGGTTGGATCGCGTATGGGTCATTATATATTCATTACGTGGAAAACGGATCAAAACGGGTTAAATGGATCTATTTGGGCCGGACCATTTTCAACCCGATCCAAACCAGACCTAACCCATCCATTTGACAAGTCTAGGTTTCGGTCGCAACTACGTTTCGTACGAGATCAAATCATTAGCCTGAGGTCGCCGAGCAACCCATTCCATGCCTAAGCCTCCGGGCCCATTGAGCAAGTTTGGACAAAGTCTTTTAATCGGGATTTCGCCCCAACCTAACGAACTGTACGTAATTTAATTTTGAGATGAATAAGTCTGTATAACAAGTTAGGCCTGGCCTTAAGAACTAGCCAGGCACAACCAAGTCCAACAATGACCTATCCAATAACACTTTGTAAACTACAAATTGTGACCTTCCCTAGTGGGCCGGATTCTTTAAAAGTCGAGCCCAAGATACGTCGGGTCAGAGTCAAAGCCCAAAAGGGTTGGGGCACCCGATAGCCCATTTCTTGTATTCCCTTCGGCCCCAAATCATAACAAATAAATCAAAACGGCATACTCTTTTTTTATCTTTTGCCACAAATCAATTTAGGTATAAAAACAATTGTTCTATTATACTCGGGTGAAGGTACTTAGTTTTTCGACCCAAAAAAAATGGTACTTAGTTTACAATTTTTTTTGTTGGTCAATTAATGATGTAATACCTCAATTACCATTTATGTATTGAAATAATGATTATAAAATTCATAACCAAAGAAAGGCATCAGTTAGGTGATCAATTAGGACAGCACCCTTTCTAAATCCAAGCATAAAAAATGCCAAAGCTTTTAAGCATACTTCAACAAAATGATAATACACATTTCGACCGTCTCACATGTACAAGCCTTCAACTGGTTGATTATATTTTTGTAGGCCAAATAATAAAGAAATGCATAATTTTTAGCTTGAAATTTCAAATGTACTAAACAAATACGCGATATTAGCATTTTAATAGTCCCAAAAATATAGACATTCTTTTATCATCCTACACATCCTCAATCTCCAAATACGATACACTGCCGTCTTAATATTTATTTCATGATTTCGCTCCAACGTCAAAATCACATCATAAGAATTATTTTTCTTTCCTCTAAAATTCAGAATAGGAACTTCCAATTAAAAGTCACTTCCAGGATCGTTTTGATATATGTAAACTTAGCAGTTGTGCTTAAAAAATATTGTGAATTTTCTTGATACCTATCCAATAACAACATATACATATATATATACACACATATATACACGTACTTGACCAATAAAAAACCAATAAAAATATGGTTAAAAAAAATACAACAGAATCATGAGAAATTTATATTAAATGGCTCACTATTTCAATTTAAACACTTCTAAATCCTCTGCTCTACTCAGCCAATTAGCTTGATGCCAGTAATATGAGGCCTTGATATGATGTTAGCAATAGCTCTTCCCAATCAGCAACCCAATAACAACCATTATGTTCACTTTGGTGCATCATTAGCAGCTGGAGATATCGGTTCTTCCCGACATAAACATTATCAGATGGAAACTCCAGCAGTTGAGTTTAATCTAACACATCCTCTCTTTCAAATGAATGCATTAAGTCTATCACAAATAGGCTTCACATCTCTGTTCAACTGCAAGATGCACACGCTTTCAATATCTCGCTTGAAGGCAATGTGGTCATCTGCTTCCAACTTAGCTTCTGACATTGTGAACAGCTTGCCAATTGTTAATTGATCTAATGGCCTTATCTACGGAACTGAAGCTGCTGAATTATTTTTCATCACTTGAGGGAAGACTTAAATTTAACACTTCCTCCAAACACTCGGATGGAGCATCCTTTTGTCAGATAAATCAACTGACTTGAAATTCCATGAGATAAATCACTTCTAAACAAATTATCGAGCATATGGTGATCGTAATTTAATAAGTCCAAATGCATAGGAGGAGGAGGAAGAATAATACCTTCTGTTCAATGCCTTAGACACTCTATCCGCTTCGACCCTTAAACGAGCATCCTTCGAGCGACCAAGAGCGAGTATGTCCAAGAGTGAGCGTCTCCGTGTGAGAGGATGAGCGAGCGAGTGCTCACTCTTCAAACGAATTGATGTCTGAATTGATCATCACTCGAGCATGCACGAGATTTTGTTTACTTGCTCTTCATACGAATTCACATATCTGAGCAACCAAACAACCAAGCGTGAGAGCGAGCGACTTCGTGTGAGAGGACGAGCGCGCGAGATCTTCGAACGAATCGAAGCCTCTCGCTCATGTATTGGATGAAGAAAGAAGAAAGAAAACCCTAAAGAAAAAATCATGCAAAGGAGATGAAGAAGAAAAAGCGCAGCCCAGGTGGACATCTGCTTTTATTGCTACCGTGGTGTATTTGTGCCTTAATTCCTGACGTGGATATTATTACTGACGTGGAAAAGCCACGTCAGATGACTAACGGTGAGAGTGGATGGAGAGTTAACGAGGGCCAGATCTAGGACATGGTTGAAAGTTGGTGATTTTTTTTTAAACAAAATAAAGTTCTGGCCAGATTTGGGACAAGACCTAAAGTTCGTACTTTTTTTTGGAATTGGGCCTTTAGAAAGCTTTGAAATTTTTATGTCATAGAAACAAGTGTTTTTAACAATTTTTGTGGAGGAAGTTTGTTAAAAAAAGACCTGAAAAAATTTATAAAAATTCGGAAAGACAAGAAGGTCGGGTGAGCAATAATTCCGACAGTTTTGAGACGGTCTGAAAATGGACTTTCAAATGACCCCAAATGATCTCCAAAAATTCCAGATTTAATTTGTGTTATGTTTCAAGATGTTAGGAACAATTTTCATGAAGAACACCACCTTAGATTCTGCACAACAAAGTCTCCACAAAAATAAAAAAAAATAAAAAAACACAAAGGCACAACATCAACCAAACTGAGAATCAACCGTGCAAGAACCAACAAGCAACCAAACTCATCTAACAACTAAACCATCTCTAAACAGTCCTTAATCAGCCCTTACACATGTCATTAGTAACCCATTATCCTAATCAAGGTTTAGGAAGTACTTACTCGGAATCCTAAGCAAAGCCAAGCCAAGCCAAGCAAGCAGCTGCTCTGGCGAACGGGCGGGTGGCTCAACGGCGGCACTAGTCATGGGCGGATCATGGTTGGGACGAGCACGAGGTGGTGGTGACAGTGAGGGGTGGTGCTAGTCTTGGCTAGAGGTGGTGGTGACCGAAAATGAGAAGGAAGGAGGAAGAGAGAGAGGGTGGTGACGATAGTGAGCAACAGCAGTGATTGACAGCGATTCCAGTATGTCTCCAGCGGCTAAACGGTGGCTAGAGAGGCTGAGCAAGGTCTGTCTCAGTCGGGGGAAAGTGATCGCCGAAGATGAAGAGAGCAGGGGAGGGGGAGTGATCGTGGAAGAGAGGGAAAGAATGAAGGAGAAAGAGAGTAAAAGGTGACAAGAGTGATTGACCAGCTACTAACCCCACAAACTCACGCCCAAGGGTCCACATTCCTTCCCCTTCCCCAAGCCAAGATCCTAGGGCTCACAAATTTCATCTCAACTAATTACACAAAATAACAAATGGCAAGAAAAATCAATAAGCAAGGACAGGAGGGGCACAATGGTCCATCAAATTCGGCCATTGGAGGGAAAGCATCAATGTCCAAGTTGCCATTCAATGTCTCAAATGAATTCAAATATCCTCAGAGGTAAAATGGTCTTTTCCAATACCCAGTCCAAGTTACACTTTTCCAATAATTCCGAGCAATCTAATAATTGGCTACGCTTGATGAGACGACATCCGATAAATTTTCGTGGAATCTTGAAAGTTCGACATCCCATTCCGAATTCTAAGTCATGGCTAAAATCAATCAACCGCGACTTTAATGCATCTCAAACTAACGGATGGCTTTTAGGAATTACGCGTATCGACTAGTGGCCAATTCAATATCGAGCCACATTTAAGCTTACTTAAGCCATGGCAATGTCAGTTGTTATGTAATTGCGAGGGTCAATCGCTAGTTCCAATTGACGCGATCATTTGGATTAGGTTTAGGATCGTTCAAAATTCATACAATGGTCAAACGGAATCACATGCGATCCAATTATATAACATTTACAAATCGTTCCATAACCATCCTTGGATTGGCTATAATGGCCTAAACTATCTTCTCGTCAATCTTTATGATCGAAGTGTCGATCCATGACCAAGTTCTTAGGTCCACGTACTTGATTCCTAGCTAGCCATTCCCTAACGGTTAGTCTTCTCAAGAGTGATCAATTTTAAGTAAGATTTAACTAAAAGTGCATCGAAGATATATTCATTTCATAAATCCCAAAAATGGAGCGAATTTCAGAATGTCACAGCATACATTTCGTCTTTCGCGATCGAGTCATGTATCAACTTAAGCTTATAGCATGCAAAGAATGATGCGACCAACAAGCATCATGCAAAGCCCAAGCACAGATTGGGTGCAAACACTAGCCAACAACGCATTTCATCATCTTATCCCGAGATTAGGAAATCTACTTACGCTAATCGACAAAAGCAATATTTATTGGGGACCAAGATGAGAAAGTGATGTGAGGGAGAAGATGGTGATCGGCGTGAAAGAGAGAGTGGCAGGAGAAGAGAGCGTATGGCATAAACAAGAAGGAAAGGGGCCGGATGGTGGAGTAGGCAAGGGAGAGGGAAAGTGGCGTGAATAATGGTGATGTGAGGAAAAAGGAAACTAAGTGGGGACCAAGCTTATTTATAGTGTGGTCCACTAAAGGTCTTTAATGAAGATGAAGCCAAATGTAACAATGGATGGCCTTAAAAGTCTAAGTTAATAATGAATGGGCCTTGAAAGTCTTTGCCATCATTAAGCTTCCTTATCAAGCTTTCAACTTGGGCCACTCATTTCTAACTTGATCTCCAAGTCTCTAATCTAAGGTCATTATGTCCTAGTTTTAGGGCTTGTGACTCATCTTCTTCATTAATGTCTAAGAAGATATCTAAGCTCTCCTAATAATAGCTCTTCAATGATTTCATTGTCTTGTTCTTCTCTTTGGGTGTGATTGACCTAGCCTTGGTCTCCAAGACACAAATTATTAGTGTCTTTCTCTACACACCTCAATTAGTATCCATCTTTTCATTATTGGTGCCTTCTTGGATAATCTCCATTATTGACAACTTGCTAAAAAAGTTATCCATTTGTCTCTTGTTCATGAATCTCCTCTCTAGGCGTGGACCACTCCTTAGGATTCTAACATTATTGGTTCAAGTAAAGACAACACAATTATTGATACCAAAATTCCATCATTGGGGTTGGTCTTCATCATTGGTGCCAAGGTCCTATTACTGGCAACTTAGTCTTATCAAGTTGTCACCTTGTGCAAAGGCTCCTAAGCGTGAATCATGTGCCCAATTGCAAGGACACTCTATCATTGGGGGTCCTTACTAGTGCTAATGGCACATCATTTCTTGGATACTCAATTTTTTACTAAAACTTGGCTTAATAATAAATTAAGTTAATTTAAGGGTTTTATAATGCCATAATCGATCGACCCTCCCATTTGAAACTGAGGTTCGGTGTAAAAATATATCCTAATATGCTTGGGCACAACCGAACCAAAGACCAGGCTGAACGGCGCAAGGCCAAACAAGTAAAATTATTCTAGCACGTAGCTTAGTTAGTCAGGTTTGACCGGGAGCAAGGCCTGGTACAGGGCCTGGCCACACAAGCACAAAGGCAGGCTCATGGCTGAGCCACATGGGCATCAAGCTTGTTGCACGGACCTAGGGCCGAGTGTATGGGCACGATACCAGGCCGCACCAACAGTGCGCTGAGCACAAGGCTAGGCCACACGAGCAAATGGCTGGTTCTCGGGCCAAATATATACCTTGGCCCATGGACGGGGACAATACATAGCCCGTGGCCAAGTCTAATGGGCACTGAACTAGGTTTTGGCCGGAACTAACAAGCACAAGACCTGACACAAATGTCAAGCACAATGGCCGACACACAAATGGCACAAGGCCGGTGCATGGCTTGACTGACAAGTACACAGCTGGTCCATGGCTAGGCGCAAGGCCTAGCATATGCCTGTCCATGGCCTACTCAATTCAACGCAACAATTCATGGCCGATTCATGACAGGTCCTTGTTCGAGCATCAACGATCGATGGTTGACCATTAGTTGTCATGTAGCCACATGGAATCAAGTACTACAAGATCAATCCATGGTCATTCGTGACTAGTGCATGGCCGTGCAAAATCACCCTCGTCCGGTACATGCCCGCACAACACCAATCCATGGTCGCCTCGATTCGACCCACTAGCGACCCTTATGGTCAAAAGGTTGTTCAATAGTCAAATCACTCTAATCAATTCCGTGATTGGGAAGTCATTTTATTGTCGACCCCTTAGCCTAGCCATCATGGACGATCTTTCGATCGAACCATGATCGATGCTCTAAGTACCCGTTCCGACCATACTAGCTTATCCATGACCGACCCTCAGATAGTCCTTACACTAAATCCATGGTCATCTTCCTTTAATCGTCTCGGTCCAAATTGAGGATATCACTTCTTGCTCCTTTGAAGTTCAGCTCATTTGGCATCAACTTCATTATTCTCAAATTCTAATTTTCTAAATCTCTTATAAGATGATTCACTCGGATTTCTTTTTGCAAGATATATATATCCTCAAGAAATTCAGCACCCCTTGATTCTAGGATAGTATTGGCATAAATTTTCTGCATTTTCAGATTTGAGAACCAAAAATCTATATACGATACTATTTTGAGCATAACTAATGAATATGCAATCCATCATTTATTTAGGATGAGGAATTGCCACCTTGGCTATGCACCCCATCACTTTTAAAAAAACTTATGATGGTAACCTTCCATTCCACAACTCATATGAGGTATTACCCATCTTCCTGTGGCGCACTTTATTAAAAATATAGTTCGCAGTTAATACCGCCTCCTTCCACAAATTCTAAGGTAAATCCGAACTTAAAAGCATAGCATTAGCCATTTCCTTTAGAGTTATGTTCTTCCATTCAGCAATTCCGTTTTGCTATAGAGCATAAGGTGCAGTTGTTTAGAGAATTATCCCCAAACTAGCACACAATTCCTTTAAATTGGAAGAATTGTATTTTCCTCCTCTGTCAAGCCTAAGCACTTTGATTCGTCTATCAAATTGGTTCTCGACCTCATTTTTATACTTAATAAACATGCTCATAGCCTCATCTTTGCTAGATAACAAATAAACATAGCAAAATCGAGTACAGTCTTCCACAAAGGTGATGAAATACTTCTTTCCACATCTACTTTCTACAAATTTCAAACCACATAGATCACTATGGATTAATTGTAGAGGTTCACTCATTCTTTCAACTGATTTGAAAGTTTTTTAGCAAACTTAGCATCAATACAAGTCTCACACTTGTAACAGGCATCTGACTCAAACATTGGAATTAAGCTCAAGTTTGTTATTTTCTTCATTATATCGTAATTTACGTGTACTAATGTACCATGCCATAGATAAGGAGACACAACAGTATATACTAAAGGCTTCTCTTTATTAATAGTCTTTGGGTACAAGAATTTCGAGTTTACATCTATGACAGTCACATTGGCTTTAAACAAGTCATTATACAAATACACTTTCCCCACATACATACCCCTTTAGAAAGTACAAACTTGTCAAATTCAAAAATAATTTTGAAACCCTTCTTAACAAGTATAAGGCAAAAAAATGAGATTCTTACAAATCTCCGGTACATGCAACAAATTTAGCAGGGTAATCTCTTTGCCAAAGGTGAACTTCAAGATCACATTTCCTCTCCCAGTAATCTTTGTTGATGTAGAGTTAGCCATGTAGAGCTTCTCTTTTTTCTCGACTTTCTCGTTAAACGAGAACATGTGTTTATCCACACAAATGTGATTTGTGGCGCATGTATCCAACCATCAATCGGTATTATTCAACACCAAGGATACCTCATACACCACCACAGCAGTCAATCTCTCATTATCTTCATGCTCTATCAGATTCAGCTGCTTGGCTGCATCACCACCCTTATCTTTGTTTGGGCACTTCTTGCAATCCTTAACTCGATGGCCAAACTTATTGCAAACAAAACATTGTCTCTTGGAAATTCTGGGTCTGTTTCTTCTGCTTACTGTTTCCTTGAAAAAACTTCTTCCTCTTCCTATTTTGCTGGGAATTGGAGGACTCAACAATGTTAGCCTTTGGTTCGATAGAAGGGTTAGCATTCCTCCTATTGTCCTCATCGATTCTAAGGCACGAAATGAGATCTTCAAAAGCTTATCTCTTTCCGTTTGTGCTTCAAATAATTTTTTTAAATCTGACTAGCCCGGAGGTAGCTTCTCAATAATTGCCGCCACTTGGAATGATTCACTAAGTAACATTCCCTTAGCAAAGATGTCATTATTTGTAATTTCTTAACTTGATTTATGACAAATTTAGAATCCACCACCTTGAAGTCCAGGAATTTGGCAACCACGAATTTCTTGGTGCCCATGTCCAGAGTTTTGTATTTCTTTTCTAAGGACTCCCATAATTGTTTAGCAATTCAATATTACAGTATATATTATATAAGGAACTTACTAAACAATTAAGGATATAGTTTTGGTATAGAAAGTCCCCATGCTTCCAAGCGTCCATTGCCCCAAGCATCGTGACATATTGCTCATTTGGACTAATTATTGGGCACACCTCCAATAAGTACTTAACCAGATTCAGCGTGATCAAATAAAAGAACATCTTCTGTTGTCACTGCTTAAAGCCCACACCGGTGAATTTCTCTAGTTTCTTATTCGATGTTACTAGAGGCGGCACCATCAAATTTGGCAAAATCCGTTGAACCATCCCTAGAGGAATTGAACCTTATGCCATTTGGCCAGTTCTATTTTGAAAAACAATCCTCAATATATCAGTCAAGCGACTTATACCCGTACCACCATAGATGATTTTAGCTCGAAGGCTTGCAGCATTTATTACCACAACACCATACCACGAGGTCTAAACCTCACCTATCGAAATAATCATAGGAACATTTCCAGCAATTTTGTACATCATTGGGTACTTGATTGTTATTAGCCATCACGAAATTCTAGAGAAAAACAGTAAGTTAATCGCCTTAAGATTGTTAAAAATAACGTAATATTCATAATGCGATACTGTTTGTTGTAATCAGAAAATATAAAAAAAAGATAATAGCGACACCAATTTTAATATAATAATGACCAAGTCAATGTTTATATAATCTTTGATATGTGAATTGTTTGTTTTTAATAAAATTGACAGGAAATTCAACAGGATGTGAGGCACGGCTAATTGAATCTCCTTAAGGCGATTAGTTCCTGTCAATGATGTCAAGCAGCTTCACGAACTATACCTCTCAAGATACAACACCTCAAACCTATTTGTATTAGTACTATACGAATGGGACTCTATCGAATAATTTTCAAAACAGGCACAGCACAATTAGAGCTGTGAATTTCTAGAGAATTCTTATCCCGAATAACTCTCTCTCGTTGGGTATTGAAGAAGACTCAAACTCATTACCGTGAGCTAAAGAAATCCTCTGAAAAAAACTATATCACGAGAGCTGAAGAGACGCGTCCTTTAATACATCGATTGATTTGTCCATCACCGCATCCACAAAACTGTTGCAGGGGGGAAAGGGTGACGTCCATTAACTGGTTCGTTAATTCATCCATTAACGCGTCCACAACACTACTACATGTGAGCTGAAGAGAGGCGTCCATTAACGCATCCATTAATTCATCCATTAACACGTCACAAAGCTGTTGCACCAGAGCTGAAGATCTGCGTCAATTTTATGTGGCCATTAAGGTACTACATGAAAACCATTCTCATTCAGTCCAAAACTGATTTTTTGCTCCCGGAATCAGTTTTGGATCAAAAACCCATTTGATAACGCAAATTTATTTTTCTATTTCCGGGACAATTTTTTGTCAAAAAACTGGTTCTGAACCAGAAATTAGAACCAAAAAAAAGTTGATTTTCAATCTTTTGAACAAAACTCAGAACCATTTCTTCAGAACTCATTCGCTACTCTCTCCTCCGGAACAAAACTCCAGAATCACCCCATCTCTCATCTCTGGAAGACTCCCGGTCTCTCTCTCTGTAGTCTCTGTCCCCGTCGAGTTCGCTCGCTCCGACCGAACGAAGTCACCGCTGCTCGCTCCGACCGAACGAAGCCACGGCCGCTCGCTCGCGCTCTCCTGTTCCACGTAAGCTGCGCTCTCCTGCTCCACGTAAGCTTCGCTCTCCTCTCATCTCTCTCTTTTCTGGATTTTCAGTCGCCTTCATCGGGGGGTCAGGTTCGGACTCGCCATGGCCGGCGGTTGACCTCGCCGTCGCCCAGATCTGGGCGACGGCGAGGTCGACCGCCGGCCATGGGCGAGGCCGCTCGGCCTCCCCCTCTCTCTCTCTCTCTCTCTCTCTCTCTCTCTCTCTCTCTCTCTCTCTCTCTCTCTCTCTCTCTCTCTCTCTCTCTCTCTCTCTCTCTCTCTCTCTCTCTCTCTCTCTCTCGGCGTTTGTCTCCCATTTGGGCGAGCCCCCTTTCGCGTTTCCGGCGGCCGATTCACCTGCGAAGGACGAGGGCTTTGTGGCGGCGCGGGCTTCGGCGTCCGGGGTACGCCGGTCGGGTCAGGCCGGGGGCGGGCGTAGGTCTCCGCGTCGCCGCCTGGGTCCACCACCGAATTCCTTAGGTTTCAGCGTCCGGCGCCCCGACGAATCTGCCCCTTCTCCCTTCTCTCTCCGTCGGTTGATTTTGCGTGGATTTGATTCAATGCGTGTCGAAAGAACTGCTGTTATTTGTCAATGTTAGGCTCGTCGGTTTGTGGAAGCTGCTGTTATTTCACGGGTTGATCTCCCGTCGTTGCTTTGCCTTTGTTCTTGCCGGGGGGAGAGTCTGTTGTTGGGTCGTTTTTGGAGAGTCGAAGGGGTGAGCTGGTGATCCTTTCTGTGCGTTAGTGATTCTTTGCTTCGTTGCCTGCGAATTGGTAGTTGGAACGTTGGTTTTCAAGTCACTGGCCTGGTTTGCTCGAGTTCTTGGTTGTGGGGCATGGATCGCAATCGCAATGCAATGATGGGAAGGGCGGGAGGCTCTTTTGAGAGTGAAAACGGTGCCTGTTGGTTAGTTGTCGGAGCTTAGTTCCAGGTGAAGATGGACCGTTGTTTCCTCTTATGGAGTTGCACAAGTCCAAGGCAACATGATCCTTTTTTTCTTTTTCACGGCTTATCCTCATATGGCCCAGCTTTCATAGCCGTTGAATGTACAGTTTTGTCTGATACAATGCAGTGATAACTCCTCTGAGACACTCATTTCCCTCGATTTTTTGTACTGTAAAGCAGTGTCGATTGTCCAACCCTTGTTTTTTAGCTCTCGAGTAAGTTTTTACTTGGTAAATCTATTAATCGATTATTCCAAGTTCATGTGTTGCAACAATTTTTTGCTGGATTGACTTTTGATAGATTCTATGCTGAACCCTTTATGCTGCACGAGATTTTGGTGCTGCAGTGAATAAATTTGGGGTTTGATACTATTGGAAAGCTGGTAATTGTACTTTTGAGAAAGGTTGAACTCATTGAGTTCCAAAGAATTTTCAAAGAATTCCTTATTCGAGAAGTAAGCTGGAAATGAATTCTTGATTGAGCACCTTTTACTGCACATTGACTTTTTTTTTGCTTGTTACACTTGCATTTTTCAGGTATAAGCTGCTGCACCTGTAAGTAAAGGAGAACTCGGGAGGGCCACCTGGACTTTTCTCCACACTCTAGCTGCTCAGGTGTTCTTAGCAAATAAAGCCTGGCTTTTTACTTTCCTTTTCATTTTCCATTTACGAAGTTTTGCCTGAATATATCAGTATACTCCTACATTATTTGCACTTCTGTTGAGTTCTTCTGAATTTCTCAAACAATAAAGTTAGTGCTAATTATCTATCAAAACACTCAACATTAAAGCACATGTACATCAAACGGTTCAAATTGTAGATGATATGGCTCTTTACATCAAATCTTCTGCATTGAAATTGGTACACCCTATGATGTGCTTCATTTGATGTTCAACCGGTTAAGGGTAAATGGCTTCTCAAAAAGAGGCATTTGTGGCAAAGTGGACTGAGCCTTTAACCAATTTGCTTGTAAGCTTAATGGTTGAAGAGGTAAAAAGAGGAAATCGCACCACTGCTACCTACAACAGAGTAGGGTGGAATAACATAGTGACCGAGTTCAATAAACAAACAACACTCCAGTTTACTATAGTTCAGTTGAAGAACATGACAAACAAATTGAGGAGACAGTATGCGAGTTATAAGAAGCTTCTTTCACAATCTGGATTTGGATGGGATCATGTTAACAAAACGGTTATTGTGGAGGATCCAAGTGTATGGGATGATCACATCAAGGTATCGGTTTACTTTGGGTCATTTTGTTCTTATTGTGGATGTATGTTTCGGTTATGTTGCCGACGTATGTCACTATTTTTGAAATTGCAGGATAACATCGAATGGGCTAAATTCCGAAAGGATGGGTTTCCTCAATATCCCGATCTATGTATCGTGTTTGGCGATACATATGCTACTGGGGATTACGCAGTAGAAAATGCAGAACACTTGGTGGTGTCGGAGGGGGAAGATAATGGTTGTGCTGGTGACAATGGTGGTGGTGCTTTTGTAGGTGATCCAAACGAACTTAGTGATGGAGTCTTAACACCTGACGTGAGTGCCACGAAAGTTTGTGAGAATCACAAGTTGAATAGGACTCCAAATTCCAAGAGGAGGAGAAAGAGTAGAACATATGATATTGCTAGCACCTGCAAAGCCATTCAAGATATGATCAAGTCCAAGGCAGGTCAATCAACAAGTGGCTCCATCACCTCACATGCCCCCCCACCCGAGAACCCCTACTCCATGGGAGCCGTGGTTGCCATCTTAAATGACATGCCTAACTTAGAGCAGAATCTTTACAACAAAGCTATGAACCAAGCATGCGTTAATGCCAACTGGAGAGAGGGTTTCGTCCTATCTTTACCTGAAAGGAGACGCGGTCTTCTTGAATCTCTTTGAAGAAATGTTGAGAACTACGATGACTTTTTCATGTTTGCTTCATTTTCATTTAATGACTTGTGTCCTTGAGATACTTTGGTTTGTTTTTATTTGTGGAACTATGATATATTTGGTTTGTTTTTAATTATGCAACTATGATGACGTGGCTCTTGTTAATTATGGAACTATGATGACGTTATGGCTACTGTTGATTCCTGACTTATTTGGTGTGTTTGTGTTCTTCGTGCGAGGGCATAGGTAATATGGAGGGCGGTGAAAGTAGCAGCAATAATGGTCCAATAGCATCAGTTGAACCAATTGAACAGGTCTTCGATGATTTTGAACTTAATATACTGAAAGCATGGATGTGTACTGTTTTGATGAACATGTCTATGCACACGAGAGAACCTATTAGGGACAGTAAATTGTCAGGGCCTGAATGGATGAGAGAGATTCTTTATGGACATTCAGATAGGGTATATGAAGCTTTTCGAATGGAGAGGCATGTTTTTCTCAACCTTTGTGATTTAATGAAGGCAAGAGGTTGGTTGGCAGATAGTCGATATATTAGGGTAGACGAACAAGTTGGGATGTTTTTATCTATGATTTCGCACAAGAACTCGAATAGAGATTTATGTGAGAGATTCCAACATTCGGGACAAACCATCAGCAAGTACTTTGCTAAAGTGTTGCAAGCAGTTCTGAATTTGGCAAGAGAAATTATCGTACCACCTTCATTTGATGTTGTCCCAGAATAAATTCTTATCAATCCTAAATATAATCCTTACTTCAAGGTAGGATTTGCATACATTCCTTTACACCGTCATTTACATTTGGTTGATAATCTTGTATAATGCAAGGGGTTGCTGAAATGACAGGGCTGCATAGGCGCTATTGATGGCACTCACATTCATGCTTCTGTACCAGTGTCGAAACAGATCCCATTTAGAGGCAGGAAAGGAATTACCACTCAGAATGTGATATGTGTTTGTTCATTTGATATGAAATTTACATTTGTGTATGCTGGTTGGGAAGGCTCTGCCAATGATTGTCGGGTGCTCTCGGCAGCACTTGAGACACATCGCTTACAATTTCCTCGACCTCCACTAGGTATTTGCTTGTTTTTTAAGGGATAATTTTCTTTATAATTGTATTGCATTTGCGAATCATGATTAATATATGAATACCTTTTGCTAGGCAAATACTACGTGGTAGATTCTGGTTATGCTGCAGCTCCGGGATTTTTGACTCCTTTCAAAGGGGAACGGTATCATATTAATGATTTTAGGGGTAGAGTGAGGCAGGCAACAACAGCAAGAGAATTATTCAACCACAGGCATTCTTCACTAAGGAATGTTATTGAGAGATCATTTGCGGTGTTAAAGAATCGCTTTTTCATTTTAAGACACATGCCTTCATTTTCAATTCAAAAGCAGTCATGTATTGTAATTGCATGTTGTGCTATTCATAATTACATCCGTGATCAAGACAAGATGGATAAGAACTTTTCCCAATATGGTGATTCAGAGTACCCGTTTGGAAGTGCAGAAGATGAGGTTATTGACGATACATCAACTAAGGAAGATATGGAGATCAACATGCTTAGGAAAAGAATTGCCAATCAATTGGCAATTGATAATAATATGGCGGAGATTCCATGAAAATGTGTTTCCGACTTTTCTAATGTATTTCCATTATTTTGTATTTGAGGATTTTTTATGTTAGCTCTTGTAATGTGACGTGGTATTTTGGGATCTCCTACTATATTGGCTTTTGTAATGTGATGTGCTTGGTTTACTTTTCTCCATAAGCATTTGGGATATTATGAGGAACGATGCATACTCACAAATATTGAGAGCAAATATCGAAAGTGGCCACCCACTTGGAGGAGGAAATTTAAATTTTTTAGGTGTCGAAAAAAATAAAAAAAATTTAAAATTTCAAAACTTCACAGAATGGCTTATTAGAATACTTGTGGCCACCCATTTCGAGAGAAATTTTAATTTTTTGAGATTTCCCAAAAAAATTAAAAAAATCAGAAATTTCAAAACTTCACAGAATGTCTTAGAATACATGTGGTCACCCGCTTTAAGTGAAATTTTAATTTTTTTATGTGCCAAATAAATTTAAAAAAATTAAAAATTTCAAAATTTCAAAACTTCACAGAATGGCTTAGAATACTTATGGCCACCCATTTCGAGAGAAATTTTAATTTTTTTGAGATTTCCCAAAAAAATTAAAAAAATCAAAAATTTCAAAACTTCACAGAATGTTTTAGAATACATGTGGCCACCCGCTTTAAGCGAAATTTTAATTTTTTTATGTGCCAAATAAATTTAAAAAAATTAAAAAATTAAAAATTTCAAAACTTCACAGAATGGCTTGGAATACTTGTGGCCACCCACTTTGAGTGAAATTTAATGTTTTTTTAGGTGATGAAATAAAAATTAGCAAAGCAAAAAATCAAAAATACCATTTGGGCACTTCAAAAATTTTATATTTCACTCAAAGTGAGTGGCTACAAGTATTCTAAGCCATTATGTGAAGTTTTGAAATTGTTGATTTTTTAATTTTTTTTGCACCTATTAAATTTCCAAAAAATTAAATTTCTCTTGAAATGGTTGGCCACGGGTATTCTAAAGCCATTCTGTGAAATCTTGAAATTTTTAATTTTTTTAAATTTTTTTTGGAACCTCAAAAAAATTAAAATTTACTCAAAAAGTGGGTGGCCACAGGTATTCTAAGTCATTTAATGAAATTTTGAAATTTTTTTATTTTTTTTATTTTTTTGAGCACCTCAAAAAATTTAAATTTTACTCAAAGTGGGTGGCTACAGATATTCTAAGCAATTTTGTGAAGTTTTGAAATTTTTGATTTCTTTTTTTTTGAAAAAAGTCAACAAAATTCATATTATCCAGAAATCTGAAATTTTTTTTATTTTCTCGACATTTTGTTGAATTTTCTGGAATTTTTCAATTTTTTGGGATTTTCTGAATTTTTTGGAGATTTTAATGAATTTTTCGAATTTTTTTAATTATTTTAATACCATTTCTAAAAAAATGAATTTCTATTCCTGGAAATAGAATTTTCTGTTGTTTATCAAACGGGTTTTTGTTTCAGGACATAGAAATTTTATGCTGTTATCAAACGGGTTTCTGTTCTAGAAATAGAAATTTTTGGTCGTTATCAAACGGGTTTCTTTTCTCAGAAACTCATCCAAGAACCAGAAATAGAAAAATCTATTTCTGGTTCAGGAACTCGTTCCGGAACAGAATGGTTATCATGCGCTACCTAACATGTCCATCAAAACCGCTGCACAAGAGTTAAAGAACATGAACTAATGTTGAGCCATTAATTACAACACCTTATGGCGAATTTCCATTTGATATACTTGGCAAATCTTCCTAGCATTAACTACTGGGGGTTTACCCCAGTGGCCACCACCCCAGTGGCCACCATTCTCACTTGAGAATGAGGAGGTGGGGAGTTCGAATCCCCACCTTCGCGGGGGGTAGGGGTGGGGTCGCGTAGTTAAGATGTGAGTTTCGACGCCGGCGGGGCGCAAGTCTGAGTGTGTATCGTGAGAAGAAAAATAGAGTATGACCGACCAAAAAAAAATGGAACGTAAGTCTGAGTGTGTATCGTGAGAGAAAAATAGAGTAGGACCGACCAAAAAAAAATTCTTCCTGGCATTTGGTGTTGAACTACTCTTTCCAATTTGGGGGATATTGTCAATTTACTACTCAAATGCATCATTCATTTTACTAAAGTGTAGATTCTATGGAACTCCTCCCTTTTTCTCATCCTAACTATTACACCTTCCTAAGAAAAACCTCTATATTGGATATTTGACAACTCGATTTTAATCAAAGACTTTATTAAAAGTAAAATTTTCACGAAATTTTGAGTAAGTTGAATTGCTAAAACCCACATTTCCTTTCTAATCCTCAAGCTGGATTTGTTTGGGAAAATGGCACTGGACATCCCATATCTTTTTATATGCAATCGAATCATATATAAGACTTTTAATTGATACAAACAGATCATAAACCTTTCATGAAAAGTACAATCGAATTGTAAAATCTTAGTTGTTACAATCAAGTTATGAACTTTTTACAAAAAAGAAAAATACACAATCAAGTCTTAAATCTATGATGAAAAAGTACGATTCAAAACTATTCAAGTGTCGCATAGGCAATTTCAGAAGCTGTACAAGGACTTGACGATCAAATTTTTAGAAAGATTTTGAACTTTTTACATTGATTAAAAGGTTTTGGTCTCGATCGCGCATTGTACCAAGAACATGCTTAAGCTTGTGAACCAACATGGTTGATTTTGACGAATAACTCTAATAACTATTGTAATCTCATATACACACCTGGCTATCAATGACTGCCCTTAGGAAAATAAAAACGTTGGTACCAAAATTTGGATTTTACTGAAAGAGGTACTTTTGCCTTCAGAGTTCCGCTTATTTCGCGAAAAATGAATGACTTCAAATACGATTTCCTAAAAAGATAATTATTTGTATTGCTTAGGAAAATTAACGGATAGAAGATGTTTTCATTATTATTGACAGTATTTGTCTAAACATTTTCGTTAATTAAGGAAATATTCTTTCTATTCATCTTCGCCGGTGACAATAGCCAATTGTCTTTAGGAATATATTTTGAGTAAGGCGGGTTGCTCATCATACCCCTCTACTTGGTGGTGATCAAGGTTAATTAACCCTCCACCAGTTAGTAAATAGAATTTTATTTTCTACATACACGTTGCTGACGTTCAAATTTCATCAACATTTCTTTTTGGAGTCTCTTTTATATTTTTTATATTACTTTGATTATTTCTTTGAATTAAACTCATTGGGCTTCACAAATGTCCCGAATTCTTCAAAAGTTGAACTCAAGATACGTGGAATCAGTCAAAGCCTAAAAAGGTGAGGAGATTGAGCTGATTCTATTCCCTTCGGCCCAAAATAATCACAAATTAATCAAATCAGTATACTTCTTGTTTCTTTGCCATGGAGGTACTTAGTTTACTATTTTGATGTAATACGTCAATTACTATTTATGTATGGAAATAATTATTATATAATTCATAACCATGGATTCGTAGGCCAAATAACAAAGAAACGCACAACGTTCAATTATAAATTTAACGTGAAATTTCAAATTTATTATATATTTACTCAATATTTTACCACTAATAGGACTTTTTAATGTGTGACCAAAAGAAAATGTACAAAAAAATATACACAATCTTTTACCATTCCGACAAAATAGCATAATACACTTCCATCTTAATATTTATTTCATGATTTCTCTCCATCGTTCTCTTTTCCTAAAATCCAGTACGGGACCTTTCAATTAAAAGTCACTTATATATAATTGTTTTGATATGTGCAAATTCTTTCATGATAAAAAAAAATGAAGATCTTTCCAAATAAGGGCCTAAAATATTCTCGCTTTCTCAAATAAGGACATAAAATAAACATTGTCTCAAATAAAAACCTGAAATATCCTAAATTTTTCAAATAAAGGCCTAAAATTAATTTTATCGTAAATAAAAACCAGAAGTGAAGTGGTCACATATCAATCTCAAAAAAGAGCATGACATTACTGGCTAAAGAGTATTTTCATCCTTTTATTTTTTTTAAATTTTTTCCTTTTTCTTTTTCTTTTCCCTCTTTCCAAGGTCACCAAACTCATACGAGGGCCGACTAGGCATCCGACGTCGGCGTGGTCGGCTCTTGCCCAACCAACTCAAGCGAGGGTGACCCTCTCCCGAACCTACCCAACTCCTGAACCTACCCAACCCAAGCGACCCTCTCCCAAACCAGCAAGGCCAAGGGTCGCCCGACGCCGACGAGGGTGAGTAGTCAGATTTGGTGAGGGCAGCTTTCGCCGCCAGCAAAGGCAACCTCCCCCACCCTAGTCTGAGCTGAGTGCGGCTATTTGCCCCGACGCCAACAAGGACAGCCCTCACCTGACGCTAGTCATGGCCACGGTTCGAAACCGGCTGGTTCCGATTCGGAACCGACAGTTCCAGTTCGTGGCCACATGTGAACCGGAACCGCCCCTAGTGGTTCTAGTTCCGATTCGGAACAGGCCGGTTCTAGTTTCGGTCTGGGCTGTTCCGGTTCGTAATTTAAAAATTTTTAAAATAAATTATGAAATAAAAATATAAAATAATGAATTATTCAATATAAATTATAATCAAAATGAAAATTGTAGGGGTACCGGTAAGGCCGGTCTTTTAATTTTAGAACTAGAAACCAGACCGGCAAACTATAGAACCAGAAACCGGATCATTGGTACAGTTCGATTCTGGGCGCTCTAATAGAACCCTTTGCTCTTAATTAGCAAAGGATCGTAGCCACAAAAGGCATACAACTTCACATCCTCATGGCTTGGCTTAGATTTTATAAACAAAGCCTTTGATGGTCTTTTCATTCCCATTCGATGTGAGACTCTTGGCATTTGCATGAAGACAAGCCAAGAGTCTCATATTGAAAGCGTTCAAGGCAAACCGAGAGTCCCACATCGAATGGAAATGAAAAGACCATCAAAGGGCTTATTTATAAAATCCATACCAAGTCTTGTAATTATAGTTCAATACACCCAAGCCAAGCATTGCAACGGGAGATCAATGCATTTACAATGTATGACAATTAAAGTTCAATTTATTTTATAAAAAAAATTAAATAATAAATTTTTTTAAAATTTTCATTATTATTATTTTTTTAAAAAAAAATGATTTGGAACCAGAACGGCCGATTCGGTTTCGGTTCCAAAATTGTGGAACCAAAACCAAGCCCGTGGGCCGGTTCCGGTTCCGAACCGTGGGCCCAAATTTGACCGGACCGGTTCCGGGCCAAAATCGGCCCGTGGCCACCTCTACCTGAGGCAACAAATTAAACAAATATACTTCAATAGAAATTTGCGGGACAGCCCTCCCCTGAGGCAACAAATTAAACAAATATACTTCAAAAGAAATTTGACTAAAATATCCCTTCTCCAATGGCCGGGCGAGTAAGAAGTCCTTTGGCCACTTTAACTTATCCCTTATTTGAAATTTTCTAAAAAAAAATGATGTAATTTCTTGAAATGCAACCAATAAGAATCTAGTTAAAATACAACAGAATCATCAGAAGATTATGTTCGCATAGCAGTCGAGGCTAATTGAATTGCAAGAGAAGAGAAAAATGCAGAGCAAACAATTCAGATGCAAGAGAAGAGAAAATACAGGGCAAATAATTCAGGAATCGCTCGCAGAAAAACGCGAAATCCCAAATCGGAAATCTCCCTCCATGACGATATAGGAGATGACCGGAAAACTTTTGCGTCCCAGGAGAAGAAGCAAGGAAACGGCATTTTCTCAAACATGTAGGTGGTCGAAAATTCCCAGGAAAAGACGCGAGAACCGATCCCATTCGATCGGGAAAAACGTTAGCCTCGCGTCCGAGAAATTCTCGGCCAGCTTTTTGCTTGTGTCTCCGAGGATGTACTTGGGCTTACTAGACCGGCTTCAGAGACATGGCTGTCTCAGCGAGCCTGAAGAGCGAAAGGCATCGATGTCCGAGCAGTTAAACACCCCTCTCGGCGGACCGCCGTACCAGAGAGGCTGCCTGAATCACCGCTCGTTTGTTCCCTCCCCCCCGACAAAAACCCAAAACCCAAAACCCAAACCAAATACGAAAAATTAAAACGGAGATTTCAGAAGAAGGGAGTGGGTGCGTTTTGCGTGCAAGCATGTCAGCCTTCCTCCCCCCCAAGAAATCCGCCAGAGCAAACGAATCGTAGCGAACGACGATCGGGTCGGGGGAGCGCGAAGGTTGTGTGTATCTTCGGTTTAGGAGCTGTATTCATCTCGAAGGCACCGGTGAATTTTGATTCAGCCCAAGAGGCAAACTTCAGCTCCCCACCACCACCATCGATGGTGGAATCACCCGGTGAAAAAGAGAAAAGAGAATCGAACGAACCAGCGAAAAGGCATCGAGGCTCGCGCTCGCAGCCGATCGAGACAGAGAAGGAGCAGGAGGAGTAAATCCGCCGCGCTGCAAAACCCTAGAGCGAGAGACGGAGGAGGAGGAGGAGAACGGAGGGCTATTTATACAGGCGCTCGGGGGATCCGGGCCGGGCCCGAGGTCGGGTCAGGTCGGGTCGTAAACCGGAACTCGACGTGTCGGGTCGGTTGGTAGGAGAGAGAAGGAAAATGAGCAAAGCAGGGAGGAAAGTCTTTCGCATGTTTTCGGCATCGTCGACTTTAGTGCTACGTTGCGCTGTTAGCCAATTGAGAATTTCAGTAGTACATTTCAGTTTGATCGCTCTGAGTTGGATCTAGTAACGTTTACTTTCGTGGAGTCGATTGTTTTCTGAGTGAGAGTCAGATTTTTGGACTAAGTTATCAGCTCTTTTTCACAATTGCCGATTACTTCGATAATTTACCGACACCTATTTGAAGAGCTTAGGCTCCCAGTTTTTACATGCTTTTACTAATTTCATTTGAGTCAGTTATCAACATTTATTTCATTTTTTGTAATTAATTAACCGTATATGAAGCTATTAATCTTTGTTGGAAATTAACAAATGTTATCGGATAAGTTTAACACATTGATAATTGATGCAATTCAATGTTGGTAAATTATTCAAATGGTTGATAAATTTGAAAAAATTTAAAGTTGGCAAGTAACTCAAATCGAGTTTGTAATTTCTTATAAAAGACAATAATGTGACATGCTGGTAAATTGGGAAAAATTAATTGCTGTTAAACGCTGGTAAGTTTCAAACGTATGGCATGTCAATTAAGTTGACAGTCAACTCTCTGTTATTTGACAATTACCAACCCTTCATAAATTTTACCAGCGCTAAACATAATTCAGACTTTACAAGTGCGAAGCAACGGTATCCTTCCAATTTTAGAAAAGTGTATCCTTCCAACGAGGTTTACAATCACTACCAACTCGAGAGTCCCGATTATGAAATTACCGAAAAAGCATATTTAACTCAAGACCCGAATCATATTCTTCAGCTGTCCAGATTTGAGATATCAGCTTCGAAATAAAATCCTCAAAGTTGTACACAAGTCTTTTTCAAAAAGTATGTTTCAGAATTTTTTCCAATATCATAAAAAGAAATTTATCTTATTTGCAAAAGGATAATAACCAAACCCAAGAAAATCAAATGTTTCAGTGCTTTTTCATTGTTGAAATTGAAAATAACAGTTGAGGGACTAGGATGACAAACACCCGAAAGGAGAGAAACCTTCTGCCATGCATGCTCGGTTTTCCTCATCCCCTCTTCCCGCACGGGTCGTCAAGCTCGCGACCCTTCTGTAGATTTCGAGAAATGACCCTGAGGGTTCCTTAAGATTCGAAAGCAAACGCGCCGGAAATTGAGACTCGGGTTTTCTGTGCAACGGGAAGGAAGCAAAGAGGGACTATTTGGATCCTTCAATTCTTGCTCTTTCTAAGCTGATCGGCTGGTTTGATGGGTGAGTTGCTATTTTGTTCTCCCTTTGAATCATGGGTAATTGTTAAGAAAGCGAAGTAGATTGAAATTCGGAGGCTTTTGTTATGCTTCGGATTCCTAGCGTGTTCTGTGTCGTTCAGTTTGTTTTATGTAGGCTCTGTGAATGGGGTACAATGTTGTGGCTGTGTTCCCATGATGTTGAGTTGTGAGATATTACAAGAAAGTGATTGTGCAGTATTAATTGAACGTCAAGATTGTTGAAGTTGACGTTGGATGGCTATTGGCCTTTCTGTAATAGTTCCTAGGGAGAAAGAAAAGATTGAAAGTCTTTGGATGTTGTGTCTTGAAGCTTCTTTTGAATGATCTTCTTCTGTTCTAATCCTGAAGTCCATATTCTATGTAGCCTGAACATAGTTCAGCTGTTTAGATTGCAGAGGCTAGTGACTTCTTGTCGGTTGAAAGCGAACGTCGTTGGATCGGTACCATCTGTAATGCCTAATCCCGTTTGTGAGTTGGTTGATGAGTAGGGGTGTGAATGAGTTAATCTACTTGCGGGCTACTTGAACTTTGTTCTCCAAATACTCAAGCTTGACTCACCTATATGCCGAACTCAACTCAACCATTTTCGAGCTGGAGCTACTTGAGTAGCTTGTTGAGCAGAGTTTCGAACTAATAATTACTTGAGTCGAGTGGCTCGGTAGCATAGTAGAGCTTCCAAAGATCTGTTCCTCATCTTAATTTTGTCTTGGTAGAACCATGACCATGAAATCTAAGAGTTTTTGAAACTTAACCCCTTTCAAGAAGGTCGTTTCTTGCCCTAATGAAAAAAAATCATCTCTCTCTCTCTCTCTCTCTCTCTCTCTCTTCACACTTTCGCCTATTGTTTTTCTTTTGTCTTTCTCAATCTGAAGTTTATTTTGTCTGTGCATCTAATGCATAAGGTAAGTAGCCAGTTGAAATCTTGGATCCCTGTCTTGTATATGTTCTTCCACAAACAGTTATAATTTTTTTTCCATTCATTTGTTATATCTAATGGCATGGCCCAAAGTCCAAGTGGGGAATAGATGTCCAATGTCGTGCCTCAACTCGTTACTTTCTTTCTCTTTGGGAATAATCAAACTTTTTACGTTCCTCCATCTTGAAATGTTCAAGATCAAAGCTGCCATTTCTTCCTAAATATACACTTATAAAGAACAGATGTTTGTCTGAATTAAATGAATTTTGTCGTTTTGGTTCATTGTGCATCAATGCTAATTTTGCTCTCCAGTGTGGTGATGCTCTGAAAATGAGAGTGTCTTTCCGTATGTAGAGGCCAAAGAATTCTTATATTTAGGATTTTTGGATAGAACTATCTTGCAATTTTGGAATGATACTGGCAAGATGATCTGGATTGAAATAATGCATTAAGTATTGATGACATCTAATAAGGAACTGTATATGCACTGGGGAGCCATCAATTAATGATATGCAATTGATTATTGATGTAGAAAGGTGCCTTTGGCCACACTTCTTGATTAATGTTATCTGTAGATAGTCCTTCATTTTGGTACATCAGGGTTTACCATGTGTCACTTATATCTGAGTTCAAATTCTGGCCTAATTGCATGCCCTTTGTTATGTATCAGGACCATATGTGCTTGGCTTCTTAAAACACAGTACAACTTCCTTAGTAATATTTTGGCCTTGTAACTAAATATGAATTTGTTTCACAAGATGGACGTAAGATTTAGCTAGCTGTAACTTAACGCTTTTCCTTGCCAAGTTGTATCTTTAATCAAGTTAATTGGACACTTGCAGGATTCTTCAGATCGTTGTTCAGATTGCTGGTTTATGTAGAGTCATCAGTCTAATAATGGGATCTTTTATTCATGGAAGGGGAAAGTTGGATGGCTGCTCATTTTGCTCAAGGAATGTACTTATCCATATCTTCTAGCGACTGAATGGAAGAACATAATTTTGTTGTTGGTCAAGAATTCACTGATGTCAAGGCATTTAGGAATGCCATTAAGGAAGCTGCAATTGCACAACACTTCGAGCTTCGCATCATCAAAAGTGATCTGATACGATACTTTGCAAAGTGTGCATCAGAAGGTTGTCCGTGGCGAATACGTGCTGTGAAGCTTTCCAATGCCCCAACCTTCGCTATAAGAAGCCTTGAAGGAACCCACACTTGTGGGAGAAATGCTCACGACGGTCACCATCAAGCTTCAATAGATTGGATAGTGAGCTTTACAGATGAAAGGTTGAGGAGTGACATAAATTACAAGCCAAAAGATATATTGCATGACATCTATAAACAGTACGGGATAAAGATGTCTTATAAACAAGCTTGGCGTGCAAAGGAAAGAGGGCTTGCAGCGATTTATGGCTCTTCTGAAGAAGGATATTGCTTGCTTCCTGCATATTAATAAAGAGGACTAACCCTGGAAGTGTCGCCAAAGTATTTACAACTGATGCTGATAATCGCTTTCACAGGCTCTTTGTTTCTTTCTATGGATCCATATGTGGATTCCTCAACGGTTGCTTGCCCATTGATGGACTTGGAGGAATCCAGCTCAAAAGCAAGTACCTTGGGACCTTGCTTTCAGCTACTTCTTTTGATGCTGATGGGGGTTTGTTTCCACTGGCCTTTGGTATCGCTGACGTAGAAAATGATGAAAGTTGGATGTGGTTTCTGTCAGAGTTGTACTCAGCACTAGAGATGAACACTAAGACTATACCTAAGGTCACATTTGTGTCATATGGACAAAAGAGCATTGTGGATGCTGTGAGAGACAAATTCCCAACTTCAACCCACGCATTTTGTGAGCACTATCTTAGTGAAAAGATTGGGAAAGAGTTTAAGAATATGTGTAACATCCTGAATTTCGACCCATTTCCGGGATCAATGATATTGATATGAGTCCTTATTTAATTTTAGTAAGTTTCGCCCGAAACGGATCCTTATCGAGATACTAACCAATAGGGAATAGCTAATTAGGAAAACAGTACGTGGACTAGGAAACTGATCACAAATCGAGCACCGATTCTGAGAAACGACGAGGAAATATTTTGAGCCAATGTGGGCCGATCTTAGGGAGGTGACGGATTGAGTTTGGCCAATGACGTACAATCAGATCGCGGGAGATTCCGCATGACCAAGAGTACAGGTGGTGAACAAATCCCGAACTTAATCTAAACGATTGCGACCTCTGGAACTAGTAATAATTCCTCGCATCCTCCCGATAATTGAGACCGTCATGACTCGAGTAACCCTAGGTCCATACGCGTAATCCCTAAACAGCCGCCCATTAGTAAAAGATCCTAAAATTGAAATTTAGCGATTTTAATCACGAAATTGGATCCGGACTTAGATGTCGATTTTTCGAGGACGTACATGATTATTTTGCGAGGATGACATCATATTATGTTGGCTAATTATATTTGGGGTTGGTACGGTCGAAAAATGGAATTTCGGCCCGAAATCGGAAAATTACCATTTTGCCCCTAGCCTTATTTGTGTATTCCGAATTTTGGGTTATTAGAGGGTAATTTGGGAAATAAATTGGACATTATTTCAGCCCAATAATTCGGCAAAGTAAAGGACTAAAATATCCTTGGATATTTTTGTGAGGATTAATTCCAACCTTTAAAAGGAAGGGCAAGATGGGCATTTCCAAAAAGTTGGTCAAACCTCATCATTACCTCCCAATAATTTATATTCACTCTCTCTCTCTCCTCATTCCCCTCTCCTCCGGCCATCTCCTCCTCCCTCTCCCTCTCATTTTCCTCTCTCTCGCCGGTTCTCTCAATTCCGGCCGTGAACCGCCGTCGCCGCTGGAGCGCCACTGCTCACGCGCACCACGCCGCCGCCGCTGCCTCACCTCGTCCTACCATCATCATCACCGTCTCTCCTCTCTCTCTCTTCCTCTCCATTTTTCCCCTTCGACCGTGAACAGCCACATCGGAATCGTCGTTCGCCCGTGAGCCACCTCGGCCATGCCACCGCCGTCGCTTGCCGAGGCCGCTGTTCACCAGTCTCGTCGCCACGCCGCCATGCCACCCGACCATCCCATCCTCCCTCTCGTCACCATCACCTTCGCCTTTACCCGAGCTGCCGCCGACCGCCGAGCACCGCCGTGGGCCACCGGAACGCCGCCGCTAATCCCGCCACACGCCGGCAATTAGCCGCCCGTTTCCTATCGATTCAAACTCAAACAGAGCATAGGTGATTAGGTGAGTATTACCCTCTAAACCCGAACTAGACTAATGTCGCATTTCTAGACGGATTTAGGGTGATTTAGTGCAATTTAGGGGTAATCTTTGGGCTGTTGAATGCGGCAGATATTGTGACGATTTTAGTGGACTAATATACTGATTTGGGAGTGGAATTATGGTTTAGAGCGACCTGATTTAGTGGCTGTCCATACCGGGAATGAATTGGACTAAGATCGAATGATTTGGGGTTTAATTGTAAATGTTCGGAAATACTTTGAATTGTCTGATTGGTGATTGATGTATTGCTAATTTTGGAGGTGGAATTGGAGCTGAGAAAGTGCTGATTTATGGCTGTCCCTATCGGGATTGATTGGAACCAAATTCGGCTAGTTTAGAGATTAATCGTGAAAACTAGAGCATGCCAATTTTACAGTTGTAGTGGGTTGATTTATTAGAGGATGATTATGTGATGTTTTGGGAGATTAATATGCCGTTTTGGAGGAGGTTAAATGCCCTAGAGTGGGCTGTGGACGGCTGACTTTGATTGGATTCACATTGGGCTAAGTTTCGACTAGTTTAAGCTTAATCGAGGAATTTGCCGTGAATGCTCGTCTGGTCCGATTGTTGGCTGAATTGGAAGTGGATTTGAAGCCAAGAAAGCGCTGAGTAGTAGCTGTCCATATTGGAGAGTAATTGGACTAAATCGGCTAATTGGGAATTTGAGTGTGTAAGTGTCGGGAATGCCTTGATTGACTTATTATTGGTTGATTCGTACCCGATTGTGCTCAAATGTTTATTGCCATGCTGTGTGTTCGTGTGATCTACTAGTGCGGCGTGTGATTGGCCACTAATTTGCATGAATTGTGTTGCCCAAGTTGTGAATGGTAAGTGCCAAGTGCGTATTGGGTCACACGGTATTAAATGGGCCAAGTAAGCATGTTGATGCGTATTGAATTGGGCAAGTTATTGGTGGCATTGAGCACGTTGTGATGCACACTGATATTGGCACGAATTGAATATATGCTTTTGTGAATTCGATGCTCATTATGCATTGCACTATTGCCCGAGTGCGGGAATTGCATGACCATGCATTTTGTATGCCGAGAATTAGGCATGAGATGAGATTGTGCGAGAATGCGTGCTTGACATGAGCATGTGATCACCTAAAATGCCTTAATGCGTGTTACGCGGGGTTTAGATAAACTGGCTGTGTGTATGTGTGATCACAAATCACCCTGATGCGTTTTACGCGAGGTTAAACCCATCCTTATGCGTTTTACGCTAGATGTTGCCCGATTTGTTCGGAAGACGGCCAGCCTGATGCGTTTTACGCGGGTTTTAGTTCGTAAGGAGATCGGTGTTGCGCCTGATGCGTTTTGACGCGGGCTAGAGACACTGAGCCTGATGCGTCTTACGCGGGCCTAATGCGTCTTACGCGAGCCACGGAGTGTTGTAATTGATTATAGACCTGATGCGTTTTACGCGGGTCGAACCTGATGCATTTTAGGCGAGTCGAGCTCTAATTGAGAAATAAGCAGTGTGCTAGTGTGCAGTTTGAACCAGATTGAGAGCATAGCATAGTAATGGCATTCATGTGCATAAGAATGCATGAGTCAGCATGCGAGTGTGTGAGACTCGATGAATCGTGTGCAAGACTGGCACTAGAGAGTATGAGCATGCGTATGACGTACCTGTGACCAAGGGTGTTCACGTATGTGCTGTGGATATTATTATGAATTGTCTAACCTGCAAGGTCTGTGGTGTGATCAATATGGGCCCGAGGGCCTAGGTCAGTCTCTGTGGTTTGATTGTTGTGTGTACTGTTTTGCCCGTCAGGAGGTGCATGTTAGCTTAGTTTAAGTTTAGGGGGTTTTTACTCACTGAGATTCGTCTCATTATTGTGCAAACCCAATCTTTTCAAACCCCCAGATTTGAAGATGGCAGGCGTACCGACACGTTTTCGGAGGAGCCCCGACTAGATATAGTGCTTGACCGCCGAGCCACGTATCCTCTTTTGAGATTAGTGACTGTTGACCCGTTTTGATTTTTATATGTGTTTCTGGTGTAATAATGAATATTGTACATGTTTTCTATAGTATTACAAAATGTATATTTGTAAGTATGTATTTTGACATGGTGCTATCCTTGGCCTCATGTTTTATTCGTACTGGTGTTTCATATTGCTACCGCATGTGCTATGATCTCTGACTGGGGCTTTAGGTTGGCGACGCGTTCTGGGACGTCGCACACTTATCGACCTCGGTTGGGATAATCGCACACCGTGGGGTTCGGGGCGTGACAATACGAGGCTCGTCCTTCTTCTTTGGAAAGCTGCATATGCCACAACTTCAATAGTTTTCAAGGAAAAGATGGCTGAAATCGAAGATATCTCTTCTGATGCTGCCAATTGGTTGCATCTATTCCCTCCTCAGCACTGTGCTTCAGTATGCTATGAAGGAATACGTTATGGTCATCTCTCTTCAAATATTGAGGAACTGAAAAGGTGGATTCTAGAAGCTCAGGAGTTGCCTCTTATTCAGGTAATTGAACAGATTCATGCTAAACTGATGATTGAGTTTGAGGAAAGGCGATTGAGGAGTAGTTCTTGGTTTTCTGTACTTGCCCCTTCACCGGAAAAGCTCATAGTAGAAGCAATTGCCCTATCCTCTACTTATCAGGTCCTCCGTTCGGATGAAGTAGAATTCGAGGTTTTGTCCACCGAGAGATCAGAACATTGTGAATATTGGTATGCGTTCCTGTTCCTGTCTTGATTGGCAACTCTATGGAATTCCCTGCTCACATGCCGTGGCAGCTCTCGTTTCATGTCAAAAGAACGTGTATGCCTTCACAGAAAATTGTTTTACCGTTGCTAGTTACCGTGAAACATATGCACAAGAAATGTACCCAATTCCTGGAAAAATTGAGTGGAGAAAACCAGGTGATGCCCCGCAGGCTGATGGCACTCAAGTTGTCCGACCACCCATGTTCCGTCAACCACCAGGACGTCCAGAAAAGAAAAGATTATGTGTGGAGGAATTCAATTGCAAGAAACATACCGTCCATTGCAATCGGTGCAACCAAACTAGACATTATAAGACCACTTGCAAAGAAGGAAGAGCGACTAGTATACAACAGTTTTAGGTTTCTAATTTTGTACTACTCACATGTTTTGTTGTTGTAAAGTAGATAATGTGCCATTCTTATAGGATTGTACTTATAAAAACAAAACAGTGGCTAGGTGAATATTCAACTTCAAATTCTTGGTTGGTTATTCCATCTTTGAATATAAATGAGTCTTGTTATATTAAGGACCACGATAATGAAATCTAACTTCTTTCACAACTTTACTCCTTTTAAGTAGGATTTTCTTTTGCCTGTGACTTGAGTTAAATTATTGTATCTTTTGTTTTGACTTATATATCTTATTCCACTAACCATGATATTCTCTCTCAATTCATTTGTTAGATGCAGCGACATAGCCTATAGTATTCCCCAGTATATACACGAAATAATTAAATTCGTTTTGGGAAGATTTTTTAGTCATTTCTTCGTTTTTGGCTCTATTTTTCTGGTTGTCATAGCTCTGCTTTTCCCACGATTTCTTAACAGTAGCACATCGGTTTTCATAGATTTTGAAATTCTACTCTGTTGAATCTCTTTTAAGTTCAAAGATTCAGGCTTGCGTTTTTCTTTCCTTTTGTTTTACTCTCAGATTTGTTTTGATTGGACCGTTGGCTATATGTATCAATAGAGAAAGTTTGATTTCTTGTTTGAATGGGGGCACAATGAACAAAGCCCAAGACTTTGGAGTTGGGATAGGCACGGAATTGAAGAGAAGACAAGGATATTTTTCTTTTTTTATTTTATATTTATTTTGAGATCAGATTTACTTTTCCTGTCTGAGATTTGAGCATGTTAGTTTGACAGTATTATAGGTCAGTTGCAATCTGACTTCAAGCATGCCGGGTATCTTTCCAAAGCCAAGTTGAAGCCTTAAAACTGGTACTTCAGAGTTGTAAGTTTGTTAATCAAGTTGAGTTCAAGCTTTGCATGGTATTTGCTCGACTTGACTCGACTTGACTACACCCCTATTGGTGAGCTTATAGGTTAATGTATTACGATGAGGAAACAGAATATCTGAAATCATATATATTTGTGGATCTGAACTTGCATTTTTCTTTCTACGGTATATGATTATGTCACTTAAGAAGCATCCAACTATAGACAGAATGATGAAGTTGTGAATAGAGATGGCTTTTTGCTTCTGGAGCACATGTATTACTATAATCAATTTGTATAGTTGCAACTAATGAATTTGTCAATCTGTTAGTGCAACCAATAAACCAGGAATGTCATTCTTGGAGATCTTTCTCGTTCGTTTTATGGAGGCCCTCTATGCTTGTGTATCACTGCATTTGCATGCTGTATAGGTTTTTTAATCTTGATATTGTGCTTTCTTTCCTTTTTTCCTCTCCGAGAATGGTGTCATCTCTTATTGTATCCTACTCAAAGTACAAATGGAACTTTTCTGGACAAGGCAAATGATGCCATTGGTGTGATGTGATTTCTTGCTATGTGGTTCCTTCCTTACCTTTTTTTTTTTTTCTGGTTAAGGCAAAGTTAATGGGGAGTGTGCTCTGCCATGCTCTTTTCATTATGAATTCTCTGGCATCTCTCCTCGGTAACAATTGGCTTTTGTTTAGACTTCTGTTGATGTCTGCTTGAGTTCATGGCGTTTAGTCTGTTAGCCTATAAAGCTGTGGAAGTAAATGAAATGCAACGACTGCAACCGAAGAAGCCGACCCGAAGGAAGATGAAGAGATGAGAGCAGCAGTAGAGGGCACTGGGAGGATACTGGTTCTTCAAGCAGCACAAGCCACAGGTTGTGATGTGGATTATGGTAGTACTGAACATTAATGTTCTTCAAGTAGACGTACGCATGAGAGTAGCCATACAAAAGTAATTGAAGAGATTGAAGAGTTTCTACACTGAAGGTCACAGAATCTCTCTCTCTCTCTCTCTCTCTCTCTCTCTCTCTCTCTCTCTCTCTCTCTCTGTGTGCTTGTGTGTGTGATTAAGAGTTTCTTTTCGCCATAGTCAAGCGCCGCCGAGGTGCTGCGGGGTTCATTCGATGTTGGTTGAGTAAGATCGTAGAACCGTAATATTTCACAGACTACTTCACAAGCTCTCAAGCACGATTTTCATTCAAAACAATCCTTCTCGAGCCCATTTTCAAGGCGCTGATTGCATTAGTAGCATGAGTACAAAGACATGGAGAATAGTTGGCCACAATTGACATCTAACCTAATTCCTTGAATGGTACAGATCCATGCCTTGACGAAATGATGATATGAAAAGGAAAAACCAAAGCTAAATAATGAATTCTTTCAAAATTTGTCTAATCTTTTTTTTTAATTTATTGGCAAAATGGAAATTTTCTAATCTGGGTCGGTACATGCCCCATTTGGTACTCTTTTGTCGGTATTGTTTTAGGGACTTGAGAATGTGACTTTATACCTAAATCTTTCAATTATGATGATACTTATCAGTAGGAAATCCTGCAAATATTTGAGAAAGATTCCTTTCTATATCCAATCAACAATGAAGTAATTAAGCAGAGGATTTTCTTTTACAATCATTCCTCGTGAGTAATTTATAACCGTCGGATCTCAAAATTATATTTCTTAGCCATAGATTAATGTTTTTGTGCCATCATGATATTTTCTATTAGAGTTGTGACGAAATACACATGATTATTATGAGTCACGATTGGAAAATGTGTCTCTTAGATATGATAGAAGTCCCTCACGTAACCAATATCATTTATGGCTTGTGCCGATCTATGCGAATCGTGGGTTTCTCCCTCTATAAAAGTTATATAAAAGCCCGGTTAAATGTCTTCGCTTGGACAGAACATAACAACATCACAAAATCACGAGCCTATAATGTCTATGTAATTCGGACAGGGGCTTCATGTGACAATTTTAGCGAAGTGTCAAAGAAGGATGCGATTGCATAAATTGAATAAAGTTGTTTCTCTATTAAAGAAATGATTGCATTAATCGAAATTTGTAATATATTTTCATTTTTTATCCCTTAGAAATCTTTTAACTCGCTTAGCAATAAAAAGACTTGAAAGTGCTTTTATTTGAAAAGGTGTCGCGTATCGTCGCAATTCCGACTTTTCCCCATTCCATCAAGGCATGGAAGTGAGTTCCTTAATAGCGGAGGAACCGTACGGGTTGTGAGGTGGATGATATAATTGGATTGTGGGAGTAATGTCAAGGAGTTTGTGTTAGAAATCAAATGATAAGAGGAATCTACGTGGAAGAAGACCGAATAGTGAGGGGAGCCGACCGTCCACAAACTGTTATGGAGTTGATGGTCATCCTCCCGATGATTGCTACCATAAGCCAAAATTGAATTGAAACGCATACCATGCTCAAAACACGAGATGCCCGAGTTAAAGGGTGACGTGGGACAACTAGTCACAGTGGGGTGTTTGACAATACAGAAACACGAAAGTTCCATCTTTGGAAAGGAAGGCTGGCCTGTTGCATATGCTCGCTAGGGCCGCACGATCCCCATGTCCGAAGCCAATAAGGTCAGATCGCGACACGTTTGCACTATCCAACGACCCCTGTTTCTTCCTCACTCACTCTTAACTCCGTCACTCCCCCTTATGAACCCCTCTCTTTATTCTCTTTATTTTCACGCGACATGAATGTGTAAATATGCGTGCAAATTTTACCGGTTTAGAAAATGGGAAAATAACATAAATAATTCATAAACTTTGATAAAATATGTAACACCATCATTGGATTTTAATTTGTGCAATGTGATCTCCGAACTTTGACCCGATTTGCAATATCGTTTCTCAACTTTTAATTTGTTGAATGCGGTCTCTAAACTATTGGTAAATATTCAACGAGTCCTTCCATTTGTGTCATTTTCACATAATTTAGGAATTAAATTGAAAATTTATCAATTATCTAGGAATCACATTGAATAAATTAAATATTCATGGACGACATTACATATGAGGCCAATCTTCATGGACCATATATAAGACTACTTACCTAACACCACCGTGTGAAACTTGCTTATTCTCCAAGCTATCTTGAGATCAAAACACTTCTCTATCTTTGTACCACGCAACAACCATCTTGTACACATATTTTTCATTTTAAAACTCCTAGCATGATTGAAAAACCTATGATCAGTGTATGATGATTAACAAAAAAAAGTATATGAGGCCCACATTTGGGGGGAAACAATTCCCCTTTTCCCACATTTAATGGTTATATATTTTTTTTATTGATGAAATTTTGGACTATACATCTACCGCATAACTTTTTCTTTACACAAGCACCCTGAAATCAAGGTATGTGCCTATTATCATGTTATATTAAAGTTTATGTGTCCATTCGACATCACTTGACGGAGTCTTCTATATAAACTTTCAATAATCCTATATAAAGTGTATTGCATGTGTTGTTTTATTTTATTTTAGGTATAATTGCTCAAAACATGTAAATCAGGGACTATTTACAACCGTGCTAAAGTTCATTGGGTGTCCTGTGATTTCTAAAAGTCTGGGATTGATTGTGTAATAGTACCAAAATTCAAGAGAATTTTGAATAGTTATTTCTTCGTTTTGTTTTCTCCAGCCAAGTAAGAGATAATAGAGTCATAAAAGTGCAAGAGATGGACTTCATTTACATGATCTATAGTTAGAGTTGGCATTATGAGTTGTAGGCTCACTTTTGAACTCGTTTTCAATGGGTCAGGTGGCATATCGGTTTCCTGAATTTGTCATTACGAGTTTGAATGTCTTAAAAATAAAAATAAAAATAATAATAATAATAATAATAATAATAATAATAATAATATAAGCCAACCTGAATTTGGGCTAGAATGGGTTTGAAGCAGACCCATTTTCTAACCCATTTCAATAAAATGAGTGCCTCTGGGGTCCATTTGTTATATCACTCAAGAAACGAAGAAGGCCGCTAGACGATTTTGACCGAAAGCAAAGGAAGAAGACCACGATGCCTTTCTTCTCCTCTTTCAATTTTCAATTTTCAATTTGTTGAATTTCCAGAAATTGCTTTTTGTAGTGATATATTTGGGCAAGATCTTCTAGATTTTCTTTTTCAATATAACTTGTTATTTGCAAAACATGAAGCTAATGTCAATTTGATTAACGAAAAAGATCTTATTGGATTTAGCCTTCGAAACTTAACATAAAAAGACATGCCAATTAATTTAGTGAAGCAGTTCCGATGGGTTAATTGGGTGGATATGGATTTTATTGGTAAGGTCGAATCAGAGTAAATACAAAATATAAATATTTCCATTTGGATTAAATGCGTTAAAATGAATCGATCGTTTGCAATATGATCCAAAAGACCAATCTTATCTACCCATTTAACTTTCTACTTTTCGTGCATAGGTTTGAGCTACTTGATTTGATTGCATAGAGTTGATGTATTACTTAGAGAAGTTTTTAAATTACAAAATAGTGATACTTATATATCAATAATATAGGGTTAATATCACGAAAAATCTCAAACTGGTATACTTCCGATAATTTTATCTGAAATTACTTTTTTTGCCAAAAAAAACCTCAAACCGGTACATCTGTGATAATTTTATCCTCAGTTAGTTTCCGTTAAATTTTATTGTCAAATTGCTTTGTTAAATGATATGCGACAGTTGACTGATGTGCCAGTTTTATGTTTTATCCTTCGTTTCTCATGGGTGTACCAGTTTGTGATTTTTTGTGATATTAATCCAATTTTAACGAAAATTAACGGAGAGTAAATTTGTTGCAAATGTACCGGTTTAGGGTTTTTAGTGGTCAAAATATTAGTTTGGGATAAAATTGTCACAGATGTACTAGTTTGAGATTTTTTGTGGCCAAAAAATTAATTTGGGGTAAGATTATCACAAATGTACCAGTTTGAGGTTTTTCGGTAGTATCAACCCAATAATATATACGAAGAGTTACTAGTTGCACATTTTAGTTGAAAATTTATTGCTCGTTATCATCCTTCAAAAGAAGTTACATTTGACATGAATAAAATACTGAATATGCCGATACTTAATGTCCGATGGGGATGCCATTTCCCTAGTGCCCCATAAGTATTTCAATCTTCAAGTTTCTTTTCTAAATTTTATTTACCTAACATCTTTACACATTATTAATGTACTTTTTCAACTCGATATATTCGACCAAAAAGAAAACTTGATATATAACTTTATATTCACATGAATAAACTTAAAGGGCCTCAAAAATGGCCGAGTACGGCTTACCGTGAATTGGATTAAGTACGGAAAGGTCTTTAATCTCGTGTCTGCTTTCGGATATGGTATTTAAAATCGCATCGCATTAAAAAGGCTAAAAGGAAAAAGAGGAATCAGATGCAACGGGGAGGCGAGGGTCCCACGACGACGGCGACGTCGAAAACGACCCGAGCAACCGGCCCGATTACATCCCCAGGAAAAACGGGCCTCGTGAAGATCCGACCCGATGAACGAAAATTTAGTGTTTTTTTTTTTTGGATTTGAATCCCACGTGGTACCTTTGCAAAGCGTCTTGGGAAGCTAAGCGAAGGGTGGGGCCCCCATCCACGTCCACGTCATTCCTCCAAGTGAAGAGGGAGAAGAGTCTCCCCGTTGGTTGGTTGACTCAGCGCCACCGCCTTCCTCCTCGTCCTCGTCTCTATCCTCTCTCTCTCTCTCTGTGATCGCGACCTTCCTCTCTCGTCGCTTCCCATCTTCAAAAGCCCCACCGCCTCCCCATCACCTTCCCCAACGCCCCCCGCTGACCAAAGGAAGCGCCTTTGCAAGCAAGCGAAGAGAGAGAGAGAGGGAGCAGAGAGCAGGGAGCAGGGCGGAGAGGATGAGGGTGGAGGAGCAGGAGACCAGCGGGGTGTCGTCGTCCCGCACCCGCCTCGTGCTCGCCTACTACGTCACCGGCCACGGCTTCGGCCACGCCACCCGCGTCGTCGAGGTCCGTCCGGTTCCTCTTTTCTTGTTCTCTTCTCTTCCTCTTCCTCTTCCTCTTCCTTTCTTTGGGGGGCGGCGAATTCGTTCTCCGGTGAATCCGGATGCCTCTCGCGGGCCCCGATCTCGCCCCCGCCCCCGCTGTTTGTGGGAGCGTCCGAGATTGTTGGGTCCGATATGGTGTTCGGAGCGTTTTCTTCTTGAAGCCTGTCCGGATCGGTCAGTCCTGGCTTTGACGCTCCCGTCTCTCTTTGCGCGCTTTTGCGCTTTGTGCGGCAGGTGGTTCGGCACCTGATTCTCGCGGGCCACGACGTGCATGTGGTGACCGGCGCTCCCGACTTCGTCTTCACTTCCGAAGTTCAGTCGCCCAGGCTCTTCATCCGCAAGGTTGGCCCCCCGCTCCCGCTCTTTACTCGAGTCTTGGGTGTCCGATCTCCGATTGGCTGTGAATTGTTGTTGGTGGATCCGCATCGTTTTTTCTTGGAACAAAAGGACCGATCTTTTGAATCAACAGAGGGCCGTCAGCATTCTCATTTTCCTTAATGAATGCGAGATCATGAATTGCCATTTCGCTTTACTTCTTGGGTAGTTGATTTGATGTTGCGGCTTCTTTAACTAAGCAGCCATTGCAAGAAAGAAATTTTCTTTTCGGTCATGGGTTGCGATGCTGCGTGAATCTCCGAGGCTACTTTGCAAGTTCCTTTCCTGTTGTTTCCCTGATCCTTTTGAGCTTTAGTATAGGCAATTCCATGACTATGCTAGTGGTCCGGCATTACCTTCATTTCAAAGGAGCCTTCTTGTTGAGCTTATTTTTTTGTAATCCGTGAATTTATCAGGTTTTGCTGGACTGTGGGGCAGTTCAAGCAGATGCATTGACAGTAGATCGCCTTGCCTCCTTGGAAAAGGTACAGAAAATTCACCTGAGTCTTTCCTAAGGCGTGATGTTTTCTTAGCTATGATCATCTATTTGCAGTCGATGCTAGTGTTTTTTGTTTGGGCCACTATACTCATGTAATTTAAGAATCGATGATATATCATTTTTACTTTTTTATATTCACTCTTCTATTGTAATGTGACCGCCTAGTACTCCGAGACGGCCGTGGTCCCTCGTGCTTCTATTCTGGCAACCGAAGTAGAGTGGCTGAACTCCATCAAAGCTGACTTAGTGGTAACCTTTTGACTTGTCTTCATCTATCCTTGAGTGTGAATTCAATCTCTGATCTCTCTACTGATTGCTACAGCTTGAGATGTTGACTGTTCTTGGACTGCTTGTTTTCTCTAAAGATAGTATTTTGTTTGGATCATCCACGTAACATGGAGCAGTAATGATGATAGTTTTGCTAATGAACAGGTTTCAGATGTTGTTCCAGTCGCATGCCGTGCTGCAGCAGATGCTGGAATTCGCTCTGTTTGTGTCACCAACTTCAGGTATACCCGTATGCCGCCTTCTTTTCCCTGGATATTAGTCCCTTTCTCGATTATCCATCTACAATCGGTTTTGAATTTTTCACATTTTGGTTCTTTACTCTTTCTATTTTGGGGGCATGCTCATCTCTATCAGCTACTGGCTAACCTTAATGGGTTTGAGGTCACTTCAAATTATTAAGGACTTTTTGGAAAATTAAATGCTTATTTATCGGAGATGATTGGCTTATTTTTGTAATTTACATAGTTTTCCTGTGAAATTTGGTTCTACATGTCTAAATACTCTAATTTATAAAAAAAAAATATGGATTTTTTTATCTTGGATGTCATTTGATCTTTATCTGATGGGATCTGCGCAGTTGGGACTTCATCTATGCGGAATACGTAATGGCTGCAGGAAATCATCATCGTAAGATAGTTTGGCAGGTATTTATGATATTACGGATGTTTCTTAACACCTCTTTTTTTCCTATTAGGAATTACCAATGTTATGCGTGTACAATCAGATTTTTTGCTTTAAACTTGTCTTTTCTGGAAATCCTTGCTGAAAATTCAGTCCTTTTCATATTAGTGAGCTCTTAGTGTTAGGATCTTGCGCGCGCGACCCCCAGGCCCCAACACACACACACACATTTCTCTCTCTCTCTCTCTCTCTCGAGTGAGAGAGAGGTATGGTTCCATTAATTTTTTAAATTGAATGACAGAATTAGATAAATTATACAGAAGAAAGTAAACATTGGAGGCGTGGGCAGCAATAGATTTTGACCTGTAACTTTGCAGAACATATCCTGTTTAGTGGTTCAATCATGCTCAGGCAGAATAAAATTTCCCTAGTTAGTTAATTTCATCATTAAGCCTCTAATTACTTAGAAGAGAGAGGGAGATTGCCCTTTCGTTTTTGGGAATTCCTCTTCCTTCTCCTTCTCTTACTGAACAAAATTCATACACCATAACCTTTTACTAACAATGATAACTCTATCTTACCAAGTTGAAAAACAAAGTGTACTCGATGTGGACTATATATAGTTCTTTGTGGTTTTCCGTTCTTCAGTTAGCAGGCCCTAATAATATGAAACAGAAGGTGACAATTATGGTTGCTCAACTTTTCTTCACAAAGTTTAATTTTCCCCCTTTGAACTTTTGAGATAGTGAGATAATTTAATTCCGGAACTTGAAATTTTAATCTTCGCTAAATTATGACTTTGTACAGATAGCAGAAGACTATTCACATTGTGAATTCTTAATCCGGCTCCCAGGATATTGCCCAAGTAAGTTATTAAATTCATTAGTCATAGTGATGCGTGTTTATATTTATTTATCTGAGTTAGAGCTGGACATTGTCCACATTGTGAATTTTTCTTGATATGCCATTTTTTTACAGTGCCCGCTTTCCGCGATGTTATAGATGTACCGTTGGTTGTCAGAAGGTTGCACAAATCCCGTAAGGAGGTTTGATCGGCAAAACTCAAATTGACATCCTTTGTAGTCCAATATTGTGTATAATGCAGTATCTCAATGTAGGTGAGGAAGGAACTTGGAATTGGGGATGATGTGAAGCTAGTTATCCTCAATTTTGGCGGACAGGTGAGTTTAGTTCAAGTGGTTGATAGTTTTGTATACAATAATTGGGTTGCTTTAAGAAGACAAAGATACATTTATTGGAAACTAAAAAATTTCTTTAGATTAAAGGGTGAAGTATTGATAGTTGTAACTGGTCTGTTTCTTCAACTACATGACAACAGTACTTCCAACTTGAGGTTTCAAGTGATCTTGTTATTATCTTTTCACTGATGATTTTACATATTTTGCATTATGTGTTCATATGATATTAGTGTTCATATAATATTAGTGAGAATATATTAGCAATTTGTGCTTTGGGCCATGCTGATATGTTACTTATGTTAAGTAGGAATTTTTACTTGAACAAGCAGCATTGTTTGTTTCCTGAACTATTGCTCTCTTAGTCATTTGTGTCAAAATCTGCCTTGCCTGCAGCCATCAGGCTGGAAGTTGGAGGAAAAGTACTTGCCTCCCGGTTGGTTGGGCTTGGTATGTTCTGTTGCATGTCCTTTAGAGCCCACGTTATGCAAAAGCCACTTACATTGTGGCCCTAGTTCACCTTCTTACGACTGATATGATATTTGATATAGGTTTGTGGTGCATCTGAGAATGAAAGCCTTCCACCGAACTTTGTAAAGCTTGCTAAAGATGCATACACACCTGATCTCATTGCAGCCTCTGATTGTATGCTTGGTGAGTAGGGAACTTGTAGTGACATCTGAAGTACATTATTTTGCGTATCTTAGTTATCTTATTTATGTCATTATATCAGGAAAAATTGGATATGGTACTGTCAGTGAGTCTCTAGCATACAAGCGTCCTTTTGTGTTTGTGCGGCGTGATTACTTCAATGAAGAACCATTCTTGAGGAATATGCTGGAGGTACTTCTCACTGCTTCTCTGTATATGTATATTTATGTGGAGTGGGAGTGCTGTGTCTATGTTACTTTTTGCATTGATTTCTGCAGTACTATCAAGCTGGAGTAGAGATGATTAGGAGGGACTTACTCACTGGCCATTGGAAACCTTACCTTGAACACGCGATCAGTCTGAAACCATGCTATGAAGGTGGCATTAATGGTGGCGAGGTAACAATTCTAGAACTTACGAGACTATCAGGTAGGACAATACGTCTTTGTAGGGGACTTGAAGGGAATTCACAAGGAACGACCCCTCAAAACATATAAATCTCTTTAGGCATCATACCTAAACCTTTTAAAGCTTCACACTTAGGGTTTCTTAAGCATATCACAGTTAAGAGAAGGATTACATCAATTCAAAGCAAAACTTGCTAATGATCTTCATAAACTCTTTTGATAGAAAAAAATAGCAGTCTACATTTGACTCTTTTAAAAGAGCCTTTCTCCTAGTTGAAATATCTATACAAGAAACATTAAATTCCACTCATAATGAAAACAGGAAATATAATAATATCCTAATAGTTCTCAAATGCTAAATGATAAGACTATTAATTGAACCAAAAGAAGAATCCTCATATTTTTAGGACTCTTATTTTAGTTATGGATAAATGCAACACCCTTATCCACCAAAGTTTGTTAAAACCAGTCATTTGTTTGAACAAATATCAACTTGTTAGCTGCATCAAAGTATTTGTATTTCTTCCAACTTTTTGTGGCTTCCATCATGCGTCGAGCTAAAAGAGCACACCTATATTGTACAATGCTCAATGCAATGATGCTTTTTGAGCATTTTAATCTGTTCCAGCTGCATGCCAGTGAGATTCATCTAATTGAATTAATTCCGGATATTTTGTAATGCAATATTCCAGGTAGCAGCTTACATATTGCAGGAGACAGCCGCTGGGAGAAATTATGCATCAGATAAAGTAATCATAATTGAACTGTTATTTCTTAACCCTAGGTTATTCTTCTCTAGCACAGTATTAATCTTGTTCTTCTTGCTGACAAAATGTAGTTTAGTGGGGCAAGTAGACTGCGTGACGCTATAGTTCTTGGGTATCAGCTGCAAAGAATGCCTGGAAGAGACCTATGCATCCCAGATTGGTATGCAAATGCTGAAAATGAACTGGGCCTTAGCGCTGAATCAACAAAAGTTGGAATGAGTGAGAAAAGTTCCCAAATGACTTTGTGAGTTGGTTTCACCATTTGCCATATACTCGATCAATTTTGGACTTAGTTGGCAGTTGCTGACACGATTTTTCTACCTTTATAGATGCCCTGATGATTTTGAAATTCTTCATGGAGATCTTCACGGGCTCTCTGATACAGTGAGTTTCTTGAAGAGTTTGTCAGAAATTGTGAGTGAAGGTGGAAGGGATCCTGAGAAGAGGCAGATGCGAGAGCGTAAAGCAGCTGCCGGACTCTTTAATTGGGAGGTCTGATTATCTTATTTGGATTAGTTTCTGCATTTTTATTCCTCTTCCTGTTTGATGGATCAAACACTTGTTGGAGTCCTTTGGAAATTTCATGGGTGGGATGCAGGAGGTAAATGTTTGTGTATCAATTCTTTTAAAAAGGGTTCCGATTGGGGCAAAAGTAATGAATCCTTCTGACTTTTGATTTTTGGCAAAAGTCAGGCGAGAGATACTCTGCAAAGGGTCCCGTATTTAGTTTCAGTAATTTGTAAGTGTCGTTTAGTTGCATTTTTGTGTAGTGGGTGGAACTGTAAACTGATCATGGCCATTATTTAACATTTTTCTTGCTTCTACTGTATATGTGGAGTGGGTTGGTGCTTCCATATGGGACTTGGTGGCAAATGTTGTAATTTTGATTTGACTGTTTTCACAATAATTAAACAGGAAGAAATATTTGTCACAAGAGCACCTGGAAGGTTGGATGTAATGGGTGGAATTGCTGACTATTCAGGAAGCCTTGTGTTGCAGGTTAGAATGTCCTCTGTTTACTACTTTTTATGATCCGACAATGGTTTTAGTCAATTGTGTAAGCAGAATCTTACTGGAAAGAGAGCATTAGTCTTTGTTGCCTTCCTTTATTTCAGTAACATTCTATTTCTCACGTGATTTTTTTCACATTACATATGATCTTTCCCTATTGTAAAACTACTTCCAGATCTGTCATGGCCATTTAGAAGTTAATAATAGATAGACAATAGATGATCTAAATTGATGGATGCTGAAGTTCTTTCCGATTATTCAGAATAATTGTGCTTAGATGACAACTATCAATTGGCTTTCAATGTGGTTGGTGCTTAGATGTTCATGAATGTTCAGTTCTCGCCAGTTGTGAGTGCATATACTTTAATTGCTCTAATAATTTTACTTTACGCGTTTCTTTTTCTTTCCCTCATACTTGTTTCAATCTTGGAAGGACGTTGTGGATCAGCCCCATGGAGAAAATGCCAATTAGGTCTAGACTTCTTGATGATACATAATCGTTAAAAGGGTTCCAATTGGGGTAGGACTTCATGATCTTTCATAATTGTTAAAAGGATTTCCAACGGAAGCATGATTGTTTTATAGAGGGAGAGGCTATGTTGTGAATGAATTGCAGATTATCAAATTGGATGAATAACATTTTGTGTAGTGAAGCAGCGATAAAAAGAGATGGTGAGGTGCTAGTTTATGCAAGAAAGCATTTGGGTGTTGCTTATCTGCTTGGCCTTGTAAATATATTGATGTCCCATGCATTTGCTTTCCATACTGCTAGTGTTTTCTGCTTTGCCTTGCCTTTTCAGGACATACCCCCTTTCATCACCATAGGGATAGAGTTATGGAAGGCATCCCTTTGCCAGAGTTCCTTTGTTAAAATGCCTTTGACTTTCATTTTCTTACGTTCAATTGAGCAGACATGCGACAAATATAATTGCATTGATCCTTTTACTGCTGTCTTCTTTTCCTATGTTTTCACTGGCTTTTAGTATAGTGTAGTTTTGTCAAACTATACCTGTAATTTGTATCGAAAGTGACTATGTTTCTAAGCTTGTGTGCGTATGCATTTAATTGTTTAAGCCTTGTCACTTTTATGTTCTCTATGCCCAGAATATGTTTTCCTTCCGTTCAGTTACAAATTTGTCCATCTCCTGTTGACATGTTTACCTACAGGTGCCACTCTATTTCCCACCTAGAACTTGAAGTACTCTCACTTGTAATTTCGCATTCGCCAGTTAAAGCTTGTCACGGCATGAATAGTTGGTCGTGCTCCAAGTTGGTTGCTTTGTCATGGGTTTTTATCGTATGCCATCTATTTGTGGCTTGGTGGGGAACTTTTTTATTTTGCCTAGGCATGAGTGAACTTGGATGTATTTGTATCCTTTTTCTTTTCTCACCTTTTCTTTTTTTCTTTGACACTACCATTTGCATTCTTATTTCACTAAAACAGGTCTCTCCTAGTTTGAGAAGTATTACTTTCAGTTGCTAACCTTTTCTCTATTAATCAACTCCATTAGAAATTATATATCTCTTGGGTCGAATTTCACAAGCTTCCAAAATTCTGTATGTCATGTTTTATGAGACTTTTTCCCCACTTCTGCAAGGTTTACCACTACAGTAGACTAGTGAGAGGTATCTATATGTAATTTAGTCTAATAACATGCTTCAGCACTTCCTGCATTCAGATGCCTATTCGAGAAGCCTGTCATGTTGCTGTTCAGAGGAATCATCCAAGCAGGCACAGACTATGGAAACATGCTCTGGCTCGCCAACAAGCCCGAGGACAAGGACCAACTCCTGTTCTTCAGATTGTAGGTTTCCAGTTGACAATAAATACATTCTTTCAAATTCTACTTGTTGTTTAACATGTATCTTTATCTTCTATTTGAGGACCTGAAGGAGACTTATCTTGGATTTTTCTTATATAGGACAATTGTTAGCCTTTTGGGACTTTATCTCTAATTTTGAACAGAACAAGTCTTAGCCTTTCAGGAATTTGTCTATAATTTTTAAGCGAACAACTTTTTAAGTAAGTGTTATTTTATTTAGGAAGTACCTGACTTAATCTTCTTCTTTTGAAAATGTTTATCTTAGGTATCATATGGATCAGAATTAAGCAATCGTGGACCAACTTTTGACATGGATTTGTCTGACTTTATGGATGGCGGGAAACCAATTTCATATGTGAAGGCAAAGGAGTTCTTTGCCCGTGATCCATCCCAAAAGTAAGTCTTAGGTCCCATCTGATCTCCTCTTCTTTTTCATCTTCTTTCTTTTTGGGTGTTAATATGCATTGTACTCTCATAAATTCCCATTTCAGGTGGGCAGCTTATGTTGCAGGCACTATTCTTGTTCTAATGACAGAGTTGGGTGTATGCTTTAAGGACAGTATCAGTTTGCTTGTAAGGAACCACATCTGTTCAAGATATATTTAGTCACATATGGTTGTTTGACCGTTTGAGTGTTTTCTCAGCTATTTTTCTTTCTTCTACTCTTTATTTGTTCATGTCCATTTTCTTATTAATTCGGCGTAGCTAACTCCTTTATATTCCTCGTATTAGTTGGTTGGAATCAGCTTTTGGTTCTGGACATGATTTATTGTGCATTATGGTTGTTGTCAACTTTCTTGTGTGCTTTCCTTGTTTGGAAGTTCTTTTTTTAATACTCAATGCCCAAAAGCATTTCATTGGTGTTGGATGGATACTTACCTTTTACTACAGAAGTACAGAGTCTACTGTGATATCGGCTATTACAAACTGCATCGTTGCAAATAGTTTTGACTGTAAGAATTGTACATTTGCAATGTGTCAGATTTACATGCATCCCCTGCTACGCTGTCTAGACTACTGTAGACATTTACTACCTTTCAACTGTTCTCAACTAACTTAGTATTGCGTACATGGCACATGTCAACTGTTTGTTCAGATTGTTATTAGAGTCATTATTGTGGTAAATTTATCTTATTTCCCTGATTTTCCTGGGAATTTATGATTATGATATCGCTTTTTGTTAGAAATTTTATCATCTATTAAGTATGATATTCTTACACAATGCTGATTTCTCTATCCAGATACCGATTATTAGAATTTTTCTCTTTCAGGTTTCCTCTGCTGTTCCAGAGGGCAAAGGTGTATCTTCATCTGCCTCTGTTGAGGTTGCTAGCATGTCTGCTATAGCTGCTGCTCATGGTAAATTTCTTTAGTCAACATGTCATCTATGATTACACTTAAAATGTCGATGTTTTTATGTTTTCTCAATGGATGATAATTTTGACTGCATCTCATTAGGATGAGGAATTGTTTTCCCCTTAGGATAGGTAAAGAGAGTAGAGGAACCAAATCCAAGACCACTTGGATCTTGGATGAAAATATGGATGAAAACAACTCTTAAAAATTTCTTTGAAGTACCCATGTTTGCACATACCAGTTTGGTGAAGAGTTCCACATTTCTTACCTAGGGCTTTATAGCAGGCCTATACACACACGTAGTCTCTTCCATTTAATAGATTAATCTTGGGAAAAATGGTATGTCTTATGTGGTAATAGAGCCACAGGTCACATGTTTGAATCCTGTTACTTGCCTGTTGCACTGTGCTTGTTTTCCTGCCTCCTCTTGTTTGTATAATTTGTTATGTCCATATCTTCTTATTTACGTGAAGGGTCCGGCTTACATGCAGTTGTTGATAGTTAAGAAGTATGTTATGTATTCTGTTGGAGTGTTACTTGAGGATAAAAGGACAAGGAAAGATGCAATTCTTTTTAAATGCATCAATAAGAAGACAAAACTATATGAGGATGAAAGGATAAGGGACTATTCAAGGAGACATGGTAGAAAACATTGGGAGAATACTTGAATAATTGGATCTTACTGACATCTGATAGTGATGAAGCAGAATTACATTGAAAATATTTTAGGATTTTGAGGAGAGAGGGAGAGAGAATCAATAAAGAAGGCAAGGGTTTGCGCAATCTGTGATATCACTGTTCAGCTTTTCCACAAGTGCACATATAACAAGGGGTGTTGATCATATTTCATGTTGAATTTTGTATGAATTAATGTATTTAATGATCTTCTAAAACATGGCAGGGTTAAACATTAGCCCTCGGGATCTTGCTTTGCTTTGCCAGAAGGTGTGACTCACAGAGTGATCTTCTAATTGATTTGTTATTCAATTTCTTGATTTTCAGTTGAGTCATTATTTCTATATCTTTTGGTTCCGCTTGTAATTTTGGAAAAACATGTGCAATAGGTAGAGAACCACATTGTTGGAGCTCCATGCGGTGTAATGGACCAGATGACTTCTGCTTGTGGGGAAGCAAACAAGCTTCTTGCCATGGTCTGCCAGGTAAGATTTACAGGTTTGAACTAAAGATCTTCCGTGCTTGTTGAATGAAAAGTGATGTGAGAATTGTGCTGTGCAGCCTGCCGAGGTAATTGGACTTGTAGAAATTCCCAGTCATGTCCGATTCTGGGGAATTGATTCAGGAATTCGTCACAGGTATAAGTTGTGTGGTTGTTTTGATTCTCTGATTCTGATTTATCACTCAGCCACCTTGCTTGATGCAAGCTTGTACTGTTTTTTGGCCGAGCCGCCAGTTGTCTTTTAATTCTGTTCATAATTGTGGGTTTTGACAGAAGATCTGCTTTCTTATCACTGGCTCAGATTATTTTGAGCCTAGTTTGTTTCTTCTCCAAGTATTTTTACTTTTTCCTCATTAGATCAGGATTGAAATTTGCATTTAAATCATGCTTTCTCAAGCTAATTCCCCCCACCCCCAAAACAACAAAAGAAAAACCTCTATAATCCCATTTTCAGTTTCATTTTGGAATCTTTTATCCCTGAAAAATGTAATGCTGAACTTAAAAAATGTGTACCTTTTCCCTTCTTGCACAAACCCTCATTTCATAGCTTCTTGAAGGGGTTCCTGTCTATGACTGTGATTAGCTCCTTGGCTTTCCCTGGAGAATGACTTTGGGTCCTCATTTGTTGGCCACTTTTTCCTGTGGCTCACAACCTTTCTACTATGTCCACGGCCCTTTCTTTTGAGGCACCATGTCACCTTTAATCGGTGCTTATGGTTGTCCATAGCTTGTGCGAGTTTGGTCAGTCTCTATTATGTTTTAGCTTTGGATAAATTGGTCTTTTCTATTGGCAGTATTGGAGGTGCAGATTATGGATCTGTCAGAATTGGTGCCTTTATGGGTCGAAGGATGATAAAGTCCACAGCAAGCACTATGTTGTCTGGGACTCTATCGAATGGAAATGGGACAAATCAAGATGATGTGGAGGAGGATGGTCTTGAACTTCTTGAATCTGAAGCTTCATTAGATTATCTATGCAACCTGTCACCTCACAGGTGTCCTTTAAATATATGCTTAGAAACTTTGGTCGCCACTTGTGCTTAATGTGATATGTTACCATTGTTCCCTAATTGTCAATCTTCTCTCTAAACTGCAGGTATGAAGCTCTGTACGCTAGTATGCTTCCTGAGTCCATTCTGGGGGAGACATTTGTGGAAAAATATGCTGATCACAATGATCCGGTCACTATTATCGATAACAAGCGTACTTATGGAGTGAGAGCCTCTGCTAGACACCCCATTTATGAAAACTTCCGGGTCAAGGTAAGGAGTTGATCTTTTCTGATGCATCTTTCCTTATTTATGAAGAACAATTGCGCTACTATCTTTCTTCCTGATTTTTGCTATCAGCCCGAAAAAGGGAGAAAAAGGAGATCAGATTATGACTCTTATTAATAAGGCACCACGGAAACCAGTTTCAAGATGATGTAAACTCATATCTGTTACACAAAAATATGAAGTAGAATGATTTCTTATGTAAATTGTCACCTGTTTCTCTACTCTGTATCGCCCGCAACCATTAAACGAATCACTTGAAGAGGTTCTGCCCTCACTTCACATGTACAAATCCGTCCCTGGCCCCTGTATCCCTCCTCCACTCATTATTGCTGCCCAGATTGAAATAGGCATGCTCCATAATTTGGTTGTCCCGGAACAAGGAAAGGATGCTAGCTTCCTCTGTAGAAGAAAAATTAGAGCTTAAAGCTGCATCCCCTTAGCAAAATAGAACAAACTCTAAAAACTGAAAATTTAGCGGACTTGACCACCAACTTTTATGTCAAAAGAATTGAGCTTATCAGCCCACTTAACAAGAAATAAAAAAGGTGGTATTTTCCGAAAAGTCAGTCCAAGATCGGGTATTCCATGTACACAAGCTCACTCTATGAGCTCCTTGATCTTTACTTGCTTCGAACCCAGCCGAGATGGTCATCACCATACTTTACAGATTGCCTGAGTCTCTTCATGGCATAATTTAGTATGTCTCCTAAAAGGATATCCGTGTTTCATATATTGCTGTTGGACATCATAATTTTTACGAGCATATGTAGAGCGCCAACCAACCCCGGGGACACCTGGGCACCTATACAAACTGAATGCAGATGTACCTTGCTTTTTCCTTTGTTTAAGCTTTTGCTAATGAATGGATCTAAACATGTTTGATGATTCATGTGTAGGCTTTCAAAGCTTTGCTTACATCTGCGAGTTCAGATGAGCAATTGACAGCACTTGGAGAACTACTATATCAGGTACATAAAGAATGGCAAGATTGCATGGCTTGTTGATTATGGCCTCGACTGTTGAATTCCATAAAAAAAAAACTTGAAAAAAGAAAGAGGATGCAGTGATGTTTGTCAGGTTAATCAGTTTGTCTCTAAGTGAAGACACTCATACATGAATCTTCATGATATAATAGATGAGTCTGAATTTTACTGTCAAGGTACTAAGTAGAATAAGGCATTTTGCTTATTGAACATATATCAAAAAAAACAATCCCGATGCATATTTCAGAAGATTGTGGTTTATAGCCCGCTATCTCTGCAGCATTAGATTGTTTCTTTTATGATGGAAATTCTCTTCAAGCATGTTATATGAAACCAGGTTCCTTTACTCTGATTTTTGTTTCTGGTGCGTGATCTCACACTTATTTCTAGAGAAATTGAGTAGTATTGCTGCTAAAGAAGCAAATAAATCACCATCAATATGGATCCGTTAATTTGGTATGAGTTCCAGATAACAATCACATGCTCCTTGCTAGAGTTGCACTTCATTACCCTTGTCAATGTGGTGTATGGTTCTTTATGTGGGGACTGGCGTCAAATGACTTCACGTCATTTTTGGATCATGGAATTGCTTGATGCTTCCACTTGGTAATTTTTTTTCACATTCAGCGAGTATGTGGCTAATCCTGGATCTTAATTTTTCTTTTGCAGTGCCACTATAGTTATAGTGCATGTGGACTTGGCTCAGATGGAACAGATAGACTCGTACGGTTGGTCCAAGAGATGCAGCATAGCAGACGATCCAAACAAGATGATGGAACCTTATATGGAGCAAAGATTACTGGTGGTGGTTCTGGTGGTACAGTCTGTGCAGTTGGCAGAAATTCTCTGAGAAGCAGTCAACAAATTCTCGAGGTAGTGATATTCCTTTCCTACTGTCAATTATTATGATGGATTCTTTTGTTTTGCCAATTAGCAGCATTCAAATGTATCTGTCGGTTGACTTTGCAATTATAACCATGTTTGGAATCCTTTTTCCTGAACCTTTCACGTGGTCCGGAAATTTGTAATAAAGGATCATCTGTTTGGTAGAAAAAGAAGATCAAGGTTATATTTTCACAACCTCAACTGGATTTCTGATCTGTTTCCGCATAAAACAATCCCAGCTTAGGTCCCTTAGTGCTCAATTTTGTTCTCTTTGAAACCGTCTCATTTGTGACATCTTAATCTTTATAAGTTTTCTGCTGCAAGTGCACTTGTACTCCAGCTAATAAGGGAAAGGTTTTCTCTGCTCCCCCAAGATTTAAGCTGGGCAATACTGGCACCAAGCTCCGTTGGCTATTTTTAGTTTAATAATATGGACTTTTTGCATTGAACAATCGTGTTTTTCATTTTCTTTTCTATTGCATTTTCCACAATGTACGTGGAAATTTTAGTACAAACCTTTCCCTATCTGTCGTGAATTCTATGATGTCTCAAAGCTCAATCGACATGCTAATGTGATTTCGGTTGTCCAGATTCAACAGAGATACAAAAAGGCCACGGGATATCTGCCATTTCTGTTTGAGGGTTCGTCGCCTGGTGCCGGGACATTTGGGTACCTGAAAATTCGCCGACGCAGCACTGCCAAGTCGGTTGATTCTTGTTAGCCAATGGCTATAGTAATTTAGACAGCCTTTACTAAATAGTTATATCCCGGCTGTGCTGGATTTTCCATTGTGAAGGGTCAGCTCGAAGTGGCATCCGTGGACTTGTCCTCTGCCTCTGGACATCTCCACTAGTCAAATCAGTCACTGCTACTAAGTCAATTTGATAGGAACTTAGTGCCCCCCTAATCATATTTCATGTAAGTAAGAAATAAGGTGGGGTTTAGAGATTGAATAGCTTAGCAGAAGCTGCTCTTCAAGCAGGATATGGAATTTACTTGAAGAATACCAGCATCAGAGGGAGACTATACAATTGGGAAAGGAGCGGCAATTTGGATCGCTATTTGCAGTGCCGTTTCCCGTTTTTCTTCTTCTCTTTTACTTAGATGCTTCTCTTCGCTGCGCAACTTAACTTTACATTGCGTCCCATTGAGATGGATTTGTTGGACCAGTTCGATGAAAGAGGCGCTCTCTTATCTTAGAGCGATGGGAGAAGTCTCTTTGTTCTCATCTCTTTTTCTGTTTTAAATTAGCTGCGTCCTCCATCATTTCGTGCGAAAAAAAGTTAAACTCTGTGATTCATTTCGTCATTTCCGAAGTTGCTTACAGCGTGGAAGGATTATAGAAGATGGGCTTTCGCTTCTGTTGACATTGATTTGGTCAATGGGGCTCAAAGCCAACATGTTAGGGAGGAATATCTTGGTTGAATTCGCAAGCTTACCTCGACATAAGGTGGTTTCAATGATTTACGGTATGTCTTTAGGTAATGAATAGACTGTACCTTGCTCGACATAAGCTCAAAATCCGGCTTGCAAGTGAGAAGGCTGTAGAAATAATGACGCACACTATTTAACAATGAATTCTCATTGCTCTATTTATTTATGTGGTCTTACTTCACCTATAAATTTAAATTTTTAGGTTGGACTTTCTAACAGATGGGGTTCTGAATTCAATTCTTTTCGGATTTTATTTACCTTTCCATTCAAATATTTTTACGCATAGTGCAAAAACAAAATTACAATAAACGTGAGGAGAAGTGATATAATACAATTAAATATGTTCGCGCTTAGTACTAAAAAGAAAAACTTGACTGAGAGCGAGGAGAAGTGATAGAATACAATTAAATATGTTCGTGCTTAGTACTAAAGAAAAACCAAACTAAGCACGAGGGGAAGTGATGGAATAATTAAATATTAAAGCGCATCTTCGCATATTAGCTTAAGTTTTTAGAACAATTGGCAATGATCTTACAAAATCTAATATCTTATGCATAATTGCAGTAAAGGTATCTGGTGGAGAAAAAACAAAAGAACTAGGATTAGATTGTACGTGAGCAAATCTTTTTAGATAGTTTGTTTAGTGAAAATTTGAGGTTTGCCTCACCTTCTTCCTCCATTTTTTTAATCGACATGACACCATTGATTTCGAAAGTTTTCTCTGTCATGTCATTCCTAATATGTTTTTCGATGATACCCATAAACTATGAGTTCGCTATCCATGGGATAATGGTAACCATTATGCTAAAAGAATCGACCAAAGTGGTGGTGTCGGTGCCGATGGTTCCGTCAACGAGATATCTGCAGGAGATTTTAGAGGTGCAGTATTGCACCGTACCACCTCATTTCTACGGCTCTTATATACTTGGTTACAACGAATTATCGTAAATGGCTTTTCTCTAAGTGCTAATGTTCTCTCGCAAAGTCATCTTAATTGGGAATCCACCAGATGATTGGTTGAGTGATCCAAGACTGCGTTTGCAAGTTGAAGGTGACAGAATCAATTCCTTAGGCTATTCTCGATCTTGAGAGACCTTGATCAGTCTGATAACAGGCTCGCCCATTCCAATAGCTGGTAAGGTAAGTCTCAATCCCATCCAAACCCTTTTTTGCGCGAAAATAGCATCATCTAATGTGAAAAAATATGAGATATGTTTGCAAGATGATCATAAATCGAATTGTTGTAATTCAAATTTACATCCAAAAAATCGGTTGGATTATTTTGCAAAAGTGCATCAATGAGGAAGAAAATTTTTAGCACATCGGATTATTGAAATTAAGTTTCAGTGACCTGATTGTAAAATCAACTATAATTTAATGACCACAACTGAAGCTTATTCAACGAGAAAAGGACAAAAAAAGGACAAGTTTCAAATCTACCAGCAGAAAAAAAATACCTAAAAAATAGTTAGAGGCTGATTGGCTGCGTTTATAGAAACAAATTCCTTTTGTTTTCTAAAAGCAAAAGAACAATTTTTCACATGAAATTACCGTTTAGATGGCTATGGATAGAATTTGATAATTTCAAAAATTAAAAAAATGACAGACTATTCTCTTGAAAGCAGAATTTTTTTGTTTCTCATAATCAGAAAAGTGATTTGTCTCTCTATTAATTGATTAATTGAAGAAAATTTTGGCGCCGGAATATCACAAATCATTTCCACCTAGAAACTCTTCCTTTTCATGACAAAATTAACTGAGATTTCTCAAAACTATTTTCAAGATCGCTAAGAACAAGTGCTGCGTTTTTCCATTGAATTTACAAGCACGCTTTGTAAATGACAACTTGTGAAATTACCCAAAAAATATGGATCTAGAATCTAATATCAACCGCATTAAAATTCACACGCTTCCCATAATTTTCTCTTTTTGATCTAGTCCTTTAAATGACACGAAAAGCATTGTTTAATGAAAACGTTGTTAAATAAAAACTTATCATTATGTTTGACTAAACATTGCCTTAGACAAGAATGGTTTAAACAAACTAAATGTAAGTTTAATATTTTTATCGTTCTACATATTCTAAGTCTAGATATAATGAAACGCAGTCTACGCGATGCATTTGTAATTCATTTTACTTGATTCACTTCAGCTCTCTTTAGTCATCATAACCCACACAATCAACAAAGCCATCAGCAGCCAAGCAACTTGGATTGAGTTTAATCATCAATAAGACTACACAGGAAAAGATATTTCATGTGCTAAAGACAGGTTGCTGTATAAAGTCTGCAAAGAGTTGCATGGAGATCCTGCTTTAAGACCAACAGGGGAAAAAGAGACTCGACATACGTTAAGTTGCATCCGGCTCTCTGGCCACTTTAGGTGCTCATTGGCTCAGGGCTTGGAGCACTCAGAATATCCAGCAGTGAGTTCTGCGCCGGCAGCTCCTCGTGCCACAACGGAAGGGTGTCACCAGGGTAGAAGTTTCTCGTCACTCCCTCAGAATTTATCTGAAAGTGCACCCAATGAAACAAAAGGCGCTTTAGCAAACGGGCCATATTTGCGTTGCAAGAGTTAAGTTTGGTTGGGAATGGTTGAAAGTACGAAAAAGAAATCTTACAATAACAGTGCGAACAACACCGCCGCTAGCACCGTCTCGTGCAATGGCAAGGGAAACAGCCTTGACCACCAGTTGCTGCAAAAGGGCAGCGCAAGGAACTAAGTGAGGACGAGGGTAGAAAATGAGGACAAATCAAAACGGCCTCTTATGCTTCTGCTGACTCTTGTTTATTTATGGGCTACCCGCTTTTCCTTTATCCCTTATCGATTAGGAATATGAATACACAACTAAAAGAACAGCTCTCAATAGCAATCTCAGAATTCATTTGCAAAAAACAGTAGCCAAATTTGCTCTTTAAATATTAGCCTTATGAGAATGTCAGCGACAACACTCTTGTCAACATGCAATTCTGCATACGAAAAGTAACCAAACTTCAAGGCTTATCTATGAAATGGTTCATCATCATCTACATACCTCAGCCTCATCCTTGGTCATCCCTTCCCTCCAAGCTTGATCAAAGAATCCATACAAGTAGCTGGAGCCAGAACCTGAAGAAGTCATCTTGGTTATACATTGCCAAAAGATAATAACTTCCATATAATGTACTCTTGAAATTTGACACTTGAGCATCCACAATTTTTAAAAGTCTCTGCCACCAATGTAAGCAAGAATCAACGGCGTAATTACAGAAGTAAAAAGCTCACTTCCTGAGAATTGCCAATAAAAGGAAGATGGGAGTCTGTGACTAAGCAGCAAAGGATATAGCAAAAAGAATCGAACTAGTGGATAAGCCATAAATCCAAAGCAGAATTTAAAGGACTTCCGGAAATGACATTTTTCTAAAACATTGCATTTGAAAACCACAAAACAACCTTCACTCCTGCAACAAAGCAGAAAAGCGTCCACCTTCAACCCAGGGCAAGAGAACTGGATGGTACATTCATAGGAAAATTTCACACTGCTCCTATTCCAAGCTCATTAGACCGACCAACAACAAAAAACTGACAAATTGACTATGCTCTATCAGAAAGGGGAAATACAAGTTGCCAAAATGGTCATGTTGCACTCAGTGAAAGATTGTCTGATAGTTTTAGCAAACCAGAGAAATTAGGTCCACGAACACTGTCGCACTTCCATTAGTGATTTTAAATAAAAAGGAAGCGATTCAATTACAGAGATTAGAGTACCTCCAATAGCAAAAGGCTGCTCTATGATTGTACCACCGAGAGGAATTCCATAAATTTTACCACCTTCGTACTTGTCCCATCCGCCAACAATAAGTCCAGTTTGTAACATGTTCTGCAATTGCCCAAAAGTTCAATCTTAGCCAGTGTAGATGCTCATGTTCAAATCAGGAATATTAAAGTCTAATGATAAAATCCACATAAAAATTAAAACTAGTATAAATTTTGCTGTTGTTTAAATAACTTCCACGTGTATCCATATTCAAAAATCAAAGAACTTAAAGTCACTCTCTGTTAAATATGTACCATATTTAGGCTTCTAAAGATTTCATCCAAGATAGTCCCCAAACTACATTGGAATCTAGTCAAACAAATTATGTAACGTCTTCACTTAACTACTCCTGTTAAGCAATACCAAAAGATGAGTTTGGTACTGAAGTAGCTCAAAAGAATAATAGACTCGAGCATTGAAGCATGTTTTAAGTTTACATTTAGTGGACTGCCAACTACCAATGCATCCTCGATAACTTTTGTGAATGATTTATCAGAAGAATGTGCTACTCCAGCATTCTCAAGCATAAAATATGAAGAAAATATATTATTATCAAGCATAAAATATTTCACGGCAGCTTAGCACAAAACTGATCAAAGAATTCACTCATGAGCTGATGATGTCCTGTATATGAAGCTGTGAAACATCTTCCCATCAACAAAATATGACTGCAATCCCATGCAGATGGTAAGATCGGAGGACTTCGATCAGAACTCATGCCTCAAGCTCAGTTTGGCAGAGCCAGTGTCAAACTGAACCGGCTTATTCATCAATAATTCCGAGTTTCTCCAAGCAGCCCATGCAAATCATATTCCAATATGCTAATTTGTGAAAAACCCAAATAAATTAATAAACTGAAACAGTATATGAATCGATAAAAGACGATTTAAAAGAAAAACCAACAACTTTATTGTCCTTGAAATGAAAAATCAAAAAGAATTTTCCCTACAATGCAGTAGGAGGGCAGTAAGAGGGATGCAGTAATCAGCAAACTTCTGAATTACAATTCATCAATTACCAATACCACTGCTTCTGCACAAATATGCATGCTATCAATTTGGCGCCAATGAACAAGCTACAATTGCACTCATAAATTCAAATTTGTCACTGAATTTCGTCAACAACTGCCACCTCTATTGTCTTAGCACAAAATTAACTCCCAACTCTGGCCTTTGCGACCAATGCTTGATTCCAACTAAGGTATTCATTCAAGGAAAATGAAAATGGAAACTAAGTTTTTGCATGACAATGAACTTAGAAATTACGGAGTATAAGCAAAAATCAATGCTAGTACCAGAAACCTAGAAGATACAATAAGATCTAAAGTATGCACCTTGTTATTGTAAGATATCAGCCTCACAAGATTTGCAGCAACCTTGACAGTTGCAGGCTGACCCAGCTGTATACTGCATGAAAAGGAAAATATCATTACACTGCAAATAACATAAAAATCCATATCATAGATCATATACATGAACTCGAACTGTCAACTAAAGCAAATTTTGATGCATTTGTGGAAAACTCAAATTGATATTCAATGTGTCTACATTATCAAACAAAACTGAAGGATGCTTATCAACTTGACACACATACAAAAATGCAGCGAATTAACTGCTGGCCACCAAACATATCTCTATATCAGTAGATGAAACTGAAGAGTGTTATTAACTAGACATAAGCATAAATTGCAAAAATGTGACAGCTTGCCACCATAAAACAACCATATCTGGCTGGATTACTAAAAAAAATAAGGAAAAAATTCCAAGATGCCCATCAGTATCTCAACCACTTCAACATGAATATGTAAGAATGACTTATGACAAAGAGAAGAACTTCCATACTTCTACTATCCGAGGGTTTTTCAACCTGGCCTTATATGCTAGTACCAACTGATGACATTAGTCATATTTTGTTGATGCCACATAACCAGGAATGACTCATTCGAGAAAAGTTAGCCAATGTTAACAACATGGAAAGACATGCAGGGACTTATCATCGGATGAGTAAACTGAGACAGTAAACACAACCAAGTAATCTACAGTTCCACAGAAGCAAAATGAACAACAAAAGCCCCCCCTTATGAAGCATGCTGAAAACTAAGTTGCACGCTCCACATCACAAACAATATACATCCTTCAGTCCACATTCCAATACTTAATTATGTATGCATCAAAGCATATCCGAATGTTCTACAGAAAGCCACACCTTCGAAGTCTTAAAGGCACCAATAACAACTTCTAAGGGCTAATATGATGTACAGGAGAGCAAGCACAAAACGATCACTCACGTGTGTTGATGGAGGAAATAACGGACATAGTCAGAGACAATCTGAGAATCCGCCGCCTGCAAAGAACAGAAACTAAATCTTTTAGAGTATCTTCCCTTGAGTGGTCGACAACAGCAACCAAAAAAGATAGTTCGTCATTTCAAATTATCGGCTTAAATTTCGGACCCATTTGAGAATTCAGGGAAACAGGGAACAACGGCAGTTAATTTTCATTCCAAGAGTTCTCAATATCCAATTTTCTCCACGAGAAAGCACTTCAACTCAAGAACGACGAATTGCACGAACACACGCTGCAACACTCCGACATCAAAAGATATCTTCCGACAGCAGACCAACACAAAAGGGTACAATAAATCAACCCAAAAAAAAACATCGTCCCCGAGAAAAAACATAAACGCAGCATAGAAAAGGGGGGAAAAGAACACACCGATCCAGAGCGGCAAACGTACACATTGTCCGTGAGCTGCGTAATCTTGTCCGACGCTCGGTTGGCAACATACATCCCTACCAGCAAACACAAACCCAACAAAGCAAATCAAACGAGCGTTCACATGCACCGCCAGTTCAGCCCGAAGCAGCCGATTCGCATCCAGATCCATCAAAAAGAGACAGACCCACGCGAATTTGAGACATCCTGCGAACAACCCATCACCCAAAACTGCCCCCCCCCCACCCGACACGGAACGGGGATCGGCGGGCCTTACCGGTGCTGGTGCGAGAGTCGGCGCCGAGGACGACGCCGCCGTTGTAGGTGACTCCGATGATGGTCGTGCCCATCGAGTGGGGCTCGTTCAGGCTGGGCTCCATTGTCGGGTACCGATCGAAACCCTAGCGGAGGCCCGGCGCGGCGGCCTCGAGGTGGTCTTGCCGGTCGCCGGAGTTGGGAGTTCTTGGGGAATGGAGAGAGTCTGTGCGTGACTGCGTGTGCGAGAGAGAGAGAGAGAGAGAGAGCAAAGGCGGAGGCTTTTTGTCCCGTTTTTCAGCTAGCGCTGGCCTCGAGCGCAAGTCAGATGGTTTTGTTGCGAAAATGTATTTTTCTCTTCTGTTTTTTTTCTTTGTTTTTGGTGGGAAAAAAAAACTTTCACAATTATTTTATTAATTTTCCTTGTTTTAACCTCCTTATCCGTATAGTAGGTTAATATCACCAAAAATTTAAATTATACACATATGATGAATTTATCCAAAAACACCCTCAGATTGATAAATTTATGGTAAATTTACCCTATGTTAACTTTCGTTAAATCTTATCGTCAAATTGCTGAGTTTGATAATAAGTGGTATCTGACGGATGTACCAGTTTGAGATTTTGTCCCTCCGTTTATCATAAATATACCAATTTGTGATTTTTCGTGATATTAATCTAATTTGATGGAAACTGACGGAGGGTAAGTTTGTCACAAATATATCAGTTTGGGATTATTAATTTTGGGTAAATTTATCAGAAGTGTATCAGTTTAAGATTTTTCGTGATATTAACCCTCCTAAATTTCGTATTAGGGCTTGAGTGGTATTATTTTCTAAAAAAAAAAAATATGGTTCAAAGTGGCTTGAAATGGCTAAGATAGTCTCAAATAAGGATCTAAACTGATTGGATGGCTAAATCTTTGCTAGAGAACTTTTTCCCGGTGATTAGAGCAAAGGCAATTTTGTCTAAAAATTGCAATTGAGTAGAACTAATTGGATCGAATGCCCAAATTAACTTAGGCTTAGGGTTCTCCCTTCTTCTTCCTCTCCCACTGCTCAAGTAAATTGCTCTCAGCCGCTTCATGCCAATCCTCGTCACTCCTCTCTCGCTTCTCACGATCATCTATCCGCCATCTGCCGTCGTCTCTCGTTTCTTGGGCTATGTCGTTGCAAGCTTCAAGTCCGTTGACCTTCAATTTCGTCGTCAATGAGCTTTTAAGTCCTCATGCTTGATAGATAGAGGCAAAATTCTCCCAAGTTATATGAGATTTATGTGGGGATATTTCATTGATGCTTGCTTTATCTCCCATCAATTTTGGCAGTGGTCAGTCATATATGAAGCAGAGTTCTTTGAGAAACTGATATGAATATGTGCGGAAGATGATCGTTCTACGAAAATCTGTGAGTTATGAATTGCTAACCTCGACCCCCAATCGAACCTGTGATTGGTAATCTCGGTATGAACGTGACCTGTTGACGAATCTGTATCAACCAATCCACGCTCTAACGCCACGAACAAGAGAATTCACGATCTTGCTCGATAAGTTGAATTCGATCACCGATCTTGCTCGATAAGTTGAATTCGATCGCCACAATGGAGCCTTGATAAGATCCAGTTCTGAAGAGAACTCAAGAAGAAAACTTCTCTATATAAAATTCTCCTTCCTCTTAGAAATCTATATATAGGGTGCTAACCCTAATCCTAATCTTACTAGGATTAAAATTACAAAAATAACCTTAATTACTAAAAATTCGTCCAAAAATGGAAAAAGGCCCAAAGTTCATCTAAACAACTCAAAATCGTTAAAAAAAGGTCATCACTCACTACTTTAGTAATGAGTATTGATCAGTGGCCCGTTTGCAAGTGTTCATCCAAATTTGAGCCAATTCGGAGTTCGTCAATTCTAAGCTCCTTCGGAAATCGTTGGACCAAGAGTAATCATGTTGCACCAAGGAGCTTCATAATCTTCAAGTTTTGAATCCAGATTGTCTCCATTCCAAATATCTTGAACCATGATGCCGACAGCTTATTTGAATTCCTTCACCCTCGCTCGAGTGATCGGGCCTAGCGGATAGAACAACGGGTCCCTAGCACCTCCTTCTTGATAGGGTTCAATGTCAACATCATTCTCTCCCCTGTGTAAAGAATTTTCCCTCAAATCAATATCTGCATCAAAAAGAGTCAAATCAAAAACATTGAAAGTAGCACCAATACCATATTCACCTAGAAGGTCAAGCTTGTAAGCATTATCGTTGACTCTTTCCAACACCATAAATGGTCAATCCCCTCAAGGTAGTAATTTAGAGTGTCGCTGTTTGGGGAAACGATCTGTGCGCATATGAACCCAAACCCAATCGCCGGGCTCAAACATTACTTTCTTGCGCCCTTTGTTGGCTTGCTTTACATACTGCTCTATCTTAAGCTCAATATTCAGCCGCGTCTTCTCATGTAAAGTCTTCACAAATTCAGCTTTCTTAGCACCATCTAAATCCACACGCTCAGCAACAGGCAAAGGGGTTAAATCTAACGGAGTTAAGGGATTAAAATCATAGACAACCTCAAACGGTGTGAATTTAGTAGCAGAATATATGCTCATATTATAAGCAAACTCAATATGCGGTAAACAATCTTCCCAAGACTTAATGTTCTTTTTAATGACAGCACGCAACAATGTCCCTAAAGTCCTATTAACTACTTCAGTTTGACCATCAGTTTGTGGATGACAAGTAGTAGAGAATAAAAGTTGTGTACCTAACTTCTTCCATAATGTCTTCCAAAAGTAGCTTAGAAATTTAGTATCTCGATCAGAAACAATGGACCTAGGCATGCCATGAAAATGTACAACCTCTCGAAAAAACAATTAAGCAATATTTGATGTATCATCAGATTTATGACAAGATACAAAATGAGCCATCTTTGAAAATCGATCAACAATCACAGAAATAAAATCCTTGCCATGCTTAGACCTAGGCAATCTTAACACAAAATCCATAGAGATATCAACCCAAGGATGCGTCGGGATAGGCAAAGGTCTAATCGTAGACTTAGCCTACTTACATGCGATACATCTCTCGCAAACTCGTGTGACATCTCGTTTCATGTGTGGCAAAAAAAAAGTTCATGCAACACTTCATAAGTCTTATTGATTCCAAAATGCCCCATTAAACCACTACTATATGCCTCTTACACTAACAACTCACGCAAAGAGCATCTAGGCAAACACAACTTATTTTCACGAAAGAGATATCCATCATGCCTACAAAACTTTCAAACGCAGTATGCTCACAAGCTTCAAATACTCTTCCAAAACCATCATCGTCAGCATATAAACCTTTGATATGCTCGAAACCTAGACACTTTGCTCCTAGAGTAGTTAGAATTGCGTACCTTCGAGAAAGTGCATCGACTACCACATTTTCCTTACCTTTTTGTACTTGATTACATATGGAAAAGTCTCAATGAACTCCATCCATTTAGCATGTCTTTTGTTCAACTTTTGCTGTCCCCTCAAGTACTTTAAGGTCTTGTGGTCGGTGCAGATCACAAACTCCTTTGGCCACAAGTAATGTTGCCAAGTCTCCAAAGCTCGCATCAAAGAATACATCTCCTTATCATAAGTTGAATAATTCAATGTCACTCCGCTTAACTTCTCCCTAAAATATACTATGGGACGTCCTCCTTGCATCAACACAACTCCAATTCCTATACCAAAAGTATCGCATTTTATCTCAAAAGTAATATTGAAATTCAGTAAAGATAACAGAGGAGCATTAGTAAGCTTATCCTTTAACATATTGAATGCTCTCTCTTGCTCTTCTCCCCATGTGAAACCCACGTGCTCTTGATAATCTCGGTTAAAGGTACGGTGATGGTGCTGAAATCTTTTAGATATGTACGATAGAAACTAGCAAAGCCATGAATGCTGCGCACCTCTCCTACTGTCTTAGGTGTCGGCCATTCAGGGATTGCTTTCACCTTTTCTTCATCAACCTGTATTCCATTAGCACCAACAACAAAGCCTAGAAATACTAACTTGTCAATTATAAAACAGCACTTCTTTAGGTTAACATATAATTGTTCAGCCCTTAAGACCTGTAAAACAGCTCGCACATGCTCAATATGATCATCAAGGCTTCGACTATATATCAGGATATCATTAAAATAGACAACTATAAATCGACTAATAAAAGCATGCAGAACATGATTCATAAGTCACATGAAAGTACTAGATGCATTAGTTAAACCGAATGGCATGACTAACCACTCATATAACCCGTACTTGGTCTTAAATACAATTTTCTATTCATCCCCTTCTTTCATCCTAATCTGATGATAACCACTTTTCAGATCAATTTTAGTAAATATGCAAGTTCCATGCAATTCATCCAACATGTCATCTAGCCTAGGAATGGGATGTCAATTCTTTACCGTTATGTTATTGATTGCTCGGCAATCTATACACATTTGCCAAGACTCATCCTTCTTTGACACCAACAAAACAGAAACAGCACATGAGCTAAGCGACTCTCTAACATATCCTTGTTTTAGTAATTCTCTAACTTGCTGCTGAAGTTCCTTTGTCTCTTCAGGATTGCTTCGATATATGGGTCGATTAGGCAATGGTGCACCAGGAATCAAATCGATTTGATGTTCTATGCCTCGAATTGGCGGTAAACCTCTAGGAAGTTCATCAGGAAAGATATCTTCAAATTCCTGCAACAAAGACACAACAGAACTTGGCAAATTCGAATCAAGTTCGTTAGTAGTAAACAATGCCTCATTGTACAAAAGTACAAGTATCGATCGGTCCAGAATCAAAGCTCTCCTCACTTCGCTCGATTTTGTATAAAAATTCTTTTCTCTCTTTTCTTTTCTCTCTCCCTTTCTCTCGATTTTTGCCACTCTATTCTTATCTTCCTCTCCTTTTACTTGCGTCTTAGAGTTTCCACGTAAGCTTTCAGTTTTATCACTTTTTCTCTCGCTCTCTCAACCTCACATTGTAGTTTTAATTGATCTTCATACACTTCGGTAGGTGTCATTGGCACAAATGTGTATGTCTTCTAATTCATCACCAATGAATATCGGTTAGTATACCCGTCATGATGTACCTTTCGATCATACTGCTATGGCCTATCAAGAAAAAAATGCCCTGCTTGCATAGGTATAACATCACACATCACCTCATCCTTATATCGCCCTATCTCAAATGGAACTCGGACTTGCTTCGATACTTTTACTTCACCACTATCATTTAACCACTGCAATCTCAATGGTTTTGGATGCTTTGTAGCTTTCAATCCCAACTTCTCTACCATGGTACAACTTGTTACATTTGTACAACTACCTCCATCAACAATCAAGCTACAAATCTTACCATTCACCAAGCATCTTGTATGAAACAAGTTATCGCGTTGCTGGTGATGCTTCTTCTCTTTGACTTGAACACTAAGAGAACGCCTAACCACCATCAATTCACCCTTTACTAGCATCTCAACATCACTACAATCCTCCAATGGTGGCATGTCATCATCCTCTTCCTCCCTCTCACTTTTTTATTCAACATCATTATGTCCAGTCATGATCATCACCCTCCTATTAGGGCACTGATTTGCCATATGACCCCTACCTAAACACTTGAAACATTTAATATCATGAGTCTTAGTGTTAGGATTTTCAGTTTTACCTGAAGCCGGATTCGAACCAACTTTGCCATTCTTCTCCTTCAAAGTTTCAGTCTTGATATTGTTTTCCTTCCAATTCGGTTTCTCATCTCTCTTCCAATTAGACTTCCAATTCGAGCTTGAACCTCCACCACTCTTGTAATTTCGATCCAACTTCAATTGCCGCTTAACTTTGATGGCTCTGTCCACTAATTCCTCTAATTCAACGTAGTGTTGCAGCTCTACCACCCTTGTTATATCGTGGCTCAAACCACACAAAAATCGTGACATTATGGCCTCATAGTCTTCCACCACATTAGCACGGATTATAGCAATCTCCATCTCTTTATGGTATTCTTCCACACTCCTACCTTGTGTGGGATTTTGCAGCTTATGGAATAAGTTTCTATGGTAATGACTAGGTATAAAGCGCATCCTCATCACTACTTTCATCCCATCCCACATTTCTATTGGTCTTTCACCATTGCGTCTCCTACTAGTCACAAATTGATCCCACCAAATTATAGCATAATCAGTGAATTCAACAGCTGTAATTTTTATCTTTTTAAGTTCCGAATATCGCTGGCAATCAAATACCATCCCCATCTGTTTCTCCCATTCTAGATACGTATCAGGATCATTGTTTCCTTGAAAAGATGGAATCTTCATCTTGATGTTACCAAGCTCGTCATCTTCTCGACGTCTAAATCCTCGACGTCCGTTTCTCCTCTCAAACCTGCTATCTCGATCATCTTCTGTATCGGACACATATGCATCATCAAATTGCCGCTGCCATCTAGGTTGTGCCCTAGGCTCCTCTCACTGATTTTGTGGCCTCCCTCGTGGTGGCTCTCGGTCATCTTCAAGTCTCGTCTCACATCTTGCAACTCGGTTGCTAAGTGCTTCAATTTGTAAACTCAATTGCCGGATGCTTGCTAGAATCGCATCATCCCTTGGATGAGTGCGATCCTCCCTTTGATTCACACTTCCCTGGTCTGAGCTTGACATTTTTTTTAAACCTACAAGAAAATGTTAGAGATAAAAGAAATCTCACTAGTCACTCCCTCACTTTTTCTGCTCAAAATGTTTGTCACTCTTCTCGTGTTTAACTCAATTTCGGCTTTTTCTTCCCTCAATTAAACTCACACACTCTTGCCTTTATCTCTCATTTCCTTCTAGCAAGCTCTTTTTTTCATACTTGAATCCAGTCTCACAAACTCCTCACAACAATCGATAAACCACCAAGCAAGATCAAATTCAGCAATATACAGCTCAACTCAGCAATTCAGCAAATTTTCGCGAGATTCGGATTCATATTCAATTTCTGTTACTAAAATTTTTTTTTTCTATTTGGTCTAACTATTGATGATAAAAAAAAATGAGTCATCCTCTTGAATTTTTTTTTGCTTTTTTTTTACGAACTCAAGTACAATATAAAAAAAAACTAGGACCCTAAATCAAAATTGAAATCACAACAAGAACAAATTTAGAACCCTAATTCGATTAATAACAAAACCCTAATTCTACAAACCCTAGTTTCTATAAACCCTAGATTGATGAATGAAAAGCAGTAAAAATAGGATAACTAGACTTTGTAGAACCTACTTTGATACTAGATGATATGAATCTGTGCGGAAGATGATCGTTCTACGATGATCTGTGAGTTACGAATTGCTAACCTCGACCCCCAATTGAACCTGTGATTGGTAATCTCAGTATGAACGCGATATGTTAACGAACCTGTGTTAACCAATCCACGCTATAACACCACGAACAAGAGAATTTACGATCTTGTTCGATAAGTTGAATTCAATCGCCACAAGGGAGCCTTGATAAGATCTAGTTCTCAAGAGAATTCAAGAAGAAAACTTCTATATATAAAATTCTTCTTCCTCTTAGAAATCTATATATAGGGTGCTAACCCTAATCCTAATCCTACTAGGATTAAAATTACAAAAATAACCTTAATTACTAAAAATTCGTCCAAAAATGGAAAAAAGGCCTAAAAGTTCATCTAAACGACTCAAAATCGCTAAAAACACGTCATCACTTACTACTTTAGTAGTGAGTAATGATCAACGACCCGTTTCTAAGCATCCATCTAAATTTGAGCCAATTCAGAGTTCGTCAATTCTAAGCTCCTTTGGAATTCGCTAGACCAAGAATAATCATGTTGCGCCAAGGAGCTTCAAAATCTTCAAGTTTCAAATTCAGATTGTCTCCATTCCAAATATCTTGAACCATGATGTCGACAGCTTGTTTGAATTTCTTCGCTCTCGCTCGAGTGATCGGGCCTAGCGGATAGAACAACGGGTCCCTAGCACCTCCTCCTCGATAGGGTTCGATATCCACATCAGAAACACTAGTAGGAATGTTTTTTCTGTTTCTTCTTAGTGCTAATAATATGATTATCGGTTATCAGTGATCGCGATCATTTTATTTCGGGGGAATTTACATTAGGGATAATAGTACAAATAGTCAATGAATTTTGGTCCAATGTGCAATTTGGTCCTTGAATCTTTAATTTGTTCAATGTAGTCCTGAACTTTAGCCTAATGTTCAATTTGATCCCTCAACTTTTAATATGTTCAATGCGATCCTCGGACTTTTGGTACATGTTCAATTTAGTCCCTAAACTATATGAAAAATTTCAATGTAGTCCCTGAACTTGAATTAATGGAAGGACTATATTGAACATTTTCAAATAGTTAAAAGGCTAAATTGAACATGTACTAAAAGGTCATGGATCATATTGAACAGATTAAAAATTTATGAATCAAATTAAACATTAGACTAAAATTCGGAAAATACATTAAACAAATTAAAATTTCAGAGACCAAATTGCACATTGTGCCAAAGTTCAAGGACTAATTGTGTCATTTTCCCTTTACATTAGCTAAGCCAGGGAAATAGAAGTTTTGGTTATTTCTTCCCCTCTTCTTTCGGCGATTTCGAAACTTAGTTTTGCATGTGATGGCAATTCTTTGGTTCCCAACATTTTCAATTTTCACATTATATATGGAATCGTGAGTGCTGGGATGCTCGATGTTGTTTTTGTTGACTGCTGAGTTATGTTGAGAGGAGCTTTGCGGGGCAAAACATAAGAAAGTTTTAAATTGAAATATTGAGTGAAATAGTGATAGGAAAATAGGCCGTGTTTGTGAGAGCATTTGGTCAATGTTGCTTTTGTTTGGTGAAATTAATCTACTACTTTGTATGCCGCGACCGAACATTGAAATAGCTTTGTACTATTATCAAATACAATGTGTTTATTCGCCTCTTATAGTTCTCCCAAGTCTCCACCACCACGCTTGCTTCAAACATGTTTAATGATGAGGCTTAAAGTCGTGTAAATATATTCAATTTATTTGACAAGATAATATATAATCATTTTATAAATTTGAAGGAAAAAAATAAAGTAATTTTTAATATGTAAAGCAACTTACAAGGAGAACTTATATCGATTACTCATTTGGTTTAGCTTCAAAAAGAAAAACGAAAATCTTTTTTCTATGAAATTTGAATAAGAAAAAAATAATTCCTACTTAAGAAAGAACTATGAAAAAATTTACATCTGATCCTATTAACATCTTGCCACTAGATCTTTGGCACACGTTGCAAGTAGGCCCATCAAATGGGTGTGTCGGGTCAGGTTTAGGACCGGTCAAAAAAAGTCCGATCCAAATTGATCTGTTTAACTCGTTTCGACTCATTTTTATGCTATACAAAAATAGTAATCCATACCCAACTAAATTCATACCCAACATATACCCGACATAACTCATATTACTAAAACACTTTTATATATAACGTAATCTTGAAAATCTCGTACCCAAACTATATAACTGCTCAACCCATAGTTGCAAGTTTACGCGTGACCTTTCAAGTTCCACATTATCCACCTTGAAATACTAAAATCCATTGTGATATCCTGCTAACTTTAGCATTGACTAATTTTGCGTCATAAACCCTGTCGCTTGTTTGTCACGTGACTAATTTCCTCCTCCTATGGAGGGTAAATCCATCCAGCAATAATAGAATATAAAATGAAGAAAGTTGTTATTGATAGAACCGTTGCGCGATCGGATCTATTTCAACCCCTAGTAGAAATGGAAGGACACTTAGTTGACGTAGGGATTTGTGTCCCTTTACGAGGTATTAACTCTTTGGTGCATGGAACAAACGATTTTATCCATAAAAGGGCCCTCGTGAGGGAAGGGAAGAACCCCCTGCTTATAAGCCACAACCGTCCATGTGGGGGTATCTCCTGCTGACATCGGAATTTGCATATTGTGTCACGAGATATCGTTCGCTTTGACCTGTTAAGATTTGCATCTCACATCGAAATTTGCATGTTGTGTCATGAGATATCGTTCGTTTTGACCAGTTAGGATTTGCATGTCATGGGGTTAATGAGATTTGCATGTTGTGTCGCGAGATATCATTCACTTTGACCCGTTGGCTTTACTGAGATTTGCAGTTAAGATGATGCGCACGACTCTGGATTAGAGTTCTAGTAATATGACAGTACAGAGGAATTAGACATAATGAACGATTGAGTCTGTAAAGTTCAGTGCAATATACAGTCAGGCCTCGTCATTGGATGTGCTCAATGGAGTTCGGTTTCTATTTCATGTAGTATGCAACATCTCGATTTCTTTACTCCTAATGTGACAGTACGCAAGACTGTCTATCGTTGCCAATTCCGTGAACAGACACCAGGATTGAAATGAAAATGAAGATACACGCAATTCGCTTGAACAGAAACATGACATATTCTCTGGCAGCATTACAACAGATTGAAACATTCTAATGCGTCCTCTTTGAGACCACCATTTCTCTCCGTGGCCTACAATTTGAGTTTATTGATTCCTAAAACCTTGGTCCTCAGAAGTTAGACCTAATCTAGGCATGTTAACATAGCGGGTAAGATTAAAAGTCTGGTTTGAGTGTTGAAAAAAATACAAAAAAAAGTTTCGAGTAAAGAAGAGTTGATGAAAACATTAGTAATCAGGTTGAGAAAGCCTCCGAGCGACACTCAGCTCCGATTGTCAGCTTTCGTTCATAAGGAGTCCGTGGCTATGGCTTCCTGAAGCGGAAGCAGTTTCAGGGACGGTACGTTGTCCTTCAATGGGATGCGGGACGGCCCAACCAACTTCTTATCAATCTTCCCTGCAGTTCCGAGGACCTTCCTTACTTCGTTTGCGAGTTTGATAATATGGTCATCTTCATGCCCTGTCCAACAGTCACCCAACATCAGTAAGTTCGATCCTGCTAGGAACGGTAACAATGCATAGCTATTCGAGCTCAAGGATGTGCGTGAATGCTCACCAATATCAAACAAGGCCTTCTCCAGTAGGAACAGATAGTCTCTATTGTTTCCACAAGGTCCAAAAGCAGTTGCAATTTGCCTAAACAATCCAATCAGAAAGGGATTAAGAAAAATGTTGGAACCCTACCAGAAAGTGACATGTAAAAGTTTGCTGTTTTACTTACCTTGCCATGTCCTCCAAAGGAGCAGGACCCAAATAATATTTGTTTGATATTTTGTCTGGAGTGGACGTAAAGCTGCAAAAGCAGATGATTCTACCGTCATATAATTGTGACATACTTAATGCGTTTTGCTTTGAAGAATTATAGTATGTAAGTTAAAACAAGACATAATGCACCAAAAATTGCATCTTCTTTAAGTATGAATACAACAATCTAAAAAGAAAGGATTCAACAAAGGATTAATTGAGATAGCGATAGAGACATAATAGAGATACTTACACTATAACTCCTTGCAAGGTCGGTTGTGACGTATCCTCTTTCTGGTTCAAGAATCATGCTCCAGTGAGATTGATCTTAAGAGAATCCAGATGCAGAGAGCACAGATTGTGCGACTTCAGAAAAGAAACATGATAACAGTAGAAGAAAAACACCCTTACATTGTAAAAATCAACCAGAGTCTTCTTGTCGTACTCGCATTCTCGCCGTTCCAGATACTGTGAGCACAAAAAGACAAAAAAAAAAATGCTATTCTCAAGGTGCTTCCAGATATAACCTAACCTACTAACATGCAACTTCGTCTATTTCACCCTGCCCAACACACACACACACACACACACACACACACACACACACACACACACACAATAAAAACGACAACACGAGTGGGGAGATGGAAGTGTAAGGGTGGTCTTCCATGGAGTACTTCGTGGTCAGTCAACAATTTTTAAGGTCATAGCAATCACCACTATGAACCAATTCTATTGCAAATTACGGTACCACTGTGAGGGAAAAAAACTGACTGATATGGAAGTTGCAAAGACAAACCTCCATTGCTGCTCTTTCCCTTTCAGGGCCACCGCTCACACAATAAGCAACACCCCACTGAACAGGAGGAGAAACAGAAGGAAGGAGAGTTTGTCAGAAAACATAGAAGGCAACTGCTTCCATAACAGGATTCGGTATTTATTCATATGAAAATGCCATATGAGCACAGCATTTTTATCCGCTTTTTCAAGTTGAGCTCTACATTGATGGTCACTTGAACTCCGGATGAAAATGCATTGGATCTTGCGGGGACACTATACTTACGCAGATGGATCCTTCAGCTTCTTCCAAAGTGCATGTCCTAGCAGGATGGTCAGGTGTACCTCTATGATCAATGCACGCTGTCACAACAAAACATCAAGAGTAAAAATACTAATAAAGCAAGGTGGTATGTAAGCAGGTATACAAGTTAAAGCCGTTCTGAAAAGGATGCAATGATTCTTTTGTAATAAAAAAAGGCTTACCAAGATCAAACACACGCTTATAATTCTTGATAAAGCCCATAATTTTCTCATCGAACTCAAATCCGGGGTTCCACACCAGTGAACCATAACCAAAAACCCAGAACACCATACTTGTAGACCCTGCAAGTAAACTCCGGCGATTAATCCTTCCACAAACAACACTCAAGACAGGATGCTAGAACTATCAAGCATTAATGCCTGTTTTGGCGGAACAAAGGGTAGGTCACCATTCTCTAAATAATCCCATGGTCATTACACTGAAGGCAAACTTCCAACGACAAATCGGTTCGCACAAATATATTCAAATGACAACATGGAGATCCGTAGAAGAAACCCAAAACGAGGATATGGTAACTTTAACGGCACCCTTAAGTCTCTTCAACTCCGTGCAAGAATCAAGATCAGGTTCCTGTAAGAACTAATGGAGCTACGCCTACTATGGCAATGATTACCTAATGAAAGGTTTCTTCATTGAGAGCCAAGAAAATTCATCCAAAGTTCAAAACATATACCATCAACCTCCAATTTCAAACATTCCACCGGTTCCTTGTAAAAAGGCCTTTGAGATTAATTTCTCGGGAGGTCATAACTTATGACATTGTCTGCAGTGGACTCCACGAACAGAAACAAGAGACTCTGCCACGAGATTAATTGCCTAAATCATTAGACTTATAAGTTCGAAAAGTTAAACATACCATTCTTACCTTACCAAAAATAAAAAAAAAGTTAAACATACCCGTCAATCGCTCTGTGGACGCACATAATCGACAAACACACGAAACAAAAGGAAGGGAAATGGTCACAGGCTCACACAAAGCAATCACAAAAAAATTGGATGTATCAAGCATCAATGCACGGTACAATCTCAAACTGCCTTCACTTCATACGGACAAAGCTCCACGGCAAAAGGCCAGGATCCTAAGGAAAACACAGCTTAAAGAGAAACAACATGTTCTGCCTCGGATGGAGCTGGAATGGGCAGCCATCACATCAGCTCATCATCAGTACAGGCCCAACATTTCCCTTCGAGCACGACAATGTCTAACCTAGCCAGCGAAATTACAGCGACCCAGAACGGCAACAACTTCACAGAAGTCACAGGCGGATCGACACCAGAACAAACAACCCAATAGCCCGAAAGGCCGACCCGAGCCGCGGGAACCAAAGGGAAATGCAGCAGAGGAAGCCAAAGGGGAGCGAGCTCTTACGGGGTTCGGAAATTCACGGGCGATCTCTTCTCTTCTTCTCCCCTCTGATCCGACGAAAGCAGGAGGAGGAGGAGCAGGAAGAAGAGGATGAAGATGGTGGTGATGATGGTGGAGACAGAGAGAAGGGAAGAGAGATTCGGGAAGAAGCTGAACAGGGGAACGCGCCAAAGCTCCTCCCTCCCTCTCTCTCTCTCTCTCTCTAGTTTCTCTCTCTAAAGTTGCGTTCGTTCACGCTGCAGGGGGCGTTGAGGAGAGACAGAGGTTGGCGAGGCGGAGAAGGAGGAGGAGGAAGGCTATTTATACGCGAGGATGGTGGGTGCACTCTGCATGCCATCATGGCCATGTGCATGGTGTCGTTGTCATGATCCATGGAATCATAAAGTTCTTTTCAAGCTAAGAATATGAACAAGAGATAACGACATAAATAATCTCCGAACTTTAACCTAATATGTAATGTGATCCATAAATAGCTAATTTTATTCAATGCGATTCTGAAACTTTAACCTAATATTCAATATGGTCCCTTAACTTTTGGTATGTGTTCGAAGTAATCCCTTGACTATATGGAAATGTTCGATGTAGTCCTTCCATTAATTTAAGATTAGGGATAATATTGAATATTTTCATAGATTCTAGGGATTAAATTAACAAATAAAAGAGTTCAGGGACGACATTGCACGTTGGATTAAAGTTGATGGACTATATTGAGCAGATTAAAAAGTTCGGGATAATGTGATCCTTGAACTTTTAATTTGTTTAATGTGGTCCCCGAACTTTTGATACATATTCAATTTAGTCCATGGATTAGAAAGTCTAGGGACAAGATTGAATCTAGGGATATAATTTTTTACGAACTAGATTGAACATTTACCAAAAGTTCAGGAACCACATTGTATAAATTAAAAGTTCGAGGATGGCATAATAGATTGGGCTAAAGTTTAGGGATCATATTAAATAAAGTAAAAATTCAAGATCCACGTTGCATATCGAGTCAAAGTTCATGGATTATTTGTATAATTATATGACCCGATTTCTTTGAAGGCACCTGTTAAGCATGCTTAATGGAAAAATACACGATTTTTAAAGCATCGCTTGTTAATATCACGATGGTGATCGATGCATTGGGAGATTCCAATATCTCCGTATTTAATTATTTATTAGGGTTCAATGGTTACTTTTTAACAAAATCTTGATAAGACTCATAACTATAGTTATATGAAAAAAGACCTTAGACATTATTTTCTTTCTTTTTACTCCTATACAAAAATTTCTAAAATGAAAAAATTGGATCCACATTTCGCTACTTTCGGAACAATCGTTTTCCATAACTTTTATTTTTCTCATCGGTGATCGTGAATGATCGACTTTCTTTTTCAATCTTTTTCGACCTTGTAATATTATTATTAGATTAAGACGGGCGTATCCAAAATTTAAAAAGATCGACCATTATTTCTCCCGAACACCCTTTTAGCTACGCATCTCAATTTCTTAGCACTACTTTTGAAAATGATTTTTTTTTACGAGATAGTGAAAAGGAACACATGATAGATAAGGCATATTGTTTATCATACACTATCTTCACTAAGCTTTTCCTTGTGTTTGAAAAGAAACTGTATCCAAGTTGTTGTAGGCATGCATTGGCTTTGGGAAAAGAGGGAAAGGGAAGGGAATGAATGTTTGGTTCAAAAAATGGAGAGAAGGTTATAGGTTTTTTCATGAGAAAGGAGAGGAAGAAACTTTTGAAACCTGAGGCATTTTCTACCCAAGTTTTCATCCCCTCCCAAACACATACAAATATAGTTGAAATTTGCAGGTTGTCTTAGTTCATGAAGATGAAGAGTAATCCATGTCCTTGAGTTAAAGATGAGAAGGTAGCCAAGCAGTGACCAAGTAAAAGTGGTCCTCTTTTGCTTCATTACGTGTGCTAGACAGTACATACACATTCATTGATGTGGTCCAATATTGAAAAGGGTTAATACCACAAAAAACCCTAAATTGGTACACTTATGACAGATTTACCCCAAACTATTTTTTTGACCATAAAAAACCATAAACTGGTACATCTGTGACAATTTTATCCCCAAATTCAATATGCCTTACCAAATTCACACTTCCTGATTTTTTTTGTTTGAGGTTAAAGATGAAGGAAAAAAAAAAGGAAAGGAAAAAGAAAAGAAAAGAAAAACTAAAAAAAATCAAAAAAAAATTATTAAAAAATTAGTTCGGGGTAAAATTGTCACAGGTGTATCAGTTTGGAGTTTTTGGTGGTCAAAAAAATAGTTCGGGGTAAAATTGTCACAGATGTACCAGTTTGGGATTTTTTATGATCAAAAAAATAGTTTAGGGTAAATCTGTCACAAGTGTACCAGTTCAGGGTTTTTCGTGGTATTAACCCTATTGAAAATGCTTCTGTAATCTCACCTAATTTTTCCTTAATTAGGGCAGGACCAAATTCTTAAAGGGATGAGCCGGTTCATCACGTGTGCTAGACATACATACACATTCATTGATCGATGTGGTCCAATATTGAAAATGCTTCTGTAATCTCACCTAATTTTTCCTTAATTAGGGCTGGACCAAATTCCTAAAGGGATGAGCCGGTTCTATTCCAATCCGAACGGAACTGGATCCTGTTTGGTCGTTAGCATTCGACTTCGATAGGTTTGTAGTCCGAAGGAATCTAATCAGATCTTTTTTCGGCGAAGAGCTTCGTCCTGCCCTCATCGCTCTCGGCACTTTGCCTCAGGTCCTACGGTCGTTAGCTTGTCCGCTATTGGTTAAAGATCTAGTCGACAAAAAGCTTTCCTCACCAAACTTTTTACCTTAGAGAACGGCAGATGCAATGTGAAAAATCCACGCGCGTTGACACATATGTATGTTGACGGAGTACTAAAGGATGATGGGTCTAGGTCAGGAGTAAAACAATTTGAGATTTTTTAACAAGACAAAATTTAATTTGGGATAAATGTATCATATGATAATAATTTAGAATTTTTAACGGTATGAACTCATTCTTACATTACATACATGATATTTTGACTAAAATTGTTGCCTCGCTCCTCTCTAACGTTCAAATTCTCAATTCAATCCTCATTGCTAAGCACCATTCTAACTAAAAAGGAATAAGTGCACCGAACGTTTTAAAACTTATCACGAAAGTGAAATCGAGTCCCGAAACTTTCAAAAAGCGCAATCAAGTCTCGAAACTTATCGAGTTGGCGCAGTCTAGTATTTTCCGTCTGTCAAGTTGGATGGCGTTAACGGAAGAACTTGATTGCACAAACTCGACAAGTATCGGGACTCGATTGTACCCGACTCAATTGCACTTTCATGATTAGTTCTATTACACTTTTCGAAAAAGTTTTAGGATTTAACTGTACTTTCGTGATAAGTTTTAGGATTTCTGATTCCATTACACTACTCTCAAATAAAACTTATGGGCATTGTGATGGATGCCGTGGTATGTTTGTCATGTCATGCATGGCATAACTTGGTCTAGGGGAAGGTACGTTGAACGTGGACAAGTCTTTATACCATTCTAAAAAAACTGAAAAAGATGGGCAAGAACTTGGACCGAGTTGTTAGGTGGTGACGTCGTTTTCCGCGTTGCATCGACTTGCGAAGATCAGCTCATAACCAGCAGTTTTCAGACTCGAAAGCGTGACGGCAAGTACTAAACCCGTTCTTGGGGAAAGGAATCGAGGTTCAATGCATGTGGACGGGAAATCGAAATCCCCCTCTCTTTTTTTTTTGGTGGGGCTTGTCTTTATTCGTTTTTATTAAGGGTGAGCGGTTTCTAGTCTGGTCTGGTTCAACCTAAGAACTGGAAACCGGATGGGGAGGACTGGTTCCTAGTTTCTAGGACCGGGGACCGGATCGGACCATCGGTTCGATCCCGTTCCAATGGGACCAAATACTTATTGGTAAAGGCAAGAGGGAATTGAGGAAATTAGATCAGGCTTTCTATTTTTTTCAAAAATTTAAAAAGCAAATTAATATATATATATGAAAAAATTAGAATATATATTTATCAGTCCGATCCGATCCGATTCCCACCCTAAAACATGAAATTGGACCGCTCGAAAACCGATTCTACTTTTAGGAACCGAACTGATATTCTCGAGTATTGGACCAAACCGGTTGGTTCGGTCCGGTTCGATCCCGATTTGGGCAGTTCATCTTGCTCACCCCTAATTTTTATCTCGGTGTCTCTATTCATTTTACCTGCAATTTTTTTTATGTTAGGTAACAAAAAGGGAATTAATCGGACTTATTTTCGCAAATTAATCTCCACCCGTTCCTTAAACAAAAAGGCAACACCCGCTGGTTTGCCCCTGGTAACAAGATAGTAAGGACACCCCTAGATGCCGTACGAAATCGTAACTTTTCGTACGACGCTCGCCTGAGCGCCGCCGTGTCTATTGCGAGAGCGCCGGAGATCCGACGCGGCACGGCACTTGTGGTGGAGGTTTTCGGTAAAAATACCGGCACTTTGCGCGAGCATTTTTCAAAGTTATGGCGCTCGAATTGTTAGGATAATTAAATTTTAAATCACGCCTACATGTGACAGCTTAACATTTTAGAACAATTCATAGTGGTTCCACCAAAATCTCACATGGTATCAGAGCTGGAGATTTCGAATTTAAATCTTTTCATACCCCATTTATCTCCCTGATTAAATATGCCTATACTTAGTACCAGGCAAAAAGACCACCACATCTTCATCTAACAGCTCAAATTTTTAAAAAAATTGACAGTTGTTTTACCGAAATCTCACGCAAGGCGCATGCTCGAGAGCATGCTTAGACTCGAGATAACACAGAATTCTAGTAATTTATTCTTAATTCGCGATTTTCTATTAAATCGTATTTGTCATCGATTCACTACACACGCACACACATAAATTTTTTAATGTTCAGCGAATCTGAAAGTTATTTATGTTCTTTTTTGTTTTATTTTTTTGGAAAACTCTCTCGAAAATTGTGGCGTTCAATGAAGCACGATGTGGTGCTGAGTCAGGCACGCGCGCCTTCCAAAAATAAAAGGACGGACCAGATGTCACTTTCACCATAATTTGCGTAATTCCAAGCGGTTTTTTCAGTAGGGATAAAATTGTACTAAATAAGATAAGAAATCCCCGAAATTTTATGATATCCTATCTATTATTTAGTAAATTGTAGATTTGAAGTCGGACATTTTTGAATCATATCCTATTTATTATTTGGTAGAAATTGGATATCAATATAAATGACATATAAGCCCTTACGAAGTTCCCATGAAATAATATCGATCTTACCATCATAAATAACAAAATACTACACTTCCTTCTGTCGATATGTTTACGAGAGTAGTAAGTTTTTTTATTTTTATTTTCAAACTCGCGTCAGAAATTAATTAAAGAGCCGAAATAACAATCGATAAACAATATTTAATTGACTTGGAGAAAGTAAATCGAAGCATCGAGAGAAAGAAAACTCTCACGGACATTTCATCGAATAGATAACGTGCAGCTGGTTAGAGAACAAGACCTGGGTAACTCAAGCTTGGATTCGCGACCCGGCTCTATCTAAGATCAATACACGACGTTTGCAATTGAAGCAATAAACTCAGACGAAGCAGAATTCGATTCTAGCAAAACATACAACACCTCAGCTATTTTACTCAAAAGAGAGTTGTATATGAGATTCGATCTTACCTGGTTAATGAGCGAATCCGAGACTACAAATGGTGGCCAAAGGAAAAGAAACTGCGACAAGAATGTTGAAATTCTGGAAAATGAAGAGCAAAGTTCAGCGACAAAGATTTCACGGATTGAAGATTGAACTCGCCGTAGATGGTGCTTGAATTTGTCCGATTAGAGCTACGGAGAAGAATTTGTGAACTGTTTCCGTGAAGCTTGGATATGAGAGGAGTCGCGTGCCTGAACAAAGATAGCATAAGTTACTGTGAGAAATAGTTGGACAAGAGAAATCCTATCTGGATCAATCTCACCTCGCCTTTAAGGATTTTTTTTTATTCGGGTTATATCCCCTTTATATCCGAATTTATCTTGTCTTGAACAACTATCAAACACATTATAGGATAAAAATGTTATGTGATTTAATTAGTGAAATTTGTGAATTTTAACAATTATGCCAATAATAGGAGGCGTTTTTGCTGTTTTTTTCCCCGATGGGTCCTAAATTGTGCAAATTTGCTACCCCTCCGTTACGATATTCTAATTGTGCATATATGTTGCGAAAATGAATTTTTTTTAGGCTTCATTTTTTCGGTAGAAAATGAGTCTATGGAAAACATTTTACTGAAAATGATTACTTATACCGCTTCAAATAATTAGTTAGTAAAAAATATTTTCATTATCGACAACAACTTGGGTCTTAACATTTGCTTAGATGATAAAAATACTTTTATTCATCCATTTTTGTAAACGATACAAATGATCATTTTAGAAAAATATTTTCCAAATCATTCATTTTCCGCTAAACAAATGAAACCGAAATGTTTGAATTACTTATCTTATTTCTTTATTAGTTATTATATCAATTGAACTATTATATACTTGGGTAAGAAAATTTTTGTAATATTGAGTTGGCTTTTGTTTTGTTTTTAATTAAAGATTCTGACGAATGAATGGAGGAAAGTTACTATATATGGCATGTAAATCCCAAATAAAGAAACAAATCTATCTGTATATCATTTATCTACATTTTCCATTTAGCTCTTATATAAATTAATTATTCTTATATAAAGCAAAGAGGGAAAAAAAAGCAAAATTGACCCAAGAAAAAGGATAAAAAGATGAAACAAAGAAATTAACTACCCACTTTTTCTCTCATGAAGGTAAATCCCATAAAAATTACTTGAAGGTCCTTATAGTGCAATAACCAATCTCATCCTTAATTTTATGTGAGAAATTTTTTTGAGCTTTAAACGAATATTTTCTTTTAATTACTGAAAAAATAAAAAAAAATATTCACGTAATGATTTACCTCGTGAACATAGAGGTGCAAGTGCTCTTTCGAATTGGGTGTAAAAAACACTCTCGGAGTCAATCTGATCTACTCCTTCCTCTCATTCCTCAAGAGATTATCTAGGTGTCGGTTCATCTCCATCCCCTCGCAATAGCCCTGAATTGCGCGCTACGGCAAGAGCCCGATCTCGCTCGGTAAATCCCGCTTTCGCCATCCTTGAAAAAAGATCGTGCCCGCCCTTGGATCTGGCGTGCCGACGGGCGAGCTCCGACGGCTCGAAACCCCCTCAATTGTTCCTCGAGCGATCGCCCCCGCCGTCTCGTGCGTGATTTATCGATCCCCCTAAAACATAATTTCCCAAGAAAAAAAGGAAAAAAAAAGAGAAAACAGTGGGCCCGGTGCCATCTTTCTGAGAACTTGAAGCCCAGCCCATTTGGCGTTGAAGCCCAGCCCATTTGGCATTGAAGCCCAACAAAGGCCCAGAGCAGGCCAGACGAACCGCCTCGACGCAGTTCAGGCTTACGCGAAGGTGTCGCTGCGAGTGTCGGCATTTTCGAACATCGAAGAAGGCTTCGAGGGGCTTGTGTTCGTTCGTCGTGCCGTCGCGTCGCAACTGGGTCGGCATGAACTCGGGTAAGTTTCGTTCCCGAAATCCCACCAATTTGCTTGCTGATCGACCTCCGTTTGGCCGCCTTGCTCCTGCTGGGTTCCTTGCATGTTTGGTTTCTTGAACGGCGATGGCTCTGGTCGGCGCCGAGAAGCCCCCTGGACGTGAAATTGGAAATGAACATTTGTTGTCGCGCCTCTTGTTCCTTGTCTGATGAACCCATCTTTGGCTTTTAGATTATCGGAGTGAGCTTTGAAAGATGCGAGTGGGTCGCTGAAATTGGAGATGTACATTTGTTTTCTCGTCTCTTGTTCTTTTTTTGATGAACCCATCACTAGCTTTTAGATTATCGGAGTGAGCTGCGAAAGATGCGAGTGGGTCGCTGAAATTGGAAATGTACATTTGTTTTCTCGTCTCTTGTTCTTTTTTTGATGAACCCATCATTAGCTTCTAGATTATCGGAGTGAGCTGCGAAAGATGCGAGTGGGTCGCTGAAATTGGAAATGTACATTTGTTTTCTCCTCTCTTGTTCTCTTTTTGACGAACCCATCATTAGCTTCTAGATTATCGGAGTGAGCTGTGAAAGCTGCAAGTGGGTCGCTGTTCTTCACTGATTTTTTTTCCTTGCTTAGTTCATGGAAGCCTGTGTTTGATTGTGTCCGAGGCTTACTTAGTTTGGTTCTTTTCTTGAACGACGATGGCTCTGATTGGCGCCGAGAAGCTCTGGACATGAAATTGAAATTGTACATTTGTTTTCACGCCTCTGGTTCTTTTTTTGATGAGCCCATTATTAGCGTTTAGATTATTGGAGTGAGCTGCGAAATATGCGAGTGGGTGGCTGTTTTTCACTGATTTTTTTCCTTGCTTAGTTCATGGAAGCCTGTGTTTGATTGTGTCCGAGGCTTACTTAGTGTGGTTAGTTTATTTAGTTTACTTAGTTTGGTTCTTTTCTTGAACGATGATGGCTCTGATCGGCCGCGAGAAGCCCTGGACATGAAATTGGAAACGTACATTTGTTTTCACGCCTCTGGTTCTTTTTTGGATGAGCCCATTATTAGCTTTTAGATTATCGGAGTGAGCTGCGAAAGATGCGAGTGGTGGGTCGCTGTTTTCACTGATTTTTTCCCTTGCTTTAGTTCATGGAATCTGTGTTTGATCGTGTCCGGGGCTTACCTAGTTTGGTTAATTGCTGCTTGCATATGATCATTTGATGTTGTGTCGTTTCTAATTGCCCTTCCTGCAAGACTATGTGGTGTATGTACATGTCTGATTAATGATTCGATATTATGTTGTCTGTTAGCCCGATAGAGTTTGTTGTTGATCTGTGGAGTCCTCAGAAGGGAAGAAGCCGAGCATGTGATGAAGCAGGAAATGGGTTCGGGATCCCGGTGCACGCGATCTCAGGCGGCTCCGGACTGGAGCGCTGGCGATTTGCTAATACTCGTGAATGAGATTGTGGCTGTCGAAGGGGATTGCTTGAACGCGCTCTCTTCTTACCAGAAATGGGAAATTATCTCAGAAAACTGCACCACGCTGGATGTAGACAGGACTGCGAATCAGTGCCGCAGGAAATGGGAATCCTTACTTGCTGACTACAGAAGGATTAAGCAGCACGATTCACGGTCCGGTGTCAATTCATATTGGTCTCTGGGACATGATAGAAGAAAGGGTTTTGGCCTTCCTGAGACTTTTGATAGAGAATTGTTTGAGGCCATCAATAATCTTCTTATGGTGCGGGAAGATAGAGCAGATACAGAGCCAGACAGCAATTCAGAAGCAGAAGGTGACACGCGTGACGCTGCTGCTTCCGAATCTGGTATTCTTGTCTTTGCTTTTTACGTAACTTTAAGAAGTAACATTAAGATTTGCCAGTCATACATTATGCTTTTGGAAAAGTTGGCATAATTGCTTGAGGTTCATATTCTAGTAATGATTTCATTCCATAGAAATCTCATGCAAGTCTTCAATCTGATTACCTCTTTTGTTACTTCACTCTTGGAGCTATAACGGTTTCCTCCCGCATGCAGTTCCCCCGAATGTCTGTATAAATAAGCTTGATCGTTTGATGCATGTGGGCCATGGTGCAGCTGCCTTTCTTCCATTCGTCCTTTGTTATTTCTTTCTTTTGGTTTATACTGTATCTCATACTTGTCAGAAAGGTTCAAAGTGATTTCCAAACTTTTGAACATTCCTTAATATTGATAATTGCATAGTTTAGAAGTCAATCGAGAATCTCTTTATTTTTAATCCAGAAGACAGTTGATGGGCATTATTTTGGTCGGAGTAGAATCTTTTCTGTTCAAGATGTTGATCAATAATGGACATTCACCGTGAAGGTCAATTTACTAAGTTGTACCTCTGGAGATACAGCGCTCCACATTCCAAAAACTTGCGAGAGGACTCAGTGCCTATGCACATATAAGGTCGTCTATATGCATGGCTTTTAATCATGGTCAATCGATCATATTTTTTATCTGCATGGTCTTACCAAAGTAATGAAATTGAGTTGATTTTGTCACAGTTAGGTATTAATAGTTTATAAAAATTAGAATGAAATGTTTTCCTTAAGAAACATATTTAAAAGGCTTTAAATGGGTTGTGAAGGGGGCTGACTATTTTCAAACCCACTTGCTTGGGATTTTTCATATATGCATGATCCTAACTAACTTCGCGGTGAAATTGGTGGAGTTTCCAGGTGGTTGGTCCACTTACCTTATTCAGCTTAATATTATGGAAATAGCGGTGTGGAAAGAATATTTTGCATATACAGGTTGTAGGGCCATACACCGCATTCAGTCTAAAATTTAGAAATAGCATTAGCTAAAGAATGAATTATACCAACTTTATCTACATTAATTGGTTAATAATTTGCTAACGTAAGCTTCCTTTCTTCGAGTTTGGTCTAACTTGTTATCCCTTGTCTAACCTGAATGATTCTATACTACACATCAAGCATCGGTAATTGCAGTATGGGGTGAAATGAAACTGCCATTTTCAAACTATGTTATTATTTTAATTTAACTAGATGTTCTGGAATTTCATTTATAGAACATGTAACACAACAACAATTTATCTTGACAGTTCTTTTGCTGGTTCATTGTGACAGAAATATATCTGGGGAGTTTAAGTGATACAATTGAGCAGATGTGCATGTGATATCATATTACCTTTTTGTCTACTAACTAGTGCTTATCTATGTTCAATTCATAGGTGATAAATTATGTTGATGGTATTTGTGAGACTGTTTTATATGAATCATCAAACTTATGAGCCAACTTAAGTTTTGTTTGCACTCTACATGATCATTCATGAACTATTTAATACGGGTGGTAGATGGATTTGAGACTTCTAAGCGTATCTGTACAACATTACATCTATGAGTTATTATAATTAATTTGATGGGTGCAATGTTCATGGTAGACAGAGAGTACTCCTAAAATAAGCCCAAGCCCAAGCGACCTCATATGGCTGCACTGATGAATTTATTAGTCAAACTAAGTATTTCGATGGATATAATATGATATGTCCAAATTTATGGTGTATCCCATTTACTCCGTGGATGTGCGTGAGTGGTCTTGTGTATTTGCTTTGCTAGATGTACGCCTAAGTGTCACACCGTTAGATTTTATAATTGGATGTGTGACCTTATACGAGTTTTATGATGTGTCAGCTGCAAATGAAAGTTACAAGGTCTCATTTATTATATCGATAGGCTCAAGAGATTTCGTGCATCTTTACTAATGTATTCAGTCGAACTTTTATGTTAGGTCTAAGTGCATCTCATCTCGATTCATGATGGAAATATCGTACTTAACATAAGGAGTCAAGACTCAAACGCACAGATGTGTCTCACTTTTTCAAATTTCTAGGGATAACTAAAGTATGTTGATGAGCTCTAACACAGTCTATCTGAATATATGATGTTTCACATGCAATTTATGGATGAGATTGAGTGGTGTATCGCATCTACACTAGCTGAGATTGAGTGATTTAAGATTCAATTGTATCAATAGAACATCTAATGTACTCCATGAGTTAGCTCAAGAACTCAAATGTACACACATTAGAATTTGTGAGCTTTTCTACATTTTGACGAGTCCAATGAAACTAATTGCAATTTATGGTGGTTTGATTTACTTTTTAGGTAAGCTTAACATGCTTAGTGAATTTGCACTACTGGATTATTAGTTAAACAAATATCAATGGACCCATGTTTTTTTTTTCTTTTTCATATTCCTACTTTTGTGAGCTCAGGTAGTTTTGATGACGCATGGAGTGTAATTTGTCTAAGTTCATGGTCTTGTGTACACTATGGACGAGCACAAGAGACCTCATGTATCTAGACTGCTAAATTTATCAGTCAATCTAAGTAACACAATGGATTTAATGAAATATATCTAGATTTATGTATAACTGGTTTTGTTTACTCAATGGATGTGGTAAGATGAATAACTGTATGTCCACCAGTCAATTTATGAGCTTATACAAGTTTTTATGATGCAACCACTTTGATCTATCTGCATTTATAGCAAGTCCACGTGTTATATGGATAATTTAAGAAACCTAGTTGTATTTGTATATATTTTTGTTTTTTGAATTAATTTGGTTTTTACAATGGGTCCAATATAACTGACCAAAACTTGTGGTGGACAAACTGTCTTTTGGTATATAAGCAAGAGCACGTGTGTTAGTCTTTTACGAACTTATTGTTATTCTGTTTTTGTTATAAAGTTGATGGTGATAGGTAGAGTGCGAAACTGCAATATACATGGAAAGATAACTCTCAGATGAGTTTATGTATTATTTTAAAAATTGTAGGTTAAAACATGTTGAGTAAGTAAACAAGGGCAGTTGAGCATGGGAGCTGTGCGTCAACGCATGGGATGGTTATGTTACCTTTACTACTATTATAAGATTTTAAGATTGTAAGAGAGTAAGTTATGGTTCTTTTTAAGTCAGAGCTTTCTCTTATGTTTGTTTTATCTAGCACATCTATCTGAGGGAGCTGTTTAGATGGTATGAAATGGCTTGACTGAATGTAGAAAGTCAAGTTAGTCATACAAAGTTGCGGGGACGGGTTCATATGAATTAAATTTAATAAGAATAATTGATTTCAGTAAAATGACAACGTAGCTGGAAGCAAATTGTATCTGGAATATGGTTGTGCGGGTTGGATAGAGACAATAGCAGTACCTTATACAGGCTTAACTTCTACTTGAGCCAAACAAAACTGAAATATGATGACCTTAATTTCTGAAATGGCAGATCTGGAAATACCTGACTCTAGTTTTAGCACTGTGGCGGAATCCAGTGGTGGATGGCTGTGCCATAGTTAGCAGTAGAGCTTGGGTATCGTTATCAACTGTAATTTAGAAAAAATGCAAATTAGAGATACAGCGTAAAGTAAAGTTAGATGAAACAAAGTGATTGTGCTTTGTTTGATAAATATATATACTCGTCCTTGTACAGGCTACATGGACTTATGAGCTATGACAGGTGTTGTTTCAAGGGGACAATTTATGATTATCCCAGTGCTTAGTAAAATCCAATGATACTGGACACATTAGTATTCCTGGAGTTGTATATACTTCTCTTTGCTGAATATTGTCATATCCTGCCATAGAATGTGGTCTTCCTTTGCCATTTCTGGTTTTGTATGAAGATGGTTCCATAATTGTTTCGTTTTTGGCCAGAGCTTGATCCATAATGTTGAAGAGAGAGATATGACCTTACACAGCTCAAGTTTCTCCTGGACTATGTACTGACTTAAAACTTCACTGACGTTTAAGAAATTATTACCTTACCTGTCAAGTATGATGTCAGATTCTGTCAAGATGATGGATCAAGCTGGGTGAAAGACATGCTGCTGTGGTCAGAAAAATGCCAGTTAAATTATCATTCATGAAATTGCTCATGAAAATTTCTTTTCTGCGACCTGAAAAATACTCACTGCACTATTGCCACCAGACAAAGAAGTCAAGCTACACATTTTAAGTGAAGCTACTGTCACGCTTGTTTGTGAGGTTAGGGTCATTGATAAATTTCCAGTTTATGTGTTACAACAGGTTTGGCCATTCTGCTGCTCTTTATATTAATTTTGCCATAGTTATTGTCTGTTATATTGCCTATAACATGCCTTAACTCGATTCAAAAAGATTGTGTATGATACTCATGTTCCAGAAATTGTTTAGTCATCTTTCTTTCATTCTTCTGGTCACTGGTATGTGCATGGAATCTGAAACTTACTGTTTGTAGAGTTTCAGAGCATCTACGTTCCTATTCTGTTGTGTTGTGATAGTGGCCATTCATTTCTTTGATTTGGTGCCAACAGGTTCTAAAAGGAAAAGAAAGAAGCCTGGGCACGTCATTGTGCAAGGACTCCCCACAACGAGCCCATTAAAGGATCAAAGTACAAACTTCGGTGTCCTGAAGAAGCGCAGTGAAAATCCCTCAGGTGTGTGCATGGAGTCTGTAAATTTAAGAAGCCTGTACCATGTCGAAGCCTCTGTGCTGTTTTATTTGTTTCCTTTTATGTCATGTTGTGTCGTGCTATGGTAGTTCATTTCTTTAATTTGGTATCATCAGGTTACAAAAGGAAAAGCAAGAGAAGCAAGAAAAGCAAGAAATCTATGTCTCCTAAAATCGTTGTGCAAGGACTGCCCACGACGAGCCCACTAAAGGATAACATTATGGCACTGCCAGCTCCGCGCCCATCGAAGGATAACACTATGGAACTCGACGTTCCAGAGAAGTGCAGTGAAAATATATCGGAAGAAAGACCTCAAATGTGTTTTGCGGATGCCGACGTCATGCCTGTGGAGAACTGTAAGGGAAAGAAGCTTGAGGAAAGCTGCTTCGAAGAAATGGGGAAAACAAGTGAAGACGACCGGGAGGAGATGATGGCCTTGACGTTGCGAGAAAATGCGGAGCTGATCCAACAAATCGTGAATGGGGGTCCGGCGGATCCAGGGTGTGGATATGTAGATGTAAAAAGTGTCGAGAACTCGAAAACCGAGTTCATTAGAGGGCAAGGCGATAAGCTAATTGCGTGTCTTGGAACCATCATAAGCACCCTTAACCAGCTCTGTGACGTAGTTCAAGTCAAAGAATGCGACTAATTGTTACATGCTGAATGTAGTTTGGGACTCTGCATTTGGATGCTTTACATGTGAAGATGATTCAGAGGCTTCCCTCCTGCAGAGCAAAATCAGTGGTATACCAGTAGCAAGAATTTTGACGTCTGACGTTTCATTCTCTCTCCAGTGGTTCAATCATTGCCGTCATGTGACCACCACGCTATCCTATCGTAATGGCTATGCCGTCTCTGGCGGTGCTTGGCCTCGCTTTATCCCCTAGCGTCTCTGTTGCGCGGGTCTTGTTTACCACAAGGAAGTCGTTCACCACCAGGACTGAAGCTCGACCTGCCTCTATTATGGCCAAATGCCGACCTCAATGAAAGATTGCACACAACAATGGGATTGCCCATGGAAGGACGTGCAACAATGACGACCATAGACCGAGATGGATTTGTGGTCGTCGAGCTCATATTGTCGGCTTTGTGGTGTGGTCGGTTGCGTCTCGGGGAGGCCCGTGGCAGCTGGTGAGAGGTTGGCGGCGGTTGGCTTTGTTGTGTGGTCAGTGTCGTCTTGAGGAGGCCTGTGGCGGCGCGGTGAGGTTAGCAGTGGTTGAGGTGGAGTTGCGACTAATACGGGGAAAATGACCCTAATTTGTGCAACTCTCACTTTGATTTTACAACTTTTTAATCGATCACTTACAGGGTCGTAACTTTTATTAAACGTTATTTGAGTGACTCCGGCAACATCAACATATTTCAGGCAATGAATCCTATGAGGATTTATTTTAAGAAAAACACTTTTGACATGGCCTTTTTAAAAAAAAATAGAATTGAGTCCATAGTGGAAAATCGCCCAAATGGCGTGGTTTTCCGACCCCAAAACGACCCAGCGTAGAAGAATTGACGAAGGGGAATAACTAATCCTGTCTCTCGAGCGGGAAAAATGTCACAATTGAAGTATTCTCTGTACTTGGCGTATTCATTGACCTGCAATTTTTTTAAACACGAGCTGCGATTACCTGGTAACAAACAACACAGAAGAAGAAGAACAACGATCTTGTTAGGAACATAATCAAATGGATCGTTCAGAACGATCACGTAAAGAATAGAAGAAAATTAAATGATGCACGAGTTTATTCAGGTTCACCCCCGAATAGGGCTACATCATGCAAAGGAATTCCACTATGATTTAGGTTTACAATCACGGCCACTCGTTATAATGATCTCTCATACGAGTACAATATGTATAGAATTTAAAATGGGCCCAAAGCCTAAGCCTATCCGAATTCCTTTAATTCCACAACAAACGGACCAGCAAACCCGATGTTGTTTCGGGGGCGCTGCCCCCGAGCCCCCTCTTGCCGGCGTCGCTCACCGGGGAGCGGAACCCCCGCCCGCTATTCGGTTAGTGGGACCCCCGTGTTGGGGGCGCTGCCCCCGAACCCCAGCATTCCGTGCGTAGAGGTCACATGTCGTCGGATCATACTTCGGTTTTTCTAAGCTCATGTGGGCGTGCCCGGTATGAGAAATAAGGGTTTTCGAAGTATTCACCAACTCCAACAGTTAGAAACTCCAACAAATCGTTAGTAGTTCTCGATTGACAACGTCGAATCACCGTGGAAACCTGAAAAAACTGTCTTGACACATGATTGTGTCAAATGACTTTCCGATCGTAGTAGACAGACTTGGAAGAATGGGATGTTTTATAGGGTTTATTTACTAGTAGTTTTAAAGGCAACTTCTCCTCGGCAGTACAATTTTTTATTTGCAAATGAAAATGGGTTTTGTTCTTGGTCGAAAATGAAAATGGGGTTAGGGTGAATTAATTTAGCCCCAACTCGTCAATTTGGGGCAAGGAAAGGGCTAAACAATGCCATTCTACACGCATTTGATGGTTTTAGTTCCCTGGTGAGTCACGTTGGACAATTATATATCATATTAATGCCACGTCAAATTTTTTGGTAAGAGAATTTATGAAGGCAACTCAAGTAGACCTTTTTTCTTGTTGAAAATTATGACATTAAAGTAATCGATTGTATAGTTACGATATTAAAACGAGCGTTGTGCGAAAAGTATAGTACTATTAGACTCCGCTTATTTTGTGAAAAATGAATAATTTAGAGAACATGTTCCTAAAGATGATTTCTCTTTTTTTTTTTTTGGTAAAGAGATTTCTTTTATCGCTTACAAAAATGAAGGAATGAAAAATATTTTTAATCGCCCACGAAAAAATCTTTACACATAAACTATTGCCGAAAATAAAAAAAATTTCATTGGCTAATTATTTCAATCAATACAAGAAATTGTTTTTAGGAAAATGTAATTCAAATCATTCATTTTTTGGTGAAACAAACATAGCTCTAGTATAATTTTCCCATCAACGCGAGAGTGGAAGGGAAAATTGCTAGTGTGAGAAGAACATTACTAGAGACGATTCATAAAATACTCTCTAGTGCCGGTACGACTAGGAAATTCTTGGCGAATGCGCTTAATACGACGAGCTAACTGGTAAACAAATTCCTATCGAGTGTGAATAGATGTCGGACTCCCAAAAAAGTGTGATCAGGTAATGATGCTGATTATTCTATTCTTCTAATATTTGATTTGCCCTGTTATGTTTGAGTGAGTGATATAAGCTCGACGGGAGGGCAAGAAAGTACACAAGGTAAGCGAGGCTATCGGTTGTCATGCCCGAAATTAAATTTACCTGTTATTAGCAGAGAAATTACATTGGATGAGTCCTCAGTACTTCTGGACTGTGTTCAGCTCAAGCTGGAGTTGCAACTAGAATCTTCTAAGGGAGTGAGTACTTGCGGAGTACTTGTGATAGTCACGGCCGTTTGTGTGTGGGCTCAATATTGGTCAGCGTGCAATCCCAAGCTACGTCCAAGAAGAATTTGTGTTTAAGCCAAAATCTTGTAGTAAGATTTGTGTGTAATTCCTTATAAGATTGAGAGATTATTTTGTTATTAGTTATTGGCCGGGGGCTAGGAAACACTAATAGTGTTTGAGTGATTTGAATGTGATTGTAATCCTCGTCGTATCGCTTGATTTACAGTACAACTCTTTACCACTCTCTTCATGGACGTATATTATACTGACCGAACCACGTAATTTATGTATCCAATTTGTTTTCATGTTCTGCATATTTTATTGTTTGATTTCTTGTTTTTGCAACAGTAACAACTACAAAGTTCCTCGCACGACCCAGTAAAGAAAGAAGCAATACAACCATATTCAAAAGAGATAAAAAAAAATGAAGAAAATTTGAATTCTCAAGACTCGGCCGGCTCATTGTTAGCAAACACATCGTCAGTCTCACCCCTCCATTTGTCCCCTTCCATCTTCTCTTCACGTCTCTAGCCCTCTCCCTCTTCTCCATCCCTCATCCCTTCCCTCTCTCTCTCTCTCTCTCTCTCTCTCTCTCTCTCTCTCTCTCTCTCTCTCTCTCTCTCTCTCTCTCTCTCTCTCTCTCTCTTTCACGACCATGGAGCGTAAGAAAACCCACCGGCTCGTGTTCGCGCTCCTAGCTGCCAGCGCTCAAGTCAGTGTTGATGTCGAGCAACCGGTTCTCGGGGGAGATCCCGGATGACGGGTTCGACCGGATGGAGGTGCTGAAGATGGTGTACCTGGACGGGAACGAGTTCCCAGGGCCAATGCCGAAGTCACTGGCGAACTTGCTGAGGCTCGTGAACTTGAGCCTGGAGGGGAATCAGATGGGAGGGAAGATACCGGATTTCTGGCAGATGGAGTTGCAGATGGTGGACTTGGCCAACAACCAGTTCGAGGGGAAGATACCTCCGGGGCTTAGCAAGATGAGTGTCGCAACCTAAAAAAAAATCGGGTTTCGATCTTAGGCTAATGGATTACTAGATCAATTAAATTAACTAACCTAGCTCGAGTTCTCCCAAACTCTATCAAATCGCAATTTAGGTCCAATTGTGAGCATGCAAATATTTTCAACGGGAGTCGCCACTAATCATTTAGGGTATGTTGATTAGAAACCTAAATAAAATAATGGGAGTACTATTTTATTCCTGCGAACCAGAAATTATAAATTCGGGGACTTGGTTACGCTAAATTCCTTAACGTCCTTTCGGTACCAATTTAATAAAAAATACTCAATTTGACAATTTTGATAAATCTTGACTTAGAGTTCAAAGGTGTAAAAATTTCTTTTTTGATTTTCTTTTTTTTAAATGAAAGCAAACCTATATGTAATGACATGCAAAATTGACGCGATTAATTCAACCTAACATGCAAAATATATGTCATACAACGACGTGACCTATTTCTAATGACGGACATATTATTTTTTTGTATTTTTTTTAATGAAATTCGAAATTAAAAATGCAAATTATCTAAACATGTAATTTTAAACTAAAGAAATTAACCTATTCTAGAGTAATATTTTTGGTATTTTTTTTTATCGAAATTCAAAATTAAAATCAAGTAAAAAAAATATAACCGCTAAATCTTTTGAGTTAAGTTTCGATTTGAAGCCTGACAGATCGATCCTAAAATTCGAAATACTTGCTATGGAAATAACTCTATCTAAAGCCTGATAGATAGATTTATTTTCACGTGTGCGGTTGTGGATTAGGAAATTTTCCTAATCGATCACATCTTGAAAAAATTTAGATATCTCAAATATCTTAGATATATTCAAAGGATTTTGAAAATTCTAAATTCTATCCAAATTTGATAAGATCATATATTCAAGATTTCAAAAAAGGAAATAAATCCTAATTGTGATAATGCAAATTATTCAAATATGCAAAGTCAAATATCAATAAACATAAATTAGGCAATGAAATATTCAAATTAAATCGGGATGGGAATAATTACCTGATTTGCAGATTTCTTTCCTAATTTGGATTTGCAGCGATCGGGATTGCGGATCGACGGTGACCGGCGGTGCGTCGGGAACGGCGGCACGGCGACGGCTAGCGGCGGCGGTGATGCACAGTTTGGGATTGGTAGCTTGCGGTGATGCTCGATGATCACTGTTCTCGACCACGGATGAACTCGTGGGGGCTTGATTGAACAGGGCTAAGGGTCTGCAAAGCTTCTCTTTCTCCGTTCACAGCTACTTCTCGACGATGCTTGATGAATTTTGCTGGACGTTGCTGGTTGAGACTTGGTGATGACCTGCAAAACGGAAAACGGACACCACTCGGCATGGTGGTGGATCAACGATGGCTCAACAGGGATGCTGGGGCAAGGAACCGTTGCAAGTCTCTAGCCGGAAAGCTCCAAAACCCACAAGTGAGAAAACTATAGGTGCGACCGCCGAGGTTGCTGCAGGATGCTCGTTTGAGCGCCGGTGTTGTGAGTCCCTCAGGCGTTCACCGGGACTGGTAGGGACTGCGTCGAGCGGGCGTTGATAGAAAACAAATTGAAGCTGCAGTGATCATGTCGCCTGGGTTCGTCGGTGAAGAGGCGTGGAGAAGAAATTCAACCGCAGAACAAGTCAAGGCTCTAGAATTGTACGCCCAAGGAAGAAGAAAATCCTCTTGACTTCCTTTCTTCAGCGTTCTGTCCATGATGCCAGAATATCATTCCAAAAATATGTCTTCACGTTGGCCGATGGTGTGGAGCAGCGACCGAGACAAAGGAGCAGCGGCCGATGGAATTCTCCCTGTTTTTCTCTTCACGATTTTTTTTTTTCAGAATTGTGGCCGTGTGTTTCAATTCCGTGGCCTCCGACTTCTCCGAAATTGTGTTCTCCGAAAATTATGAGAATCCTCTCCTTAATTATGACATATAACGATGTATTTATAATGTAAACCTAGGTCAATTAGTCGGGCTTTTTAATCCTAATGAGCTTAGGCTTGGGCTTAGGCTCTAATTTTCATTTAATTTCAAGTGTGCTGAATTAATGTGAGCTTTTATTTAATTAAGTATAATGAGCTAATTTAAGCTCAAATTAAGACACCAAGCCCTTCTGACTTGTAATTTTCGGCCATTGTCTTTCGAGTGAGTCGAGCTCCGTTTGGTACCCGAACTCGATTTATGTGATGAATTTTAAGCTCGCTTGCCACTGCCGATTCGATGCAGAATGCAATTAATCTAAATGAACCTAAACTATATGTTATGCAATTTTAATATTTTTATTTAGGGGTTAAAATTTAATCCCTAATTTTCTATGCAATTAACCACTAAATGATGCGCCGAAATTTAGGTGTCAATAATGAGCCTCTCCTACTTCAAAGGTGATCAATATTTTTATCATATTTTAACGATTTTTTATGGCATGCACCATCAACTTATGATTGTAGACGAGGCCGTTGGTGGATATTTTTTGTACGATCACGCTTAAGCATCGAACGGAAATCCATCAAATCATTTGGCAAACTCATTTAGTATATAAGTCTTAATATCTTCCACATTATTGAATTTTATTTCATGGGTATGCAATATAAAAATGAGTATAAAAGCAAGAGTTGAGACGCCTAAGCAATATCTTTATTATTTAATCCCTGTGGTTGAGGCATTAGGGATTCCAGCTCAGGAAATCCATCAACTTTTTGCAAATTGTTCTGTGTCAGGGCTATATGTACAGGTTAAAGGGTTGGACTTAACCGGCTCGTTAGACTTGCAGGGTATTTCATAAGTCTCCAAGAATCAAGATAGCCAAATCTCAATCCTGTGACCTTGGATTTGGGAAAATTACCAAAAAAATCCTAAATCTTTAGTAATTGTGCCAATTCAGTCCTAAAACTTTTTTTTAGCCAATTCAGTTCTAAACCTTTTGCAATTGTGCCAATTTAGTCCATCCAGCTGGCGCTGATGTGGTTGTTGGCCGGCTGATGTGGCAATTTTTAATAATTTTTAATTATTTTTCGATTTTTATTTTATTTTTTTCTCTTTATTTTATTTTTCCCTATCGTCTTTCTCGGTAGTTGGTTCGGCGACCGGCAAGAGGCTGAGGCTGGCGAGGGCCAACCTCGCAGTCGCTGGGCTAGGTCGACCTCGCCCGGCCTCGTCAGATCTGGACGAGGCCTCCCTCAGCGACGGTGAGGCCGCCCAGATCTGGCGAGACCTCGCCGTCGCTTGGCGAGCTCGACCTCGCCCGGCCATGGCGAGGCTCTACCTCGCCAGGCGACCGCAAGGTCTCGCCAGATCTGGGCGGCCTCGCCGTCTCTGGGTGAGGCCCTTGCCCGGTCATGGCGAGGTCAGCCGCACTCGGCGATGGCGAGGTTGCCCAGTTCTGGCGAGACCTCATTGTCACCATGGCCGGGCGAGGTTGAGCTCGCTAGGCCATGGTGATGGCGACGTCTTGCCAGATCTGGGTGGCCTTGCCGTCGTTGGCTGAGGCCTCGTCGTCGCTGGCTGAGGCCTCGCCCAGATTTGGTGAGGTGGATCTCGCCGTTGCCGGGTGAGGTCGACCTGGCGAGGGACAGCCTCACCCATGGCCGGTGAGGTCCACCTCGCCGACCTTAGCCTCTCGACCACCGGCGACCGAGGAAGAAAATAGGGGAAAAAAAGAGAAAAAAATAAAAAAATTCAAAAAATAATAAAAAAATTATTAAAACTTGCCACGTCAGCCGACCGTCGTCCACGTCAGCGCCGGCCGGCCAAAAGTGACCAGATGGACTGAATTGACATAATTACAAAAGGTTTATGACTTAATTGGTAAAAAAAAAGGTTTAGGACTTTTTTGGTAATTTTTCCCCTTGGATTATCAGAAAGAAAAAAAAAATCTTTAGATTTTAGTAACTGCTTTCATTTTAACGACAGATAAAATATTCATGTTCTAGACTGTTTGTGCTATATGCAACGATTACGTAAATTTTTTTGCTGAATAACCCATTAAGGACATGGTAAAAATCTTTCTCGACTAAGTCACCTCTTGCGACCCTTCCATTTGGAGTATAGTTTTTCAATTTCGAAACACATTGCTTGTGTTCCAAATTGTCATTGTCGAGCTAAAGCGGCTTTTCCCCCGCAAAGCTACATAATTTTGCTGGGATACTTGTCTAGGTCAATTATCTAAAAGCAATTTTCCACGATCAGTTAGACTCAAGTACGTCTCTAACTCATGCATAGACATGTCATGCATCGAGTGGTACACGCCCTAAATCGACTATTTACTTAACGAAGCTGCATTTCTTGTGGGGTGACTTGATCAAGTTGTGTTTGCATTTTGATAGACCATTTGAAACTTTAGTATTTATCTTGTGTGTGTGGTTGTGTGTATCATGTACTATTTTTCTTTAGCGTTTATTTTGTGCACTACTAGTGGAAACAAAATTACGTTTTGCGAGCTTTGATATATAGTTGTGTGTACGGTTGAGATATGGTAAGTCTCAAAATCGATTTCAATTTCTCACATGGTTAGGCGCAGTGGTCAGAGTGAAAGCCAATGTCTTCTTAGCTTGCCTAGAGTATCTAGAATGAGCTAGACATCTAACGAAGGACTGACACTTGCGACCAAGCAGGGAACAAACACTTGTGCGGGAAGCCTCTTTCCCCGTGCAAATCGTCCAAGAAGAGCGTCGGGAAATGAAACAACGTTGGGAAGGAGGGGCTCTGTGAGCACACGGGGAGGTTTTGGGAGTCTCGACTCATCCTTACTTGCTTCCTCTAGCGACTTTCCTTTTACAGGAAAGAGGAAAAGCTCCTGGTGTCGGATTTTGAAACCAGAAGACAGTCAATATGGCTGCACATAAACTAGTTTCTACCAGTCATCTTTTCCTGTGAATTTGGTCGGAGTAGAATCTTTTCTGTTCAAGGTGTTGATCAATAATGGACAATTCACCATGAAGGTCAAGTTACTAACTTTCACATCCCAAGATACGGCGCTACAATCTTTGCTAGTTATTGTGTTATCTCGTATAGTATCTGATATGGTTCGGTATAACAATACGGTTAATTCTCTATCATTTACAAGTTTTTAGAGTCAGTATAATACGGTTGATCAATAATGAACATTCACCATGAAGGTAATGTTGATTAAGCCCACCCCTCTTTTTTCCTCAGCGGTTCAATTAAATATAAGAAAGCGGAAGAGAGAGTTGAGGAATTTTAGTATATTTTGATATACAGAAAAGAATACATAGAGAACCTATTTATAGACTGAGATAGAGGAAATCAAAGGAAATTAAATCTGATATGCATAATTAGAATATATATTAAAAATCAAATGAAATATCCTAGATATCTCTTAGAGAAATCTAAATATCCTAATATTGCTAGTAGGTTCGATCATTGCTGTCACACCTCAACTCTCCATCCTAAAGTCGCATCCGCACCGTCTCCGGTGGCAATGGGCCTTGCTCTGTCCGTTAGCGTCTCTGTCGTGGGTCCTGTCCACCACGAGGAAATCGTTGGCCACCGTGACGATAGCTGGACCTACGTCTATTACTGTCAAATCCCGACCTCACAATGGGAAAAATTATCAGAAAAGTCTTAAACTTAATGTACGAGTGCTAATTCGGTCATATTCCTTTCAATTTGCCAAATTAGTCATAAATCTTGTCGCAATCCTCTTTTTTGACACGGTCGAGGAAAAGGACGAGTTTAGAGTTGATGCCCAAAAGGCGAGTTGATGGCCCTCAATTAGGCACGAGCTCTTCTAAGTCCTTACCTCGAGCGACGTTGGGTTCATTTTAAGTTTGAATTAATCCTAAAGGATTCTACGTGAGACACGAGTCACCACTAACCTTTCGGGGTCGGCTAAAAACCAAATAAGGCACGGAAGATTGCCCCACTATCTATGCAATCAAAGTTTTCTAGGTTTGGGAACATGATTACGCTACTAATTTCTATTAGTGCCTTTTTGATACCTCTAACTTAGCACGATTGTTAATCTAAGTGATCAAACGGTCTTTGTTACCAATTATGAATCCTAAAGGTCATTCAATGTCGCTAAGTGTTGATGCAATGGTTTTTTAAGAGTTTATTATGATCCTAAGGCTTATCCTAACCATGCTAAAAAGAAATAGAAGAATCAATGTATTGAAAGTGGGGGAAGTAGACACCTAAGTATTAAAAATGCCTAAAAAAAAGAATGAGAAATAAAACCCGATACTTGTCGGGCAAAGAATATACATGGCTTTCTAATAAGCCTTGGGACATGATCTCCGATGAGCTTGATTGGATACTTAGTAGAATAAAGAATATACATCGCCTTATGGTAAGTCTTGGGACATGAACCCCCATAAACTTGATGCTAGAGTCTAAGCCTAATTCCTAAATTTGAGTTAGATCAAGGCGAGACTAACTTCTACTTCTTATTTATTTATTAAGAATGATGGTACTGTTCTAAATTAAGCTACTCATTTATCAAGGAAGTGATTCTAAGTCTAAGTTTGATTTTTTATTTTCTAACTAGACTATATTAACTAAAACCTAAGCTATTTTGATTATTAATTCTTGTGTCTATTATTTAATCTATCATAACTGATACTTAAGCAAGCTAATAAATCGAAATCTAACCCCCACCTTGGACCGCCACTTCAAGCTTCTTGGCCGCCGGTCTTTTATTGTCAATCACGCCATTCATCCGTGCATTTACTCAATCCACCCGTTAGCAAGTTCACTCAATCAATCGTTCACCAAGAAAATCGAGCTTGATTTGGGAATTTGATATCAATTATATGATTCGATTACTCCTCAACCTCGTAATCAACCAGGGGTTAATTAATTAATGCTAAGTGATTATTAACCCCCACTTGCAATTTCCTCAAGTAGTGGGATAAGTCACAAGCACCTAACTAAAGTCTAACCCCGTTCTTAAGCTACCGGAATTCATCACTTATCAATATTAATAGCAATCAATCATTAATTCAATTGCAAACAAGATCAATTAAGATGCATATAGGCTAACTAGCTTTATAAACTATAAAATCATTTAGTTGACCAAAGGGCAACTTCTCTGTTTTACCCCTTATTATGATCTTGTGAGTTTTAATCCAATTGAAAGCCTAAACGAATTCCAACTTATATAATTCCAATTTCCAATTAAAGCTTAATATGCTGTCTTCAACTTTCATTGAGACCACATTTCCTAACTATGGCCCAATTATTACTAAAAAAATCAATTTAGCCTGAATGTTCCAGATTATGCCCTGTTATGACCCGAATCTTTCAAAATTGGGGAAAAATATCCAAAAAATTTCATATCGCACCAAAATTTGGGTAGAGACAGCTTATTATGCGCCTAAAATGTTCATTTTTGAAATTTTATAAGATAGACTTTCCAACTATATGAAATTGTACAATTACCCCAAGGACTCAATTAGCATCAGTTTTATAGGCCAATTTCAAATTTGACCTTATTAATTCAAATTGACTGACCTATTATTGATACAATTTGATGAAATTTTGAGTATTTTCAATTCAGGAGCTCTCATCCAACTTTCATTTTTTGAGTATTTGAAAAATAATCCTCCAACTATATATTATTTTCAAAACAAAATCAGTCGATGCTGAAACATATTTTTTCTGATCTAGCCCCAGTTTTCTTCGATAACTTTGGACTCAAAGTTCCCAGCCTTAACAATCATAAAATTTTAGAAAACTTATTTTAAATTAAATCTATGAATTTCAACTATAACCCTTTAGAAGATAAATTTTCCAAATTCTAAACTAATATTTCCGTAAAAATGATTGAATAGATAAAGGTCAGAACAACTGTGAATTTCCAAAAATCATTCAAACCTTCAACTCATGATCCTATGCATTCATCTAAGCCTAGAACACCTTCAAGTAACCTCATTTAATAGATTCAAACATACCTTTAACATTCAAGCATCAAAGTTTACTATCTATCACTCAAATAAATCAGAACCTTAGAAGATCATCACGAAACTATCTTAAATTGCTACAAAATCATTATCTATGCAACTTATATCAACCTAGAAACTTGTGCTAGAAACTTACTATTGTTGCATTTCATCACATTCTACCTTAAAGTTCAATCATAAATTGAAGTTGTGACTTCAATTTTGGACTTTAATTGAGTCAAGATGTGACATTGCGAATTTCGACCCATTTCTGGGATTTATAAAACGTGTATTTTGTCAGTGCGCTTATAACAAAATCTCGCCTGGAACTGATCACTATTGGGTTATTTTTAAATTAGAGATTTCGTTAAAATCACACTCGATTGAATTTGGCGGTTATTTAAAGCCCGAATTTTGGTATCGAATTTCAGGAAGTTTCGTGACGAATTTAATTGGATGGTGTCGATATTATTGTGGCCAGCGTCGATATTACTCGGGATAGATGAAAAGTGAAATTTTGATCGGGTGCGGATTTGGATTAGTAGACCTACCTTGTAGTGTATTTTATTTGATTATCTTTAGCCCTTTTTCCTAATTTATAATTAAGATTTTTTGTGGACCGTTAGATCGTTTTTGGATTTGAACGAGAATCGTCGGACCTCACTCAAGTGCGATGTTTGACTTTGTCTCCCTCTCTCTCTCTCTCTCTCTCTCTCTCTCTCTCTCTACCGCGCCCTTTGCCCCATGTAGACATCCCCTCCCCCCCCTTCATGCTCACGCCTTCTCTCTCTCCTCCCTTCTCTTTCTTTTTCTTTTCTTCTTTCTTCTTCTTCCTTCCGCCGCTGCTTCTGCTTCCTCCTCCTTGCTACCCGACGCCGACCGCCGCTCACTAGGTAAGCCCAGCCACCGCCCGCCATCCGCCTTACGCCGCCGTCGCCCCAACCGAGCAGCACCGTCGCTCGTCGCCCACCACCACCTGTCGTCGGTCTACCTGCGCTGCACGTGAACAGCAGCTCGCCGCTGCGTCCGTCGCGGCCCAACGCTGCCTAGCCGCCCGCCGGCCCGCCCTCCATCTCCCGGCCACCCGCGACACTGCCGTGCCACCTCCGGCCGCCGCGCAACCTCCCCTTTCCCTCTATTTTTCTTTTCCTCGGCGCCTTCCTTTATTTTGGTCTCCCAGCTTTGCTACTGCCGTGTGCTTCCGTTCCGGCCGCCATCGCCCCCACCGGCTCGCCACCACCATCCCAGCTTCCCCCCAAGCTACTGTCACCCTTGCTGCTCTAGCGATGACGTGGCTGCCTCTGCTTCGTCCCCTGTTCTGGCCGAGCCCTCCACCGCCCTAGCTCGTTGGCCGCGCGCTCGCCCAGCTCGCCGTCACTGTCAGTCACTCGTCCCAGCCCAGAGCCATCGCTGTCACCCCTCCTCTCCCTTTTCTTCCCCTGTTTGCGCGGCCTTTGGTCATGCCAGAGCCATGATCGACCAAATCCGCTGCTCGCCGAGCGTTTGCCGGAGCTGCCGCCGTTCCGGCGAAGCCCCTGCTCGTCCCTACTGTCGGCAAGCTATTGTTGCCTCAGCCGGAGCCCCTTGCCGCCCCTGCTACCCAGCTATGGCCGAGAGCCTCGCCGACCATCGCTGTTGCCGCTGTTCCAGCGAGTCCCTGCTGCCCTTGCCCCGTTTTCTTGCTTCGGGTTGAGGTAAGCGACACCCTAAACCTTATCTAGGGCTTTGGGTGATAATAGACTTTCTTAGGGGTCGTTTGAGGTGGAAATGAGATTGATTGGGGGCTGTTTGGGGTTGATTTGGTGGTCGTTTAGCGCGGTTTGGTGATGGAATTGTTGGCTAGTTCGGGGCGAGTGAATGGGTCGGAACGTAGGCTGAATCGAGGTGGTTTATTGCCAATTTTATGGCTGGTTTGGAGATAGTATAATACTGGAAAATTATGTCAAGTTTATTGATTATTCGTGTGTGATTCAATGTCCGACTTGGCGATTGTTCGTGTGGTTTATATATGACTGATTTAGAGGTGGCTTTGGGGCTGTCATTGGGCAAGTTGTTGGCTGGTTTTTTAGGCCGAGTTAGGGGTTGTCACGAGCCGGGACATTAGCTAGTCCGGGGCACTAATATCAGACAAGTTTTGGAGTAAAATGTGGACCTTATTGTATCGGTGTGGCGAGCTAAGTGCGGCCGGTGGTTATTCGAATTATGGGCTGATTCAATGCTTGATATTGTGTGCTCAAGTGATAATTTGATGACAAGTAATGACTGACCTTGATTTACCGTTTGTGAGTGTGCGGGTGTGACTGTTATTTGGTGGAACTGTGGCCTCTTTGGCGTAAGTATAGTGAATTGTGCTGTGATTGTTTGGAAATGGTTGTATGATATTTGATTCTGTGAAAGATGTGAAATTGATTGAATTAAGTGGCGTGTGTGTTTGCTTGAAAAGCTCGGATTGATCGGAGGGCTGCCAACCTGAGGCGTGGTTACGTGGATGTGGCGAGAAAGGCAAGAAAAGACTTGAGGCGTGTTTACGCGGGTCATTGGAGGATGATGAGCCTGAGGCATGTTTATGCGGGCTGTAGAAAGAAAGTTGGACTTCGGGTGTATTTACGCGGGTTATTAAAAAGAAAGTTAGGCCTGAGGTGTGTTGACGTGGGCTGTGAGAATGAGCCTGAGGCGTGTTTATGCGGACTGTGAGAATGAGCTTGAGGCGTGTTTACGCGAGCTGTGAGAATGGGCTTGTGGCATGTTGATGCGGGCTCTGGAAAAGGACCTGAGGCGTGTTTATGCGGGCCATGGATAGTTGGATGGACGTGCATGTGGAATGTGCTTGATTGAATTGGGTGAATGCACGTGTGTATGGCGCTCGAATGATTGTGATATGTGCTTGGGGCTATTTTTGCGTTATAGTGTTTGACCAATATGCAAAGTTGGTGTGTGATTGGAGGCGAGGTAAGTATGTCTATGTGTATTCCAATTTGTTGTTGGGTAGATTGCATGTTGAAACTTGTCTGGGTACGCATTGACCTATGTGGGGTTTAGGGGTCTGCTTATTGAGATTTATCTCATTTCCGTTGTTAAATATTTTCAGGTTTGGAGTGACGGATAGTTGTCATGTGCGGTTCAGAGACCGGGAGTGACCTTGGGCATTTGATGCTTCGCTTCATCTTTGGATGCCCCCTTTTGTATAGTGAAGTAGGCTACCTAATCATCGTCCCTTTTTATGATCGTGGTTTATTCGTTAGTAGCCTGTGTTGTTATGGCGTAAATGAAATTATTGTTTTGTGCTATCCCTCTGTCATTATCTTTTATCTGGGTTGTTTTATTTTCTGCTTTGGCTTGCGTTTGTCTTCGCGTGTTACGTTTGGGTCGGCGACGCGTCCTGGAACGTCGCGTTCAATACGGTCATCGGATAGGTGTCACGAGCCTGTTGTGGTTCGGGGCGTGAGACAAGATTTCTTGGATCATCACAAATTTGTAGTAAACCAAACTTGAATTAGGAATCGGTGAGCAATCGTCAAAATTTGACGAGATTGTGCGACTAGCGTGGCTATCTTAAGGACGAATCAACGAACACCGTCGCAAAACAACGGAAGATGGGCGCTAGAACTTGGCCGAAATGTCCCTGGAATGGTCATGCCAAGGGGGGGGGAGAGAGAGAGAGAGAGAGAGAGAGAGAGAGAGAGAGAGAGAGAGAGAGAGAGAGAGAGAGAGAGAGAGAGAGAGAGAGAGCTCTTTTGTGTTCTTCCTAAAGGTAGTTTATTTCTCTAATTTTTTTTATAAGCATGGCCAAATTATTAGAGAAAATTCAGACCTAGTGATTAGAGGGAAATTTTGGAGGAAAAAAATTAAATTTGTGAAAGAGTAAGGAAAGTGGCAATTGACCCTTGTTATGTCACATGGATGGGTGCCATGGCATATCCTAAGGTCTAGATTAGCGGGGAAATGAATGGCTAAGGTTGGTGCTATTAAAGATTGAAAACATTGAATTTAACTTTGATAATTGAGGGAAAATGGCATTTTTGTAATTATAAAGAGAGGGGTCGGCCAAGGGTCTTGTGGGATGAAATTAATTGACATTTGGGTTCAATTGTGTCAACCTTGGTGAAGCCGAGTTGACCCTCTTCAAATTAACCCATAAGCTTGGCCACGCTTGTTTGTTCAGCCCATTGGGTTGAATTGGGCTTCTGCCGGTTGGGCCGAATCGGGCAGGGTCAACTAGGTTGATCCAGCCCAACCCCATCTGTCCCAATGTGTCGTTTCATGCTCACTTCCTCAAATTATCCTAATTGTGTCCTAATATTGAAATTGAATTAATTTGGGCTAAAGGGAGATGAGTTCTTTGACTTTATTGAGAAAAGTTAATCATAACCCTTGATCAATGTTCTTCTTTAGGTGTTTTGTCAATCTCCTTTTATACTCCTTAGCATCCACTTTTCTTGTTGGACAATCTTCAAGAGGATCAAGTTTCAATCTATTCGTTGGATAATCGTTGAGGAAGCCCAAAATAGCCATTGAAGTGTATCGATTAAAGTTGCATAGATTTTGTTGCCCATACAATCAAATCTTTGTTTTAAAAATAAAATAGCTCAACCATGAAAAGTATCTTGCCTTTAGGGCAATTATCAATCAATCAAAATATTTGCGTGGTTAAGTATTTTGCATTGATAATCTTTAAGATTGATGGTCAGTTAATATCTTATAAATTAGGAATTTATAATAGATCACTAGCTATCAAAGGATGAGATAAAATATTTCAGAATGATAATTTTGAAGATTGTGACAAAGTTGTTGTCACAGGAAGTATAGGTGCTCCGCTTATATCAAGCTTGCCAATTATCTAATAATATGAGACTTTTGCCAGTTTTCTGCTTATGTTAGACTTTGGTTGGGATAAGAATAGTAGATGTGCCATAATTTTCGTACGGCGCTCACTTGAGAATCATAATTTTTTTGTTTACATAAGTGTCATATCGGAGTAAAATCGATCATTTGAGTGCCATTTTCTGCAAACCCTCCTACGTGGATTTTTTTTTATTGATTTCCCATTCCGACATGAATTTTTTTTTATTAATTGTTCATGTCAGTGCCGGCGATGCCGCGTCGGATTTTCTAGCTAGACAAATCACCGATGGCACTTAAATGATCGATTTTTCGAATTTGTGGCACTCAAGTGAGCGCCATATGAAAGTTATGGCACTTTTAGTGTACTTATTCCAAAAATGCTTATACACGTGTCCATTGAAGGAGGGATCGTTTAAATATTTGGGAAAATTATCAATTTAGACCTAAACCTATTGTATGGATGTCAATTTAGTTTTAACTTTTCAATTTTGTCAATATAGTCCTACACATTTGCAAGATATTTAAACGTAGCCTTTCTTGCCAATTGCCGTCGCAAATTGTGACGTGGAAATCAACAAATTGCCATCCTAACTTTCCACTTAGGATGGCCGGCCATGAGTAAACGCCACGTCAGCCATTTTTTGTGACAATTGGCGGGAAAGACTACATTGAAAAATCGCTCAAAAGTTTAGGACTACATTGACAAAACTGAAAAGTATGGCTCATTAAGTGGAATAATTAGTTATTGATAAGAAACTTTTGATAATTATAAGGGTTAATATTACGAAAAACCCCAAACTAGTATACCTGTGACGAATTTAACCTAAAGTAATTTTTTGACTATCAAAAATCCCGAATTGGTATGCCTGTGATAAATTTACCCCAAACTAATTTTTTGACCACCAAAAATTTCAAATTGGTACATTTGTGACAAATTTACCATTCGTTAGTTTTTCGTTAAATTGTATTAATACAAAAAAAATCACAAACTGGTACACCTGTGACAAACGGAGAATAAAACATAAAACTGGTACATCCGTCAATTGTCGCGTATCATTTAACAAAGCAATTTGATAGTAAAATTTGACGGAAATAAATTGAGGATAAATTTGTCACAAATGTACCAATTTTGGGTTTTTTGTGGTCAAAAATATAATTTGGGTTAAATTTGTCACATGTGTACCAATTTGGGGTTTTTCATGGTGTTAATTCTAATTATAATTGCAGTATAAGACAATCCAATCAAACTATCGGCTAATACATATTTTTTTTGTCAATTTTAAATGCGTCAGAATTTCCAAAGAAAGAAAAGAAAAGAAAGGTAAGAAATAATCTTAAATCCGAACTTGCAAAAGATATTATGGTTAGTTTAAGGTAATAGGGGCGTTGAAAGTCAAAAAATGGATGGAAAAAGCTCTTTATGCGTTTATCCTTTTCACATAATTACTCATTTAAATGTTAAACCTAACTTACTTAATTATATTTGAGTTGATGTGAGTAAAATAATGAGAGAGTATGATGGGTTTCTAGAATCAAGGTTCGCACGGTAGTTGAAAGAAAGAAGAGTGGAATGATATAATTTATAATTAATACTACTTATTTATTAGTACATAATAATTGTTTTGATGATATTTTAATTTTTATCTTTGTTGAAAATTAAATTTAAAATATTTTGGATTTTTTATGTAATGGCCCCCATGAGAAGTATGTAGTTTTATAAATATGGTACCTACTTTTCTATTAATATGTTTTATAAAGAATTAATTAATGTAATGCATTTGTTTACGTGAGACCCTTATGGTAAAGTTCAAAAGGAATTGCATTGGTTGGCTCTCCCCAACTTTTTCAATTATAAATAAAATGTTTTGGATAAGAACAACATGAGTGCCATAACTTTCGTATGGCGCTCACTTGAGTGCCACATCGGAGTAAAATCGATCATTTAAGTGCCATTCCCGGTAAATTGTCATACGTGGATTTTTCTTATTAATTTTCCATTCTGATGTGGATTTTTTAATTAATTATTCACATTAGCGCCGGCAATGCCATGTAGGATAACCGACGTCCACGATGGATTTTTCGGCGAAGCAAATCGCTGATGGCACTTGAATGATCGTTTTTTTAAATTTGTGGCACTTAAGTGAGTGAAAAAAAAGTTATGGCCTTCAAGTGAGCGCCGCATGAAAGTTGTGGCACTCCTAGTTTTCTTATCCCAACTTTGGTTATATCAGACTACTTTTTTGGCACTTCGAGTACAATAGTGATGTAGATCTTGTATACTATTCATCTTGGTACCGCCAAGTCTTTATAAACTTCCAATTCGTTTAGATTTGTTCACATAGGTCCTTCAAGCTATTTGGAATATTTTTACTTATCATCTTAAAGTCCTTTTTTACGTGGATATTACTTGAAACATGAACAACTTCGTGCATAGATCAAGATCTTAATAATCATGGATAGTTTTGTCAACTTCAAAATATATTATGAGGCTTTCTCAACACCAAGTACAGATGAAATGGAATGCTCTTAATTCTATTTACACTTGGGACTCTAATGACACTTAAATGACTCTTTTTGGCCGAGAAATGAATCTTGTTGCAATCAAGAATCCCGAGTCTTGAGATTTTTTTAAAAACTTATCGGACATATCGACGAAAATTTAACGTGTTAACAAACTTTTTGACAATTTGTTAATGTAGTCATTTGGGCCAATTTTGGCTAGAAATTGTTGATATGGATACTGGCCATCCTACAAGCATGAATGATGTCGATGTGGACAAATTTTCCATTTTTTGCAAATTTTTTGAATTTTTATTTCTTTCTTCTCTTTTTATATATATTTGTTTTTTTTTCATTATGGTTGACGAGGGCCTACAAGCTCTCATTGGTTGCAAGAGAGGGCCGTGACACCAAATTTGGCGAGGGTAGCTCTCGCCTAGGTTGTGCAGGTCGAGCCCTCACCGGATCTGGGGAGGGCATCGCGACACTCACCCAAGTTGAGCTCTCACCAAATTCGCGAGGGTGTCATAGCCCTTGTTTGTGGCTGGTGAAGGCTCAACGGTTGTCAGAGAGAAATAGAAAAAAATGAAATAAAGAAAAAGGAAAGAAAAGAAAAGAAACAAAAAAAATTAAATGTTATGTTGGCTTCATGGAAGGACGATTGCTGATGAGTCCACAGATCAAGACGGATTTGTGGCCATCGACCTCTTAATGTTGACTTCGTGGTGTTGTCGACTAGGGGTGTGCAATTGGACCTGGTTTACATAAAAACCGGATTGCCCCACTCGAAAAATAGGTTTGGGAACCGGTTCCATTTGAACCGGTCCGGTTTCCGATTCCAAGTGAAAATCCACTTGGACCGATTTTAGAAATAGTTTTATATGGAGGTTCACTTGCAATTTTATATGGCTAGAATTCAAAGCATTATATCAAGAAGGATGAGGGAGGTGATCATTATTTGCGGATAGTCTAACTCAAGGGCTTATAAGCATTATAGGAAGCAATTTCCTTTTTCTTAAACTTTTGTTTTGTAACAAAGAAACTATATATCCAATTGGAATTTATGCTATTTTATTACGTCCATTAAATTATTGGGATTAAGATAATTTGCTTTTATATGAATACTTAAGATTGTTTGCACAATCAAACTCGTAACCTTTGATTTGAGTTATAAATTTTCCTATTTACTACTTGGAAAAAATGAAACCAAAAAAAGGAACAAAAAAAAAAAGGTTCTCGGGTAGACCTTGGAACCGGACCGAAAAAATAGGGTAGGTTTCAAAATAGGGTCCAGGATGTGACATTCTGAATTTCGATCCATTTTTGAGATTTATGAAATGAATATATATCTTTGATGCACTTTTAGTTATATCTCACTCGGAATTGATCACTCTAGAGAAGATTAACCGTCAGGGAATGGATAGCTAGGAATTAAGTACGTGGACCTAAGAACTTGACCATGAATTGACATTTCGACCATAAGAATTGACGAGGAAATATTTTGGGCCATTATAGACCGATTCAAGGATGATTATGGAATGATTTGCCAGTATTATATAATTGGAATGTGGGTGATTCCGCTTGACCATTGTATGAATTTCAAACGATTCTAAACCTATTCCGAACGATCGTGTTCATCGGAACTAGTGATTAACCCTCGTAATTACATGACAATCGAGGTCGCCATAGCTCGAGCAAGGTTAAATGTGATTTGATAATTGCGTCAATCACTGGTCGATATGTGTAACTCCTAAAAACTGCCCGTTAGTTTGAGATACACTAAAATCGCGATTGATTGATTTTAGTCATGAATTAGAATCCGGAATGGGATGTTGAATTTTCAAGATTCCACGAAAATTTATCTTACGTCATCTCATTAAGAGTGGCCAACTATTAGAACACTTGGAATTATCGAAAAAGTAAAATTTGAACCGGATATTGAAAAAGACCATTTTACCCCTCGGCTATTTGAATTCCTTTGAAAGGTTTAAAGGCAATTTGGAAATTGGCATTTTCCCTCCAATGGCCGAAGCTAGAGGACCATTGTGCCCCTCCCTCCTTGCTTATTTACTTTTGCTTGCCATTTGTTATTTTGGGTAATTGGTTGGGAGGAATTTTGTGAGCCCTAGGATCTTGACTTGCTCAACAAGATGGAATGTGGATCATTGGATGAGATACTGGGTTGGTATTGGGGTGTTGTAGTGGGGTTAATAGACTTATCTCTCTCTCACTTTGTCATTTGATCAAGTTCTCCTCTCTCCCTCTCTCTCTCTCTCTCTCTCTCTCTCTCTCTCTCTCTCTCTCTCTCTCTCTTGTTGCTTCCTTCGGCCGACTCCTCCTCCCCTTTACCGTGAGCAGCTGCTTGCTCAGCCACCGTCGGAACCAACTGCTATCCAGCCACCGGAGTTGTCGAGAATCGTCACTGCTCCTCACCGCCTCACACCCTCACCAAGCTCGCTCTCTCTCTCTCTCTCTCTCTCTCTCTCTCTCTCTCTCTCTCTCTCTCTCTCTCTCCATCTTTCCCTTTCACCTTCGGCCATCCATCACCTACACCGAGCGCCATCATCTTCGTTGATCACCACCAACCACCGTCTCAGCCTATCTCCGCCTGAACTGCCGTCCGTCGTCCGTCCTTGCTGCTGATTCGCCGAAGCCGTTGCTGCTTGCTTGGCTTGGATTTGTTTAGGTTTTTCCCTAGTAATTGGCTTTCTAAACCTTAGTTAGGATAGTGGATTACCAATGGACTGATTAGATTAGAGATGGATTAAGGGCTGTTTATAGGTGGTTTAGTTGTTGGATGAGCATGGTTTGCTTGATGGTTCATGTTGGATGATTCTCGGTTTTGTTACTGTTGTGTCTCTATGTTTTGCTATTTTTGTGGGCCAAATTTGAAGTGGTGTTCTTGATGAAAGTTGTTTCTAACATCTTGACATATGAAATAATTTAAATCTAGAATTTTTTGAGGTCATTTGGGGCCATTCGGAAGTCCATTTTCAAACCATGTCCAGACTGCCCGGAAATACTGTTCTCCGATCTTCTTGTCTTTCCGAATTTTTATAAATTTTTCCATATACATCTTTTCAACAAACTTCCCCATAAAATTGTTAAGGACACTTATGTCTATGACATATAAAAATTTCGAAGCTTTCTAAGGAGATTTGGGTACCGAATGAGATGCATTTGAGGGCCGGGTGGCCTGTCCGAATGAAATGATTTCTATCTGGCTTCTAGTGTAAAAAAGATGTGTTTACATTCTGAACTGGATTTTGTATTCTTTATGAAAAATATTTATCAAGGTATTTTTTTTATGACATCCAAAATTTAGAATTTTTGGAGTTGTTTTACTATTTATTTCAAATGGAATTCGGTTGCTGCACGGTTGCTCAGAATTGCCTTAGTTTCAATCATGCTCGGTTTTCTCTCTCTCGGGGGACTATTCGGTGATATTGTTGCATATGAAAGGCGTGGCATTTATTGGATGAGTACGGATTTAGTTGGCATTTGGCTAATTCATAAAGATAAGAATTGGTAATGAGTATTTGAGGTGTGTGCATGATCATGACATGTTCCATCTAGGAGGGAGTTCTAGATGATGCCCGACGGGAGTCCGGATGTCGTCTAGGCAGGGGTTCTAGACGTTGCCCATCGCGGTGGAAGCCGGATCAATGCTCTTAAGTGGAATGCTGTCGGGTACTTGGCTTGTCAGGGGGTGTTCGATTCTCGACGTTGTCGTCGCCGACATAGCGGGACGATGTCTAGTTATGCTAGAAGCTTGGCGGGAGTTCGGCAGGCCTTAGAGGCTGTTAATAATCTGGACATCTATGACATGTGTTGTGCATTGGGGAATGCTATGCTTGAGATTAATGTTGGGCATGTTTGGATTGTTAATCGTGTTAAGCATGATTATGCCATGATTTGTGTTATGCATGCTCGAGGTACAATTGCCATGTTGTGGCGGTTTTTCTAACGTGCAGAGCTTGTGTATGTGCTAAGGCGAGATAAGGATGTTCGTGATTGTTATGGCATGTTGAATGCTGGTATTGCATGTTTAGGATTGTTTGGACGTATGTGTTATCCTAAGCGAGGCTTAGGCAATTATTTATTGAGATTTATTCTCATTGTTGTATTATAAACATTTTAGACCCCCAACCATGACCAATCCCCCTAGACGTTTTGGGGTACCCATGGATATGGACCATATGGAAACGGAGTACTTAGTTGGTGAGAATAAGGTGTATATTAGGTATTATACGACGATTTGGGTAGATGAGGACTTAGATCACTAGAGGCCCTATACCTTTTTGGCTTGGTTTTATCGTGATGGGATGAGGTGACCGAACCAATCCGAGGATTTCATGGCCCCCATCATAGCGGTAATGAAGTGATGGAGTGGGACTCATGGAGATTGATACTCCCGATGGCAAAGTTATCGATCTCGATGCCGATCCTGAGAAGTCAGATCCTAAGTCTTACAATGACATGGAAGATCCGGGGGATGCCGCTGGGGTACCATGGGGATGACTAGTAGGTTTAGTGATCTCGTCTTTTGGATTTCCTCTTTTGAGTAGATAAGCTAAGCTAACCAATCACCCAACCCTTTTTGCATGTGTGGTGCCTAGATAGTGGCCTTTAGTAAGGCTTGTAATTGTATATTTGTATTTAACACCATGTTTATAAAAATGTTTCATTGATGTGTATCAAATGTCTCTCTACTATCCCGTTTAATTGTATATTGTATGGAGAGTTCGAGTTTGAGTTTGCTTCTGCTTGCGTTAACGTTGGTAATAAATTTGGGTCGGCGACAAGCCTTGGGATGTCGCATACTTGACGACCGTAGCGGGATGTTGCGAGCTCGTGGGGATTGGGGCATGACACAGGGCAAACATGGTAGGTTCTAGGTTCTAAAAACTAGGAATTAGTTACAACATGGTCGGTTTCAGGTTCCAAATTTAGAACTGAGCCACCCTATAACCAATCACCCCTATTGTTGATAGCGTCTTGGCGAGGCTTGTGGGATATGACAAGATTGGTGGTGGCTGGGATAGGGTTGCAACTAACGTGGAGAAAAGGACACTAACTCGTATGATGCTTACTTTAGTATTATAACTTTACTAATGATTTAAGTGTCATAATTTTAAAACAACTTTTACTTGAGTGGCTCCAACAACATATCTCAGACAACGAATTTAAGGGATTTATCTTGATAAAAACATACCGGATGTGATTTTTTCTTTTTTTCTTTTTTTTTATTGAGGATTAACTCTAAAGTGGAAAATCACCCAAATGACGTGGTTTTCACTTTCCCGTCAATAAACAAGGACACATTGAAGAAAATTGATCAAGGGGAATAACTAGTTCTCTCTCACTCTACAGATAAAGTGAAAGTGGGAAGAAGGTCACAATTGAAGTATTCTCTATACGTGATGCATCCATTGATAACACTAGTTGTGATTACTCGGTAACAAAGAAGAAGAAGAAGAAGAAGAAGAAGAAGAAGAAGAAGGATTAGGAAGAAATCAAGCATATTGTAATTTAGAGCATTTAGCTGCATAAAAACGGCATCATCCATGAACGAAAGACTTAATTTTCAAAAAACAGTAAAAGAAACCGGAGAAATAACGTGAAAGAAATTGACAAGCAACACCAATTAATCATCGGTAGTTCTCCGTTGACAATGCCGAATCATAGTGGAAACCTAAGAAAGCTGTCTGGCTCATGATTGTTGCGAAATGACTCCAATCTACTTGATTGCAGAAAGAGTTGGAGGAATTTGTGGAGCTTTCTTCTTCGGAATCAAATCTACGAAACAAAACAGAGGCACCGGAAGAGCACGCGCAGGTATGGCCTGTAAGTTTGCTAATAATTTCGGAATAAACTTCTCATTGACTTGGAAAGTTCTTATTGGGGTAAGGAAAGAGCTAAACAATATTGTTCTATATGCATTTGATGAGGTCATTTCCTTGACGAGTCACGTCGGATGATTTTATATGAAATTACTGCCATGTCAGGTTTTCTGATTAGGAAAATTGCTGAGATCACTCAAGTAAACATATTTTAAAAAGTTATGATACCAAAATGAGCATTTTATAAAAATGATAAAATTATGAGTGTCCTTTTCTCATTTATGTGAGAGAGGAACGGAAAAAGAGGAAGAGAGAGAAATATGGTTTTGGTTTTGTTTTTGGTGTTTTAATTTAATGGAAAAATTACATAAATGATTCATCAACTTTAGTCTAATGTGCAATGTTGTCCCTAAATTTATAATTTGTGCAATGTGATCCATGAATTTTGGCTTAATGTACATTAGACTTATTAAAATAGGTCATAAACCCATTTTTTAACCCATATATGAAGGGCTAAATTGTTATATGGGTTAATTATATTCTATAAATGGGTTTAAATATAATATGTGTGTTAAATGGGTCATAAATGGGTTATATATGGGCTTACAATTTACTTAGACCCAACCCACCACTATGATTATTTTTTCATTTTCTCTAGCATTTACTCGATCTCACGCTTACTCACTTCGCACTCTTGCATTAGTTTGGGTATGGATTTTCCTAAATTGGGTTAAATATGGAAATGTTTTAGTAATTTGGGTCGGGTATGGGATGGCTATATGTCGGGTTGGGTATGGATCACTAAATTTGTATTACATAACAATGAGTTAAAACGGGTTAAACGAGTCTATTTGGGTGAACCATGTTCGACCCGACCCACCCATTTCACGGGTCTAAGTGCAATGTCATCCCTGAATCTTTAATTTGTTCAATGTGCCCTTGAACAATTGATAAATATTCAATTTAGTCGCTAGACTATATGAAAATGACGCAAAACGTCTTTTGATCATCAAACGAAGAAGGTAAAGTCCCTTCCTAGTCACAGTTTTCCCAGATTTAAGAAGTGGTGAACTTGAGTTCAATCTTGCTAATTGAGTATTTTCTTTCACGAGTCTGAGTTTGTCAATGCTCAAAACATGTTCTGACCTTATTTTCATTGTTTGATTGCACATTGAATGATCGAAAATGCATTAAAACCGAGTCGGCCATGTATTTGACCACCTCGCCGGAGCTCGAAGAACCTCGTCAGAGTGTCGTTGTGGCCCTAAACCACTCAAGTTAGCCTTCCTTGATCTCTATTTGATGTTTTGAATCGCTGTTTTGGTTGATCTAAACAGCTAGGGCGGTTAGAGTTAGGATTTGCATTTTGCAAAAATGTGCCAAAAATAGTTGCGGATTATGTTTTTTGATCGGTTTTTCTGTCGGCCGGCGAACGGCCGCCAGTATTCCAAGTAGTCTAAATTGAGAATAGAACACATAGACATAACAATGGTGCAATTGGAATGGCAAAACATTCGTCGGAAGGTCGTCGGAGATGATCACAAATTGGCGGTCTCGAGAACGTATAAAATTGAACCATGCCCATTAGGTGTTTGTGAAATGCCCCAATGAAAAAACCGTTAAACGATGCCGTTTTGGCATCATGCCCGCAGGAGGAGATGACCGGCGTTGGCGTAGGTGACGCTCGGTTCGGTCAAATCGAACCGGGTTGAACCAGGCCGGTTCGATTCACCACTTCGGCGGGAATTTAAAAAAAATAATAAAAAGTATAAAAATTCATAAAAACGTAAAAAAATCAAACAATGAAAAAATAAAAAATTCATAAAAAAACAGAAAAAATAAAAATTTTAGAAATTTAAAAAAATCCATAAAAAATAAAAATTCACATAAAAATTTATCAAATTCATAAAAATTCAAAAATTTTCATAAAATTCATAAAAATTCAGAAAATTCAGAAAATAAAAATACAAAATGTGAAAAAACTTAGAAAATCAATAAAAAATTGAAAAATTAAAAAATTCATAAAAATTTTGAGAAAATCATAAAAAATCAATTCTTGGTTAATGAAATTTCTGAAAAAAAATAAAAAATTTAAAATTCACATAATGGTCCAAAAACACCGTGGCCAACCATAAAAAGTGAGATTTGAATTTTTGGAAGTGCCCAAGTAGCATTTTTAGAAAATCCAAAATTCAAGGGTTATAACCCTAAAACTATAAAAAAAAATGCAAATCATGAAATGAATAAGCTTCTAGAGCTTCATTAAGGTTTGGATGTTTTGATTGATTTTCATTTTTAGAGACCATTTAGGATTGATTGATCCGATTGACATTGATTGTACATTTAATACTTGTTTGGTTTTTCCTGCTATTAGAATGTATAGCCTCGCAAATTCGCATGACACGTTAGACATCGTATCATTCTTAGGTACCGAAAGGGCGTTAGGGATCTTGATTCGAGATCAATAATGTAACCAAGTCCCCGTACTCAGAATCTCTGGTTCGTAGAATCGTGGTATTTCTCCCGTACCTCGATTAGATTTCTAGTCTACCTATCAATAATGACTAGTGGTGACTCCAAAATCATATACTTAGACTAAATAGAAAATTATCTTCCACTGTCACGTGAGGTATGATCTGGGAGAGACCCTTACACGGAAATACCTCCTTAGCGAGCAAATTCCGAAAGCCCTTGAAAAAGCACGGCACGACACTTATCAATTTACAATTTATATCTTGAGTTGCTAAAGTTTGACCAAAACTTTGACATTTGATGTCATCCGTTATAAGTTCAATCGATATAGTTCTTAACACATCAAAAGAAGATTTTTTTTTTACTAGAATCCTAGGAAAACGTGGTCTGACTTGGGAGTTTCCTAAGATATTTCATGAAGTAAGGCTTCAAGTCAAGCCTGGCTAAACATTAAAAATCTTAGATGAAGCATCGAGTGTCCTGTCAATTTGTATCTCAATTAGACCAGTAAGATAGATGGCTTGGGGCTCTTCAATAGGCGGATCAATGCCGAACTCGAATCGCCATCACTTCGCTCCTAGGCTTACCCGATGCCAACGGTAGGAGTCCTTTGCGTGCCCCGTCGAAGTATTTTACCGGTCCCGATCGGCATAAGCAAGGACGGCACATTTTTTCTCACGCGAATCATCGTAATGGTGGAAGCATCTTCCACCGGGAAATCGTATGCTACAAACATATGGACCTCAGGTCAGCGAAGAGTCCCAAACAGCTACGCCATCACACCGGCACCTGCAAGCTTATTGCCTCCGCCGTCAGAAAACAACTCCGTTGAAAACCCAACGAAATGGTGTCTTGTACGTGCGCTCGTGACGATCAAGAAAGCAACAAAACTCCCACAATTATCAAGAAAACAACAGCTGCAAAGCTCCTCGCATAACACAGCAAAGAAGGGATCAATAAAATCATATACAAAAGCGATAAAATTATAAAGAAAAATTTGAATTATCAAGACTCGGCCGGCCAAACAACTAAGCAGCTCTCATTGTTAGCAAACACATCGTCAGTCTCACCCCTCCATTTGTCCCCTTCCATCTGCTCTTCACGTCTTTAGCCCTCTCCCTCTTCTCCATCCTCAACCCTTCCCTCTCTCTCTCTCTCTCTCTCTCTCTCTCTCTCTCTCTGTCCCCCTTCCTTTACCCTAGCAAGATCCCATATGTTCATGCATATCGACAGTCATTCTCTCCTTTCATGACCATGGAGAGTGAAAAGCCCCACTGGCTTGTGGTCGCAGCCCTCGCGGTCCTCGTCCTGGCCTCCCACAATGTCATCACCTGCAGCGCCGGCGAGACCCAGAGCCTGATCAGGTTCAAGGGCTCCCTCTCCAACGCTACCGCGCTGAGCAACTGGGACGGCTCCTCCGACTCCCCATGCAATGGCAACCAGACCCACTGGGCCGGTGTGTCGTGCCTCAATGGCAACGTGTGGCAGCTCAGGCTCGACGGGATGGGCCTCGGGGGCCTCATCGACGTGGACTCACTCACCCAGCTGTCCTATCTCCGCGTCCTGAGCATCAAGGGCAACGGCTTTGACGGGCCAATGCCGGAGGTGAAGAAACTACCGGCGCTCAAGATGTTGACGATGTCGAGCAACCGGTTCACGGGGGATATCCCAGACGACAAGTTCGACGGGATGAAGGCACTGAGGATGGTGTACCTGGACGGGAACGGGTTCTTTGGGCCAATTCCGAAGTCGCTGGCGAACCTGCCGAGGCTCATGAACTTGAGCCTGGAGGCGAATCAGATGGGAGGGAAGATACCGGATTTTCGGCAGATGGAGCTGCAGATGGTGAACTTGGCCAACAACCAGTTCGAGGGGCAGATACCTCCGGGGCTTAGCAAGATGAGCCCCTCCTACTTCCAAGGTGATGACTATTTTTCTCATCTTTAACGATTTTTTTGGCATACACCATCAACTTATGATTGTAGATGAGGCCGTTCGTGGAGAATTTTTTGACGATGACTCTTAAGCACCCAACAAAAATCTGGCACGTCATTTAGTAAACTCGTTTAGTATATAAGTCTCGATACCTCCAACGTTATTAATCATATTTTGGAGGTAAGTAGTTTTAAAATGAGTAGACTAGTTAGAAAGGAGATGCCTAAGCAATATCTTTGTTCTCTAATCCCTTTGGCGATGTTGGTTGGAGTATTGGGTATTTTTGACTCGGGAATTGGAGGTCATTTGTTCGAATACCACCAATTTCGTGCAAATTGTGTAGTGTCGGGGTTATTTGCACAGGTCAAAGGATTGGATTTAACCAGTTTGCAGGTTTGTAGGGTATTTCATAAGTCTCCGAATAACCAGATCTCCTCCCTGTGACCTTGGATTATCAAAAAGAAAGATTCTTTAGATTTTAATAAATCCTTTTCGTCTTAACGACAAACAATTATCGAGGTTTTAGACTGTTTGTGCTATATATAACAATTACATAAAAAACTTTCAAGACTAGGTCACCTCTTGCGACCCTTTTGTTCGGAGTATAGTTTTTCAATTTCGAAATACATTGCTTGTTTTCCAAATTGTCACCAGTCGAGCTAAAGCGACTTTTCCCCCCCGTAAAGCTACATAATTTTGCTGAGATACTTGTCTAGGTCAATTAGTTAAAAAGCAATTTTCCGCTATCAATTAGATTCAAATACTTGTCTAACTCATACTTAGACATGTCATGTATGGAGCGGTACATGCCCTAAATCGATTCAAAGCTTCTAATTGGTGATGGTTTTATTTTTTTGGATCGCGAAGCTTTTTTTCGACCAAAAAAAAAATAGCTGAATCAACGTTTATATACAACGACAGATATGCAATAAAGAACAAAATAAAAGAAGAAATCCTCTGCCCTTGATGATGAACGCCAATCCTTGCAAGAGGTACTTCATGTATTGCACGTCGTTCAACATATATATATATATATATATATATATATATATATATATATATATATCATTGACAAAGTCAACTATTGACTCAACAAAGCTGCATTTCTTGTGGGGCTTGTAACGACGACTTCGTGCGACTTGATCAAATTACGTTTGCATTTTGACGGACCACATGAAACTTTAATATTTCTCTTGTATTTATTTATATATATCGTGTACTATTTTTCTGTAGTTTTTAATTTTGTACACTGTCAGTGGAAACAAAATTGCTATTCAGAAGCTTTGATATATAGTCAAGTGTACGGTCGAGATATAAGAAGTCTCCAAATCAGTTTCAATTTCACTCGTGGTTAGACGTAGTGGTCCTAGGGGATGAGTGTAAACCAATTTCTTCTTATCTTGCCTAGAGTACCCAGAACGAGCGAGTCATGTAACGAAGGACTCTTGTGATCAAGCAGGGAACAAACACTTGTGCGGGAAGCCTCTTTCCCCGTGCAAATCGTTCAAGAAGACGCTCTTCATCACCATTGGAGTCGCCGTTGCACTCATCGCCTTGGTTGTCATCGGCATCGTCATGTACAGGAAGAAGTCGAACTTCCATGGGACCCACCACCTGAAGCCCGAAAGGGGATTCGGGGCCTACGACGCCGGCTTGAGGGACGCCCAGATAAACAACCAGCAGCCGCAGATGAAGAAGAGAGGAGGAGATCACCAAGGGAAGCTGGTCTTTGTTAGGAGCGACCGGGAGAGATTCGAGTTGCAAGACCTGCTCCGGGCCTCCGCGGAGGTCCTGGGCAGCGGAAGCTTTGGGTCGTCGTACAAGGCAGCGCTGCTGGGCGGGCCCGCGGTCGTTGTGAGGCGGTTCAGGCAAATGAACAACGTCGGGAAGGAGGGGTTCTACGAGCACATGAGGAGGCTTGGGAGTTTGTCTCACCCTAACTTGCTTTCTCTAGTAGCTTTCTTCTACAGGAAAGAGGAAAAGCTCCTGATTTCGGATTTTGTCGAGAATGGAAGCTTGGCCAGCCATCTTCATGGTATGTACTCGGTTGCATTTATTAGAATTCACTTATTAATTCCCCTAGGACAAACAAATTAATTAACTAGAAATTTATTTGACGTCTACTATGTACGGTGAAACTAAAGTTTTTTTGTCTTCTTGGTTCTTAATGAGCATCGGATTATCATTACATAGGCCACTCAAGACAGTTTATTTCTTCATGTATGGATGTATATAGCCCCTAGGAATGATGATAAATGAGTAGTCTCGTTGACCCCTATATAAATTATGTATTTGAATAGATAGTGTTGAACATGTATTTATCCAATTTAATCTTGACAGCTTTCGCTTTTGGTTTTTTGTAGCAAATCGTAGTCCAGGACAACCCGGGCTCGACTGGCCGACCCGTCTGAAGATCGTCAAGGGAGTCGCAAAGGGTCTCGAATACCTCTACAAGGAGCTTCCCGGCCTCTCCTTGCCCCACGGTCACCTCAAGTCGTCCAACGTTCTTCTGGACCGAAACTTCACTTCTCTCCTGACGGACTACGGCCTCGTGCCCGTGATCAACAAGGACCACGCTCAACAGTTCATGGTGGCATTCAAGTCTCCCGAGTTCAACCACAGCGACCGCACGACCAGAAAGACCGACGTGTGGAGCCTCGGGATACTGATCCTGGAGATCATAACCGGGAAGTTCCCAGCAAACTATCTGAAGCAAGGGAAAGGGGCGAACGCCGACTTGGCGACGTGGGTCAACTCAGTGGTGAGAGAGGAGTGGACAGGCGAGGTGTTCGACAAGGACATGAGGGGGACGAAGAACGGAGAGGGCGAGATGCTGAAGCTCCTGAAGATCGGCATGTGCTGCTGCGAGTGGAATGTGGAGCGGAGGTGGAGCTTGACGGAGGCCATGGACAGGATTGAGGAGCTGAGGGAGAGGGATAACGATGAGGAGTACTCTTCCTCTGCCGGTGAAGGAGACTTGTACTCTTCTAGGGCAACGACGGTGGAGGATTTCTCCTTCTCGGTTACCCATTGATGGTTTGGCTACAGCGCTTGACTCTTCAATCATTTCTTACCATGTCGTTGCAAAATTTATATTAGACTTGGAGACAATATTACAATATGCATAGAAGAGTACTTTTATAGAGAACTCAAACTTGCATGTGTCGTTTACTCTCAAATCTCAAGCATTTAAATTGGATTGGTTTTTTCGTTTTTTAGATTTAAGAGTTAGATTTTCATTTTAAATGTACTCCGTTCACGAAGAGAACAAATTAACATAAATTGAATTTCAATGAGAAAGATGTACTCTTCTCTTTATTTTTGAATTTTACTTTTTTATTTTCAACTTCTGCCCTTTTCTTCTTCTTCTTCGCCGTCCTCGACTTCAATGCCACAGCTCACCACCATCCACCGCTGCGCAAGTTGTTGCAGACTCCATTCGCCATGAGTCATGACCTTGCTGCCTCCTATCTCTCTCCCTCTCTCTCTCATCCATGTACACATGCCGACGAGGTTACTTGAGCCCTGCTCCTCCATTCTGGCAACCTCCTCCGTGAGCTATTCGTGCGATGATTGTGAATTGCTTGTGCAGATGTAGCTGGACGTAAGGAAACAATACAATAATAAAAAATAATAAATGAAGAGATCATTCTATTGCAAGAGTTGTCACATCCTTCATTTTAGCATCTCCAAGAATTAACTTGTGATTTTGATTGATTCTTCCTTGATTGATATATCAGTGCCTTTACACCACTCAAATTGGGAATGGGAGAATCCCAAATTCCCAATTGGCGACATAAGTTTCCAAATGCATTTCTAGGAAATGGTTTCGTGAAGAGATCAACAATTTGATGCACGAACTGAACATACTTAGTGACAAGTGTTCCAAGAGTCACTGTTTCTTGCATGTAATGATAATCTAATTCGATATATTTAGTTCTTGCATGAAAAGCTGGATTAATCAACATATAAAGTGCATTGATATTATCATAAAATAATATTAGTGGACTTGACAAATGAATACCCAAATCTCTCAAAAGGAATGATATCCAAGTAATCTCTACAACTGTAGACAACATTGCACGATAATTTGCCTCTGCACTAGATCAAGAAATTGTTCGTTGCTTCTTAGCACTCCATGATAGGGGTGAGCATGGTTCTATGGTAGAATCTAGAACCCGAGAACTTGATCGGTGGGAACTTGTAGGTTCCAAGTTTCAAGGTATGCATGGTAGGTTCCAGGTTCTAAAAATTGGGAAACTCGTTTCGACGGGTAGGTTCTAAGTTCTAGGTAAGTGGAACCTAGAACCTAAAACCTTAAATGAGTTTTTTGTGTTTTTTCTTGGTTTATATCTTCATGTGATCCTGTGATGTTCCATAGTGTTAGATGATGAGTGTTTGATCTGGAACCACTAGTCAAAGCTTTCATTTTATGACTTGTTAATATTTCATATTCTTCATGTTTCTAAATATAAGTTGTGATCAATAGATCGTAATGACAAGCAATGATTATTAAAGATGATGATTCACTGCAAATGTTTATTAATAATACAGGTGGGTAGACCCTGTAACCGATCTTGGAATCTGTGACAAGATAGGTTCCGGGTTCTATGGTATGTATGATAAGTTCCAGATTCCAAAAAATAAAGAACCTATTCCCATAGATAGGTTCCACGTTTTAGGTGGAACTTGTACGGAATCTGATGGAACCTGCAACTGCTCAGCCATACTCCATGATATACAATTGCTACCTAAGAAAGTACAAAATCTAGTAGTCGATCATCAAGTCAAGCGGCAACTTGTCCAATCTACATCACAAAAGGCACACATGTGCAAAGTTGACATGGACAAGATTTGCATGCCTTGATCTATGAACTACTAAGATAACGTAAAATGTGCTTCACAATTTGAAAAGGACTCACAGTAGGTTGATGAATAAATTTATAGACAAAATTGATTGCATATGAAATATCTGGCCATGTAATCGTGAGATATTGAGCTCCACTGATACTTCGACGTAGCGTAAGATCCAAAAATAGCCTTGCATCTATACTAGAATGAGAACTAGTGCCCATATGTGTGAAAACTGGCTTGCAGCCTTCCATTTGTGCAATTTAAGAATTGACAAAGCATATTGTTGTTGGCACAAATAAAGGCCACTAGAGAATATTCTAACCACCACACCTAGAAAATAATGTAACGACCACATATCCTTCATTGTGAACTCGCTACTCAATGTAAAGACGAACCCATCAAGTAATTTTGGACCATCACCTATTACAATCATGTCATCTACATGTAACAGTAGAGCTAGAATGCCATGATATGATTTTTGAATAAATAACGAAGGATTGCAATGCTGCAAAAGAACTAGATGCCAAAAGAAATGAGGTAAAGCAAGCAAACCATGCTCTTGGTGCTCGCTTGAGGCCATATAAGGCTCTCTCCAGTTTGCAAATAAAAGACGGGTGATTTTTGTCCTTAAAATCTGGCAATTGTTCCACATAAACAGGCTGCGATAAAAAACCATGTAAGTATGCATTTTTAATATCTAATTGTTTGATGGGTCAACTTTTAACGATAGCAATGGTGAGGTCCTTTTTTATACTTCCTACTCAAACAACTGGGGAGAGAGTCCGAAGGAAATCTACTCTTGCTACTTGGGTATATCCCTTGGCAACCAATCTTGCTTTTAATCTTTCAAATGTACCATCGGCCTTTGACTTAGACTTAAAAACCCATCTACATTCCACAATATTAGTATTTGGAAAACGTGGTACAAGAGTCCAAGTTCTATTGCAATGCAGTGCCTTTAGTTCCTCTTTCATTGTTGCCAACCTCCCTGGATGCTTTAAAGCAGAGCGCACATTTTTTTTTAATATATAATCCATCATATGTAAATTGGCATATTTTGGATTGGGCTTCACAATATTAGCATGTGCTCGAGAAATCTACTCGGTTGAACTGTCCTCCTCCATCAGATTGACATATTTTAAAATGCCCTCCAAATTGCCTTTCCAAATATTTCTCAAACTTGAGAAATGTAAAGTCAGATTTCTGGTGTAATGGAAACAACCAAGTATATGGCTTATCATCCACAAAGCAAACATGATACCGAAACCTTTGAAATGAGATTATCAGAACCTTTCCCCACAAATCACAATGTATCTTTTTGAAAAGCTCAGCAGTACTAGATTTGGAAGGCAAAAAAGAAAGTTTATATGCTTGACCTATTTGACAACTACTACATATCCAATAGTTTTATTCTAAGTAATAACAGTAATATCACCTTTATTTTGTAGATGACTAATTGTTGTCGATTGTGGATGTCCCAAACTTTGATGCAAAGTACTTTCATAATCTTTTGCGAACCGATTTGAAAATAGTACTTCTTTTGGCGACTGCAAGGTATATAGATCATCTTCATGGTTTCCAACTATTAGAACCTTTCCCTTTTTCCTGTCCTTCATCACAAAAATAGTGGCATAGAACTAAAAATTTTGAGGATAGTCAGCTGTGACACTCACTGATAATAAATTCTTTTTCATTTGAGGAACAAGTAGAGCATGTATTTTTTAAGTCATGCTCTCTTGGCCCAAATTGATCTAAGCATTGCCAATATGGGTTATTTTAAGGGAATTACCATTTTCAACCAAAACGCTATCTTTCCCAATATATGGTCGTAAGTTGAAAATGTTACCATCATCTCCGTTCATGTGATTTGAAGCTCTAGTGTCAATGAACCATTATGAATCCTGACTATCTCCGCAGCAAGTGTGGCAAATGCCTTTGGCACATCTGATGGGAGGAAAGACTCATTGAACCGATCAAAGCAATTTAAAGCAATGTGTCCCTGCTTGTTACATATTTGAAAGGAAATGACTTTGTTTGCTCCTTTCACAAGCTCCTCGATCTTGCTTTGATTGAATTGTGGCTTGTGACCCTAAGAAGGCATAAAATAAGCCCTAGAATTTTTCATTTTTGGACTATTGTGAGAAAACCCTCTTCCATGGGCAAAAAAATAATTGTTGCTGGAATCTTGGAATTATTTTCCCTTCTTGTTGCTCTTAAAATTACTTCTTTTACCAAAGAAAGCTGTCCCATGTTGAATTACAAGGGAACTTTTATTTGTGAGCCAACTCTCAAAGTTGTGAAATTAGGTTGGAGAGCATAGGCATTGGAGGCTTCAACATGGAAGTTGTGAAAGAATCATATTGATCACCTAAGCCATTCAAAACAAAAAGTCCGTTCTTTTTGTCCTCAAGGAGACATCCATTATTAGATAACTCATTAAAATATTTTTCAAAAGAACCAAGACACTCGTGAAGTGATGAAAAATTATCTCTATGACATTTTTAGATATGTAGAAAAATTAAAACTTCACATTCCTCAAATACCTTGGCAAAAATGTTTTGTAAAGCTACCTCACTAGCTCAGCAGATGTCTTCAAGTCTACGACTTGAGCAAGAACTTCTTCTGAGAGCGTCGCAATGATCCATCCTGGCAGAAGGCGATCTAACCCTCTCCATTGTAAAAATTATGGAGTTGTTACTTTCTCTGGGACTCTAGCTTCTTTTCCAAAATCGTAAATTAATCTATTTAAGAATGGTATTATCATTTCCAGCTATATATAATGAAAATTATCGAGCTTGAGGCCACATCTGCCCATTTTTAATATCGTACTATTACAAGTATAAATAAATGCAATCGTGCGCCTCGCCGTTCAATAGGTTTGCTCAAAGCCTAACTAGACCCGATAAAGTCGATAGTACAAATATTTAATATCTTTATTATTGTGGGTATGGTCGAGCATGGGCGATCATTTTTAGGCATAACACTAGGCACAACATCCATAAGCCCTTCTATTGATTAGTTCTACTTGTAACTTATCCATCTGCTGTGAACACATGATTTAGTTTTAGGGGTGAGATAAGTTGAGGCGAGCCGGATGGAAAATCATGCTAAAAATTCTTCTATAAGAAGTGTATAAGACCAAATTTCAGGTGGATTTAAGCGTATGTCTAGCGGTTGATAGAGTGGCAGCTAGCCATTATCGTCCACCCAATCAATTTAGTTTGAAACCTTTTGACGATTTGCCAATTCAGTCCTAAACCTTTCAATTATGTCAATTTAGTCATAAACCTTATGAATATTTGTTAATTTAGTTCCAAACATTTTGATAATTAGCCAATGTGGTCTTTTCAGCCAATTATCCAAATAATTTAGGACTAAAATGACACAATTGAAAAGTTTAGGACTGAATTGATAAATCGTCAAAAGATTTAGGACTAAATTAGCATATATTTAAAAATTTTAGGACTAAATTAGCATATATTTAAAAAATTTTAGGTCTAAATTGACACAATTAAATTGTTAGGACTGAATTGAAAAATCGTCAAAATGTTTAAGACTAAATTGGCGTCATTAAAAGGTTTAGAACTGAATTGACCGTCGTACAAAAGATTTACGACTTTTTAGACAATTATCCCTTCATTTGCCATGACTCGAGTAGCATCTAATAATTTTCCATGTTTTGGCTGGTATTAAGTCTAAAATATGTTATACCATTTGGCTAGTGTTTCACAATGGAATATCGTACCCGAACAAACACTAAAAAAATAAAGAATTAATGTTAATTAGGTTAGAAGAGATATTGACTTCGGAACTTCTCTTTTATTTTGTCAAAATTCTCTATTCTATAGTCAATTTTTAATGACTATTCAATAATTAATGTTTATTAGCTTGGAAAATGATTCCAAGTGTTATAATTTTTGTGCGGCCCTCAATTTGACACCATAATCACTTGAGCCCGTTAACGTTTATATTGATAACTTGAGTATCATAACTTCTAAACCGTTAAGCACAAGTGCCGTACATCCTGATGCCCCATCACATTTCCCGGCGAGTAAAATTTTCCTTATGATATTCAAGTGATCGATTGAAAAAATTATGACATCAAAGTAAGCGCCGTATGGAAGACACGACACCTTTTATGGTGTCCATTTCTCAACTAGTGTCCGATCCTTATCCCACTGAAAAAAAAAAAAAACCTTCCCATGAACAAAGGAGCATCAAACCCTTTGTGATTAAAAGAAACACAAAAGGATGAAAATTAACAAAAAAAATGGGGGGAAGAACAACAATGGTGCCAAAACTTGTGTACAGAGGCCACTTTGGTGCAAAAACTTCCATTTGGATCATTTAAGTGCCAAAAGTTATGAAAAACGATCACTTAAATGCCACTTCGCCAGAAATCCGACGTGACGTTTTTTTATTAATTTTTCAAGCTGACGTGGCTCGCCAGAGGCTGATGTGGCTCGCCGGAGGCTGACGTGGCATTTCTTTTCTTTCTTTTTTCCTTTCTTTTCTTTTTTTTTTCTTTTCTTTTTTCTTATTTCCGGTGGCCGGTGGACGCTGGCCACCGGCCATGGCCGGCTTCGCCGGGCGAGGCCCGGCAAGGCCGCCGTGGCCTCGGCGAGGGCCGGCCTCGCCGGATCTGGCGAGGCGAGCCTCGGCGAGGGCTCGCCTCACCAGATCCGGCGAGGCCGGCCCCCGCCGAGGCCACGGCGGCCTCGCCGGGCCTCGCCCGGAGGAAGGCGACGCCCGGCGAAGCCGGCCATGGCCGGTGGCCGGACGCCGGCCATCGGAATAAAAAGAAAGAAAAAAAAAGGAAAAAAAAAGAAAGAAAAAAATCAAAAAAATATATTTAAAAAATTAAATTATACACATGGAAATACCACGTGTCATTAAATTTTAAATATAAAAGCCACGTATTAAATTTGATCGGAATTTCTCGCCGTTGGCACTTAAGTGATCGTTTTTTCTCCGATTTGACACTTAAGTGATCGCCGGCGTAAACTTTTGGCACTTAAGTGATCCAAATGAAAGTTTTGGCACCAAAGTGGCATTCGTATACAAGTTTTGGCACCATTGCTGTTCTTCCCCCAAAAAAATGTTTCAACAATCTAACATAACTCGTCATTATCTCTAAACAGACACAAACAACTTCAACAAAACATCAAAACGCTCGAGTCATTTAGCTATGGAAATCACAGTAACTAATCGCGAGAAAGAAGGTGTCACCTCAGGTACCAATCACACGAATTAGACGCGGGCGTGCAAGAAGATGCGTCTTCCCACGGCGGTCTGACCGACCGAAGCTTCATAACGGAATGCCTTGCTTTCATCCTGAGCTCATGCAGCGTGCGCATGCAGATTGCCGATGGCACCTGAAACAGACCGAAATGCATGCTCTCTCTCCTGTATTGAGGAAGAGAAGGTTAGCGGGTTCTCTAGTTTGAACTGATCAACGCCTTCGGTGCCTAATTCGAGGAGAGAGAGAACCGCAGAGAGAGAGAGAGAGAGAGAGAGAGAGAGAGAGAGAGAGAGAGAGAGAGAGAGAAGTGGCCGTTCATCAATAAGAGAGGAGGAAAAAGGGAGAGAACGTGGTGAAATCGCAAGGAAAAGGGTCGAGTTCAATCCTCCGTTGTCTCTCTTTCGCCTCTCCGAGAGGCGGAGAAGTGCCGTCACCGAGTCGGAAGTGGGAAAACGCCGTGATCTGCGAGAGGTTCAACCTGTTTGCCCGCGGGCGATGTTGGATTCTATTTTGGTTTCGGTTCTGGTCTTCTTTCGATTCAAATTACGTGCTGCTCTTCGTCTTGCTGAGTTTCCAGGTTTTCAGACAGAGAGAGAGAGGGAATGTGGCTCGCGAGAGACCAGTCGGACAAAAAGGGAGGGAACGGCTTGGTGGCCGTGGCGATCGATAAGGACAAAGGAAGCCAAAACGCTCTCAAGTGGGCCGTCGATAATCTTCTCCAGAGAGGCCAGACCGTCATCCTCGTTCACGTCAAGGTCAAGTCCCTCCCGGTCCCCGCCATGCTTTCGGGTCCTCCCCCTCGTAAGTCATCGAATCACGTCCAATTTCAACGACGAGCTTTCTAGTTGATGCATGTCTATGTCTAGATCGAGAGATCAATGTGTATGGACCAATGTATGTGGATTATACTTTTCAGCACAATAATCACCTTAAGTTATTGAATGTTTACCGTGTCTCTATGAGAGTCGGTTTAAACTATCTGATGCCGACGAGGCTCTTCGTATGGCAGGACATGACCTCGATACTAAAGAACTCTTTCTTCCATTCCGATGCTTCTGTACACGCAAGGATGTAAGTTGGATGCTATGGCTTCGAAATTCAGTAGCAATGCACAATCTATTTGGTTAAGTGTTTACACATTCATTTTGACGCCAGATACAATGCAAAGATGTTTTGCTGGAAGACACGGACGTAGCAAAAGCATTGATTGAGTATGTTTCCCACAACGCTGTTGAGAATCTGGTTGTCGGTTCTTCATCAAAGTCTGGCTTTCTAAGGTTTGTATTGCTTGTTTATCGATGTCGCAGCAATAATTACTAGAATCAGATAATTTCTTCACGCATTGACCCCCTCGCAATAATCTTGCACGCCAAATTCATCTTTTGTTGCTTAAAAATTCACGTATGTGGCGTCTGTGTTTTCATAGGCCTTTATGAACTATAAGTTTCTAATGAGCTATAGAATATTTAGCAATCTTTCTTTTAGAAACAGAAAAAACCATTTGCATTGGTGTAAGCACATAAATTTAATTGATTCGAGATAATAAGTTGTTTGCAAAAACTTGCAGCCCCAGAGCTACCTTGAACACTTAACAACGGCTATTAAGAAATGACAAGACACATTCTTGTGACACTGACACAAAGGTAACTGGATAAACATATCAATGATCATGCACATATGCGTGGTACAGATTTAAACAGAAAAATACGCTCAAATACCTAGTTAAAGTGATTTCGTAAGCTGATTATTTTTGGACTTAACTTGATATCCTGTTGAGCGCTTATCGACAGAACCTTCAAGACGACAGATGTCCCAAGCAATGTAGCAAAAGGAGCACCAGACTTTTGTACGGTTTATGTCATAGCAAAGGGGAAGATAACAACCATGCGCTCGGCCACCCGTCCGGCTCCAATGGTCTCGCCACTATCTAATCAAATTCATAATCAATTGGTTCCACGGGCAAATCAACCAGAGCTGCGCGCCCCCCAAACTAACAGCATTGGAGGTAAGCTTTTTTGCAGATAAATCTTCATTTCTGGTTCCCCTTCATCTCACATCTTTTGATTTCTACGAATGGATTCTTCGGTAGGACTCGCAAAGGCGATGAATGAGGTGCCTTATAAATCGAATGACAGCATGGACTTTATAAGGTAAGTCAATCTTATTTGAAACGTCCTTTCCCAATTAGAGCAAAAAATGACTAAAATCCTTTGCAAACAGATCGCCTTTCACTAGAGGAAAGGGTTCTAACGGCAGATTGTATGGGGAGATTGGTGTTCCGGATACTGATATATCCTTTGTCAGCTCTGGTAGACAGAGCATTGACCGAATGTTCCCGTCGTTTTATGACAATCTGGACAGTGGCTACTCCCCAAGGTTGTCTAACACCTCCAACATAGACCACAGACAAAGCTTCGATGCGTCTCTTTTGGCACAGAGGTTGGAAGATGGCAGCACAGTTCGCGAAGTGTCATCTACATCGCATATTTCGGTGGATAGCGAGAGATCTTTTTCATCCTCATCACTCTCTACGGTAAGAACAGGACAGGCGTGACATGCTTTCAGGATCTATTAAACATTTCTCAGAAGACAGATGTAGTCGAAAACATTTTGAAACAAAAGTGAAGAATTCAAAATTGCAGGATGATGTGGAAGCTGAGATGAAGAGGCTAAAACAAGAGCTTAAGCAAACAATGGAAATGTACAGCAAAGCTTGCAAAGAAGCACTCTCTGCTAAACAAAAGGTAAGGCAGATTGAGTTTCGCTGGAGGAATTACATTTCCCTGTTCGAGACTTTAAAGCGATTGATTGCCTTCCAGGCAAAAGAGCTCCAACATTGGAAAATAGAAGAAGAAAGGAGGATCGAGGAGGCACGACTGGCCGAAGAAGCGGCTTTAGCGCTTGCGGAGAAGGAGAAAGCCAAGTCCAAAGCTGCGATAGAAGCCGCTGAGGCTGCTCAGAGGATTGCTGAACTTGAAGCCCAGAAAAGGATTAATGCAGAAATGAAAGCGCTCAAAGAACACGAGGAGAAGAAAAAGGTGCTCGATGCTCTCGCACAGTCAGAAGTCAGGTACAGAAGATACACGATCGAGGAGATCGAAAATGCCACAGAGTTCTTTTCACAGTCTCGCAAGATTGGTGAAGGAGGTTATGGCCCTGTGTACAAGTGCCACTTGGATCACACGTCAGTCGCAATCAAGGTCTTGCGACCAGATGCTGCTCAAGGCAGATCCCAGTTTTTGCAAGAGGTATGCCATCAGGAAAACATATGCAGTGTGAATGCAAGTGTTGACTACAATGGTTATATTGCCATGTGATCAAACATAATCGATAGAAAGCAACCTTATCATGCCCAAACAATAACCATTTTTGGCATTTGGGTGTAGAAAATGTGATTTGAGAATACTTGTGGAGATGAAACATCCAATTAGTAGTGACTCAGGAGTTTATTATGCTTTAGATTATTTACCTTTGAAGAGGCTTACATATTGTCAGTCAACCCCTTTCAACTTCAACTACTGTCCTTACTTCTTTATCCATCTCTGTGCTCATGGTTGTAGGTTGAGGTGTTGAGCTGCATAAGGCATCCAAACATGGTTCTTCTCCTAGGAGCTTGTCCAGAATATGGATGCTTGGTTTACGAGTTCATGGCAAATGGTAGCTTAGAAGACCGTCTCTTCCGTCGCGGAAACACTGCGCCACTTTCTTGGCAAATCAGGTTCAAAATTGCGGCGGAAATTGGAACTGGCTTGCTGTTCCTTCACCAAGCGAAACCTGAACCACTCGTGCATCGCGATTTAAAACCGGGAAACATTCTGCTCGATGGCAACTATGTCAGCAAGATCAGTGACGTCGGTTTAGCTCGGCTTGTCCCGCCTTCCGTTGCTGACAGTGTGACGCAGTACCGCCTGACGTCCACAGCTGGGACGTTTTGCTACATAGATCCTGAGTACCAGCAGACAGGAATGCTGGGGGTCAAGTCTGATATATACTCTCTAGGGATCATCTTTTTGCAGCTATTAACCGCCAGACCACCCATGGGATTGACCCACCATGTTGAGCGGGCAATCGAGAAGGGGACTTTCTCTGAAATGCTAGATCCAGCGGTGTCTGATTGGCCCTTCAATGAGGCTCTAAGCTTTGCCCAACTGGCAGTTAAGTGTTCAGAGTTAAGACGGAAGGATAGGCCGGATCTTGCAAAAGTTGTTCTCCCTGAACTCGACAGACTGAGAGCATTGGCTGAGAATAGCATGAATCCCTTGTCGCCTCGTTGTGACTCGAGCGACTCACCCATCCACAGCCAGGTTTCTTTGCAACTGGTAAGTTTTAAATTTTTTTATGTAAACAGACATTCTGAGTAACAGCCAATCTCAGGCCAGTGCATGCGCACGCACACAAACAAGAGTATGTTTAGTACATTGGAAATCTCTTGATAGATCCTAAATAGGGGCATGAAAAATGACCAAGCTCACTTTTTGTCATTCATATTTTTAACATCTTTCTTATGCAATTTCCACCAGGGTTCAATGAGTCCTCCATCAGGGGCATCGAATGGCAGTTAAACTACCCATCCCTTGTTAGAGTACCTGGAGAAATGGAGACACATAACACGAGAAGATTACGAGTTTTCGATTGGCTTGCAAAGGAAGATTTAGCACAACCATCTGATAAAATCTATGCGGTGTGATGAAAGATAAATCGCTGCAGGACCCACATCTCTTCGCTTCCATTTCACCATCCCTACTCTTAAAGGTTGGCCAAGCTTCTTCGATCGAGGTATTTTATCTATTTGATGACCGATGAATCGAATGAACATAACTATTGGACAAGGACATTGAAGAGCCACATGACCTTGCGACAGTATTCTATCACGAAGGATGCTTCCCTCAATATTTGGCATCAACCTTCGTTTGGGTGTGATACCTGCTTGTAGATTGTTGTTATGTACTGATACTAAAGTAAGTCAGATACTATAGTTATGAAGGACTTTGATTTCTTATCCATCATCCATGCTCAGGTAGGTATAAGCTGAAGCACAGAAATGATTAATGTCATTGTCCTGAAGGCTGGGAGATTGCTATGTGAGTGTTGGCAAATAAAAGAGAACAACATAGTAATCAATGGCCGATTTTTATAAGTTGGACATATTTTAGAAAGAACATCTTCATTACAATATGTGTTGCCAATGATAATTTTGAAGACGAGTCAACTGCTTTTTATATTTGTCTTGGATTGATAGCATAATCAGCAGAGTCAGCATACAATTCGAAGTCAAGCTGGATGTAAAGATTTGTTCACGGGTGGGAGCGGTCATTGTTGTTCTAAATTACAAAGTCTAACTGTATGTAAGAAGCTATCTGTACAGTACGTATGATAGCAGGCATCACATTATACAATTTCCGTTTCAATTTGTTGTGACTTTTACTGAATTTACACTTTCCTCTGCTGCATCTTCGTTTGATTTAGTACAGTTAGTTTAGTTTGCCACAATTTTTTGACAGAAACTTTACAAACCCAAGTTGAATTGGTGATTCCTTTCTTGATATCAATTGTCTTTTTCACGAGGGACAAAGGTACCGGAGGTTTCTCAACTATTGTAAATTATTCAATCGGGTCCTTAACCTTTTTGCTTTTATACAATTGAATCCCTACATCTTGACCAAAAACAAAATCCTTACATAATTTTTTGTTAAATTGTCCCCTTCGTTGAAAAAGAAACAAACATGCAGACATTGTTGTTAAGTCTCCATCAAATGCCAAAGTGCCTTTAGAAAAGTAAAAAAAATTCTAAAATAAGGAAAATTGTTGAGGCTAACTATGCAACTTAGAAAGGGTGAATATGTTGTTTATAGATTATGAAAAACTTTTGTGGAAATTGAGAGTCAACACTTGGAAATCGACTTAAACAGATAATTTTAGGTATGCGTGGTGCTATCACTAAGATATAGATGATAACCAACAAGTAAAGACAGCACACATCAAATTATAGTGACTTGGTTTTATCCTCAAGCTTACCGCCACTCTACATACTAACAACCTTAATGCAGACACGAATCTACAAGTAATCTCCAAAAGTTTACAATCAGCAAGTACTAATTCTATTTATGATAGATTACACTATCAAGACTCAAGGCTGCTATTTCTATTGTACACTTGATCTTATTACAATTACAAGGCAGCAAGAATACCACACTAGAAATTATAGATGAACATATCACAATTTGATCAACACAGAGAGTAACAATGAGCAATACCAACTTTCTCTATTTTCCATCGCAACCCTTTGGGCTTCCTTGATCCTCCTATATATAAGCATCTTCAATATTCTCATTGGAGATGGTCTCAAGGAGCAAAGAGCCCTTAAGAGCTGTTAGGAGCTGTTGTTTGAGAATAGGATCATCCATACAATCATTTTTCTCGAACATCAACAAGGTTTCTCAAAATGGAATCTGCAGGATCTGTCCTATCGCCGGACACTCTGACAGTCCGACCAAAAACCTATCAACTGTTCTCTGACGATTTCCGGTTCTCCTGCTGTGGTCTTCCCAATTGCTGATGGCTATAGTTTTGTCTCTAACAAATATCTTTAGATGGACATATTAGCAGTATCATCACGACTCGATATCAGCATGTTGCATTACTTGTGACCAGCATGTGCACATTATCAGCAGTCTGTTGATACTGTCCATAGACAAACTGCATGAAATGTCTTGCGATTCAATTTCCAACGATATCTCTAAGCATATCAACTTCCAAAGACTTCACAAATCAACCATGGTTCTTCCAAGTTTTCATGAACACCTTGTCATATTTGACTTTTTCACCTCCTGTCGAAATCATCAACGTAGCTACTCTTCGCCTAGCTCTTTAGCTATCTAGATATAATCATAGTCTTTCGGATATCACCACCTACATATAAATACTAGCATAAGGGGAAGATAGGATAGCATATATCATATCACTCAGTTTCTCTTTCAATTTGTTATGGCTTTCCTATAATTTACGCTTTCCTTTACTGCAACTTCGTTTGATTTAGTTCAATTAGTTTAGTTTGCCACAATTTATTGACAACAACTTCACGAACCCAAAAATAGAGTGGTGAATCCTTTGTCAACTGTCGATCATCTTTTTTTCACAAAGATCATAATTGTCTGTTTCCAAATTACCCGGAAAATTTATAGCAATCGATGAGAATGAGAATTATCCAAGATTTCACTCTCATTTTCAAAAGGAAAATGAAACACATTGAGAAATTGCATTTTGTGAACCTTTAAAAAAAGAATTTCAACATCTCTTTTGTGCTATGCCATAAGGTTTGACCTTTTTCTTTCTAAGACCAACCTCATGGACAGAGACGGAGTTCCTACACATTGAGTGCGATCAGTTAAACCCACTCAAATTTTTAGTTTATGTATTACTACTGCAAATTCAACCTCAGTTGAACTAGTAAAATCCATTTTACGAGGAAAAGGAAGTTCATGAATGTAAATATAAGTACATAATTTTTTGATTGACGAAACTAAAAAGAGATGAAAAGGACAATACTTATGGCATGCTTAGTATTTAATGTAAATAAAGGCAAACGAATTTTCTCCCTTCTCGGTTTTATTCGAAAGAGTTTTCTAATGTATATCTTAAGACACTTAAAGAGAAAAATCGACATCGACATGTGTGCTTAGTTTGAGATTGAAACCTCAAGGGTTGCTCGAGAGATTAGCGTGTTTGCTTTACTCATTCAAGGCTCATGTTTGAATCACGGTATTTTTGCATTCTATTGTGGCCACGCCCAATGAGCATAGACCTACTTGCCTTTGGGGATTAATCGGAATGTACGGAGTCAAGGGACTATTACACTAGGGCGGAATTAGGTGAGTGCTCAAGGAGCACTGCATATCTCATTGTTAGTTGGAAAAAAAGATTAGCTAAGTACTAGGGGTGCCAATGGGTCGGGTCGGGCTTTCATGATACCTGACCCGATCCGAAAAAAATAGGGTTGCGCTTGACCCGCCCAGAGCCGGCCCAAGACCCTGTTCAGCATACACCCCAAGAGCCGGGTCGGGCCGGTCCGGTCCAGTTCGGGTTTCGGGTTTTTTTTTCTCTTAAAAACACACACCTTTCTGCCACTCTCTCTCCTCCTCCTCTTCGTCTTCTTCACCGTTTCTCTCTCTCTACTTGCAGACAATTTGCAGAGACTAGAGAGAGAGATGAATTTGTTCAGCAACGGCATCCGAAAACAGGGGCGGCAATCTGGCGCGGCCGTCGAGAGCGGCGAATGCAGCGGCGAATGCGGCAGGGGACGGCGGCTCTCCTACAACTAAGGGAAAACAAAGAAGAACTAAGACGAAGAGCGCCGGGTTCGAACGATGAAGAAGAACTCAGACCAACTAAGGGAAAACGAAGAAGAACTGAGACAAAGAGCGCCGGGTTCGAACAACGAAGAAGAACTGAGACGAAGAGCAGAGCTCTGGATCGAATCGATTTGCTCTTTTGCTCTGGGTTTCGAAAACGCGAATCCTCTCTTCTCGTGCTCGCCCTGGGCTCTCCCTTTGCTCCCTCCGTGCTCTCTTTTGTTCTGGGTTTCAAAAATGCGGATCCCCTTGCCGCCGGAGGAGTCGAGCTCCGGCGGATCGAAGGTCGAGGGACGGGCGGCGCCGATCGAGAACCCGGGGGGCTCGACCTCGACCCCTTGGCCGTCGTGCAGCGAAACCGACATAGCTGCCGCGATTCGTCTTCTTCACCGCTTCTCTTTCTCTAGTTGCAGACAATTCGCAGAGACGAGAGAGAGAGAGATGAATTCGGGAGGACACGACCCTGTCAGCGGAAGCGGAGAGATCTGAGCAAGCGAGCGAACGAGAGAGCTCCGGCGAGACGGCGATGGAGGCGTTCAATTTCGTTGCTGATAGACCTAGGGTTGTTCATCCCGCTTTGCGCGTAGAGAGGGAGAGAGAACGGGAGAGAGACTGAGAGAGGGAGATGGCTCAGATGGGTCGGCCCAAAGTGTCAATGGGTTGGCCCGATTTTACCCCCAACCCTGTGATACCCCAAATTTTAGTGTCAGATTGAGGCCTGACCCCAAAATATCCCAAATTTTAGGACCAAGTCGGGCTGAGGAGGTCCGGGCCGGGCCAGCCCTGGTTTTGGTTGACACCCCTACTAAGTACCACTAAAAAAAGCATGTAATTTGCCACGGAAATTTGCAATGGGAAATTTCTAGTCGCAAATTTGCGACGATTAATTTTCGTCGCAAATTAGCGATGATTAATTTTCGTCGCAAATTTGCGACGGAATTTACTACGAAATAAAAATCCATCACAAATTTGCGATGGAAAAAATTTTGTCGCAAATAGGAGACGGAAAATTAATTCGTCGTTAATTTGTGTCGACAAGTTTTCCATCGAAAATTTGCGACGGATTTAGTGACGGATAAAAAATTCGTCGCAAATTTGCAAAGGATTTTGCGACGAAAAAGAATTCGTCGCTAATTTGTAGTTTATCAGACCTTCCGTGATATTCCACCCCACCCGTTAATTTCTCTCTCTCTCTCTCTCTCCCTCTCTCCCTCTCTCTCTCTCTCTCTCTCTCTCTCTCGCTTTTCTCCCTCTTTCGTGTGTCTCAAATCTGCAAAATCCGCGAATGCACAAATCAATCTCGGTGAAGCTTTTTTACCGGTAAGTATCATATATAACTAACTTCGTGACTATTCATCGCTGGATTGGAATTTCTTTTTTTTTTTATATAGATTTTTGTTTGTTTTTTTTATAACTTCGTTGTCGGTTCAACAACTGGCGATGCCTCGCCGGCCTTGGGAGGAGGCCGAACGGCCACGCCGGCCATGAGGGGAGGCCGAGCTTGCTTTGGAATTTTTATCCGTTTTAGGTTTCCGTCGCAAATTTGTGACGAATAAATGAAAATTCCGGCTCAAATTTGCGACAGAACTTTCATTCCGTCACAAATTTGTGACGGAAACCTAATTCGTCACAAATTTGCAACGGAAACCTAATTCCATCACAAATTTGCAACGGAACATTCATTCCATCGCAAATTTGCGACGGATGAATTCCATTTTCCGTCGCAAGGTTGACCTCGCCACCGCCCAGATCCGAGCGACGGCGAGGTTGAACTTGTCGGCCGCAGCCAGTCGCCGGACCAACGAACGGAGAAACATAATGGGGAAAAAAGAGAAAAAAAATTGAATAAAATTCGGAAAAAAAATTAAAAATTATTAAAAATAGATTCTTAAGTGATTATTTTTTTTAGGTATGTGTCCAATTGAAGGTCTCACAATCCAAGTAGACGTTGTAATTCTCATCAAATTGACCACTTTCTTCTATCAATATTTCAGTCAAATATTTGGGTAAGTCTTCCTTACATGGTAATTTTTTTCAATTTTTACAATTTCAAAGTAATTGTTGCGTGAATAAAAAAATTATAATTTTCATAATTTTATGGTTTTAATTAAGAACATTAGATATGATATTTTAAATATTTTACGAGAATTTTTTTATTTTAATACAGACACAATGCAAAGAGAAAAGGGTTTAAATATATAATAAGAACTTACCTGGATGTCAAAAACTGACAAATGAGTTTCGAACTGGGTTGGAACTATTTTTAGACTTTGCTAGTAGTAAATATGAGTTCATGGATGAAAATAAGTTAAGGTGTCCGTGTAAAAAATACGGTAATGGTAAATTTCTTGTGTGTGATAAAGTTAGAGAACATCTTTATAGATTTGGGTTTATTCCGAACTATTATAATTGGACTTCCCATGGTGAACCATTTATATCTAATGAGGATATCGAAGAAGTGACCAATTTTTAGTTAGAGAAAAATGTGGCTATTATGATCAATTAAACCCATATGAGAGGATGATGATTGATGCAGCTAGTCAAAATTTTGTTTCAAAATCGAATCATGCAAGTACTATAAACACACAACTATTTTCCTATTTTTATCAGATAGTTTAGTGAAACTTTACTTCAAAGTTGAAAATAAAATTCAATCTAATTATCTAGATGACCTTAATCTTGTGGGTGTTCATTCGAAATAAAAAAAACGCAATTAATTATGTACTTATAAGCCGTCATAAATAGAAATTTCTAATATTCTATGTAGCTTTTGTGATTAGAAACATAAGACCACAAATGAAAATTAACAACCTTCTCCGGGAAAAGTGATAAGAGGATGTAGAATAAGATGATTTCTTCTTAGGTGTAATTGAGCATTTATATTGTGACACCAACGAAAGAGTATAGAAATAAAGGCAGTTTTGTTGATACAATAAATTGAAGAGAGAAGGGTATTTTGGCCAGTTAATGAAAAAAATGAGTGTCTTAACCAAAGTATGGATGAAAATAGCGTCGCCCTATATTTTTCATAGGCATAGTTTTATGAAAAATCTTAAATAATTTTCATAATGTTTTGTTCCTCAAATAATTTCATCAAGGTGCCCACTCCTTTTCCTGACAGAAGGTCTTCGTACTAGTGGACAACGTGGACACCAATTATGGAGCGGAGGCACATATGTCGGTCTATAATTTGACCGTCCCACAAGATCGATTCAGTGCACATAAACTGTCGATTGAGAATGGCCCAGATGATCGTCTCAGCACGATCCATGCAGGATGGGGAGTAAGTAGGGCATTGTTTGTTTATGTAAGCAAGAGTTATGTATACTTAGGCTTTATTTGTTTTACGAAAAATGAATAATTTGAAAAATATTTTTTTGAAAATAATATATTCTTGAAAATAATAAGTCAATGAAAATTCTTTTCATTGTCGACAACAGTTTATATCTATACATTTTTCGTGAACGATCAAAAAATATTTCGTTCATTTGTTTTGTAAGTGATGCAAGCGATCGCTTTTAAGAAAATATTTTGTGAATAATTCATTTTTAGCGAAACAAATATAACCTCAATCTATAAATGTATTTGAAGATGAAAATTGTTTTCGGAGAGAAGTTTAAATGATTTATAGATTAGAATATATGAGTTCAAATTGTCTCTACCCCTTGGCTCAATGTGCAATGCGGTCTTGAGCTTTAAATTTGTTCAATGTGGTTCGTGAACTTTAACCCAATATGCAATGTCATCCATAAACTTTTAATTTGTTCAATACGATCTCTGGACTTTTGGTATATGTTTAATTTAGTTCAAGAATTATATGAAAATGTTCAATATTATCCCTTAACTTAAATTATTGGAAAGACAACATTGAACATTTTCATGGAATCCAGGATCTAAATTGAATATGTATCAAAAGTCTATGGACCATATTAAATATATTACAAGGGCAAAAGGACACTATTGGTGCCATAACTTGTGTATGGCGATCACTTTGGTGCCATAACTTTTTTTCAGATCACTTTGGTGTCAAGTCGGAGGAAAATAGATCAATTTAGTGATTCCGGCCAAAAAGCTGACTTGGCATTTTTCATTTTAAAAAAAGAGTGTGATGTGGATATTGGGTTTAACATTTGATGTCCACGTGGACGAGCAAAACGACATCGCTCAGTCCACTTGGACAAGAAGGACAATGTCGTTCCATTTAAGACAGCAAATGACGTCGCTCAGTTCAAAGGTCTTAGCATTGCGTCGCTTGTCACACCTACTCTGTCTCCCTCATCCCGTCGTCATTGCTCGTCGCTCGTGGCGCCCTCATTTGGTCGCTGTCGCTGTCACCGTCGCCATCGCCGCCTCTTGCCTTCCCTTTGCGGTTGGTTGGCTGGAGTCGCTCCCTCATCCCGTGGATTGAGCATCACTCGTCTTGTTGGCATCGGTCCCATCTCCGTGGCAAATTACGAAGGTCAGTTTTCAAATAAGGGCTGTTAATTTCTATTTTGCCGAATTGATCGATACATTGTGCTTCATTGTCCTATGTTTCACTCAATTAAGTGGTAGATTAGGGCTGCCTTCGGGAAATTAGGGTTTGAAGTAGGAAATTAGGGCTCGAACTTGGGAAATTGGGGCTCGAACTTGAAATTAGGTCTTGAACTTATGAAATTAAAGCTTGAACTTTATAAATTATGGCCAGTTGTTCGGATATTAGGGCTTGAAGTGGATTTGATTGTGTTGGTGCCGGGCTAAGTATATGCGATAGACCGTGGTCCATGTGGGGACCTCTGTCATTGTCACCCATGTGGTTTGATAGTGGCTTTTTTAATCTTGTCGGTCATGTGGGGGACCTTCATGTGAAGCTGTGCTCTTTTTCCTATGTGGTATGGTCCCGAAAGCTAAAATATTGAATTTTTTTGGCTTTTTTCCTTCAATGCAGGGTTGATATGGGGGATAAAGACACAATTATCAGCATCATTATTCACTATGGAGGAGAATTTGTCATCGGCACTGACGAGTGGAAATATTTTGAAGGACTTGAAGGTACTGTTTATTTCGATAGAAGCAAGTCAGCATATATTAATCTCATGAGGGATATAGTTCAACAATTAAGATGTAAAATAGGAAGTTTGCATTATTGTGCTCCTGGAAGCAGCTTGAAGAATGGTATTAGAAACTTTAATGATGATAATTGTGTTAAGGATATCATCTACCATTATTTTCATGGAAAAGAAGCTGTTGTGTACGTTGAGTCCTATAGTGATGGTGAATCTGATGAAGGGGCTGAGGGAGGAGACGTAGGGGATGGTGCTGCTTTACCTAGTACTCAGGTTGGTGCTAGTTCTATTATAGATGATGCTGGACATGAGAGAGATGAGAGGGAGGCAAGCCATACAGCGAGTGAAGAGTTCACTGGATTTGAGTTCATTGGATTGTCGTGGGAAGTTGTTGCATCTAGTGAATCAGATGATGAGGGTGTGAGAAATGTAAATTTACCAAGTGATGATGACAATGAGGAACTTGCACAGTCAAGGCAAAAGCAAAGGGAATTTGGAAAAAAAATCAATAGCTACACTTGGAGGATTGCATGAAGCTGAACTAGGATATAGAATTGATGGAGCTCCAGCTGAAGGTAATGACACTGGTTATGAAGAAAGTGGCTCTGATGAACAAAATGATACTTCTGAAAATCAACAAGAAGATGATGATCTCGTTGTGCGCAGAAGGAAACGTAAGTATCCATTATACGATCTTGGCTCTTCTTTTTCTATGTTGACTGTAGGTCTGAAATTTTCTGATGCTAAACAATTCAAAGAAGGGATTATCAAGTATTCAATAGCTGAACAGAGGACTCTTCAGTTCACTCGAAATACGCAGGACTATGTTAAAGCAAAGTGTTCTCAACCTAGTCGTTCGTGGAAGATATATGGCGCACGTTCAAAGAGGGATGGGTCATTCCAAATTAGGTCATTACAGGAGGAACATACTTGTTCTATCATGTTTGACAACAAAAGGGTAACGAGTGCTTGGTTGTCGAAGCACTTCTTCGATACCATCAAAGCGATGCCTGATATGAAGAGTGCTAAGCTAAAGCAGTTAGTAAATGAGCAAATAGGGATTAACGTGTCACTCAATCAGTGTAAAAGAGCCAAGCATAAGGTGATGAAAAAAATTCTAGGGAGGTACAAGGAAGAATATGGTCAAATTTGGGAATATGCTAGAGAATGTAGGCTGCAAAACCCAGGTAGTTGAGTTTATGTTGAGGTTGTGGAGCGGCCACTACCTAACCATGGGACTAACTTTGACCGAATTTATATTTTCTTTGATGCGTGCAAGCGAGGATTTGTTGCTGGTTGTAGACAAGTCATAGGGTTAGATGGATGTTTCTTGAAGGGCGTGTGCAAGGGAGAATTGTTGGGTGCCATTGGGAGGGATGGCAATAATCAGATGTTTCCAATTGCTTGGGCTGTTGTGAAGGTAGAGAGCAAGGATACTTGGTCATGGTTCCTAAAAAATTTGATGGCGGACCTTGAGATCACTAATGGAGGAGGTTGGGCATTCATGAGCAACCAACAAAAGGTAATGCCAGTGCAACTGCACAAATAATATTTATGACATTTTATTTTGCACATGCCTTTATTAATGCATTAATCTATGCATTCTTGTAGGGACCTCTTCCTGCTCTAGCTGAGTTGATGCCATTTGCTGAACATAGGATGTGTGCGAGACACATATATGCAAACTGGGCAAAAATCTTCAAAGGGGAGAAACTACAGAAGCAATTTTGGATGATAGCTAAGAGCATCAACATGTCTGATTTTAGAATTCACAAACAGCAGCTGCTTGACTTGACGAAGGACGGTTATGAAGCACTTTTTCAAACTGAACCCAGGTATTGGTGCAAGGCCTTCTTCAATGAAGAATTCAAGAGCGATATTATTGATAACAATCTCAGTGAAGCCTTCAATGATAGAATTTTAGAGACGAGGTGTAAACCAATCATCAGCATGCTTGAGGATATTCGAGTGATAGTCATGACAAGGCTGAAAAAACGGAGAGATGAGGTTGCGAAGTGGACTGGATAGTGTGGTCCTAGGATTGCTAAAAGATTGGATGACAATTTGGCGAGTAGTAGGTTCTGTCATCCTATCTAGAATGGAGATGATGGCTATGAGGTCATGGAAATGACAGACAAGTATGTTGTCTAATTGGACAAACTAAAGTACTCATGTCGAGCTTGGCAACTTTCTGGAATTTCCTGTGCACATGCCATTTGTGTCATCCAAGCGAAGTACCAAAATCCCAAGGATTATCTGCATGGTTGCTATCACAAAAGCACATATCTTTCTGCGTACCAGCACATGATGCAACCTATTAGAGGTACAAAATTCTAGGAGCTGACAAATCATGAAGCCCCTCATCCTTTGCCACTTAAGAAACAAATAGGAAGGCCTAAAAGGAGACGAAGAAAGTAAGAGGGAGAGCCTTGAAGTAAGAAGATGAGCAGGTCAGGTGTAAAGATAAGATGCTCATATTGTCGTAAGATAGGTCACAACAAAAGTGGTTGTCATTTGAAAAAGCAACATCAGTTGCTTCAACAGCCAAGTGGAGGGACTCAAATTGGATCAAATGTAGCGCTGGCACAAGAACCAGCTGAAGGGGCTGCTGAAAGGCCTGCTGGAGTGCCAGCTAATAAGTATGCCGATTGTCTAGCTGAAGGACTTACTGAAGGCCAAGTGTAAGAACTAGCTGAAGAGCCAACCGGAGGCCCAAGTTCAAGGGCAACCTTCTCCTCGACTGTTGCACGGGCTAAGAAAAAATATCCAGTAAGCTATATGTATTTGTATTAATCTTTAGTGAGCAGAATTTGGCTTTAGTTGACATTGTTTTGTCCTTATCAGTTGAGAAGAAAACCAACTAAACAAGTAGCTCAGGTTCCTCAAAGTGAGGCACCACATCAAACAAGAGGGGTCCTCGGCAGAAGATTAAGGCAATATGGTTATGGAATTTATACGGACTTCAATACTGGAATGACTATTTTGCATGTAAGTTTTGTACATCTCATGCATTTCATTTTTGAGGTTTTCACTTTTATGACAATATTGCTTGTTCTCATCCATAATTATGTTGTTGTAGCCTGGGAGGAGTTCAAAGGTTCTCATATCTCAAGTTGGCGTAAGCCAACAGTCAAGGGCTACACCAAAAAGAATCTAACCAACATCGCAAGCAATTGGTCCGAAGAGAAGAAGGGTGGCTGCAGAGAAAAGTGTTCGTAAATTGCCATGAACAAAAAACTCAACACTAGTTCCTAATCAACCAGCACATGCTAACAGCTCCAAAACATCCACGAACACTAGTAAGAAGAAGATAGTTGCTGCGCCTAAGAAGAAATCTCGAGCAAAAAGGCCAGTAGAACAACCTGTTGGTCCAGCAGTTGAAAAAGATGCAACTAGAGCAGTTTAAGAAGAAGCAGTTCTAGCTGTTGAAGAAAATACAGCTCAAGCAGTTCAAGAAGAAGCAGCTCCAGCTATTGAAGAAGATGCAACTCCAACAGTTCAAGAAGAAACAGCTCCAGCTATTGAAGAACCCGCATCTTCAGAAGAACAACCTGCAGTTCCTCCAGTTCAAAAGAGTCAAAAAATTATGAATCAATTCAAAAAGCCGTCGAAAGGAAAAGGAAATGGTCAACTTATTACTATTGACTAATTGGAGGGTGTTGAGGTGATTGTTAGTTTTTGTGAAATTAGGGGGGTTTACCGTATTGACTAATAGGAGGTTGGTTTTTTGTGGTCCTGGAATGTTATGGACTAATGGGATGTTGTGTGTAATGACTAAATTCGATGTTTACCGTGGTTAAGGTGGTTGTGATTTTCATATTTTTACACACGTGTTTGTTCTGTTTTAGTATAGTACGGGTGTAGTGGGGTGCTTGCAAGTTGCATCAGTAAGTTAATATTCAAAGAAACTTACTGATGCAATTAGTGGGGAGGGTGGGAATTGGTGCTGCTAGTGCTGGTTTTTTATGCTACTTTCAAGTGCAATATGGTGCTTGCACCAGCTACTGATTTTGTGCTATTTGGGAGTGCAGTATGGTGTTTGCACTAGCTGCTCATTTTGTACTGTTTGAGAGTATAGTATAGTAGCTGCTGATTTTGTCATATTTGGGAGTGCAGTATTGTCCTTGCACCAGCATGCCAGCACATGCCGATGCAAGCATTTTGAACCGGATTTTGAATATGGTTTGGGGGTTGTTGGGTACTGGTGATTGAATATGGTTTGGGGGCTGCTTGAACCAGTTTATGAGTATGGTTTGGGGCGGTTTGGTGCTGGTGAGCAGTGCTTGTACAGTTACTGCTTTGATTCTGGAATGATCTGGTTTAAAGATTGGTTTGTTGGAACCAAAGTCTCCATTTTTCAAAGAAACATACGGCATGACATTTAAGTGATCAACTTTCGGCCACAATTGATACTTAAGTGATCACTTTTGAACTACGACTGAAACTTAAGTGATCACTTTTGAACCACGACTGGCACTTAAGTGATCACGATTAGAAACATTTTGCACTAAAATGTCAACTGCTGAACTTGTGACGACTTCATAATTTGCTGCCACGTAGAGTTACAGCACTTTACAGCACTTGCAGCACCTCATTTTTTAGTAGTGAGCCTTACTCCATATTATGCAACTATCTAATCAAATGAAAAAAAAAATACAGCAAATGAGCAAAAATACGAAGCAAATGAGGAAGTGCAGCAAATGACAGCAAAGAGCAAAAATATGCTGCCAATAAGGAAGTGTAGCAATGATAGCAAATGAGCAAAAATATGTTGTAAAATATGCTGCAAATGAGAAAGTGTAGCAAATGACAGCAAATGAGCAAAAATATGTAGCAAAATATGCTGCAAATGAGGAAGTGCAGCAAAAGACAGCAAATGAGCAAAAATATGCAACAAAATATGCTGCCAATGAGGCAAAATTGCATCAAAATATGCAGCAACAAAATACTAAGCAACTTAACATTGAGAACCAATAAATTCCAACCTTCCATTTGTCATAGATTGCGGCAAACCTCTTGTTACATACATAAATTGCAACAAACTAATAACACAACCGTAGCTACAAATTGCCAAATACAAGTACATAGTACAAGCCTATCTTAAATTATGGTAGATTAAGAAACTTTTGCTCATCACTGACATTACATTTGACCATAAAATAGGCTATAAAAAATATTAATAACACAATCAACAATCGATAATACTTTCTTTCGATTTTCATCCTTCGAACTTCCTTCGTCAAATGGTTGGCCAGAGATGCTAAAGCCTTCATTTCAGCTTGCAATGAGTCGACATCATCCAACTTGTCTAACTCGTCTATTAATGTATGTGGAGGTTGATGTCGAGCTTCAAGTAGCTTCACTATCACCTCTGTTGCTCGATTTGAAAATTTCGCATCAACCCACTTGAAGAATTTGCACTTCGAGCCTTCTCTATACTTAGTGCATTCATGGAATCTTCTCCCAGGGTTCAATTGAGTCCAAGATGTTCTTCTTGGACTCGGTAATCCACAATAACAGAAGAACCGACCTTCTTCTTCACTTTGTTCAAACGAATTTGAGCCGCTAGTGAAGCTCCTCCCATCTATTTGTAACATTCAGCTGTCAATTTAGGGGAAAACAAAGAAATAATATGGCCGGTTAGGGTTTGCAATTGGGGAATATGTCCATTTAGCTGATTTAGGGTTCCTATATTGGGAGGAGAAAGGTTGAACGACGTCATTTTCTCTATAAGGGCTAACTGGACTCTCCGGCCAGCTCCTGCCAGCCATATCAGCATCGAATATTAATAAAAAAAAGAGCTACATTAGATTTCCGGCGTGCCATGTCAGCATTGGCACTCAAGTGATCATTTTTCAAAAAAGTTGACATCAAAGTGACTCAAAAAAAAAGTTATGGCACCAAAGTGATCGTCATACGCAAGTTATGGCACCAATAGTGTCCTTTTGCCATATTACAAGTGTAGGGACAACATTACACATTAATCTAAAATTCGCTTATCATATTAAATAAATTTAAAGATCAGGGACCACATTGCACATTGAGCCAAAGTTCATGTACCATTTGTGTCATTTACTTATGTGACACAATTATCTTGATTATTTAAAGTTTGATTTTGTCCATTCTATTGTACCATATTCATGTATCCATCTTAACAAAAGACACAAGTATTTCATGGAATTTGTGCACAAAAGATTGAACTTGAAAATTCTAGGCAATTTTTTGTTGCCTCTTCAACTTTCTATGTTGTCTCGCTAACGAACGTGAACAATATTTCGATCTGTTCTTGGCTAGGTTCATCCAACCTTGAACGGTGATGGTCTCACGCGGTTGATCACGTTTTGGACGGTGAGAAACATCAAGAGTGCATATGATCATGATCATGTCTTCGAATGATGAAATCTTTTGTAACAAGTCCGTTTTTCGTCACATAATCTACTAACAGAAGTTAAGTTCGGTCCGATCGATCTAATTTTGTTGTAATTGGTTAGGGCGACGGCTTCCGTAATGGGTGCTTCAACACCCAGTGCCCGGGTTCGTGCAAATACACAGGGAAGTGACCCCGAACTACCCATTGAGACCCACATCGACTTATGGCGGGGACATATATGAGCTCGTTGTCCACGTCAAGCAGGACCCTCGCACTTGAAATTGGTGGCTCGTCATGAGGCACGACATCGCTATCGGGTACTGGCCGAGTGAGCTGTTCGTCAATCTGGCCGGTAGCGCCAAGAGGGTGTCTTGGGGAGGAGAAGGGTTTTCCGGGAACGCCGAAACTTGCCCTCTGCTGGGGAGCGGGCACATGCCGGATGGCCATTACAATCACGGCGCATATTTCCGGCGGATCAATTACATGACCGGGAGCACCAGAAACCAGACTCCTCTGGCCGTGTTTGAGCATGTCGATAAGTCGAAGGTCTATGGTCTCAAAAACGACCAGTATATACGCAAAAAAGACATGGGGTATAGCTTCACATATGGAGGTCCAGGGGGTGCTTGTGCTTAGCTGTGTTGAAACAGGCTTTTAATATTAATAAATTATATTGATGATTGGCGATATTAATGGTAGCCACGTTAGCTATTTCCAAAGCAATTGGCTAGGACTTGCAACTTCGCTCAAAGATTTAGGACTCAAATGAAAACTTGAAAAGTTTAGAATTGTATCGGCATTTATATAAAAGGCTTAGTACTGATTTGATGATTACATCCTAGTGGTTCACTTTAGCAATTCCATTAATCGAAAGAGACCAACGGGGCAAAATGACTCAGCTACATACATAACAGTCACTCCTAAGAGGATTTGCATACCTTTCTTATTCCATGGCAAGAGAAATCGGGCCATCTATCATTTTGATAGTCTATCAACAGTTCATAATATCGATATCTCATCTTTTGAATTTTTTAATGTGTGTCGCAATGTACATATCGTGCCGAATATACTCGGGATTTCAGCTTCTTTAATTTTTTTTTTAAAACCTTCTTGAGTTTTTAATGAATCTAAGTCCCATCTGATTTTGTGCCATCTATATCAGGCTCGCATAGTTGTTGACTTGTTAAATGTAGATAATTTTTTGTCATCATTTCATGTACATATATATAATTACTCTCATGTCGACATTTATGGAAGTCCCAAGCGATTATTTTTTTCTATTTTAGAGCTCGTCTCTTACTTGCACTTTTTTCGAAAGGTATCGAAGACACCAAACTTTGAAGTAGTCGACAGATTCGCGCTAGAAGGACTACTTTTGATCAATGTTTTTTTTTTTTTAAATAGTGTCTCTCGATAACCGATGATTGTTTTTTTTTTGGTAAGGTATAACCGATGATTGTTGATCACGACTATTGCCAAAAAGTCTCAATGAAAATGAATATTCACGCGGAAGAGCATGCATTTGTCCCGGTTTCAATGAGGTCGAACGCACCAGATCTTTAAGGCTTTAACCAAAAGGACAAGTACCACCAAATACCCCAGACTAAGACTACTTGAAGTATATATCTCGAACTAGTTTTTCCACTCGTAAAAACCCTCAAGACAGTACCTGTCGAACACATTTACCCCCAATTACACTTCCGTCCAAAGGAGCCGCCAAACATGCTAAGTATAATCCGACATGGAAGGCCCAGGCTCGACGGATCCGATGTGCATTGTTTGCACAAAAAGACTCCCACAAAGGGCACTGTTTCACCCGTTAGACGAAATTCGGGTTCATATTAGGGTTCTCGACTGAAATTTGGGGCAAAATCAAAATTTAGGGTTCCGCACTAATTCCGCCAAATTAGGGTCATCAATGGCTGCAATTGATAGTAATAGAAGGAGAATCACGTAATCTAACGGCTCATGTAAATGAAGCAAAAACATTATATGATCAATGTTTGTATACTCTTATTTGTTGTTATTGTTGGTCAACCAATTTCCCTACACCCAAAATTGTAACCTTTGTCTCTAATTGTCTCCAAACGCTTACAAAGGTTGAACACAAATAGGCCCTTAGGACACCGCAATTCAGCCCCTACAATTATGCATATATCCAAATGTGGATACATCTCTGTACACATTCTCTCATCTTCTACATATCCCCGGTGCCATCACGGTTCTAACATCATCTCCCGCGACCAATGACAAGGGATCAGAAGGGAACCAATAGGCACAATAACTTCTCGAAAGGGTCGATTGACCAATGCATATCTGTGTTCTTTGCGATTTTCTTTTTCCCAAAGCTAAAAGACCTCCAGAGCTTCTTCGCTTTTCGGCTTATTCTTAGGTCGGCCACTGCGTCTTACATCCTTCCCTGATAATAGCTCTAAGGCTTTCTCCATAGTGACATCCGCTGGCTTGAGGTTCTGCATAGTGATTAACATCCACAATTAGGACTACCAAGGCTCTATCTCACTCAAGATCATCAGAAAAAAAATAGAAAAGCAAAAAATCTGCCTCACATGACGCGTTAAGCAATCTAATCATCTATCATTTGATCAAACAGTTAAACCAATAAAAGGTGAATGAATCAGAAGCAAGATATACAAAGTTTCAATGATGAAAGGAAAAAGCAAATATCTGAATTTAATTAAGTGAAGAGGAAATGACATGGATGAATGCCTGGAAAATATAATTTAACTTGCTTTTATGAACTTCATTTCAGGATTACACCAAATAATGCTATCTAAATCAACAAAGAAATATGCAAAGATCTTCAATGAGCTTCATAAAACCTGAGACCAAATAACCTTAGACTGTAATTGCTAAACTACATGCCCAAAAATTGGCCAAATACGTGAGCCCAATTTAGATAAAATAACTCCATGAAATCTATTTCCACTGCTTAAAGAGCAACTACTTTTCCGGATATGAGGTAAGACAAGCTTCTTGTTTCTTATTACCAAGAACCAAGAAGAAAGACATGTAGTTGTCTAGCATCACTTGTAAGTCGCAATACACCGATAAAATAAACAGGCGCACAAAAAGATAAATCATCAACATCCTTCATTTGAAAAAATTGAAACCCTGGAATCGTGATGTTTTTGAGATGAAAAAACTAGTAAAAGAGGAGCAATGACGAGCTTTTCCTCACCAAGTGAGGTTGGCTACTTTGCTACTTCATTAATTCCACGCATTCAAATTTCAGCAACAATCTTCTGGCAAACTCATAGCTAAAGAAACTTGAAATAGTTGACATATTGCACTAAGAATATTATCATCTCGCAATATAAGAAACAGAAATAGATGAATCACTAGACTCCCAATCTTGACAGTATTATACTCAATTCAGAGACTTCTTCACCGCTTTTATTGCTTCTCCATAATATGCTAGACTTAATTAAGACCAGGAAAGCAACCCATGCAAAGAGAGAATGAAAATTGATTGGGATCACCAAACAACAGAAGAGTATATTAGAGACAATGATCACCTTAGGAACAGAAGCCATTGTGCGTCTATGTCTGACGGTAAATCCAACCTTTGAAAGCTTCAAAATCACAGGCTGCCCATCCTTTGGATGGTTACCCTGCATAATCACACTTAAATTGCGCATATTTGTAACTAAGAATATAAAGAACAAATGTTCCAGTAATGAAGACATACCAACGTCACAGGATATCGAAACAGCTCAAGAGCATCCTCAATGGTAATAGAATCCACCTCCTTTGTCTGAAGAAGACAAACTATAGTTAGTCCTAACACATAGATTACACATCCATCTATATCTGTATGGATTTGGCCGTGAAGTCTAATAATGTGCAGACATACTGATGTAAGACAACCAAAAAACTAAAAGGAAGCAAAAAGAAAAGCTCTGACATATTAAGAAAATACAAACAGACTTATCGACTAGATTATCATCCAAGTCAAATGTGCAGTAAGACAAACAAAAGATGATTTTTTAACCTCAATGGCAATTATAAAATAGAGAGATGTAAGCTGGATTCAATGTCTCAAATCACGTAAGATGAATCTTTTGGTAATTTATTTTGATATTTCTTGCTCAATTCTGCAGTCACAGAATTTTGAATCAAATAGTTGAATTGCAATTCAATTTAAGATATTGCCTTCTGTAAAAGCCTCTCTTGTTAGCTATATATTTAATTTGTACTTTAACTTCCATCGGGAAGTCCTTTGACACTTTATAGGCTCGTGAAATTCTGGCTTGTAAGGGCAGCCCTTTTGCATGTCCTGGTCAAATCTTGTCTGCGCCAAGGTTCTACAGACTCCAGGCATACTGGTGCTTAATAGTCAGTACCCAGGCCATGGAAATTTCAACGTTTTGCTTGAACAAGTCTTCTTGTCTGCGCCAAGAGAAAATACATGGGAGAGAGCTTTGTCCCAGTGGCTTCACCATAGAGCACAAGTCCAAGGGCATTTGGATTCGTCCAACAATGACGGGTACCAGTGTCATGTCATGTTGACCAGTATTTCCTGGGTACACAAGCCTGCGAAAGAACCTTACAAATACGGCTATCTAATCAATTTTGATTGGTCTGGATCAATGTGTGACTGGAGGCCTACACTGAGCTATTGTACATTTGCTGGAAATTCAGCTAGCAAGCAGATGGTAGTCTCACGATTTAGTGCAGAGGCCGAGTTATATAGCTAGAAACATGGGACATCATTATTAGGTGATTCGAGTGAGCAAATTCTGGCAAGCAAAATGACACTTTTGCAGCACAGGCACAATAAAGCATCAATAAATACTGCTCTCGATGTCATAACATGACACAGCAAAGGGTACTACTATGCACTTCATCAAGCAAAGCAAATGACAAACACATATTGATTGCCTCAGATAAACCAAAGGATCAGATAGCTGATTTTTTTCACTAAGAGGCTCGCTAACTCAATAGGCCACTCCTTTCCAAGATGGGAATCAATAATGGCTCCTGTTATTTGGAATTAGGTGTGGTAACACGGCAAACGTGTCTAATTCTATAAATATAGGGCAGGACTCAGCTGAAAATGATTGAAAAAAGGGGGGCTTGACAGTCATATTGATAATAAAAAGAGAATATTTACTTTTCAAGGAAGCTAAGATAAATATTTCTAGCTTCATTTTTTCCATATATTACGTACATTGAAGATACTAATTTATTTTTCTATCCATCAACTAAGTTGCTTTAGCATTTGTCTTAGAAAGAGATGAAGGTAATATAAACTGAGGGCCTGTTTGGAAAAAAACAACATTTCCTTTAATCTATGCTTACAATTCTTAAAATTTTTAACTATAGCTAACTAGGGTGGCCCTAGATGCTTATATGAGGCAGGAGACTTAGGCCTAGAAAGAACATCATTTATAACCCATGTAAAGAGTGCGAAGTTCATGTGAGTTTTAATCGCACATGACTTAGTGTGACCATCATCTCTCTATGTGTGTTATTTCTCTTTAGGTGACCAAGACGACACAGATCCTGTGACCAAGACCAGAATCCACTCATGTCTATAAGGGTATTCCCAGCAGAAGAGACAACTCCGAGCATCAGGACATTGTTCCATCACCGCAGCGGAGAAGTGAAAAACAGCCAAACAATTAAGCCAAGAAAAAATCAAGGGCTAGAATCGAGACAAACTGCACCTGGAACAGAATAAAGAAATTCTTGGGTTTATAGAAACCCAGGATGTTAATTGAATGAGGAAAAACCAGTGACAAAGTGACTTAAAGGCCCATTTATAATAGGATTACAGATGCAAGACAATCTCAAGCCTTCATCTAACATAACAACTTCTAATCTCAATCACTGGGGCTCGTTAAAAGTGAAATGACTGCACATGACTATTTATTGACCTCATAAAGAAATAAAAGAAAAAATAAAAATAAGATACTTAAAAACAAAATAACTAGAATTATACTACTTCAATGTGACTCTTGACAGACAATGCCGTTCTTAAATACTATGGAATGATAATAACCGGAATGGAATAATCATAGCTTGCTCTCAGCTGTGTCAAGCGAGGAGATCAAGCTGTCTAATTATGAGTGATTGTAGCCACAAATATTTGCATCAACTAAGAAAAAATTTATTAACGCTTTCCACATTCTTTTCTCTGTCTCACAACTGTTAACCTCTCATTTTCCACTAAGCAAACAAACTATTCCCCACTACTCCAAGAGGAAAATCGAATGAAAATGGAAAAGAATGGCAGTGGATAAAACTACCGCTGTATACCAATCAGAACAAAAAAATCATTACAAAACTTGAACATTAGTATGAAGATAGCTTTGAATTAGATTTATTTGAAAAAAAAATAGTACCTGAGAAATAGAGGCTCTTTTCGGAATGTACCCCTTCCTATCTTCACCAAGTTGTACATAATATCCATATGGACCATTCTTAAGAAGAATCTAGAAGCATAAAAGAATTTGAAGAAAAAAGTTTAGTGAATGTATTGAGCGATTACCTATACATAACGAAGGACATACAAGCTAACCTTTTCATTGGAACCTGGATGAAGACCCAGAAGTTTTGGCTCTTCGATTGAGTTGTTAGTCTGAGGAGTAGCATCTTCTTCTTCTTCATCACCGTACAGTGTCTTAGCAATATACCTGTATATCAAACCAGAGAATATTATTGGCAGCAATGAACAAAGTGGAAGACAATATTAGTTGTGCTTTTTGCATTCATACATGAGAATCCCAATTGGTGAAGCAAATGCAGAGGAATTCCTTTTACTACTATTGACAGGACAAGTGGAGAGAAAGTCTCAGCTTGTAGTTTCACTTGTATAGCCAGAGATGGGCACAGAACACTGCTTAACGTTTAATAAGCTAAGCAGCTAACAATTCCATATCCATAAACAGCTAAAACAACAAAATTACCTATCAGGGAATAAACAAGAGGGCACACTCAGGTACATGATTCGATTAATGACTCAACTTTAAGAAAATAGCTATTAAAGTCATTTCTGAAATTTGAATCTTAAGTTACGGTAATGCCAGCAAACAATACAGAATTCCTCACACTAGCTGCAGTATTCAATTATTATTTTTACATAATAAAAACACATTGAATCAAGTTGTTTCAGGTTAACTGTCATACTAGAGTTTCTTCTTGTAACAAAAGGCAGAGGAAAGGAATTACAACACAACACCTCAATCATTCATTTGGTAAGTTATTAGATTTTGAAAAAGGTAAATTCCATAGGCATCAAAGACAAAGATCCTCAACATCATAAGAAGAATTTCTTGCAAAAAAACTGATGTGATCAAACTAAAAAACCACAATAGATACAAGTACATCATTGACACCATTGAGATACTTCAATTAGTATTAGCACCAAAGAATCAAAATAGCAATACAAAATAAGATCCTAATAGACCTATGCTTAACTAGAATTGGATCAATGTCAGCTACATTGTGGTATGCTAGGGGTCCTGGTACAGGGATGGGGATGTAGTACAACGGTTGTCAATAAAGCAGCATCCAAGGGGTAGGCTTAATTTACCATATATTTGAAGCATTCATTTGGATTATTCGCCGTATTACATAGGAAGTAAAAGTTCTGGTTCATAATTTCACTTTGAAAGTACAAGTGGGTGCAACATTGACAATACATAAAATTAATGCACTAAAGAGAAGGTGTGTTTGGAAGTGTTTATGGCAAATGCTTATTTTGCTTTCCCTCCAAACTTGATCCCGCCAAAATGAGGAAAGAAACACATTTATATTCTTTTAATTTTAAAGGGGAAATAACTTCCCATTTCAAGCCTATAGGATCTTAAGGTTTCAAGCCTTCAGAAATTAATAACAATCATATTTCAAATGTTAGCGTAAAAGGCTAAAGCACAAAAGAAAAAAATAACCCACACGTCCAACTTATTTTCCACGAATGAAACAGCCTTAATTAGATAATAGAATGCGGACTATGTTCATATTTTAAGATAAGGTAGCCTCACCATACAAGTAATTGGAAAGTGATTTCTGAAGCAAAAGTATGGTGGTAAAGATTGGTTTCGCATCTTTTCATATTAATAAGAGCAAGGAGGCACTTGTGGAGGATTGCTACCAATTCAATCTTGGAGGGCTTTCCGGGGAGATTGATTTTTTGAGACGAGCCCGAGATTAGGAGTTACAAGCTTTTGCTGATTTCTTTAATTGTTGATTGATTCTCGCAAACACTGCGACTCTAATATGTAATGGTTTCGAATTGTGTCAAAGATGAATTATTGTCGGTAAGATCCTTTTACCGCCTGAAAGAGAAGACCGGCGATTGTGGTAGGATAAATTTTCCTTAGAAAGCTATTTGGAAAGAAAAAATTCCACTACTGGTTGCTTTCTTTGATTAGGAAGCTTTTTGGGAAGACATTCCTACCTTGGACAATCTGAAGAAGAGAAGAAGCACAAAAGGAATAAAAATACCTTGACGTGTCTTCTTCTTCATTATCCTTGGATGAGGTCTTTTGGCAATTGTTATGCCTCAATGAGGCCATGCTGGGTTCTAGCTGGATCCAGTTAGCAAGAGCTAAGGGATTGGCAGGGTATTCAAATCCGTCTGGCAAGGTACTCAAATCCGTCTCCATAGGATACTCAGTTCCCCCTACTTTTTGGTTAGTTTGGACACATAATAAGTAATTAAAAGTTTGTTTAAAGTTTTAATTTCTTTGATGGAGTGGGTATTAACTTTTGGATCTAAAAGCTTTGATTAACAATGTGAATTAATTGTTGTGTACATGAGGTCCGTTTTGGCTTTGAGCTCTTTCTGTACATCTCTTGGCAACACCACCCACCCCGAGTAAATTAACTCACTTAATTTACCACCAAGAGATATCACTTGAAACAGAATCAAAATTTGAATCCTTTTCAGTAATTTACACCTCAACCAATCAGTTCTTTTTAATGATATAACATTATTTCTGAGGTGAATTGACCAATCATATATTGAAAAGATTTATATCCTATAGTACTACAAGGTAGAAAGTTATGATTTTTTTTAGGTAAGCAGAACATAGAGATGTCAGGCCAGTTAATATTAGCAAGTGGAACTCTAACTAGAGACAGGTGACACAATGAAGGATTACTAGTTGACAAATCTGGAAGAAACGCGTTTTACAAGCTTATTTGATCATGATGCCACATCATGCTCAATAATAGGTCAAGCGTCCTAACATCGACAATAATTTGCATAGTTAAAAATACAATCCATCACTCAAATGTCTTGTGCTCTCAGTGAGACGCTAACGAAATATTACAATTAGGACAATCGATATTTCCAACCATTGTTAAAAACAGAAAAGATCCGGAAATAATACAATCTAGAGCACATCTAATTACAGATCAAATCTGTCAAGCCTGAATTGGGTCAACTTTTATATTAGGTTGATAATTCATGTTGGCATGCCATACACTCGTTTCTACTCTGCATCATTCTTGTTAACAAACCAAAACAACTAAGTTTTATTTATCACATCCATGTGGTGTTCTGGTGAAATGCATTATGTCATGCCTCCCAAGCCACATTGGAAATTTCTCTAGTTGAACGCATTGCGCTGTGCTGTTTCAGGTCATGTAACAGTCATATCTAAATTTGCCAACACTTGAGTAAAATATCTTATGCTCAACACAGTTTTATCTGCTGGCCAAAAACGAAAAGATCCGATCTATCTGCATTCAAGTCATAACTTTGGCCCAATTTAGACATCGTGTAGTAAATTCAGTCTAACCCATCAGCATTCAGGTCAAGAATATCTGAATTCCAATCTTATGTTCTCATGAAGAACCATTACTGGCAAGATGCAAAAGATAATATGAACTAGGCATGCAATCATTGATACCTCTGTCTAATAGAGAGAGAGAGAGAGAGAGAGAGAGAGAGAGAGAGAGAGACTCACTTGCACTTAGGGTGCTGATCACAACCTATAAAGTAGCCAGCACCAAACCTGCTTACTTTAAATATCAAAGTGCCCTCCATACAACTGAAAAATCAACGATTATAGATTAACGACTATAAAGGACATTATAACACCTTCATATAAGCAAAAAATACCACAGCGTTTTCCAATAGATGACCAACTCCATAAATTTCCATCTAGCAAGCAAAAGCACACACAAACTGTCCACCAGATCAACCAACTAGACCAATCATTTTCAAAGAACAGTATTTAAGTTGCAAACTCAGACGATAGTTGGTTCAACTTCTATAGACGAATTAAGAAAAAAAGATAGATCGGTAAATCCAATGACAAGCTAGTTGTTCAAGTAAATCAAATTTGGACGATAAAACTAGATGCTTGTTACATTTGACCATCAACACAAATAAGTAATGTTTGCGTATACCTTGGACACTTCCTACTTTTATCAGGAAGAGAAGCAAATAAAAAGTCCCCAAATGTCTTCTCCAACATCTTCTCCACCTGCCAATTTGAAAGCATTCTATTGAGATGAAATTACTAGTAGGCTCATGTGGGGAAAAAACCAAAAGAGCCATACCTGATGAATATGAACAGTAGCAGTGCGGTTGCAATATGAGCTAAATCGTGCCCAATAATCTTTCAGGAGACCTTTCCACTCTGTTAAACCAGCTGACACATTATCGAGCTGAACAGTGGTACTTATTAGACAAGGTCAGCCAAAATCAGCAGACATACCGAAAATTGGAGTCATCATTGACAGAAAAGGCATTTTATGATTTAAAAGAGTTTACCTCAGTCTCCATATCAGCAGTAAAGCTATAGTCCGTGACCTCAGAAAAATGGTGAGAAAGAAATGCTGACACCTAAACATCAAAAGCAGAAACAGATAAAAAGTCAGGCATAGACAATTCTTTCAGCTGAGGAGGGCCAAGCCAAGAAGAAAAACAGACTCTAACCCATTTTTCGTCTTGATGACATTCAGAGTACAAAGATAAAACAGAATAAACTGCACATAGAAGCTTTAAATAAGTGAACAAACAATTATCAAAGTCTTATGATTACCTGTCACTGTGGAGCTTGGGACATTCAGCATTCAATAACTAAATGCATATCGGTCAAATCAATGGTGATTAATAGTAAAACCCAGTTCTTATTAGATTTTAATCTTCATTCAACACTAGAATCAAAAGATCCATCTCCAAGTAAGTCAAAACAATTAATCTCTTTCATCGACAATCTCCTACAGACCTGGCAAATGCCTAGTCTAGATAATGACCAAAGAAACACTTCTTATTTTAGGGGAAAAATGACAAACCCCAGCAACAGATGATCTCTTTCACATTTCCCAAGAAACTCTAACTTAATCATACTTGCTGTCTATGGATGCAATTTCTTAAGTGACTCATAATACACCTTTGCACTTCCGTGATCTCAAGAATCAGACCAACGCAGAGCATTCTTGACAGCTTCACAGGTAGTATCGTTTTACCAGAATCATTGAACCATGTTTTACTGTAAACAGCCTTTAACTCTTAAACGCAGACTAATTCCAGCTGACATTTGAATATATCAACAGAATTTTGATTTCCATCTCTTTATCTTAAACCTTTACTAAAATCTTTCAAGTTGCTTTCAACTTCACTTACAGTAATGCTTAAAATGAAAATCATGTGCTAATGATCAAACAACAACTGCTAAACCTTTTTACCCCCTATCATACAATTTAAGGGATCCATCTATATCCTACAATACATACTTGCAATTCCACAAGTCCCAGTTCAGCACTTCCTAATTTCATCTAAGGCCTTCTCCCAGGTCCTATTCTCTTGATATGAGCTCATTCGCTAAACCTCCTCCTCTTACTGAAACATCTTAAGTTCACTGTCTAATCTGCTCAAAACCACCACAGACAAGTCAGACATCATACATGGAAGTCCTACTTTTCCAAATATTATTCCAGTAACATGCCACAACACAAATCATAGTAAAAGAAAGAATCTGTTCATTCCTGCAGTCTAATACCTGAAAAACAAACGTACATGATTTTCTTTTTCCAATTATACACAAAAATTCATTAAGAAGGTACCAAGGGGTATCACCTCTATAAAGAATGGCTTCAAAAGGAAAGCCACCCATAAACAAATTTATGGATAAAAACGTTGCTCCTAACATTCCAACAAACTAGAAGTATGTCATTTCACTTTCCCAATATACCAAAATTGAAGGTGTTTCACCAATTAATTCTAAAACAATTCCAAGAGAATTCCACTCCTTGAAACGCCCTCTTGTTTCTTTCCTTCCAAATGAGACATAAAATGGAGAGGAATCATCTTAGTTAATTTCTTCTTTCCTCCGTTCCTAACAAACATGCTGCATAATATCACGTCCTCAATTCATGTCTTAAACAGAAGCATACTCTAGGCCCATAATTACCTCATGGAAGATTTTTTTTTTAAATAAACCTACCATATATTGGAAAACTTCTCATAAGTGGTTTTCTAATTCAGCTTCGCTTAAATAACCACTTATGTCTTCGGTCATCTTAAGCAATCTTAATGACAATGTTCTCTCACCACTGCATATATTGGAAAACTTTTTATAGGTGGTTTCTAACTCAGCTTTGCTTAAGTAAACACTTATGTCTTCAGTCATCTTAAGCAAACTTAATGACAATGTTCTCTCGCCACCGCAAAAACGAATGCTTTTGCAAGGCTTTACCACCAAACCTTTTTTACAGAATCTAATTTGGGTCACTATTTGCGAAATTTCAAACATAAGTTTCCTATTTCATGCACTCCCCCAACTTCTTTAACTTTTACGGACAAATAAACTAAATTTTTTATCAACCATCATAATAAAAATCTCTCTAGTTCTCTGTCAACATACCTATAGCGACAGAGACAAGGTTCATTAACAAGTACTGAGTCATCCTACTGTATCTATCAACACAACATGATAACCTATTCTCCGCTTATGTTGCTAAGAACCTATTCTCATTTGTTTTGGGAGATAGGCACAGTTTATTGCAAGAGCACCAAGGGCATGCATCCTCAGTGCAGACCAACAGCAAGGAAAAAGATTCTAAATGTCTAGAAAAATGTCTGAATCAAATACCCAAGACCAACAAAAAGAAACACACAGCAATTCGCCCTTAACAATGCTTAAGCAGCTTTCTTTGTTCTCCAGAGCCCTTGAATAAATTTCTTCCCCAACCAACCAAAAGAAATGGAACAAGATTCTTTACAAGCCACTAAAAGCTCAGTCCTTCAAGGCTATAGCTCATCCAACATAGAACTGACCACAAACCCATTAACACCAACGAGAGCAAGAGATGAGCTTCAAAATTTCCAGACCTCTGAGCATAATCTGCACAACTACTGCAAATTAAGGGATAGCTCCATCATTAAAATGCTATGTGGACAAGCATCAGTATGCTGACAGGATTCCATCCATTACTGGAAGCCCTCTGGTTTCTACATGAGAGATCCAGGAGTCAATCTATGGCAAAAGATGAGCCATTTTGAGGAGGTGCTGACAAGTAGGAATAATTAAGGAATAAATGGTTCTTTTGTGACCTCACCATTAGTGCTGGCTGTAGGCCTATCTGGAATTTCTTCCTACATTCGACATGATCCAAGTTTCTACTTTTCTTACCTCATTGTATCCATCTAATGTCACATTCAAACAATTCAGAAGAACCTAACACAGAAGAAAACGGTCCACAAAATTCATTTCTGAAACTCATCATATATTACAGTCTATGACTATGTAAGTGATTTCCATGATTGAAATTGAATTTAGCAATGACTACTGTGTAGACAGAATTTTCATGATGTTATTCAGTAAACAGCAACATACCATGCGGCCCCGAAATTCAGGATGTAGGACACGGGCTTTTACTGTCACATAATTTCTGTCCTGAACCACAGAAAAAAAAGCGCATGATTGATTTGCTGCTACGATAGCAATGATAAGGATTTATAGCTGACAACTGCAATCGCAGGAAACATTATTAGAGGAATGTCTTTTCTCCACTTTTGGACAAATATGTCTCCCATTAAGAGGCAAATTAAGTATGAAAGACTAGCACAAGTTGAATTTGTAGCGATCAGTGTCTGTCCAACTGGACCAGACCTGGAACTGACCTATTGACCAGATAGCAATTCAACCATTTGAATTATTTAACTGACCACATCTTATAAGCTCTTTTCGTCAAAGTACTATTACTCCATGGTGATTCAAGAACTCATATTTTCCTCATATGATACAACACCAGAGAATATGCTGTACAACTGTTTGACCAAATTTGTTTTTGCACACAAATCTGACAAATAATATCCCAACCTGACAACTTTAATCTGGAGCGCCATATTTCAGAGGCGACATCATGATTCACAAGATCACAAAATTCACCAAAATGAAGATGGTAATTTGTAGCTTTGCAATTAATTCAATAGCTTTCAGTTTAGTCATGTAAGACAAGGACAAAATCTGCAGCTGTTATGAAAATCCAATTTTGAAAGGATATCGTGCAATAGCAAAGTCAGTTACAATTTATTGCTTCTGCCAGGATAACTGGAAGAAGGCTAGACAAGCATAGCCCATCAACCACAGAAGGACCAAAGGCCCTGATGGAAAAAAGAAGAGCCATTAATTGCAATCAGGACCACTGTTTCAAGAAGTCAGATCAGCCTGGAGTTTGGGAAATCAAAGGGGGATGACTGGTCTACCTTTGTCTTCCTCCATTAACTCAAATAAAAACTTGAATATAAAGTAGTCGCTCGAGATGATTTTGAATATTCTCTGTTGGCTAATTTTGAGAAATGTTCAGAATTCAATCAGTGAAAGACACTGCCATTTAAAAATCATGCAAAGGCTAATATACTTCTTTGGAAGTTAATGAAAATCTGAAACTCGGCAACATTCTTTATCTGCCTTATTTTAATTTGTAACAGCCTCCTGGGTTATATCTTGACATAGATAAGGTGATCATTGGATAAAACACGCATGTTACAAATTTAGTTTGACTAAAAGTCCCAACCCCACTCATGTTGATGATTTCTATATTGAAATGAGATTCATAGAAAATCACCCTATGCACATTCATGATTCTCAAATCTCAATGCTATCTGCCATCATGACAATTGCACAATATCAGAACATTCACTGCCTTCTGCATGCAATTCTAGGCATTTACCTGCAGCACTTTCAGTGTGCTCGCGTATGTAGACGGCCTCCCGATTCCAAGCTCTTCCAGCTTCTTAACCTTTAACACTTAAGATTGTAAAGATGCAGAACAATGCATCCAAAGGAAAAAATTACAAAAACTAGCGTCCCCAGTAACATAAATCAGCCACTACTTTAACATAACTCAGCTACTATTTTTCTAATCTCAACCAGAAGATTACTCTGAATCCAGTCACAGGGATAACAGTTATATAGACCCCTCCCTCCCAATCTCTATGGAAAAACCCTCGTGGAAACTGGAAAACACCAAATGAATATAAATATATCACTCTTCAATCCTCCTGAACACCGTCGAAAACACCAAACACATACTGTTACAGAAAGAACAAAACTTCTCAACGATGCATGTTGCAAGTAAATCAACGAAACAATAACCTCCAAATATAAAATCTTTCTAATGAACTTCAGCTTTTCAGAATCATTCCAAACATGAGAAGATGGAGTGGAGTCCTTGCCGATATTAGGCACTTCGTGAAGATTATCCAAAACCATTTAGAAGAGTTCGATTATGTAGATAAAATGACAGTAACTTACTAATGTACCCTCTGAGTAGCGCGATGGAGGCTGAGTGTAGTGTTGCTTGGATCGCACATCACTGAGAGTCAGTAAATCTCCAACCTACTAAACAAATATACATTAAAATCTTGATACAACTTGAAAGTAAACTGGCAATTACAAGCAAAAGATCATCATGAACAAACTCTGATATAGTTCCATCTCCTTACATGGATTTACTTAGCAAGACAAACATTAATTCTTCTATATCATCTTAATGATGGTTCTATACCTTCAGAGAGCTCAGTACTTCAAAAGCTTCATCACGTTCATTCCCTTCATTTTCTTTAGACCTCACTGTTTCCGCTTCCACATCCTAAAAATAGAAATACAGCAGTATTAAAAGTAGCTTGGCAAAAGAAAAAAAATACCCATCCACAAGAGTTGATCCAATCGAAAGATTGGCTCTCACCGAAAACAAAGCCTCAAACATGACTCACCTTGTAGATTTAAATGTTGCACTATAAAAGAACATGCAAATGCAGTCAAAACACGTTTTAAAACTCCACTTTCTAAACAAACATAAGCAGATTCCCAACTACACAATATTACTCAAATTTATCATTGACATCTAGCTCCCTCGTTTGAAGTAAGGCTTCTTCCTACTATGGATTTGGCTCAGACATTTTCTGTGCAGAAGCTGACTAACTAAGATGCTCTTCTGCAAAATCACGGTTCCATAGACCAAATTCACATTGAGATATATAAACCAACAAAAAACTATACTCCTTGTCCTTTCATTAATCATCTATAAATGCCTGTTATGATAAGTCAGAATACTGGCAAAGAAACTGGTTAATACACATGGAAGTAGGATAACATTTAATTATAAATGTTTGCTTACACTGCGAGTCTCCACATGGTTATCTTCATTTAAGATTTCAGTCATCTTCCAATTCGGGAGAAACACTTTTAGATTCTATTTTAACCACTTGTAAAATCCAGCAAGACTCCCTCACTCAAAGTAGGTTCAATTTTACTTTTTCTCGCACTAAAAACCATGAATCCACAGATACTCTTGAGTGCACCTCTATATCTATTTGAACATCCTCAATATGAATGTTATTCCACATCAAATTCCCAAATAAGCTTGTTGGTCTTTCGGAAATTACCAGTACCATTTCTCACATTTGATAAGCATGCTTGTTAAACTCTATCCAATCTGAAAGAATGATACTTTACCATAACAAACTCAAATGGCACTCACAGCAATAAGCTGCTTGGAATTTCACACATTTTTAACATAGAAGCCATGACACAAGTGTACTGAGCACAAACATGCTGATAAAGATTTTATACCTTGAAAACTGCCTGGTAACCAAGAAATCCAATTTTCGAGCTTGAAGTATTCAACACAATAGACCCATCAGCATTCTTAATCTCCACATGAATCTGGATTAGAAGAAGACTTTAGTCCTTGAGTCAACGGCCTTTATGAACAAGATAAAAGCAGGTACCGACATAGTTGATAAAAGCAACAAAAACTGAGAACACTGTTATAGTTCAACATGCTTCAAATCTAATTCATAATGTTGACTGGGGAAGCATAGAACCTCTTCCATTTCCACAACTAATTGATTTATGGTTTATTACTCCTAAATTTCCAGAACTGAGGTCTAGTACTCCCTCATCCAGAACAAATTTAGAGTAAAAGTTTACAAATGGTACTGAATTTAACTTGAGTCGCTATAGTAACTTCTCTTAACCATGATTATCACCATTGACCAAGCATGCATTCCACTTGTCAGCAAAGGGATGTTAGAGAAAATAATCAGATACGCTTCATCCTAAAATTTTTCATCCGAGGAAGAGACCATGGGAACACAATGATAACCCTTCGCAACCTATTCCAGGGCTTTTCCTTCTTTGTAACTTTTGGCTTTTTCTTAGGGCATTTTTGGAATTATATAGGACAAAGCTACTGCATTCTCATGCTTGAACAAACAGAAAAGGCCTTCACTAATTGGGGAGAAAAAGAGAAGGAAGAAAAGCTCTATAGTAGAAACTCGTGAAGCTTATCGTATCCTTACCTGATTAATTACAGCAGGTTCCATTTGGCATGCGATAGTACGAGACCAGATAAGAGTGTACAACTTCAAAGAATCTTCATCAAGTATATTAACTAGTGATGCTACAAGACAATAAAAGAACATTAATAGCATGCCTCAATCTGTAACACATTAGTCAATAAGTCATGGAAAGTTGGTAACATTACATGGCAACCTCCGGATATCAGTTGGTCTAATTGCTTCATGAGCTTCTTGAGCATTCTTCACCTTCTTAAAGTACTTGCGTGCAGCCTCTGCTGCAAAATCTGACCCATACCTACATTACAAAGCAATTTAAGCATATTAGACCTGCTATCTTCGTGGTTATCATTAATTTCATAGTTTTATTTCACAATATCAAGAGTCAACTTGATGATTTAACCACACGCCATTCATTGGAACATCAAAACATTTAGCGCACTGTCAAATTGCTGACACACACATGTGCATTACTTCCTAAATTCCTCCAGCATCATATACCTTAATACTTTCTCAGAACCAATTGCATGGTACAATATATTAATCTCCAAATGGTAAGGATGCTTTGGTGTGGAACAATGAAAGAGATTGAATCTTTTCTGTAAAGTCTTACTACAAGCTGCTAGATAGGGAGGTCGGCAGTGGTACAATGGATTGTCCTTGGAAAGCAATTTGGAAAGTGAGGGTTCTGGACAGAGTTTCCTTTTGTTGGTTTTTTTTTTCTCATGGGAAGCAACTTGAGAAGAATCCTCACTTTAGATAATGGTTTGGACGAGAATGGTCTGGACAATTTCCTATGCTTGCACAGGGTTAAGTTGAGTTATTTGAGGTTCCATCGAGTAAACTTTGGCCTTGGCAGGGCATTTGTTTACAGTGCAACAAGAAAAGAGGGATTATTTCAATTCCTCTCCCTCTGTTTTTTGGTTGATTTTGGAAGCCATGGAACAAGAGAGCTTTAGATGGAGAGGAATCTTCCATTTCTATTGTTATTGAAAATTGGCTTGAAAGTTGTACACCTTTGGTATAGTGGGTAATTGCAAAAGGATGTACATTGCTTTGTCGATATAGCTCATGATTTATTTTGACAACTGTTTTGCATATAGCTTAAAGTTATACACTTTGGAGAACTGTTCTGCATACCGCTTTAGTTTTTTGGGTTTTTTGTATGAGGGTTTGCACCCCCTTAGTGCCTTATCATTGAACCTTTTATGTATAAAAGAAAAGGTAATAACAACCTCAAAACGGTGAAATGACCACTATGCCGTGTGATAGAACCATGTGATAGAACCTCATATCACAGGTGGTTGAACATTAGTGTGACTCACACAAAAGCCAATAAGCCTCTCTCTTAGAAATCAAAAAGAGTCATAAATTAAAGAGCTAGCTAACAAGCCCCAAACAGATATCCGGTTCAAAAGCAACCCAGGAACCTGTATCAGTGTAAAACACATTAGAAAAGGCATCAACACTCGGATGGCTCATTTATAACTTCCTTTTAACTCCCGCAGACATATGCTTGGTAAAATCTCTTCCATGTGCAATAGAAGTCACTCTTTGACAAAGATGCAAATTTTTAGCCAATTGTTCGACAAGTGGACCTTGATATGAGCAAAATTGACTGTAGGGTGACAACATGAGCAGTTGCAAATTCAGACTGACTATATTTGCAGCAGCATCTAAATAACCAAATTGAGAGGAAATGAAACACGTTTTCAATCCTTAGAAAAACTTTTCGCACAAAGTCAACCACATAAAGCTTAGACACTCTCCATCCCTTCGATTATACTATGTATAAGAAATAAAAACTAACATAATTTAAACCCTTCCCTCCAAAAATAAGAAGTCAAGAAAACAAATCAAAATCCAGCTAAATGCAATAGAAATAAGAAACCTTTCACACAAGACAGTTATTCAAGGACTTGAAACTCAAATGAAATTCCCTGTTAAACTTTTAACAAGATAAATGGTAGAAAACCAGCTTTCACCTATAAAAAGTAATAATGAAGACTGCACATGCAAGATCCAACCTTTCAAATATTCTAAATGCAAAAATCATCATCTTACCTGGCAATCACCAAGGAGCGTATATCCTTCACAGCCTCCTCAGATATCTAAAACAAACTCAAAAAAGGTACTGTCAGAGCAAATTGTCAGAATCTGACCCCAAAGAAAGAACAATTTATCACAAAGATAAGCAAATAAACTAGACAATGCCAAATGACTAGAACAAAGGGAGTGCAGATGCCAATTGACTGAAATATTACAACCTAACGCACAAGCTCCTTAACAGTTCAAACTTGAATCAAGACAAGAATAAATGTAAAACAGCTAACCACAAAATATTGCACAAGGTCCATTAAAATGGTATCTCCAGGGCGCGGGCGCAGAAGTTCTATATAAGATGAGTTTCGAATTTGAAACATGAGAACATGACTTCAGTTGGGAGAATAACTAAATTTGATACCATGTAGCAAGTAAGATTTTGGTTGGGGGGAAGACATTTGCCTCTCTAGAAGATGCAAGTCTTTTGCAATGAAAAGCAAATAAAAAAGTAATAAATTTCCCAAGTAAATCTCCAGTCCCACTTTTGAATATATATATTTTGACACCCTCTTAAAATTAATTTCCTCAGATGGATCAGCACCCCCTTGATGGCCTTTCCATGAAACACCTACCCTCCTCTTTTTCCCTTTCTAAACAGGAGATGAAAGCCACAGTGTCACAAAAACTCAACATGGATTATCCCATTGGAATCAAAACTTATTCACAGGCCAAGCTTCGATGACATACAGCTTTCCCAGTTTTGCAAAAGAATAAAAATCTAGCCAGAAACATATCAAAAACTTGTATGTAAAAGTACGAGGACTTTTATTTCAGGAAGGGCAACACAAATGCACAAACCAGTACAATTATGATAATCCAAAAAAACTGTCAAGACATCAAATCCACTATGAGGCAGCAAGGGGTGCCAACCCATGTAAACAAAGATCTCAAAGCCAAAATAAGAGCTCAATGTTGAGCCAAGGATGGAAGAACCTTCCGCACTGTACAAAAAGTGTGGAACTTCAAACCAACGTTCAACAAGTGCCTGGATAGAAGACACTTTTTTCCTTCAAAAGACATCTTTTCCATTCTTCTCCGACCAACCAAAAACATAGAAAGAGGAATTGAAGAGACCCACTTTATGATAAGATATTTGAATACCTTGCCATGCCCATAATTCATGCTCAACAGACCTCACTATAACCCAGCTTAGCCCAACAGAGCCATAAGCAGTCTAAAATAGAACCGGCAACAACACTACCAGAAAGAAAGTTTAGGGGGGTCAAAAGTTACAAATGACAAAGTACGAGGATGTTCCAACACTTCACCCCAACATCAGTGCACATTATCACTGCCATGAAAAAATAACCGATCCTATCTCCTTCACTTCCCCAGAACAACACATCATTAAGTCTCCGAAGATGTCACTTTTGTTTTTCAAAGATGTCACTCTCAACATTTAAGTAAGCAACCAATATAAAAAGTCCACACTATGGGTCGAGTGCTTACCTACTAAAAGGGGCTGAACATAATTGTTAGTAAATATCAACAAGTAATTTCAGAGAACAAAAGTGTTGCCACTAGAGTATGTAAAAGCAACCAATTAACTTCATGACAATCTTACAGAAAGAACAGCACCTACATGTAAACCATCAGTTCTGATGTATGTTATCAAACCAACTGCCTTGCCATCTGATAACTGTACCCCTTCGTAAAGCTTTTGTGCAAGCTGCATTCAAGAACTAATGTGAATACCATGATTAAAGCAGCTCCAATCATTTTGTTATTTAAGAACAAACTCATTCTGTTTCTATTTTCACTTTTAACCAACCAATAGGCAAAGTAGAGTTTTGGACTTCTAGAGTTAGGGAAAAAATCACACATACTCTCAAATCATAAAGTTTTGTAAAATAACAAAACATTATCGATGATAAACACTTGAACATGAAATTCCAACTTAGTTGTGGCACTCGATAATAAATATCTACATAAACTACATATTATGAGATAGAAAATGTTTGTTTTCAGCAAATTTTTTAAGTAAAAGTGTTATCTTTTATTAGCCAAATTCATTTTCTTATTGGTGAATATGATTATCAATAATAGAATGTTCAGAGTGATATTAGGACTTTGTAAAACAAGAAGAATAATATGTCTTCTCTAAAATCATTAGTCCGATAAAAATACTGCAGTCGGAGGGAAAGAGAGAGAGAATCTCATTATACATAACTTGAATTAAAAAAAAATGAAAAAGATTAACTTTAAGTTAGATTCAAAATTCAAATTCATGAGACTTCATTTTTTTAGCATAATTCTCTTAGAATATAGACGAGTAAAATGCTAAAATCTGTTAATATAAGTGCCAGCTTGTAAAGTAAAATGAGATTGAATAGAAGAAGAGACGCAAACAATAAAGTAAAAAATGGAAAAAGAAAGAACGAAAATCAATTCTCCCCGCACTTCTGCTGTCACTCATGTGTAAAGGCTCAGTCAGACCGGGCCGTCTACCTTCTTTAGCAACTTTTGCACGACCTATAAAATAGCTCATGTGGTTTGGCAGCCAGCCAAAGAGTGACAAGTCGTGTACTCTAAGAGAGTCTTCAGCAGGGATCACACTTCAGTGTTTCATGGATGCGAAAACATATTAGCCTTCAAAATCAATCTCTCGGACACTCAGGCAAGCAAACAGCTGAACACTTCCACATATATTACTATCCACAGCATCATTTCCCCAAACTAGGCTTAAACTTTATGCAATTGGAAGTAAAATGCATGCTTCTTAACTTTCAAAAACTGTTTTTGCTGGTCAAATTATGCAAGCATCAGTTGAGAAGGTCATCAGCATTTTAAGAAACAAACCTTCATAGTGTATGTGGCTGGAAAATGTAATTTATTGGCAGCATCTTGCTGAAGAGTCGACGTGATGTAAGGTGTCGGAGGATTCCTTCTCATCTTGTTACTTTTAGAGGCAAAAATTTTGAAACCTTCAGATCTAATCTTCTCTTCAATATCTTTTGCCTCTTTATAGGAACCAACTGACAACTGGTTCAATTTTGTCGAAGCAAAATATGTCATGCGGGATGGGATAGAAATGGATTTTAGGGAAGGATCCAAACTTCTTCTCTCAAAGTCAACCTCCAAACTCCAATACTCTTGTGGAACAAACTGGTCAATTTCCATTTCTCGATCACAAACAAGTGCTAAAGCAGCAGATTGGACTCGCCCGGCTGACTGGCAACCTGGTAGTTTCCTCCATAATATAGGGGAAATATTAAAACCAATCAGATAATCTAGAGCACGGCGTGCAAGGTAAGCATGCACCAAGTTTGCATCTATTTCTCTTGGTGCCTTCAGAGCAGCCTTGATGGATGATTCAGTTATCTCATGAAAAACAACTCTTGCTATAGTCATGTCATCACGTAAAGCATCCTGCTGCTGCAACATCTCGATGATGTGCCAAGCAATAGCCTCGCCCTCACGATCAGGATCTGAAGCTAGAATTAGACTATCTGCTCTGAGAACCAAGACAGGAAGAAAGTATTCAGAAGCATAGTTAAACACCAAATTATTTTCCTTGTATACATTGACAGATGTCGCAGATAATAAACATTAACACATAACCTACTCACACTGGCATGGTTTTCATATTCATAGATAGATATTTTATTATTTTGGTAGACTAAAATCCGGTTGAATCAAGTTCATGAACTATTCAATGAGCTCCTGAAAAGTCCCCTAAGCAAAAAACTAGTATTTTCACTGAGATTTCTCATGAAGAAGTAAGTGGGACAGAAATCAATACCCGCTTAGGGCAACCTTGATACTCTTCAGATGGGTCCAAGCAGCAGATGGCACCTCCCAGACCATACTAAAGTCATCATCAGGACGAACAGATCCTGATCGTGCAGCCAAGTCCCTTACATGGCCATAGCTTGGAATAACTTCAAACATATCACCAAGATAGCCTTGAATAACCTTTGCTTTTGTAACAGATTCTACAACCACAACAGATCTCCCCTCAGGAGGATAAAAAGACTTCAAAATCCTCTGACTTGGCGAACTCACTTTGTTGATTGCTTGATCTTTCTTTTCTCCCATTGGCTCAACAGATGTCTTCACAGATTTTTGTTTAGAATTTCGCACTTTCTTGCCCGAACTTTTTTTTGCAGAAGCAGGAGCCTCAAGGAGTTCCTTCGAGTCAGGATGACTTCCGCCTGACTTAGCCTGCAAAACTAACATCAGTTAAGATATCATAGCATGATTAAAAAAAAAAAGTACACCTAACTATTTCCAGATTTGCAATCACCAACCTTCAAATTCAATGCAGACAAGGATTCACCTTTCTTCTGGTCTGACACTTCTCCTTGAGCAGCACTTTTAGAATCTTTCTTCAAAGGATCGCGCTTTTGTTCTTTGCTCTTTTTGCTCCGTGCAAACTCTCGTCTCCCTATGCTCTTATCCTGTTTAGCACCACTAGCAAGTGATGTCACAGATGATGAACTCAAGTTTACTTCTTTTGCTGTATCAGCAATTTTTTCTTGGACATCTACAGAGATATCCTCTTTCGAAGATTCTGATACAATGGGCGAAGAAGCAGCAGACTTTTTACTTTGAGCAGCCAACTGCTTTGCCTTCTTCCAATTTTTTTTGAAACCCTTAAAACCCAATCCAGTGACACCTCGTATCCCATCCCTTACGGAGGCATCATCATTTTGATTAAATGGTCGAGAACTTTGAGAGTAAAACCTGGTAGCCAAAGCTTCATCACCAGGGAATTTCAGTCGAATGCTAAAGAATGAACTGTCAGCTGCAATGCTCGAAAGTACAGGTCTAGCATGTAAAAGGCCAAAAGACAGACCGCCATGAAACCTTGTAAAGCCATTAACAGCTTCCTGATTCTTAAGATGTTTAGTCATGAGCGCACTAGGTGAGCTTCGAGTTTTAAGGTTAAATGACCTCGTAAACAGTTCTCCAGTACAAAATGAAGTTGAGCAAATCGACATTCCCCGATGATTAAGAAGCGTCCCCTGCTGCAACTGCAATAACAGTTACAAACAACAAGTCAAATTAGTATAACCAATCAAATCAAATGACAGCACATTCACAACCACACAAACTTAACATGCATATGTATTGCTAAACAAATCAATTTTCGACCCTTTACTCAAAAAGCATCCACGGTTCTCATTTCTACTCGCACTCCACTTCTCTTTTGGTCAGCAAACGAACACGTTCTCACCATCCCCGAAGCACAAAATACAAAAGAAGGGAAACTCTAGGATCTGCAGACCAAGGTAACAAGTTAAGACCCCAGTCCCCATAATTTCCCCATACCCACCATTCTCAAAAACAGAGAATCTAATCAGCACAATGCAATGCCGCCTAGACAAATTAAGGGTCAACTTCTTTTCTGTTCTTTTTTTGTTTTCCATATGGGGTCAAGAATTCAATTCGGCAGCTGAAATTGACGAGCAAGAACCTGAGCCATGGTGGTCCGAAGACGGCGGAGCGAAGACAATCGTGGGTCGGCGGCCGATGACGATAAGCTCCTACTCAGTCGGAGACTCATTGCAATGGCGCTACCATTGGCCTACTACTGGCTTGTCACCGCCCCCCTCCTCTCGCTCCTCCTTCTCCGGTACGCACCGGGGTCGGCGTGCAACGCCTCGGGCGTGTTGAATTCGTAGGGAGAAGCAGGGTGTGGAGAGCGGCAACGAAGCCAAGGAAAGAGGCTGTCGAGGCTGAGGCAAACGTCCTGGTCGGTGAGGGTTTAAGGATACAAGACCGTCTCGCTGGGGGAGGTCGGAGAAAATATTCCCTGGTTACTTCTCACCACGTCATCATCCTACTTGGAGTGCATTGACACGTATATTCTGACGTGGAATCACAAAGAAAAAATGAAAATCTGCTCAGATCAAGTCTTTTCTCTCTCTGTTTCATCCTCCTCCGGCTAGAGTCGCCTCCGAGCTTGACCTCCGCGCGTCCACCGCCGACGCCCGTCCAGGCCAACACTGCTGCGCGTCCAAACCAGACCACCCCCCCTCCGTCGTCCTCGTTGTCAGCTTCGTCGTCGCCGGAAGGGGTCCCCCCGTCTTCGTCTTCTTTATGGTCGTCTTTGCCCAGTTTTGGCCTTGAGCAAGTGGCCAAAAATCTGGAAAAAAATAGAAGTCTGTCGAAGAAAAAATAATCTGGGGACAAATCTTTGAGACAAAGGAAGGGGTAGTGGGTCTCTAGGCTTTTTGTCTTTTTAGCCAAAAGATGTGAGATTTGGAGGAGTTTACAAAGCAACGTGGGTAAAAAACCAGTGGGTCTCTTGGCTTGTCCTTTTGGCCAAATGTAGAAGACATGGCCGCAAACAATTCGAGTTTGGGGAAATCTGTGGAAGCTTGAATGCTAAAGGTGAATAGGGGGAAAAAAATGGCAAATACCCCCAAAAACTTCAAACTTGTATACATGTGATAATTTTATCTCGAACTTTTTTTTTACCACCAAAAACCCCAAACCGGTATATACGTGACAATTGTACCTCGAACATACCCTAAAAAACCCCAAACTGATGCATTTGTGACAATTTACCCTGAACATATCACGAAAAACCCTAAACTGGTACTTATGCGATAATTTTACCTTAAACTAAAATTTTAATATTATTTTTTCGAATTTTTATTAATTTTTTTATTTTTTCTTTTCTTTTTTTTTCATCTTCAACCTCTGGCCTGTCGCTGGTCCGGTGACCGGCCAGAGGTTGAAGTTTAAGAAAAAAAGAAAATAAAAAATAAAAAATAAAAAAATTCGAAAAAAATAAAAAATAATATTAAAAATTTATTGGTTTATGGTAAAATTATCACATGTGTATCAATTTGAGATTTTTTGTGGTTAAAAAAATAGTTTATGGTAAATTTGTCACGGGTTTGCCAGTTTGGAGTAAAATTGTCACATGTGTACTAGTTTGGGATAAAATTGTCACAAGTGTACTAGTTTGGCGTTTTTTGTGGTAAAAAAAAATTCAGGGTAAAATTGTCACACATGTATCAGTTTAGGGTTTTTTGTGGTATTAACCCCCAAAAAAACCCAAATTTCAATGCTAAAGTTAACTCAGAAACCCACAATCTGCTTCCTACTCCCTTTACTCGTCATCGTCTTCGTTGGCAAGCCAACTTCCATATCTGAAACAAAGTCTCGTCCATGGCCGCAATAAGCAAGATCGAGATCCTGATTGTTATTGGGCTTCAGCGGAGGGAGGGAACTCAGATCATGGCTGGCACGGCAACCACGATGGGGTGGAGGGCTCGTGGATAGAGGTTGCAACGGAGCCGCAGCTGGAATTGATGAGAGCAGCCGCCGCGGTGGCTACGATAAGGAGGAAGAGGAAGAGAGAGAGAAAGAATAAGATTTGTAATTTATTTTATTTATCTACACGTCGGAATATATGTGTCAAGTGGTGATTGGCTAAAAGCAAAAAAAATGCAGTCCATGTAGGATGATAACGCGGTGAGAAGCAACTACCGAATATTTTCTCCGTTGGGGAGGCTTTAGGCGCCTTTCAAAAGGGTTAAGCTTCACCATCCGCTTTTCAAGATATACCGCCAGATCAGATCTGGTCGGGTTCCTACATTGCCCAGATTAAGTGGTGGAGGGCAGCAACAATTTGGTTAGGTAAATCATACCGCGAACTGAACTGAACTGAACCGGCCGGACCTATTCGAGTTGGGATTGGAATCCAAACTTGAAGCGGGAGCCGACAACACTGAGCGTAATGCAAGAGATACTAAATCCGGTATGTTGGAATGGTTTACAAGATGAGGATGATTTTGTGTCGCAAGTGGTTATTCAAGTTAAGAGACATCTAAGCACAAAAGAGGAATTCATCCTTTTAAGGATAGAAATTTCTGTATATCTTGGACGGTATAATTCAAACAAAATACAAGTAACGAGAAACATATTGAGATTGGTATTATGAATCGATTAACAAAATCACATAACCGGTCATAATTGATTATTTAATTCACTAGATACATGTAAAAATCCGATTCACTAGATACATGTAAAAATCCCGACGGAAAACTCAAGTCTCTACATAAACTTCTTGTGTATTGTTGGTAGTGTCTCTAATGCTATTCTACATAACAAGTCTCTTTTGTAGTTTATGGTGGGCTTCCAATAAGCCATCTCACACATCCGTGCTTCTCTCATCTTCACTTTTGACTGGGGATATCAACTTCATAGAAGTGTGTTAGCATCAAATTGACCCTAAAGGGCTTAAGACCAGATATTTCCTAAGCCATTATCATCGTTATGTGAGTAGATTGGTTATTATTTAGAAGAAGGTATGATGGCACTAATGATCTTTTCATTTTCACTAGAAGTTCAAAACCATCTCCCTACTTTCTTTGTCCAAAAACCGTTCATGTACTTCTTAAAAAGTCACACCAATCATCCTTCTTCTGTTCCGATGACGGAATTTGTTTTGCTGACGGGGAACTTTTGATTATTTTTACTTACGAGGACTCTCCCCCGTTCCTCTCTGTTTGTGACTTTCCCTTCCTTCATTCTCCTCTCTGTTCTACACTAGTTTTCTTCTTTATTCTCGCGGCCGCCATAGCCATAGATTTCGAGCTTAAGCCCAAAAATCGAGCGGCCGCAGAGCTCAAGCTCATGGTAGCCACGACAGCTCAAGATTCAAGATTGCGAGCAGGGCCGCTCCACTCTCTCCTCTTTTCTTTCTCTTGTGCCATATCGCGGTATTCATGGCCTTTCGCTCTCTTCTATTCTTTCTATCAACGCCTCTATCTGCATCTCTTCTATTGCCACCTCAAGCTTGCGGCCATGGTCGCTTGAGCTTCAAACTTATGGCCATATTAGCCAGAGCTTCCTCGATCCAGTTTCTTGCAACCCCGTGGCCGCAGAGCTAGTACTCAAGCTCTCACGACAATGGCTGTTCCTGACGTTATTAGTCATGGCCGCTCAAATGCTTGAGCTCAAGCTCTTCAAACTCAAGGCGATGGCGGCTAGATCAAGAGTCTCATGGTCAGGGACACTCTATGCAGAGTCTCGGAGCCACCACGGACACGGAGCAGCATGGTTGACATATCTAAAGCCCACGGCCATGGATGCTTGAGCTCGAGCTTGCGGCAACCACGGTTGCTTGATCCCCGAGCTCATGGCCTCGTGGCATGGACACTCATGCCCTGAGCTCATGGCCTTGTGTCATGGAAAAAAGTTTGTCACATCATCAATCCGAAGGATCGCCACATCATCGATCCAAAAGGCTTCTTTAAAATCGTTAGATTGACAAGGGAATTCGATCTCTACCATTAGATTTATTTGACAAGGATTGATGCCTTCAACCGTTGGGTAGATTCAATCTCCACTCTGGACTAATGTAACAATGATCAATATCCAACACCATCGATCAAGTGGATCTCTATCCGTCAAATTGAGTAGATGATGATTAGCATCATCTACCATTAGATCACATAAAGATCAATGGTTATAATTAAATGAACTCTTATATAAATAGGGGAGCTCTTCCCTTCACTTATATCATTCACTTTCATTCTCTAAATTTTTTCTACTTTGTGAGAGTAAGGCTTACTTAGGCCAAACAAAGTGATTTAAGGTCTACATGCCGCATGCTTCACGATCGAAAGCATCGTCCTATGACATATGGACGATGCTCGAGCGCAAGGTCATGTCAAGTACTGCAACAATCAATATCATTAATGTCGACGGGCCAGGATTTTGTTTGTTGCTTTAATTTTTTTAAAACTCTAATTCTACTCATTTGACCACGTCAGCTTTTCTATTGCCAACCCAAATTTTGTGGTCTCTAACTTAGCCTATGGTCCACATCGGCCACAATCATTTGGAAAAGAAAAAGAGAGAACTAACCGAAAATTCAAAAAATAATTTTTTCCTTCGTTTGCTCTTGCTGGCTATTGATATAATGTGAAGGTTCAAAGCAATCTTAGTTGATAACTGAGAGCAAGATTTAACTAAAGCGTGTAGTCAACTTCCCTGAACAACTTCCCAGTGATCTTTCGATTTTACAAGACGTGAGGAAACAGCAGCATCCAGTCAAGAAAGACCCTCTAGTCAAGCAGACAACACAGTGGGTAATAAATCTCAGCAAAAAGTTGGTAGACTGCCGGCTTCATTTGCCTATGTTACGTTACATGAATCATCTCGACATGGTTAATTGGTAATGAAAGTATCTGACTCAACACAGCATTGCCTCTGGTACATGATCATTCTATCATCAAAACCAGACCATGTTTAATGACACTATAAGAGGTTGTGGCCTAAGAAGTTTGCTCTATGATATCGCGGTATTCGCCTCAGTGAGTTGTGTCCAGAAATATCCAAGGTCTTTAGCCGCTTCAAATCCAGGACAAATTCACGACAATCTCTTACTAACAATTGCTCTGGATATTCAAATTTTAAGTCGTGTCATTCAACAATTAGCTTTTCGCTGTAAAGAGAAGCTGATGTTCCACTTTTTTAAGGTGTCAGAGCAAGATAACTCTGGTAATTTTTCGCTCATCCTGTACCAATAGATATCCATCTCTTCCGAGAACTCCAAACTATCAAAACCTCGAAAATCAGGTAGATTGTTGCGGCCTCTAGCAATTAATTCTAAGATGTTTTAATTGTTGAAAAATCCAGTCTTTTGATGGACGAACGGTTGATATGCAGTTCTTCCATGAACTCCAACTCATGAAGGCCTCAATATCAACTAGATTAAAGCAAGATGTGATCTCTAGCTGCCTCAAACGATTTGATACTGAAAGGTCCAGTAGAATTTCAATGGACTTGCACATACTGATACTCAATTCTTCCCGGTAATTCAACTTGTCAAGCCCTCAAAAGTCAGCTAACTCTTTCAGTCTCAACTTATTTGTTGGAGATATCAATACTTCAGGACCATATTTCAATCGGCTCATTAGCATTCTTTTAGCTCCAATTCATTCGAACTTAGCACATTCCCAAAAAAGAAGCTTTATTAGTCTCGGAATTATCTGGGAGGCATGCCATCCATGAGCTTGACTGAAGAGTCCCTTCCTTTAATGGATTAGACGAGATGGCTACACATGGGCGACTCTTGCAGGTGACTCGCAGAAGTGTTTAATCCTGAAGGAAGCTCCGGCAGCAATTGAAGCTTGTAGCTGTACCCTAAACCAAGATTATGGAGAGAAGAAAGCTTATGGATGCTTTCCAGAAGCATTTGAAGTTCCCTGTAACCCTGTACAAAGTGTTGGAGAGAAGAAAGATTTCCAATGCTCACAGGCAAGTACGAGATGGGTGTATACTCTAACAATCCTATTGAGGAAAGACGAGCAGCTGATTCTCTTGAAATTCCCCTAGCAATTTAACGCAGAACAAGGCACTAAACTCTTGAAACTTGACCAACCTTCAAATAGCATTGGGTAACATTCTTATCTTTGTAAATTTTCTAAAGATTTAGGTAACTCCATAATGCTCGAACTGGACTAGTTTAAAACATCCCCATCGAGTCAAAGTCTTTCTCAATGAATTTTATAATGATAAATGGTGCGGTTTCATGAGGAAGCCAATGGCCTCCAGAAGTTGAGTGAAATTTGTACAGAAACTCAAGTCAAGGGTTGACAAATTTACAAGATTGCTTATCGACTCAGGGAGTCCAATAATGACTGATAATACTTGACATTTAGAGTCTACAACTTCTTCAGAGAACCTGAAAATGTAGAAATTTCTCATATAGCTGATCTATCCTCCAGATTCTTACAGTCCCTCGAGTCCAAGGAAACGAGGCTCTTGACCTTTCCGATAGAAGAGTGAATTCATTCCCATGAGTTGCATCGTTTGAAGCCAAATTTGTAAAAGAGTACACCCTGAATATGCACAATCAATAAGCTTGAGAACTATTAGCTGCTTTGCCATCTAGAGGAATGAAGATATTTTGGGATTAGCTATTGAAAACAAGTGCACTTAAAAATATAGAGAACAGGATGTGCTTTTTTTCCATCTTACCATGACTGAACTCCATCCTCCGCTGAGCTCTGATGTAGTGCTTCGCGACAAATCTGAGTACAACTAATTTTCCGATATGAAGATTGTTTGTGACAAAAGATGTAGGGCAAGTCATCCACAAAAGCCATATTAATTCAGATAATAATTTCTTCAAATCTCCACCAAAATTCTCGCCTCTTGCTTAAAGGAACCTTAAGTTCTACAGATTTTGAAACTTTTCACTTTTGTATACTCAACACCCTTGGTCAACTATATCATCTGTGCCATCTCTCTCAAAACAAACGGTCTGAACCCTTTTAGAACCCTACAAGCAAAACGCTGGATATCATTAATATTGCATCATATGTTAGAGAAAAAGTTCAGGCCAACGCAATGTATATGACATATTACTTAACAATTTCCTCGCATATGAAGCTTTACACATGAAACCATATTAGAACGTTAACACATCACACAGACAACTGCAGACCAAAAAACAAGCACAATAAAAACAGTAACAGACATAACAAACACAAGGAGTGCCAAGATTAGAACTTGTGACCCGTTCTGATATCATTCTAGACAAACCTTTTTTCTTTAAAGGTTAAGCTGCTAAAAAACAAGCCAATAATATACAGTAGCAAAGCCAACTAAAAGTGAACTGATTATCTACTTTTCTCATAATATCGCGATTAAGGTCTCTCATTGTAAATTTTGCGATATGGAAAAGAGTCAGTAGTTGACATCTTTTAATGTGCTTATCACATCAAGCATCTGTTTGGTAAAGCTGTGGCTGTGCTGTAGTTGTCCGCGTTCTGACTGGAGTGAAGCATTGTAATCTGTGTGCTTAGAAATACATGCTTTAAAGCTGCAACACCCCTCCAGCTTCTTTAAATTTACTACTAGAAATTTTTTATAAGGGTATTTAGAAAAGAGGTCAGGAGAAATAGCCTAGAAACAGGAGCGCTCTTGCCATTATACAGTTTAATAGGTAAGAAGTATTAAATAACAACAGATGTTACATATTGGATTGAATAGATACATTAGAGCTAAGAGAGCAGGGATAAATGTTAATGTAGAAGGTTACCTTATTCGCTTCTCGTACTTTCAAGGCTTCCTCAAAGATCCATAGAACATTTTTCTTGCTCACCCTTCTAGGCACACAACATCCTTACCAGATCTCTTGATTAACTATATCATTTACTCACCACCACATGTTAAACCTTCTAGGCAGACAACATCCCGTCTCAAATCTCCTAATTAACTATATTCTTTACTCACCACCATATTTTATCTAAGCTTCGATTCTTCAATTATCAAATTGGATAAATGCCTTCATACTTCGACAAATTACTATCCATGCCGAGGAAGAAACCCGCAATGTTGAGAAAAATTTGTTGATATCCATGTTCTAATGCATCATAACTTATCTTCAATATCTTTTGGACATCTCGGTTTTTTCAATATTTTCTTATTGGATTAAACAAACAAATATGAACCTATAACCTCAAGAGCTAAAGGAAGTCCTTTAGATTTACCCTAAGAGGCACTTTGAGGATAGTCATATTTGCAGTCTAATCAAAATTCCACCTTTGATTAAGTACAACTTCATATTCAGACATGACGATGATCCTGCTTCCCGACATAAACCAATTACGTTCTTTGGTCGAAGCAAGCAGTTGACACTTATGATCTACATCATCAAGAAGAATGTTTAATTCTTTCTTGAATATCTGGAAGGAAGCTGCGATGCACAAATTCTCCGAAGGTGAAAGTGATTTTGCCAATGCCACCAATGCCGTAAATTCCAATTGTTCGGATTCTGTTGGAAGTAGTGTCCAGCCATCTGATAATCTTCTTCATATGATCATCAATTCCAACTAAAGTCTCAGGCACATCTACCCGCAAACCTTGTCGTAACTCACTCAGAACCGTCTCAACAACTATCCTTACAAATTCTCCTTGATGCCTATCAAAAAACAAGACAAGATAAATTAAACGATTCTACCGCCATATCAGCAACATATCGCAAAGGATTATAAACAAACTCTATTTTGATTCTACCAATGAGGAATTTAGGAATACAGCAGCAAGATCTCATATAAAGAAAGTCAAAAAGTTTAAATGGAGATGAAATCACATACCCATTAGCGATTTTCTCTGATTCCCATCCTTTCAAGAAGCTGACATCTATGAGCGCCTGTTGCCCTGCCTCCACATCCCTTTGCTCAAAGTACATCTTGTGTGAATGGAAGGCCTCCCCCAACCTCCCCGTCAGGTGTCTCGTGTTCTTCCTGTTCTCCACCATCTGAACGAGCTCGCGGAGGCACCATTCGCTGGAAGCATGGCTCTCAGATAGGACGGGGATCGAAATCTTGGACCCTGCGATCGCGTGCAGAAGCTGCAAGCCGAACTGGCTGCCCATCGGGTGTTCTTGATCTGCGATGCCCTTGCGAGCATCCGACCCTCTGAAGCTCAAGAAGACGTCGTACTCATGCTCTGTCGACCCCCAACTCGTGCTGTCGGCGCTCATCTTCATCTCGAGCAAAGAGGTGTCCCAAACTAGGTTGGCACCTCTGGTTTTTCCAAGAAGCCATCCGGTTCTCTCTCTGTTTGGAGAAGAAGAAACCCTAGTCTTGGAGGGCGAACTATATAACAAGGGAGAATATATACCACAAAAATAGCACCCTACATGATATTTTTTAACATTTTCTCCATCGATTCTTTTGCGAGTTGGAATAATGATGTGGCTGAAATCCAACTTTTTTCTTCAACTTCAATTATAGTCCTACTCGTATTATTCATCTCTCAAGCCCCTTCATCTTCCTAGACAAAATCCTTTAGCTCCGTTTGATTCAACTTTACAAATGAACTTTTTAAGAATACAAATATCTTTAGATTAAATCTCCTTGAAAAAATATAAATGACATATGGTAAAAAAATCGTTTGTGAAACTATTTTGACCCAAGTAGTATTTGGCTATTAATTTTTTTTTTTGGCAAAGGGCTTTGGAACCCTTTCTTAATTTAAAAAAGTTACCTTTCGCCAGAATTGGCAAAAGGCTACAGCCACCGGCGAGCCAAATATGGCACCTGAGGTTGTCACCCGAGGTCTGGCGACCCCCAGCGACGGTCGTGTAACCTAGGCGGCCCTCGCCAAGGGTTGCCCAACCTCAAGTGACAAGGCCTAAGGTTGCGCGACCCTAGGCGACCATCGGCCTGGGTTGAGCGTGACCAAAGCAATGACAATCGCCTGAGGTCACTCGACCCAAGTGACGACCGCTTAAGGTGGCGTGACCTCGGCCAACGGCGCTTGGGCGGTTGCGCAACCCCAAATGGCCTCGAGAAGTTGAGTGAAATTTGTACAGAAACTCAAGTCAATGTCAAGGGTTAACAAATTTACGAGATTGCTTATTGAGTCAGGGAGTCCAATAATGACCGATAATAATTGACATTAAGAGTCTCCAACTTCTTCAGAGAACCTAAAAATGTATAAATTTCTCGTATAGCTGATCTATCCTCTGGATTCTCGTAATCCCTCAAGTCCAAGGAAACGAGGCTCTTGACCTTTCCTATAGAAGAGTGAATTCGTTCCCATAAGTTGCATCGTTTGAAGATTTGAGTCTCCAAATTTGTGAAGGAGTACACCTTGAATATGCACAACCAATACGCTTGAGAACTATTAGCTGCTTTGCCATCCAGAGGAATGAAATATTTTGGGATTAGCTATTGAAAACAAGCGCACTTAAAAATATAGAGAAGAGGATGTGCTTTTTTTCCATCTTGCCATGACCGAACTCCATCCTCCGTTGAGCTCTGACGTAGTGCTCCGCGACAAATCTGAGTACAACTAATTTTCCGATATGAAGATTGTTTGTGACAAAAGATGTAGGGCAAGTCATCCACAAAAGCCATCTTAATTCAGATAATAATTTCTTCAAATCTCCATCAAAATTCTCACCTCTTGCTTAAAGGAACCTTAAGTTGTACAGATTTTGAAACTTTTCACTTTTGTATACTCAACACCCTTGGTCAACTATATCATCTGTGCCATCGCTCTAAAAACAAACGGCCTGAACCCTTTTAGAACCCTACAAGCAAAACACTGGATATCATTAATATTGCATCATATGTTAGAGAAAAAGTTCAGGCCAACGCAATGTATATGACATATTACTTAATTTCCTCGCATATGAAGCTTTACACATGAAACCATATTTGAACGTTAACACATCACACAGACAACTGCAGACCAAAAAACAAGCACAATAAAAACAGTAACAGACATAACAAACACAAGGAGTGCTAAGATTAGAACTTGTGACCAGTTCTGAAATCATTCTAGACAAACCTTTTTTCTTTAAAGGTTAAGCTGTCAAAAAACAAGCCAATAATATAAATTAACAAAGCCAACTAAAAGTGAACTGATCATTTACTTTTCTCATAATATCGCGATTATGGTCTCTCATTGTAAATTTTGCGATATGGAAAAGAGTCACTAGTTGACATCTTTTAATGTGCTCATCACATCAAGCATCTGTTTGGTAAAGCTGTGGCTGTGCTGTAGTTGTTCGCGTTCTGACTGGAGTGAAGCATTATAATTTATGTGCTTAGAAATACATGTTTTAAAGCTGCAACATCCCTCCAGCTTCTTTACATTTACTACTAGAAATTTTTTATAAGGGTATTTAGAAAAGAGGTCAGGAGAAATAGCCTAGAAACACGAGCGCTCTTGCCATTATGCAATTTAATAGGTAAGAAGTATTAAATAACAACATATGTTACATATTGGATTGAATCGATACATTAGAGATAAGAGAGCAGGGATAAATGTTAATGTAGAAGGTTACCTTATTCGCTTCTCGTACTTTCAAGGCTTCCTCAAAGATCCATAGACCATTTTTTTTGCTCACCCTTCCAGGCACACGTCCTTACCAAGATCTCTTGATTGACTATATCATTTACTCACCACCACATGTTAAACCTTCTAGGCAGACAACATCCCGTCTCAAATCTCTTAATTAACTATATTCTTTACTCACCACTATATTTTATCTAAATTTCGATTCTTCAATTATCAAATTGGATAAATACCTCCATGCTTCGACAAATTTACTATCCATACCGAGGAAGAAACCGGCAATATTGAGAAAAATTTGTTGATATCCATGTTCTAATGCGTCATTACTTATCTTCAATATCTTTTGGACATCTCTATGAGGTTCTTCCAATAGTTTCTTTTTGGATTAAACAAACAAATATGAACCTATAATCTCAAGAGCTAAAGGAAGTCCTCTAGATTTACCCTAAGAGGCACTTTGAGGATAGTCATATTTGTAGTCTAATCCAGATTCCACCTTTGATTAAATGCAGCTTCATATCCAGATGTGATGATGATCCTGCTTCCCGACATAAACCAATTATGTTCTCTGGTCGAAACAAGCAGTTGACACTTATGATCTACATCATCAAGAAAAATGTATAATTCTTTCATGAATATCTGGAAGAAAGCTGCGATGCACAAATTCTCCGAAGGTGAAAGTGATTTTGCCAATGCCACCAATGCCGTAAATTCCAATCGTTCGGATTCTGTTGGAAGTAGTGTCCAGCCATCCGATAATCTTCTTCGTATGATCATCAATTCCAACCAAAGTCTCAAGAACATCTACCCGCAAACCTTGTCGTAACTCACTCAGAACCGTCTCAACAACTATCCTTACAAATTCTGCTTGGTGCCTATCAAAAAACAAGACAAGATAAATTAAACGATTCTACCGCCATATCAGCAACATATTGTAAAGGATTATAAACAAACTATATTTCGATTCTACCAATGAGGAATTTAGGAATACAGCAGCAAGATCTCATATAAAGAAAGTCAAAAAGTTTAAATGGAGATGAAATCACATACCCATTAGCGATTTTCTCTGAATCCCATCCTTTCAAGAAGCTGACATCTCTGAGCGCCTGTTGCCCTGCCTCCACATCCCTTTGCTCAAAGTACATCTTGTGTGAATGGAAGGCCTCCCCCAACCTCCCCGTCAGGTGTCTCGTGTTCTTCCTGTTCTCCACCATCTGAACGAGCTCGTGGAGGCACCATTCGCTGGAAGCATGGCTCTCAGATAGGACGGGGATCGAAGTCTTGGACCCTGCGATCGCGTGCAGAAGCTGCAAGCCGAACTGGCTGCCCATCGGGTGTTCTTGATCTGCGATGCCCTTGCGAGTGTACGACCCTCTGAAGCTCAAGAAGACGTCGTACTCATGCTCTGTCGATCCCCAACTCGTGCTGTCGGCGCTCATCTTCCTCTCGAGCAAAGAGGTGTCCGAAACTAGTGGGGCGTTGCATTCGGTTGGCAACTCTGGTTTTTCCAAGGAGCCATCCGGTTCTCTCTCTGTTTGTAGCAGAAACCCTAGTCTTGGAGGCGAACTATATAACAAGGGAGAATATATACTACAAGAAAAGCACCCTGCACGATATTTTTAACATTTTCTCCATCGATCCTTTTGCGAGTTGGAATAATAATGTGGCTGAAATCCAACTTTTTTCTTCGAACTTCAATTGTAGTTCTACTGGTATTATTCATCTTGCAAGCCCCTTCATCTTCCTAGACAAAACCCTTCGGGTCCGTTTGATTCGACTTTACAAATGAACTTTGGAGGAATACAAATATCTTTAGATTAAATTTCCTTGAAAAAATATAAATGGCATATGGTAAAAAAATTATTTGTGAAACTATTTTAACCCAAGTAGTATTTGGCTTTTTTTTTTTTTTGCAAAGGGCTTTGGAACCCTTTTTTTATTAAAAAAAAAGTTACCTTTCGCCGGAATTGGCGAAAGGCTACAGCCACCGGCAAGCAAAATATGGCACCTAAGGTCGTCACCCGAGGTTAGGCGACCCCCAACGACAGTCGTGTGACCCAAGTGGCCCTCGCCAAGGGTTGCCCGACCTCAAGTGACAAGGCCTAAGGTTGCGCAACCCTAAGCGACCATTGGCCTGGGTCGAGCGTGACCCAAGAAATGACGACCGCTTGAGGTCACTCGACCCAAGTGACGACCGCTTGAGGTGGCGTGACCTCAGCCAACGGTGCTTGGGCAGTTGCGCAACCCCAGGTGGACATCACTTGGGTTGAGTGACCTCGCCTGCCCCTCGCTGGCTCTTCGCCGTCCAGATCTAGTATCGTTGGCCACCCTTTCGCAAAGAAAATGAAGAGTAATAAGAAGGGTCAAAATCGAAATATTAAAAAATAAGTGAGGGTAGTTTGGGAAAAAAAAATTAGATTCAACATTTGCGAAATGCTAAAAGCCCAAAGTTGGTATGGAATATCCTTAAGCTTTGAGCATTCCCAATGCTGGCTTTCGGATGAAAGCCAGCATTGGGAATGCTTGCCAAACACCCTAACATTTTCTCAAGGGACTTTCAAAGCCTAAAGCATTTTAGGAATGCTGAACCAAACGGGGCCTTCATCTCCGAAAATACTCTTCCCTCTTTTGAAGCTCTCCTTTAGGCTCTTAGTCACCTTTACTTTTCTTTTCTTTGTTTTGATTGTCTTTTTTTCCTCTCCCGATCTGTTTTGGGAGATTGTATGTGTTAATAAATTTCTGCAGCTAATGTTGGGTGAATGCGAAGTGTAAACATGAAGTGTAGTTTGGCCATTCATCTAGTTGACAGCTATCAAGAAAGATGTCCGTGACATGACTTCACAACCTCTCTACAATTAAGCCATTCTTCTCTCCCGATTTAAATTTAGGTATAGCTATGGAGGTTTTACTCTCCGATTTAGATTTAGATTTAGGTTTAGATTTAGGAATTCCTTAGAGGTATTTGATCGATGTTCTCTCAAAACATTGATGTTGCTGTGTCTACATGGCAATGGTAATGAGGACGTTGGACCTAGATATGCACCGCAAGCTATTGCGAATGGAGTGGAGGATCTCGGTGTGTGCTCATCACTGAATACGATCTACTCTGAAGGGATGAGAGCGTGCTTTTAGCTATAGACTTTGCTTTGTGTTTTGTTATTTGCATTCATGTCTTTGCTTTGTTCCCAATTATTTGAGATTTGCTTGGCTTGTATGCCTTCTATGTACCTCTTGGATATTATTATGATGAAATGAAGTCTTTCTTTCGACCTAAAAAAAATGCAATCCTTACTTTTTTTTTTTAATTTAGTGCATAAACTTGAAAAACCCCACTCAATATAGTCATGCTATTAGAAATTTTAACACGGTTAGCTGACGTGACCGTAATACATTACATTTGCCATACTGATACTAGCGTGGCAAACATAGTGTTTCCACGTCAACTCTTTATTGGCTCAAAAGGAAAGTTAAAAATAAGAGACGAAGAATTATTTGCTGACTTAAGACAATAGTGTGACAGTTCGCATTATTATTTTGGTCTAATAGATGTCGACGAAGTGGTCCATTTCTGAAAAATTAACACACTATGGCGATACGCTTAAAAAAATGACTACATGGAATGGAGTGTACATATTCAGGGATTAAATTGAAAAAAAAAGTTCAAGGACTACATTAAATTATGAAAAAAAAAGTTCAAGGACTGCCCATGTCATTATCTCTTTCAAGTTATGCTTATTTGGCAAAACAAAGAGGCATTTTATAAGTAGGGATGAGTGGACTAGAAGTCCTTAAACTTGTTACGAAAGCACAATTGAATCCTCAAACTTTCAAAAGTGCGATCAAGTTCTAAAATTTGTGTAATCATATTTTTTCATTAACGCTGTTCAGTTTGGCTAGTGGAAATTACTGACTTAATTTTTTTTTCACTCTCTTACATAGCTAAAACATAAAGGATAAGGCTAAAACGACAATAGTGAGGCAACGACGGTGAGGGAGTTTTCTGTCCGGCTTCTTTTTAATTTTCAAATTTAGGTTATTTTTTAGGGAAAACACCACCAAAAACCCCAAATTATGCCACTTGTAATAAATTTATCACGAACTTTTATTTGTGATACGAAAAACCTCAAATTATACCACTTGTGATACATTTACTCCAAAATACATTTGTCCATGGGCATTTTCGTATTTTTCTTTTTTCTATTTTTTTTCTTTTTTTTCTTCTCTCTTCCCCTCCGCCGACCACGGCGGAGGTTTGGCATCGGGCGGTCCTCACCGGATCCGGTGAGGGCGGCCCTTGCTGGCATCGGGCGACCCTCATCAGTGTCGGGCAAGGGTTGCCCTCGCCCGATCTCGCCCGATGCCAGCGAGGGCCGCCCTCTGCCAACCACGACGGAGAAGAAGAAAGAAGAAAAAAAAAGGAAAAAATAATAGAAAAAAGAAAAAAAGACAAAAATGCCCATAGAAAAAATGTATCGTGGGGTAAATATATTACAAGTGGCATAGTTTGTGATTTTTTGTGTCACAAAAAAAAGTTAAGGGTAAATTTGTCATAAGTGATATAGTTTGAAGTTTTGAGTGATGTTTTCCCTATTTTTTTAAAATAATTTAAGTAAAGACTGTGATAAAAATATGATTGTAATCATAACGGCATCATGTTAGCTTTCGGCCATATAGGAACAGAAGAACTTCATTGCACCAATTTGTAAATTTTCTAAAGATTCAAGTAACTCTATAATGCTCGAACTGGACAAGTTTAGCTTAAAACATCCCCATTGAGTCAATCTTTCTCAATGAATTTTATAATGATAAATGGTGCAGTTTCATGAGGAAGCCAATGGCCTCCATAAGTTGAGTGAAATTTGTACAGAAACTCAAGTCAAGGTCAAGGGTTAACAAATTTACGAGATTGCTTATTGAGTCAGGGAGTCCAATAATGACCGATAATACTTGACATTAAGAGTCCCCAACTTCTTCAGAGAACCTAAAAATGTATAAATTTCTCGTATAGCTGATCTATCCTCTGGATTCTCGCAATCCCTCAAGTCCAAGGAAACAAGGCTCTTGACCGTTCTGATAGAAGAGTGAATTTGTTCCCATAAGTTGCATCGTTTGAAGATTTGATTCTCCAAATTTGTGAAGGAGTACACCTTGAATATGCACAACCAATAAGCTTGAGAACTTTTAGCTGCTTTGCCATCCAGAGGAATGAAGATATTTTGGGATTAGCTATTGAAAACAAGTGCACTTTAAAATATAGAGAACAGGATGTGCTTTTTTTCCATCTTACCATGACTGAACTCCATCCTCCGCTGAGCTCTGACGTAGTGCTCCGCGACAAATCTGAGTACAACTAATTTTCCGATATGAAGATTGTTTGTGACAAAAGATGTAGGGCAAGTCATCCACAAAAGCCATCTTAATTCAGATAATAATTTCTTCAAATCTCCATCAAAATTCTCACCTCTTGCTTAAAAGAACCTTAAGTTGTACAGATTTTGAAACTTTTCACTTTTGTATACTCAACACCCTGGTCAACTATATCATCTGTGCCATCGCTCTAAAAACAAACGGCCTGAACCCTTTTAGAACCCTACAAGCAAAACACTGGATATCATTAATATTGCATCATATGTTAGAGAAAAAGTTCAGGCCAACGCAATGTATATGACATATTACTTAACAATTTCCTCGCATATGAAGCTTTACACATGAAACCGTATTTGAACGTTAACACATCACACAGACAACTACGGACCAAAAAACAAGCACAATAAAAACAGTAACAGACATAACAAACACAAGGAGTGCCAAGATTAGAACTTGTGACCCGTTCTGATATCATTCTAGACAAACCTTTTTTCTTTAAAGGTTAAGCTGTTAAAAAACAAGCCAATAATATACAGTAACAAAGCCAACTAAAAGTGAACTGATCATTTACTTTTCTCATAATATCGCGATTAAGGTTTCTCATTGTAAATTTTGCGATATGGAAAAAGAGTCACTAGTTGACATCTTTTAATGTGCTCATCACATCAAGCATCTGTTTGGTAAAGCTGTGGCTGTGCTGTAGTTGTTCGCGTTCTGACTGGAGTGAAGCATTGTAATTTATGTGCTTAGAAATACATGTTTTAAAGCTGCAACATCCCTCCGGCTTCTTTACATTTACTGCTAGAAATTTTTTTTAAGGGTATTTAGAAAAGAGGTCAGGAGAAATAGCCTAGAAACACGAGCGCTCTTGCCATTATGCAATTTAATAGGTAAGAAGTATTAAATAACAACAGATGTTACATATTGGATTGAATCGATACATTAGAGCTAAGAGAGCAGGGATAAATGTTAATGTAGAAGGTTACCTTATTCGCTTCTCGTACTTTCAAGGCTTCCTCAAAGATCCATAGACCATTTTTCTTGTGCACCCTTCTAGGCACACGTCCTTACCAAGATCTCTTGATTGACTATATCATTTACTCACCACCACATGTTAAACTTTCTAGGCAGACAACATCCTGTTTCAAATCTCCTAATTAACTATATTCTTTACTCACCACTATATTTTATCTAAATTTCAATTCTTCAATTATCAAATTGGATAAATACCTCCATGCTTCGACAAATTTACTATCCATACCGAGGAAGAAACCGGCAATGTTGAGAAAAATTTGTTGATATCCATGTTCTAATGCATCATAACTTATCTTCAATATCTTTTGGACATCTCTATAAGGTTCTTCTAATATTTTCTTATTAGATTAAACAAACAAATATGAACCTATAACCTCAAGAGCTAAAGGAAGTCCTCTAGATTTACCCTAACAGGCACTTTGAGGATAGTCATACTTGCAGTTTAATCCAAATTCCACATTTGATTAAATACAGCTTCATATCCAAACGTGAGGATGATCCTGCTTCCCAGCATAAACCAATTATGTTCTCCAATCGAAACAAGCAGTTGACACTTATGATCAACATCATCAAGAAGAATGTTTAATTCTTTCTTGAATATTTGGAAGGAAGCTGCGATGCACAAATTCTCCGAAGGTGAAAGTGATTTTGCCAATGCCACCAATGCCGTAAATTCCAATTGTTCGGATTCTGTTGGAAGTAGTGTCCAGCCATCCGATAATCTTCTTCATATGATCATCAATTCCAACCAAAGTCTCAGGAACATCTACCCGCAAACCTTGTTGTAACTCACTCAGAACCGTCTCAACAACTACCCTCACAAATTCTCCTAGGTGCCTATCAAAAAACAAGACAAGATAAATTAAACGATTCTACCGCCATGTCAGCAACATATCGTAAAGGATTATAAACAAACTATATTTCGATTCTACCAATGAGGAATTTAGGAATATAGCAGCAAGATCTCACATAAAGAAAGTCAAACAGTTTAGATGGAGATGAAATCACATACCCATTAGCGATTTTCTCTGATTCCCATCCTTTCAAGAAGCTGACATCTCTGAGCGCCTGTTGCCCTGCCTCCACATCCCTTTGCTCAAAGTACATCTTGTGTGAATGGAAGGCCTCCCCCAACCTCCCCGTCAGGTGTCTCGTGTTCTTCCTTTTCTCCACCATCTGAACGAGCTCGCGGAGGCACCATTCGCTGGAAGCATGGCTCTCAGATAGGACGGGGATCGAAGTCTTGGACCCTGCGATCGCGTGCAGAAGCTGCAAGCCGAACTGGCTGCCCATCGGGTGTTCTTGATCTGCGATGCCCTTGCGAGTATACGACCCTCTGAAGCTCAAGAAGACGTCGTACTCATGCTCTGTCGACCCCCAACTCGTGCTGTCGGCGCTCATCTTCCTCTCGAGCAAAGAGGTGTCCGAAACTAGTGGGGCGTTGCATTCGGTTGGCAACTCTGGTTTTTCCAAGAAGCCATCCGGTTCTCTCTCTGTTTGTAGAAGAAACCCTAGTCTTGGAGGCGAACTATATAACAAGGGAGAATATATACTACAAAAAAAGCACCCTACATGATATTTTTAACATTTTCTCCATCGATCTTTTTGCGAGTTGGAATAATGATGTGGCTGAAATCCAACTTTTTTCTTCAACTTCAGTTGTACTCCTACTCGTATTATTCATCTCGCAAGCCCCTTCATCACTACAAAAAAACATGTTTTTTCCGACAAAATTTCCAACGAAAAATTTAGAAAAATTCGTTGGAAAACGAATTTCCAACGAATTTTCCAACGAAAAAAAATTCGTTGGTAATAAGTCGTCGCAAATTTTTCCAACGAAAAATTTCAATTTTCGTTGGAAATTTCCGACGAATTCTTTTTCGTTGGAAAATTTGTTGGAAAACTTGTGGCTAAATTCGTTGGAAACGAATTTTTTTTCCGACGAATTTTTTTTCGTTGGAAACTACAAATTTTTTTTTGATGGAAAAATCGTGGAAATTTTTTTTCCATTGAAAAAAAAAAATTTTTGTCGGAAAAATTGTGGAAATTTTTTTCCATTGAAATTTTTTTTTTGTCGAAAAATCGCCCTCGCCGCCGGCGAGGGCCAGCCTCGTCGCCGGCGAGGGCCGAGCTCGCCCAGATCTGGGCGAGCTAGAGCTCGCCGGCCATGGCGAGCTCGGCCCTCGCCGGCCATGGCGAGGGCCAGCCTCATCGCCGTCGACGGCGGAGCTCGCCCAGATCTGGGCGAGCTCATCGCCGGCGAGGGCCGAGCTCGCCCAGATCTGGGCGAGCTGGAGCTCGCCGGCCATGGCGAGCTCGGCCCTCGCCATGGCCGACGACGGCCATGGCGAGGTCGGCCCTCGCCATGGCCGACGAGGGCCAGCCTCGTCGCCGTCGACGGCCGAGCTCGCCCAGATCTGGGCGAGCTTGAGCTCGTCGCCGGCGAGGGCTCGAGGTCGCCCAGAGCTCGCCCAGAATGCTGGGCTCGGCGGTGCTGGTGCGGAGGAGCTCGGCGGTGCTGGTGCGAAGGAGTCCCGGAAAACCTCCTCCACGGTCTTGGGGTTGTACTGCCCTCCGTCCATCTCGACGCCCTCGAATCCGAATCGAGAAAACCCCACACCCCACACTCGCTCGCGCCACCACCGGAGAAGGGCAACTCAAAACCCCAGCAAGCCGATTTCCCGGGGGGGAGAGGGGGTCACGAATCTGCACCGCCGGAGAAGGAGAAGCGGCGGCGGCGGCGGAGGAGCAGAGGGGGCGGGTGAGGGAGCGGCCGGACAGAGAGGGCCGCTTCCGAAAGCCGTCGAGGAAGGAGGCGGCGGCGGCGGCGGCGAGAAGGAGGAGGAGGAGGACGGCGGCGGCGGGCGGCTGCATCCAACAAATGAAGAAAATAAGAAGAACAACAAAGAAAGCAAGAAGAAGAAAGGAAAAAAGGACGTGCGGGTGGAGGGTGAAGGGGGTGAGAGGGTGAGAGAGAGAGAATGTGGAAATTATAGGTTTTTTTTTAATTCGTTGGAAAATTCGTTGGAAATTTCCAACGAATTTTTTTCGTTGGAAATTTCCAACGAATTTTCCAACGAAACAAAATTCGTTGGAAATCTCCAACGAATTTTCCAACGAAAATTGTACACACTAAAATAATTGCCCGGAAAATTAAAATTCGTTGGAAAATTCGTTGGAAATTTCCAACGAATTTTCCAACGAATATAAAAAATTCCGAACAATACCGGGTTTTTTTGAATTAGTTGGAAAATTCGTTGGAAATTTCCAACGAAAAAAATTCGTTGGAAATTTCCAACGAATTTTCCAACGAAAATTGTACACACTAAAATAATTGCCCGAAAAATTAAAATTCGTCGGAAAATTCGTTGGAAATTTCCAACGAATTTTCCAACGAATATAAAAAATGCCGAACAATACCGGGTTTTTTTGAATTAGTTGGAAAATTCGTTGGAAATTTCCAACGAAAAAAATTCGTTGGAAATTTCCAACGAATTTTCCAACGAAAATTGTACACACTAAAATAATTGCCCGGAAAATTAAAATTCGTTGGAAAATTCGTTGGAAATTTCCAACGAATTTTCCAACGAATATAAAAAGTACCGTACAATACCGGGTTTTTTTGAATTCGTTGGAAAATTCGTTGGAAATTTCCAACGAAAAAAAATTCGTTGGAAATTTCCAACGAATTTTCCAACGAAAATTGTACACACTAAAATAATTGCCCGGAAAATTAAAATTCGTTGGAAAATTTGTTGGAAATTTCCAACGAATTTTCTAACGAATATAAAAATGCCGAACAATACCGGGTTTTTTTGAATTCGTTGGAAAATTCGTTGGAAATTTCCAACGAAATTCGTTGGAACTTTCCAACGAATTTTCCAACGAAAAAGTTTTCGTTGGAAATTTTCAACGAATTTTGCGACGAAAAATTGGTCGTTGGAAATTTCCAACGAATTTTCCAATGAAAAAGTTTTCGTTGGAAATTTCCAACGAATTTTAATTTTCGTTGGAAAATTTGTCACAAATTTTCCAACGAAAAAATTTTCGTCGCAAATTTTCGTGGCAAAAATCCAGTTTTTTTGTAGTGCATCTTCCTAGACAAAACCCTTTGGGTTCCGTTTGATTTAACTTTACAAATGAACTTTGGAGGAATATAAATATCTTTAGATTAAATATCCTTGAAAAAATATAAATGGCATATGGTAAAAAAATCGTTTATGAAACTATTTTGACCCAAATAGTATTTGGCTTTTTTTTTTTTTTTGCAAAAGGCTTTGGAACCCTTTTTTATTAAAAAAAGTTACCTTTTGCCGGAATTGGCGAAGGACTACAACCACCGGCAAGCCAAATATGGTGCCAGAGGTCGTCGCCCGAGGTCAGGCGATGACGATCGGCTAAGGTCACTCAACGCAGGTGACAACCGCTTGAGGTCGCGTGACCTCGGCCAACGGCGCTTGGGCGATCACGCAACCCCAGGTGGCCGTCACTTGGGTCGGGTGATCTTGCCTACCCCTTGTTGGCTCTTCATCATTCAGATCCGATATCGTAGGCCACCATTTCGCGAAGAAAATGAACAGTAATAACGAGAGTCAAAATTGAAATATTAAAGAATAAGTGATGGTAGTTTGGGAAGAAAAAAAATTAAAGTCAACATTTGCTAAATGCTAAAAGCCCAAAGTTGGTATGGACCATCGTTAAGCTTTGAGCATTCCTGGCTTTCGGCTGAAAAGCCAGCATTGGGAATGCTTGCCAAACATCCTAACATTTTCTCAAGGGACTTTCAAAGCCGAAAGCCTTTTAGGAAAGCTGAACCAAACGGGGCATTCATCTCCTAAAACACTCTTCCCTCTTTTGAAGCTCTCTTGTAGGCTCTCAGTCACCTTTACTTTTCTTTTCTTTGTTTTGATTGAGTTTTTTTTCCTCTCCCGATCTATTTTGGAAGATTGTATGTGTTAATAAATTTCTGCAGTTAATGTTGGGTGAATGTGAAGTGTAAACATGAAGTGTAGTTTGGCCATTCATCTAATTGACAATCATCGAGAAAAATGTCCGTGACGTGACTTCACAACCTCTCTACGATTAAGCCATTCTTCTCTCCCAATTTAAATTTAGGTATAGCTATAGAGGTTTTACTCTCCGATTTAGATTTAGATTTAGGTTTAGATCTAGGAATTCCTTAGAGGTATTTGATCAGTGTGCTCTCAAAATATTGATATTGGTGTCTCTACATGGCAATACTAACGAGGCCGTTGGATTTAGATGTGCACCGCAAGTTATTGCGAATGGAGTGGAGGATCTCGGCGTGTGCTCATCACTGAATCCAATCTACTCTTAAGGGATGAGAGTGTGCTTTTAACCGTAGACTTTGCTTTGTGTTTTGTTAGTTGCATTCATGTCTTTGCTTTGTTCCGTAATTATTTGAGATTTGCTTGGCTTCTATGTACCTCTCGGATATTATTATGATGAAATGAAGTCTTTCTTTTGACCTAAAAAAATGCAATCCTAAATTATTATTTTTTTAATTTTGTCCATAAACTTGAAAAACCCCGCTTAATATAGTCATGCTATTAGAAATTTTAACACGGTTAGCTGACGTGACCGTAATATGTTACATTTGCCATACTGATACGAGCGTGGCAAACATAGTGTTTCCACGTCAACTCTTTATCGGCCCAAAAGGAAAGAAAAAAAATAAGAGAGGAAGAAATATTTGCTGACTTAAGACAGTGGTGTGACAGCACGCATTATTATTTTGGTCTAATAGATGTTGACGAAGTGGTCCATCTCTGAAAAATTAACACACAATGGCGATACGCTTAACAAAATGACTATATGGAATGGAGCTTACATTTTCAGGGATTAAATTGAAAAAAAATGCTCAAGGATTGCATAAAATTATGGAAAAAAGTTTGGGGAGTGCCCATATCATTATCCTTTCAAGGTATGCTTATTTGACAAAAAAAATAGGCATTTTATAAGTAGGGATGAGCAGATTAGAAGTCCTAAAACTTATCATGAAAGTACAATTGAATCCTCAAACTTTCAAAAGTGCGATTAAGTTCTAAAATTTATGTAATCATATTTTTTCATTAACACCGTTCAATTTGGCTAGCGGAAATTACTAACCGAATTTTTTTTTTTCACTCTCTTGTGTGGCTAAAACATAAAGGATAAGGCTAAAACGACAATGGTGAGGCAACGATGGTGAGGGCGTTTTCCGTCCGTCTTCCTCTTTTTTTAATTTTTTAATTTAGGTTATTTTTTAATATAATTTAAGTAAAAACTGTGATAAAAATATGATTTTGATCATAACGGCATCGTTTTAGCTTTCGGCTATATAGGAACGGAAGAATTTGATTGCACCAATTTGATAAATTTTAGAATTTGATTGCATTTTTTGAAAGTCTTAGAATACAATTACACTTTCGTGACAAATTTTAGGACTTTCGGTATACTTATTTTTTGGGATGATACAACCAAAAACCCCAAACTATGTCATTTGTAACAAATTTACCATGAACTTTTTTTTGTGATACGAAAAACTCAAAACTATGTCATATGTGATACATTTACCTCATAATACTTTGGCCCATGGGCATTTTTGTTTTTTTCCTTTTTTTTTTCTCTCTTCCCCGGCGAGGGCTGCTCTCGTCGGATCTGATGAGGGCGACCCTTGCCGGCGTCGAGCGAGGGCGACCCTCTTCGGCGTCAAGCGAGCGTCGCCCTCGCCTGAGTTGGGCAAAGTCGCCTGAGTTGGGCAAAGTCGCCCTCGCTCGACGTCGAATCTAGCGAGGGCGACCCTCGCCGGCGTCGGGCAAGGCTACCCTTGTTCGCCCGGGCAAGGGCAACTCTAGCCCGACACCGGCAAGGGTCGCCCTCGTCGGATTCGGTGTAGGCAACCCTCGCCGGGGAAAAGAGAAAAAAAATAGAAAAAGAAAAAGGACGAAAATGTCCATGGGCCAAAATATTGTGGAGTAAATGTATCACAGTTGCCATAGTTTGTGATTTTTCGTGTAAAAAACAAGCTCAGGGTAAATTTATCACAAGTGTCATAAGTATTATCTAAATAAACAAATTTGTAAGTGCTGAATTGTAAAAGTTAAATAGTTTGTTTTGTTCACAATTTTAAGTGGCGAATCAATTTGACTCGTTTAATAATCATCACAATCAAAATATCAAGTTTTAGCGGTTCCACTCCGTTGTTCCATTGACAGCAAATGGTAACCGAATGAGATTGAACGATAAACAGAACTATGAAACAATTAAGTTCTAGTTATATGAAAGCATGCTGGTCATTGAATAGACAAATGAAAATCAATTCCTTTCACCGCACCCGTAACACGAAAAATCAAACTCAAAGCCGAAACATGTGCTTTTTGAGACATATATAGTTATAGTCTGTAACGTTTTTACCCACCGATTAATCAATTCTCAACATTTTATTCTAAAAATCAAGTCATGACGTTTTTTCTATTCGGTCGTTGAAAAAATTGGTGTGATTGTTGTATCATAGCAACAATTCTAGTACACCAAACTCTCTCTAGTTTGAAGGCCTTCTTCATCTTCCTTTTTTTTTTTTTTTTCAGAAAATGCTTTCATCTTCTTTTTTTTTTATTTTCAGAGAATGATCCATCCCATCTTCCTACAGAACGAATAATATGCTTTGCTCGCTTTACCTCAAAATTTGAATGCTGTGAGCTGGAAAGAAAGAAGAAAAGACTTGAGAGGATAGAAGGCCTTTTCGTGAATTAAAAGCGGCAAGACCGTGTAAAAGAGGATTCGATAGTATTTGGAAAAAAGTAAGAATATATTGAGGCATAGTATCCAAAACTATATATGGACCCACAAAAGGAATAAATCCGTTCATACTACTATATGTTAGTGATTTTCTTTGCCCATCTACATCGCCGAAAATTATCCCAATCAACAAAATATCTTTCATCAATAGTTTTTTTTTTTTATAACCGAGGTGTCCGCGTGGCCGGCGAGCTAAGGCTTAAACTAACGGTGATGCCCGACTAGTCCTCGAGGGGGGCTAACGCAGCATCCCACCGCTATGACCCCCCACTTAAATTACAGATGGACGAGTTTGAACTCAGGACCTCTCGTAAAAAGAACTGAGCGCAAACCAATGCGGCCACCGATGGGTGGGTATCTTTCACCAATAGTTAATTTTCAATTTTTATTAGATTCGGGTTCAATGGCAATTCGGATAGGAATATGGAAATGTGACAATGATATAAATTAACTAATTCTAAAGCAGAGACAAGTGCAAAAATTGTAAACTAATAAATTGATAGATTAAAAAGTGTAAAGTTGTGTTCATGATTGTGGCTTCCGTTACAATGATTCGACTGGGCTTTATATAGCCAATACATAATGTAACTGCTTTTAAACGGTTAACATTCAAATTTGAAATTACAACCGCATACCCTTGTTTTTCATCGGGTTGGGTCATATGCCTATGGATCGGGTCCTAGCCCACATTGTCTTCCTTTTGGGTCTCCCTCGCAGATGGAAGGCCTCATTGGACCGCTATTGTGCTGGAAATTTTTGGTGGGAGTACAACAATCTGGTTGGCTAAATTTTACGACGAACCAAACCGAATGGACCAACTTGAACTAATCTGTTCGAGTTGGGATTGGGAACCCAAACCTAAAACGAGAGCAACTATCATCAAGGGTTATGCAAGAGATGGTCAAAGCGGTATATTAAATTGGCTTACAAGGTAATGTGGCACTATATGTGGTTATTTAAGCTAGGGTACATTTAAGCACCATAAGGAAATTCATCATATCACCATATAAATCTATTAATTATATATGTTTTAGAATATCATGGACGTCATAATTAAAAAAAAGTAATGTGAAATATATTGAGATTGGTATTTTGAATCAATTTACAAAATGATGTGACAAGTGTAAGTGGTTATTTAATTTACCGAACCCATTTAGGTATCCCAATGAAGGGATATATGCTAAGAGCCAGGGAAAATAAGGTCAGTTTACAATAAATATGCTATCCCGCACGGGCGAACCTCTTGGTCGAGCCCTTTAGGGATTGCCTTTTAGCTGCAAAACTACCCGGAGATTTAGCTCAGAGCATGGAGACGCTCAGAGTTACTAGGATGATGTTAGGCCCAACTGGCCGAGCTGCATTTCTTAGAGGATCATGCCAGGCTTTGAAGAAAAGGATTTTTAGAGAGGTATGAAAAGTGAGAACTCTAAAATTTTACAATTTTCCCTCTTATTTCAAACCGAAAGATTACATGGCCTTATATAGGCGTCGGGGAATACATTGTTGGACGAAGGTCCAGATAAAACAAAACACACCTAAAACGGGGTACATTATTGGACTTCTGTCCATATAAAACAAAACTCACCTAGAACTAAGTACATTATTGGACTTCTGTCCACATAAAACAAAACTCACCTAAAACACACTCGTAGGACACTTAAAACCTATTCATAGGATTAGGTGAAACAGTACTAGCTTATCTCCATCAAGAGTTATAGTAATAATTCGAGCTGTCTGAGTTGTTTGCACATTCATATTCTGCCATCTGTCTTTGTGCTGGAATTTGTTCAAAATTATCTTCAGTAATGACTAGCGTTTGGTTCGAGGAAGAGGATGCATGTGTAGAAAGATCTGGAAGAGCTGCATTCGGAGTGTTTTGCGGTAATAGGAGTTCATTCCACATTTTGATGCCAAGGTTTGGTTGTGGATTTTCTTCGGGTAAGACTGGCTGAGGCAAAACTAGCTGAGGCCAATTTCCTAGCTCTGAGTAGTAGGAGGCAGAGCTGGCGTCAAGTTCAACGGATAAGGACAATGGTCTATAGTCATAAGGGTCTTGAGAAAATGGTCCACCCCATGGATCTCGAGATGATTGTGCCGGATCTCCTTTGTCTAACATTTCTTGATCTTGCGAGGATCCGAGCTGTATTTATGCCTGATCGTATTCTCTAAGTGCTTGTCTTGTTGCAAATGAAGTTCCTTCGTGAGCCCATGAAACAGGTGTGGTATAATCCCATGCTTCTTCTAGGACAATACGATTTTCTTGGCATATGATTCTTTGGAGTTCCGTGTAATTATATTCAACAGAACCAATACAAATAGAGAACAAATTATAGACTCGTGCAACTTGAAGTTGTGACTGGGACTTATAGGTAGTAGTACCTACAGCGGCAGGAGTATCGGAGATGGTTCCATTATTGTGCACAAAAATCCAAGGACGATGGAGGAGTACAACAGTGTATGTTTCTAGATCATCTCGGGCTTTTTTCAATTCTTCGAGAAAGAGCCGTTTCAAATAAACAAGAGGGTAAAACCATTTGAGCATAGTTAAAAGGTTTTACTAGTGTTCATTTAGCTCAATGTGATCATCCATAAGCAATCCGGTTAAATGGTGAAGAAATTTTCTGGCGGGAAACTCAATAGCTATTAAGTACTTATTGGTTAGGTACCACAATAACCATTTAAGTTTATCAAGAAAATCATTTTCTTTCCAAAGTAATGGGTGAATGAAATGGTACCTCAAGTGTAATCCAGAAGAGTCAAGAATAGATCCTCAATGTAGGTGAAAAAGGTCTATGTGGCATTGCCACATGAGGTTGTCGAAATTTTCAGTGAGCTTATCTTTTTGAATTTGCTCAACTATTTCTTGAGGATATTCCAGACTTGGCCAATCTCAGAATCGTTCAATTTTGTACTTGTTTGGCCAAAATGGGAAGGAAAGACTGAGAATATACATGTTGATTTCTGCCGATGCTTTTGGTCTGGAGAGGAAGTCTGCAAGAACATTCTTCTTTCCTACAATATGTTTGGTTTCGAAGGAGTATTTTGAAACCATTCAGCCCATCTGAGTAGCTGAGGACGAGGAATATGCTTTTGTTTGAATTTGGTCATTTGGGAAAAAGAAGCCATATCCAATTCTACTAAAAATTGGTGGCTGATAAGATGGAATTCAAATTTTTTTATTCCATTCTTTACTGCCAAAATTTCTTTAAAGGTAGAGTGGTAGTGCATTTCTGCCTGAGAAAACTTGCCACTTTTGTAAGTGCAAAGATGTTGCTTACCATGAAGTTCTTCGAGTAATATGGCCGTCCAATATTCATCAGTGGCATCAGTCTGCAAAATTCTCTTCCCTGTGGATGGGATTTGCAAGGGGGGAAGATCTTGCACAATTTCTTTGAGTTATGCAGCTGCTTTGGTTCGTGCCTTTCCCCATGGCACTGGATGCTTTTTCAAGATCAGTTGCAAATGAATTAACAACTTTGCAATATTTAGGACAAAATCTCTAAGATAATTGATTATCCTGAGAAATTGTTGAACTTGCTGGGTTGTAAAATCCTTTTCAAGAAGTTTTAGTAATTCCCTAGCGATATGCGGCCCTGGATAATATGTACCTTTGTTAAGGTGCATGTCGAGGAATTCAATTTCTATTTGGGCAATGGTCATCTTTTTCTAAGAAAGCATGATGTCATATTTTTTCACAATTTCTGCAAACTGCTCAAGAAGTCGACAGTGAGATTCTTCGTCTGGGCTGTAGAGTAATATGTCATAAATATAGACGGCTGCACTAGACCAGATCGGCTGGAATATGCGACACATAGCCTTTTAGAATAAGGAAGGACCAACCTTGAGACCAAATGGAAGAACTCTCCATTGGAAGTATTGGTTTGAGATACAGAATCCTGTTTTCGATCCATCATCAGGATGAATGCCCAATTGCCTAAATCCGGCTTTAAGATCAAACTTTGAATAAATATGAGCTTTAGTAATTCTCGCAAAAAGGGAATTTCGAGAAGGCAAAGGGAATTTGTCATCTTGGAGGAAATATTAAGAGGTTGGTAGTTGATAACCAATCTCATTTTACCTCTATTTTGCTCAGCACATTTATTCACATAGAAAGCTTCACAAGCCCATTGAGAATTTGAAGTTTCAATTAGGCCTTGTTGCAACAATTTTGAGCAATCGTTTTTAGCAAGAGCCAAATGTTCTATATTCATTCTCGAGTGACTTGCCTTAGTAGGATTTATATCCTCATTTTTCTTGAAAGGGAGCCGAACATAGAATTCTAGGTTTTTCCACAAAGGATGAGAACATTTCTAGGAGAAGTCGAAATGATTTTCTGAGCATGATTCCAACAATTTTTGTGTGATTAGATCTACCAGACTCATTTGGATGGAAAAGAGTCTTTGGATATTAACGAATTAAGAGAATTGGTCTTTATACCTAAGTCCTTTTCTAGGAACAATTCTCAAGTCTAGAAGTTGAGTCATGATATCCCACCAATAATCAAATCTTTATTGGGAAGACTAGATCCAAGAATTCTAGTGGTAATGTAACCGAGGGAAAATTTGAATAGATACAGGTGTGGTGCGAACATTTGTAGAAAAAGTATCTCCTAAAGTAGAGTTGAAATACCGAACACAGGAAGTCCAGTATTCTTCAGGAAGAACTTTAGTGTCTAGAATTGAAGCACTAGCACTAGTATCTATGAAGACAATGACTAAAATTGGTTTGACAAACTTTAAGAGATAGATTTTGACTGGGAAGTGGGGACAATGAAGTTGACAAGAATGTATACTGGGGTCCAGATTTTCAGGTTGTGAATATAGATGAAAAAGTTCTTCAAGTTTTGAATCAGAGTCTGTTTCATTGGGGGTGAGATAATGAGGAATGATGCAAAGTATTTGGTTAGTGGGATTTTCATCTACAAAGAATAGGAATTCGATATCATCATTGTCAAGAGAGATTCTTGTCTCTAGTTCGATATTATGAATGAGATGATTTTGATCTTTTTTTGCCTGAGGACAATTTTTGGCAAAGTGGCCCTTCTTGTTGCAAATAAAGCAACGATTTGGTTTCTTGCGTGTTCTGAAGTTTCTTCGTTTCCATAGAAATCGCCATTTCTTCTTTCTTATGAAGTGCTTGGATCTTTTCACTCGATACTTCTTGAAGTGCTTGTTTTTCTTTGAATATTCTCTGCAGGAACCGTCACAATCTTTCTTTGAACATTTGATCTTCAAATATTGTTTGGAGCAAGCACCATCAAGTTTACGATTGTCTCTGATGTAATTTTTCATCATTTGTCTTCGGAGGCAAAGTTCATCAAGACAAAGATGAATTTTTTGTTGCAGCTCTCCAAAGGGGATATCAACAATTCTTCTTCGCTTGTTGAGAATAGATCTCTCAACCGGGAGAGTTCTTTAGGAGTGGAAGTTAAGAAGACTTGTTTCAAATTCGGATCAGCTCCTAGGCCATAGAAGAGTTTAAGCATTTCTTTGTAAAGACGATCTAGGTGCTTTTTTGTTTTTTGAAGAGAACAACATTTTCTTTCAAAGTATTCTCTTCTTTTGAGTTCAAGAAAATCAGCAAGTTTTCCTATAAAATATAGGTAAATGATTCCAATGGCTTGGGAAAAAAGTCTTACAGAAGAAGAAAAGTCATTTGATCTATTTCAGAAGTTGATTGCCACCAATGTTAAAGACTTACAATAAACCTTGTGGCAAATTCTAAAAGAATATTATATTTGCTTTCAATAGCAAGAGCTCTGGTGTTCAACCAAGCATGGAATTCATCCAGTTTTTCTGGCCATTTGGAATAAGGAGTGTCATCAAAAGTGAAAAACTGTTTGGATGGGGCAACAAGAATATGAGATGGGCTATCGATTTGAATAACCTCTGGTTCAGATGAATTTTGTTCCATGTCATGTTCTGGTGGATTAGCCATGAAAATCGGAGAAGTAATTGGTGGTGTTTGGAAAAATTCAATGGAAGGAATTGAAAAAGTAGAGGAAGAAGAATAGGATAAAGAGTCAGATTTCGAATATGAATTTAGCAAAGTTGATACCGTTGCTACTTATGAAGAAGTGCACTCTAGTGGATGTTGTTTTGAATCAGCTTCCGGATTCTGTTGTTAATCTTGACTTAAATCCCTTGGAAAAGATTCCAAGGGGTTTGAGATCATCATCTGCTGGTCAGAACTCTTTTCAGGTTCTCAAGAGGACTCAACAATAGGTTTTACCTTTTCCTTCATTCTTTCCTTTCGGAGCTTTTCCATTTCCCGAGTGCGATTTCACATTTCTGTCATATCACTTCTGTCTTGTTGGGTAGAAGTTTCGGCTACAAGAGTAGCTACATCAAAAATTGGAGAGTTTTCCAGTGGTGGAAGAGAGTATCCGAGTCTTGGAATAGAGAAAAAATTAGTAGGCTTACATTTTCCTTCTTCAAGGAGACTAATTTGCCTTTTGAGTTTCTCTATTTCATTTTTTGGATTTTCAAGATAATGGTAGCCAAGATGCTGGCCTGATTCCAGAGCATGAAGCCTTTTCTAGAAATCCACAAGCATCTTTTTGATGGACTCATCGTATCTTCGAATTTCTTGTTGCACATCAACAATTTTGGACTCAATCATCTTGAAAGCTTGATTTTGTGTCATAAGAGTTTTTGACTGCCAATTTAGAACATCCTTAACAGCATATGTTCTTTTTGGCCTTCCACGTTCATCTACATCAGTGGGAGAAGGAATTTTTGGAGCATGAAGGTATCTTCATTGTGGATCAATAAATTTCTCAGTAGCAGGAAAAGAAAGCTAAGAACTTTCAACAGGATTTAAAGGATTTAAAGGAGGTAAATTAGCTTCATTGAATATGGAAATAGATGGAAGTTGCTTGGTGCTTGAGTTTTTAGGAAAGACTGGGATTTCAAGTGGATAAGAATTTTTTTTTACTCGCTTATAGATTGGTTTGTAAAAAGGGGAAACAACATATTTTTTATATGGAGGTGAAACTAGAGGTGATGGTGGAGATGATGGAAATGATGGAGTGGATGGGGCTGATGAAAGTGATGAAGGTGATGGTGAACCATAGGAAATCATAAATTTGTATCTGCTATTTTCTCCAAGGGTATCAATGGTTGGGTCTCCATCCAAATATCTTTGATAGAAGCTATTCTTGGCCTTCCTGATTTTTTGCTTTGGCCTGGTAGTTGGATCTACTTCATCTGGGGGATTTGTACATGAAGAACACTAGCAAAAGGGCCCCAGAAACAATGACCAAAAGGGTCTTTGTAGTGATGGACAAGATGTCTGTCACTTTTGAAGTATTGAACCAACTTTTTTGGGTCTGGTTCCTAAGGAACTGGATTAGGAACATAGGGTTCTTTCATAAAGATAGTGGGAAAGATGGAAGGAGTTTCTTCTTTCTCTTTGCTAAATTTGATGGTTACAGTACCATCTCTTTGTCTGACAAATTCAGAGTCTGAAGACTAGAGAGGTTGGCTAATTTGGTAGAGCTTTTCATAATTTGTTATCCAAGATTTAGGAAGAAGCTTGGCTAACTTTTCTTTTGGAATTTGCCGAGGAACATGGATGCAAGAGGCCTGATCATTTTGCATAGAGATAAATAGTGCATCTTCATTTCCATGTTGGAAATTTAGATCTAGAGCATGATTTTGGACTCTATACACCATTTGGTAGCGAAGAGTTGCAGCAATTGAATCAGCAGTTTGAGGTGCTCCAGTAAGCTGAAGTTGAACTTTCGAGAAAAAAAGTAACTAGGGATCTGAAAGGGCAATATTAAAATTTGGATAGAGGGTTACAAAGACTGTTCTAGCATTTAAGGTAGTTTGAACAGTACCAATACAAGCATGCTGATATTCTAGGAACCTAGTATCCAAAAGAGCCATTCTTCTACAACAAGCAAGCCTTTTCGCCCATGAAAGGTAAGTGCAAGATGGATTGCTCCATAATAAATGTGTGAATACCCTTGTTGGATCCACTATTTTGGAAATTCAGGAGGAATTTAAAGAGCAACAAAGTACTCCTTTTTAGTGGCAGGAATTGGGTGTTGGTCAAATTTGGAAGGCTGGACGTATTCTCTGACCTCTTTGGGAGTATGACGGATGAGAGGTTATATAGACCTGATGGGGGGGGGGGAGGGGAGATGAAGCAGGTTTGGTAAAGGCGGAGTATGGATTCATGAGAGGAAGTTGCATTTTGGAAATCTTTATTTCATCACTACGAGAGGCTTCATAGAGATAGTCCATCTTAGAAGCATGTGAAGTACGAAACTCTATTAAAGATGATGAAGAAGATGATGGAGTGAGAAAAGCAGTAAGACTGATTGGAGTTGTATCTGTATTGGCCATGATGAAGAGAAAGGGGTTCTTCTTAGAACTGGATAATCACCAACTAAGCGTATGGAACAAACCAAGCTAGACATAAAACCACGTTCTGATACTTAATTAGCATTGAGCAATAACAAAGGCATTTGAAATGATTGTTTCTGAAAAGGAGAAATTATCTCTAATTCCTAGGAAGTCACATTATAATGATTTTTTGGTTATAATTAATAGTTTCAACAATTCTCTCGTGTCATGATATGGCTTCAAAAACACTACGTTCATATATTGTGACGGCCCAAGCCAAGCGGCGGAACGCGGGGAGAAGGGATGGCGGTGCGTCCGTGCCATTACCCCGGACGTGCGCAGGGAAGTAGGGTACCTCTCTTGTCCCACATCACCTAGGGGGAAGTTCCGGGCTAGCTTATAAAGCTTGAGATTCTATATCTGCTTAACGCGTCTTAAAGCCGTAAGGGTTAGTGGGCCTAAAGCGAACAATATTACATAGTGTAAGACCCGGGGTGTTACAGGTGGTATTAGAGCTGACTTCCGACCACGTGTGGGCCCACAGCGAGGGCGCTGTGCCCGTAAGGGGTGGAGAGTGTGATGGCCCAAGCCAAGCGGCGGAGCGCGGGGAGGAGGGATGGCGGTGCGTCCGCGCCACTACCTCGGACGTGCGCAGGGAAGTAAGATACCTCTCTTGTCTCACATCGCCTAAGGAGGAAGTTCCGGGCTAGTTTATAAGGCTTGGAGTTCTATATCGGCATAACGCGTTTTAAAGTCATGAGGGTCAGTGGGCTCAAAACAGACAATATTATACAGTGTAGATATCATAAATCAAGTGAAAAACTCATTACTATTCGATCATTAATATAATTTTTTATATCATTTTTCTTTATTGCAATAGTAATGGTTAAGAATAAAGAGGAAATAATAAATTAAAATAACAAAGAAAAAGAATATGCCAACAATGGGGTTAATATGTTAATCTTCCAATCAGTGAATATATAATTAGCAAGAACTCATTTTTTTTCATTTAGATTAAATTTGACGTAATTTCGGATAATTCTGTTCAACTTGTCTACACAAATAAGCACGAATATCCCTCTTCGTGTTTATTTTACATCCATATATGATACGGATATACAAAAAGAAGAAACAGAGTTCAGAAGTATTAAAGGAAATTAAATTCTAAGTGATGATAAAAGAAATGTTAACAAACGAAAGATATAAGCTACACTAAGGTAAATTATATGATAGTGGAAGAATCTATTAAAAGATAATGAAAACACAATTATGGGAATTAGGGAAAAATAATCAAACCACTTCATCACTTCCCTAGCTGCACTTCTCTCCCTCAGAAGAAATTCTCCTTAGATTGAGGATCTTTGTTGATCAAGAAATTGTGTTGGCATCCAATTGACCCTAAAGGATTAAAACAAGTTATTTCCTTACCCATCATTATTCAAGTAAGCTTGTAATTATTCAGATATAATGGTACCAAGTGTCCCTCCACTTTTATCTGAAATTGAAAATTATTTCTTTTGATCTTTTTTTTAGGCAAAACTGCCCCTATACTTTGTAAAAAGTTATACGGCTCGTCCTTTTTTCGTTCCAATGACTTGTGCAACCAAGCGCCAGAAACAATTGAGTTGATTTGTCAATGGACAGCGGCAATTTGGGTGTGTTGGATACTATTGTCAGTAATAAGGGTAGATTAATAGTCTATGTTTTTAGTAGGGTTAAGCGCACATATATATAATTGTCATCCTATTTTAATTGAATAATAGAAAGTAATTATCTCTTCTACATGGTATTCGAACCAATAAAAAAACTTAGTCTCTCAACCTTTACCTAGTCGCCAAAGGATATTGTTGCATCACAAGAGAAGCCACTACCATGGGCCTCGGACTCCTATCCGCAGTCGGCGACACCCATGACACCCGTCGATTCACCAAGTCGATGGCTCGTTACCATCGCCCGATGTCACCCAATCCTGTGGACCAAATTCGGCAGTGTATAGCCCATTCTGGCATCGGCCAACCTTACCCAACTCAGATCCGGCATCGCCAAGCCTTGTCAAACTCAGATCCACCATCGCCAGCATCAACCGGCGCCGTCGAGCTCACATTTGGCGACCTTCAGCCAAGATCCGATGTTGAAACCCATTGTTCTTCACCCAAGAAGTTGGCGTCTCTATGTTTTCCGCTAATGTTTGTTGCTGACCTCATTATCTCTGTGTGATGTTCCATTGGGTCGAAGGAAATATTGACAATGAGGTTGATGATATTTTAGTGATTCGTATTGTTGCTCACTATAAATGGCATCTGTACCCCTGTCTGACGGTACTCTTGAGGAGACAAATGCCTTGTTATTTTATGTTTAGGCGTTGCATATCAATTAAATGATTCTATGAAGTTTCGGTGAATTGCCGCGATTAGTAGTGAGTGGATTGAGCTCCATTTTTTTTTCCCAGAAATTACTATGTGGTTGATTGGATTGCTGGATTTTACTGTTGGTTGCTGTGACATTAATTTTTTGGGCTCGATCACATTCTTTATTCACTAATGGCGACGTCTAGATCGACTTCTGGATCCCTGTTTGGTCATTTTCAATTAACCTCTGTCAAGTTGGACAGAACTAATTATCTATCTTGGTCTAAAGCAATCGAGGTCTATCTTACTGCCACCAAGCAACTTGACCATCTTACATCTACAATACCGTTTGACAAAAATAAAGCTGTGATTGGATTGCAAGATGCGATGATTCGGACTCTTTTATGGAATAGCATGGAACCTAAGTTAGTATCACTTTATTCAATGTGACTTTGCCAAAATAGGTTGGGAGAAATGTGCATTGCTTCACTTTGGACAAAATAATATGACGCAGCTATGTGAAATGTGGGAAGTGTTATTTGATATTCAGCGTGGAGATTGATCTTTATCCGATCATTATACTCGGTTCAAGACCCTTTGCCAGCAATTGGATACTTATCTTCTTGCCTCAAATTATCTAGCTATTTTGACCAAATGCCAAGAGGTTCTGCAGGTGATATTATATCTCAAGTAATTAGGGCCTGAGTATTCATCTCTTCGCCAACATATTACATCTCGCTCTCCTCCTACAGTGGATGAAGTCTTCTCTCAGGCTCTCCGTTCTACAATTACTAAGAAGATTTCTTCCACACTAACTTTGGAGACAAGTGCTATGCTTGTTCATGGTCCTAATGGATGTGGAGGTTGAGGTCATGTAACCTGGTTTTGTTCATAGTGGAGGTCGTGATGGAGGGGTTGGTACGTGTGGTGCTATTAGTTCTGGGAATGGTCATGTCTAATGCTATTGCCATCATTGTCAAAGAGCTAGACATACAAAAGCTTATTGCTATACTCATTACCTATACCTCAAACCAACCCTTTCTACTTATGCAGAGGTCGAGGATTCTTTTGTTCCTCCCCCACCAATTCCACCAAGTTCAACTGTTGTACAGAATATAGGCAATTACGTTACATTGACACATGTTGAGTGTGATATTGGTTTGCTCTCAACAGATGACAGGATCTTCAACTCCTACTGCAACTTTGGCATAAACCTCCAATGCAGCATCTAACTCCTAGGTTATAGACTCTAGAGCTACCAATCACATGACTGGTAACTCTAACCTACTTCATTTCATTCTGTATCTCCTTTATTGTCAAACTTGGTTACATTAGCGAATAGCTCACAATCTCAAGTTACTAGTACAAGAGTTGCTCATTTGAGTCCCTCTCTTTCTTTGTCATATGTCCTTCACCTGTCAAAATCTCCTTATATTCAGATTTTGTTAGTTCATAAACTAAAGAATTGAATTGTTCTATAATCTTTTCCTCTTATCGCTATGTCTTTCAGGATATGAGGACTGGAAGATGATTGGTGGAGATATGAATCAAATGGCATGTACTATCTTGATAAGAAGGTGTTAGCTACCGCAACTATGAAGCATCTACAGATGTATATTGGATGCATTGTTGTGCTGATCACCCGCCAGCAAACATTCTTTGGTGTCTGTTTCTAGAGTCTGAGTTTATGAGTTCTTTTAGTGTGGAGCTTGTCAATTTAATAAACATCATAGAGCCTCTTTTTTGTCCCGCATTCAAAGTTGTGTCTCTAGTCCATTTGAATTGGTTCACTCAAATGTATGGGGTCTGTGTCATGTGTCTAATGTCTCTGGATTCAAATATTTTGTTACATTCATTGATGATTTTTCCCGAATAACTTGGTTATTCTTAATAAAAGACTGTACGAAGATTTTTTTGTTGTTTTCGATTATTCTATTTTGAAGTGTTGAATCAATATAATATCTCTGTCAAATATTTATGGTCAGATAATGCTTGAAAATATCTTGTTGCCACTTCTAGTTTGCAGCCATTTCTTGATTCTCATAGTATTATTCATCAGACTCCCTTTCATACACCTCACAGCAAAATGGCATAGTATTATATATGGGGCCATGTTGTTCTTACAACGTGTTATTTAATTAATAGGCTTCCAACTTCTATTCTTCAGGGGGAGACATTGTTCTCTATTTTGCATCAAATCATCCTCTCTTTTCTTTACCGCTTTGGGTCTTTGGGTGTGTCTATTATGTTCATTGTCTTACTTTAGGTCTTGATAAGCTGGATCCCCATGCTGATAGTCTTAGTGGGATACTCTTGGACTCAGAAGGGCCACAAATGTTACAACCTTACTCGCCATCATATGTTCGTGTCCACAAATGTGATGTTCTTTGAAGAGCAGCCACATTTTACTTCTCCAGCAGTTCCCACGCGTCTTGTGATGGTGATGGTTGTGTCATACCGATGCTTCCACTTCATTCACTTCCTCTAGCTACATCCACAGAATTTCAGTTTATTGACTACACCTATCATTGGCGCAATCTAGTCCCTACTATAACAATAAAGTTTTTACCAGCACCAAATTTATCTGTTTCCCCATTAGTTAGAATACCAACCTGCGATCCTGATCATCCCATTGCTTTTCGAAAAGGTACATGCTCTTGTGTTGGTCGTCCTATTGATCATCATGCTCCTTATTCCTGTAATTCAATTTGTGTTTGTACGCGTCATCCTATTTCTAATTTTCTATTATGTGATTATTTATCTCCTACTTTCTTTGCTTTTGTCTCGTTGTTATCTTCTGTTTTCGTGCTTAGTAGTATTGCTGAAGCTCTTACTTCTTTACCTACTGGTAAGAAACCTATTGATTGTTGTTAGGTTTTGACTGTTAAAGTTCACCCATATGACACTCTTGACCGATTGAATGCACCGGTTGTTTGCGAAGAGATATACTCAAACTTTTGGTGTCGACTATGATGACACTTTCTCTCTAGTGGCCAAAATTACATTTGTTCGTTGTCTATTTCATTGGTTGTGCGATTTGGCTGGCTACTTCATCAGCTGGATGTGAAAAATGCCTTTTTACATGGTGATTTGGCTGAGGAGATTACATGAAGCAACCACCTAGGTTTGTTGCTCAAGGAGAACGTGGTAAGTCATTTACACAAGGTTTGTTGCTCAAGGGAGAACGTGGTAAGTCTTTACACAAGGCTTTGCATGGACTTAAACAATATCCTCGTGCTTGATTTGGTAGATTTAGTGATGCAATTCTCAAATTTGTATTAAAGCAGTGTAAGATAAATCATTCAGTTTTCAGCTCTGTCTTTTTAGCTGATTGTATCATTCTACTGGTATATGTGGATGATATCATCATTATTGGCAGTGATTTAGATGGTATTTAAAAAGCTTAAGCATATTTTGCATATAGATTTAGTACTAAAGGTTTGGGACGTTTTTGAAATTTTATTTCAACGAAAGTTTTAACTTGACAAACTTGGTGAGGTTGGATTTCTTGGAGTAAAGCCAATGTATACCCCTATTGATCTCAATGTAAAACTTGATGTAGAACGTGGATAATTATTATATAATCCAGCGAAGTATTGGAGATTAGTTGGTAAGTTAAACTATCTTACTGTCACAAGCCCTGATATATCTTTTGATGTTAGTGTAATAAGCCAGTTCATGAGTTCTCCTTGTACTACTCGTTGGGATGCTATGCTTCGAATCGTCAAATACTTATTGTGAGCACTAGGTAAAAGACAATTGTTTAAGAATTATGGTCATCTAAACATTACATGCTTCTTTGATGCCGATTGGGCTAGATGCCCTATGGATAGGAGATCTACTTTGGATTATTGTGTGTTTCTTGAAGGTAATTTAGTAGCATGGAAGAGCAAGAAACAACATGTATTTTTTCTTGAAGGTAAGCATGGAAGAGCAAGAAACAACATGTATTTTCCCTATCAAGCACTAAAGCTGAATATTGTGCCGTGGCACATGTGACAGGTGAATAACTATGGTTGAGGATGTTTCTATCATATATTAGTATGTCGCAATCAAATCCATCAGTGTTATATAGTGATAATCAATCCATTATTTATGTTGCGTCTATTTCTGTCTTCCATGAGCAAACTAAGCATATTGAGGTCGATTGCCATTTTGTGTGAGAAAAAGTTCAAAATGGGGAGATTATTCTTCAACATGTAAAGCCAGAGGATCAACTTGTTACTAAATCTCTACTAAGGAACAGAGTGAGTTTGTTATGAAATGAGGTGGGATTATTTGATAACTACAACTCAACTTAAGGGAGAGTGTTGGAAAGTATTGTTAGTAATAAGGGTAGTATAGATATCTATGTTTTTAGTAGGGTTAAGTGCGCGCACACAAAAACATATATAACCCTATTATGATTGAATAATAGAAAGTGATTATCTCTTCAACATAGTGAACTTGTAACTAAAGTAGCAATTTTATGCCGACCTACTGCTTGTTTGGGCAAATAGATCTCCCAATGCTTTGAATTAAACACAAACCTGCTGTCAAACGAGGAAATCGCAGGCATTCTTTGGTCAATTTAAAAGTAATGCCTACATCTTCCGATCACGCTGGCCGGACCCAAGCAGGATAATAGACCTCGCAATCACAGAGAGCACAAGTTTCTTGAGGTGGAATCCCGGAATAAAAAGAAAGAAAGAACAAGAAACTCGATTACCTCCTACTTGGTAGCCACCAACGAGTGAGTCTCTCCAAATCAACATTGATTGCTAAAAAACGAAATGCTCGCTGGGCGCTGCTATCACTGGTATGCTGCACAATTACAGGTGTGTTCTTATTCACGCTTTGCAATCTAGGTTATTGCTATATCAGTCATGGCGATCAAAACCCTAGCGTTACTCAAATGCCTTCCGTTTGTGGAGGAAGCATGCAACCGAGATAAGATTCATGTGGTCACTGTGGAAGTACAAAGTAACTGTACTTTGTTTTTTTTTTTGGTAAGGTAAAGATTTTATAACTTTTCAATGAGCCAATTACAACCTAAAGCTAGAGGCACCCATCGACCCAATATGGACAACTTGTCAAAATGGGGTCAAAAGCCTTAGCAGGACCTATACAACCAAGGAACAAGTAAACAGGTAAGAAACCAGCCTAAGATGGGGCTGGACTAGCGGCAAATATAGTGGCCGAGAGGCCCCAAATCCTTTGCATTTTCCGATTTGCAGGTGTATCAGGAATAGTCCCCATGGCTAGAGCTTTGTCCTTGATAACCTTGAGAAGGTGGTTACGTATTCCTGGGATAGAAACAGACTTATTCCTGAAAATGGCATTGTTCCTTTCCGACCATATGATAGTAACTGTACTTTGTTGGTTAGCTTCCTCTCGAACGATCAGCAAGGCCCATCGGGCTCGGACTCATAAATGCAAAGCAAAGTTGGGCCGTCTCGATTTTATGCGCTGACTTACTAACCAAGATAGTCAAACAAGCTGGCATATTGGCTGGTAAAGGCCCAGTATAAAAAGAACTTCCTACTAATTGGCTAGCTTATCCCCGAAACCTATGTTGGATATTTTAATTTATGATATCATAAACGTAGTATGAGTCAATAAAATTTTCAGTATACTAGACCAAAAAAAAAATATCGTCAATGATTTTTATCCTCAGCTATCAACTTTTCCCATGAATCTCTAGATGTCATGATATCCAGAAGAATATGTAATTCCATTCGACTCGAGTATCAAATCATGCAATGATTTTTTAAAAGTAGATTCAAACCCAGAGGCTGAAGGGTCCTAATAAGCAATTAGATGCATCGATATAGGTAAAAGAACAAGTTCCTCGAATACCATATAACAATTCTGACCCCAAAAAAACATAATAATAAAATCTTATCACAACATCAAACTACAGGGCATTCAAAATTCCAAACTGTTCAGATACCCAGAGCAAAAGTAACAAAAACTTCATTCTGCTCTACAGATTTCCCTAAATGCTGAATGAAAAGAAAAATTTCCGTGAAGTTTGTTTGGCCTAAAAAAGAGGCAGCCCAAGAACAACCCATCCAAACTCACAGTTACTGTCACAACACTACCAAATTTCTTATAGACCGCATTGTTTGAGTGTAGATAGTTCATAGACTTGAATTTCACACAAGGAAAGGAAAATCCCACTCCAAATTTAGACAAGAACCTCATCCCAACCCTACCGCACAGGCTCACATTCTAACTACTCACAGTATGGAGTCTTCACAGTAAAAAGACACCCAATTCCAATTTGCTCACCCTACTCGTGACCCACCTCACATTAGAAAACCAAAAACCAGAAAAGCAAAAGAAAAGAGAGAACACTGAGAGTTTTCTTTTGCCCCTGCATGAAAGCCTTGTCTTGAGTTGAGCTGCCACAGCATCAACAAACTCTTCGGTGTTCAGGTATTGATCCCTCGTAACCCTGCGCAGCTCATCAGGAATTAATACAAACTGTGCACAAATTATTTCACAAAAGCAAGCGTTGAGGGCTCCAGGGGAATGAGGCACTTGAGTATGTGAAAAACTGCTCTGAACAAGTATACAAAAAAGTCTGTCGCCATTGAAATTGTATCAACACCTCTGATAAGTATTGATCTCCCAGCTTATACCCATGCTCTGGCTCCATTAAAGCATCCAATCCACCTTTATCAACAACAATATCAAACGTTTCGTCTGAGAACTAGTGCAAATGCTAACGGATAGAATCAAGATAATGGAGGACCCCAAAACAAAAATGTAAACAGCGTTCTAAGTGAAACAAACATATAAAAAAGTCAAAAGAAAGAAATCAGACAGAGACACAAGACACTGAAGTAGAAAACCAAATATGTTGATGGAAGAACCAATATACATGCACAGCAAAACTGAAGACTAGCATTAGTGCATTATCCATCCCCTCCACCATGAAAAAATACATCACCGTCACAGCAACAAACGGACAAAACAGAGGACTGACTATGCTCCCAATTAATAGAAGGTAAAGACATGAAGGATAACTAGGTAACTACACAATTACCATCATTTTGAAATTCCCTCTCAAAATCTCCAAATTCGTCAATGATCAAGAGAAACCAATATTCAGTTCGGCTCCTTGTTTGTAGTTGACAGCTCTGCATTAAATTCACAATGAAAATGAGAATTGAAGTATCAAATATAATATCGAAGGGTATAAAATATTCCACGGTAATGTTTTCTCACCTGACTAAAAAATTTCGACTTCTTCTAAGACCTTCTCAATCGAAAGTGAAAGTGGTGCAAATTGTAGCCAATCTTGAGCACAAATAAGAGCCCCCACTATGCTTGGGGTCTACGAAACATATCAAGTACAAGGCCTCCTATGCTAAAAGCAACCTCTAATGCTACGGTTGAAACAGGCAAAGCCAAAATATCTCGAGTAGTAGAAGAGAGGTTAGGATATCTCGAAAAATTAACTTTCCACCAATTCAAGATATCAAAGTTGGGGCTATAACGTTCACATCCTTCCTCCAAATACTTATCAAATTGAAAATTTTCTTCCAAATATTGTTGTTCCGTTGAGCTAAGATACTTTGTAGACTTTGACACGCTCATTGCCCTTGTACCCTTTAACCTCAAGTTGCTTTGGAGGCTACGATATTGCTCAAACAATAACATCAAAGATGTACTTTATCTCGTAAAGTTTCCGGCCACTTACTTATAATCATCATTAATCATTTATTTCATATATCCCCACTTATGTTGAGGGTCAAGTACGCAGGCAATGAACAAAGTTAGATTGATATTGTTCACATTGCCAAAATACTTATTAAATTTGATCTTCATTCTCTTGGCCATTTCCTGCAGACGCTTGTCCTCATTCTCACAATATCCGTCAATCATCATATGTACCCTATAGATATCTTCGCCATATCACTACTAGTGACATTGGAAGAACCCAATACTTTTAAAGTTGTATAGTAGAATAGCTTTCGAAAAAGAAGAAATCAATGGGCATTTTCCCCATCATCACTAGTAGGCAAAACTTTCACCTTGGAAAGCTCTTCAACAAATTTACTATCTTGAATATCCAATAAGGTAAAAGCCATTTAAAGCTTCAAACCTGCTTCCAACATCATGTATGTTGAGTTCCAACGAATCTCGACATCCAAACATACAAGACTCTTGGACTCAATATTTTTTAGCTCAATGCACCTCTTAAGCTGTTGCATGAAGGCCTTATATAATGTACAGCCAAGCGTATTCTAACAATGAAATCATCATATCCTTCAACCTCTCTAACAGTCAAACTCAATATATGAGCACAACATCTCACATAAAGTAACTCACCTATCAATACAAAAGATTACCGAGAGTTAAGTCTCTTTTTCAAGTATTGAACTCCCAAGTCATTTGACCTCACATTATCCACAGTGATGGAACAAATGCTTTTAATCCCTCAACCACTAAAGCATTTCTCAACCGCTTTTCCTATAATCTCAGCAGATTGTCCCAAGATTCACATTTTTCTTTTGCAACTTCCGGTCAACGTCTACAAAATAAGCAATGAGACAAATGTAACTCAAATTTTGAAGACATCTATCAATCATTCTATCTATGACAATTAGAACTTGAAATTATTATTACAATAAAATATAGCATCAGACCATTTTTCATCTACATACGCATGATGCAATATCAAATAGAGTCAAGACTCATAATGTAAAAGCAAAAACCAGAATAAAATCATCTTCAAGCCCTAAACTATATGCCACGGAGCATATAGAGAAACTCTACCAAAGAGCTAACGAATAGTATAGCATAGAAAAAACAGGAAGATTATAGTATATAGTCGAGGATAGCATTCAAAAGAGGAAATAAATTGAATCAAATGCCATGGTGTCCCCTCATTCTCTTGGGTCAACAAGCTATCTTTTACTTGTAGGCCGTCCTCCCGATCCATAATATATAACCGCCTGGGGTAAACCCATCACCTAGTGCCTATGATTAAACTAAGGTTGTGCGTGTGATGCCACCCAAAAATGATAACCAGATAAACTAGTGGGCCACTAAACTGCTCAACAAGACAAAACACCAACTATTTGCAACAACTCGCAGCAAACCACATCATAGGCCTTTTGAAAATGAAATAACGCAGCTCAGCTTAACCTCAATTAGCATACTAAACAAGTTCTCATCAGACACTTGTGAAGTCTCATTCTCTCAATTCTGCTCAATCGCACGAGATTTGTACAGGTTGTGTGCCCTAAACAGACAGCCGTTGTACACCATGAATTGCACCAGGAAAAGCTAACGACAAGAGATGAGCACACAAAATCGAGAGATGAAAAGTTTGAGGATCAAAGACTCATGAGCTACGCATGAAAAACCTAAGAACAGAGAGAGCAAAATCAATCACCAGGTGCCGGCACAAGGAGGAAAAGACGGGGTCAGAGCGGATTGAAGAGCGAATCGGAGGAATTGATTCGAAGGAGACGAGGAGCGATTTGAATCGCTAAAGAGAAGTGCTTCTCAATTTAGGGTTTGAGATTTTAGAGAAGCCATGAGCAACGAAGCGGAGTAAGCGTGGTTTATTATGTTTTGGCGGTTTCAGTTCGGGTTATGAATCAAACCAAACGGACGCAATCTGAACTGGTAGAAAAAAGTTATTTTTTCATTACCCGAACCGAACCAAAAATAATGGTTCGGTTTTGATACCCCTACTTCTAGAGGCACAACACCCTTACCGAGATCTCTTAATTGACTATATCCTTTACTCACCTTCAACATCCGGATCTTTTAGTTGATTATATCCTTTACTCACCTTCAATTACCAAACTGGATAAACCCCACCCCACCATCCTCTGGCAAATTTGCTCTTCATGCCGATGAAAAAACCAGCAATTTTGAGAAAAATTTGTTGATATCCATGTTCTTGTGTCAGAACTTACCGTATTTTCTTATTGGATTATACACACAATACATGTTGGAGCACGTATATGATACGTTTTGCACATCAGAGGCAAAATGGGCAACATCTTTGTGTTCTTATCCTCAACCATCAAAGCCAGCGGCTCAATGAGGCATGATTTTCAGACAGTATGGGACCTAATATAGGAAAGACCATTACCTGCAATGCAAAAATTCTCTTAAGGTGAACATGGTTTTGCCAATGATGCCCATGCCGTAAATTCCAATTGTTTGGGTACGGTTGGAAGTAGTGTCCAGCAATCCAATAATCTTCTTGACATGATCATCAATTCCAGCCAAAGTCTCAGGAACATCTACCCGAAAACCTTGCCGTAACTCACTCAGTACCGTTTCAACAACTATTCTAACAAATTCTACTTGGTGCCTATCAAACAAACAACACACCAGAAATTAAACGGTTCCACCGCCATATCAGCAACATATTAAAAAGAACTACAAACAAACTATATTTTGATTCTAACAATGACGAATTTAGCATTACAGCAGTAAGATCTCATTGAAAGAAGGTCAACAAGTTAAGACGGAGATGGAATTCCATACCCATTGGTGATTTTCTCTGATTCCCATCCTTGCAAGAAGCTGACATCTCTGAGCCCCTGTTGCCCTGCTTCCACATTCATTTGCTCAAAGCACACCTTGTGTGCATGGAAGAAGGCCTCCCAGAAGCTCCCCGTCAGGTGTCGCGCGTGCGAGTTCTCGACTCCCTCAAAGATGGGCATGACCACGTGTCCCGTGCTCTTCCCGTAGGACCATTGGCTGGCAGCGTAAGGGAAGATGGTGGGGATCGAAATCTTGGACCCCGCGACCGCGTCCGGAAGCTGCGATCCGAACTGGCTGCCCATCGGGTGTTCTTGATCTGCGATGCCCTTGTGAGTATCCGAACCTCTAAAGCCCAAGAACACGTCGTGCTCACGCTCCGTCGACCCCCGAGAGCTCCCACCTTCTCCGGACCTCGTGCCGTCGGCGCTCATCTTCCCCTCAAGCAAAGAAGCGTCCGAAACTGGTGGGCGTTGCATTCGGTCGGCAACTCTGGTTTCTCCCCGGAAACCATCCGGGGTTTCTCTGTTTTGAGGAGAAACCTGGCGAACTCTTGAACGACGGAGAATATATACTACAAAAAAATCCTTAATTCTTACCCTACGTGATATTTGTTTTACATTTTCTCCTTCGACCCTTTTCGATGACATCGATAATCCTTAAATTTATTCTTCGATCCCATTAAAGCCCTAAATTTTTTTATTCAATTTAGGTGTTGAGCTTTAAAATCTCTACCTAACGTGATCTTTTTCATTAAAAATTCTAATATCGTCAGGTGACGTGACCATCATTTATGTTAACTTGACGTTAAAATTCGCCATTCTGATACTCGTGTTGTGTGCATGTGATTTTCGCTTCACTCTCTTGTCCCAAAAGGGGAGAAAAAGGGAGAAAAAGGTATTTACTGACTTAAGGAAATGGTGTGACAATTTAGAATAATCTCTTTACTTTCTTTTTCAAAACCGTCCATGCACTTTTTAAAATTTTACACCGATTGTCCTTCCATTCCGGTTGACAAAATTTGTTTGACATGAACTTAACGGTATTAAAAATTTGCAAATATTGAATATTTTTTTGCTGACGTGGACCTTTTGAGTTTGCTTTTTTCTTTCTTTTTTTGCTTACAAAAACTATCTCCCCTTCCTCTCTATTTGTGACTCTCCGTCTCGTTTCTCTCTTTCCTTTCTGTTCTACACTTGTTTTTCTCTAGGAAGCATGGACACTTCTAGAGACATCTACCTCGGTGATGGACGCGTGTCGATGTCTTAACACGTATCCGACACGTGATCAATACTCTGGACACGCTTTCGAACGCATAGAATCAATTTTAAATATTTTCAACGAATCAGAGGTCAAAATGTAAATCTATAAAAAAAAAAGAAAAGAAAAGGGCGAACGAAGAAACCCTAGCCTTCAACACATGGATTTGAATCAAATTAAACATTTTCATTCTAGGTTCTTTTTTTATTATTTATTTATGAATTTGAATCAAATTAATTTGATTGAAATAAACATAAAAATGATAATTTATCGTGTATATATAAAAATATACATTTAATATACAACGTGTCGAAATTCTCTATATTTTTTAAAAATGATGTGTTGGCATGTCGTACCGCGTGTCACATATCGGTGTCGATACTACTTAAGTTTTCTCGTTTCTTCTCGTGGCTGCCATAACCATAGATTTCGAGGTCCAGATCACCAGAGGCAGGGAGCTCACAGCTCAAGCCCAAAGCTAGCGACCGTAGAGCTCGAGTTTGCAGTAGCCATGGCAGCCCAAGCTTTCAAGCTCGCCAACAAGGCCGCTCCACTCTCTCCTATCTTCTCTCTATTGTGCCAGATCGCCATATCCATGGCCTTTCTCTCTTCTACTCTCTCTATCCACGTCTCTCCCTATCTCTTCTCTTGCCGCCTCGAGCTCACAACCATGGTCGCTTGAGCTTCGAACTTATGGCCACATTAGCCGGAGCTTCCTCTATCCGGCTTCTCGTAGCTGCCATGGCCGTGGAGCTAGGGCTCGAGCTCTCACAGCAGTGGTGGTTCGAGCTTTGATGTTTGCAGTCATGACCGCCTTGAATGCTTGAGCTCGTGCTCTCGAAAGCCATAGCCGCTGCAGCTTCAAGTTCACGGCGATGGCCACTAGATCAAGAGACTCATGGTCAAGGACACTCTATGGAGAGTATTTGTTATGATATTATCTTTAAGTATCTTATCTCTTAGAGTCCTTTATATACATTGTATTTGCAATACAATGATGTATAGAAAAAAAGGGAGCAATAAAATTTTCTTCCCTAAACGTAATTCTTCCTTTCAAGTTGGTATCAGAGCAACTTTGGCGAAAGCCTCACCGATCCATGTCTAAGGAAACATCATCTTCTGCACCGACGTTGTCATCAACAGCCTCGAATAACCCCACTCTCATGTCACCACCAAGTATTGGGGAGAAGCTGACCGGGACGAACTTTCCGATCTAGAAAACACATATCTCACCATATTTATGCGCTGCCCGCTTGCTGTCCATTTTGGACGGCACCGAACCTCAGCCGGAGGAGACTGTCAAGGAGATTGCACCAGGAGGAGCTGTTACGCAGATTACCAATCCAGCGTTTGAAAACTGGAAATTTCGAGAGTCCATTGCCTTGGCTTGGATCCTTAATTCGTCGACCGCTTCGATAGTTGCCCAATTGACGAGTCACACATCTGCGGCAAGTGTTTGGAAGTATCTTGCGGACTCGTATGCCACTAAATCAACTGCACGCGCGTCTGCTTTACGGCTTCAGCTTCAATCACTCTCAAAAGGCCACCGATCCGTTACAGAATTCCTACAAGAAGCCGCCAGTCTTTATCTATTAATGAATATCATACTCAATTGTTTCGTGGTTTGGGTGCTGAATTTCAGGGTCTCGACACCGCAATTTCCGTTTTAACTTAAATCGGGTCTTTGACAAAGGACCAACTTCATGCCTTAATTCTTAATCACGAGGGAAGGCTAGAGCTAGCGTCGGTAACAAATAATCAGCCCCCACCGGCGGCTTTTCAAATCAGCCAAGGACCGCCTTTTTCTCGGCAGACCCGTCACAGTTCCAACAACTATCATGCAGATTTTAATCAATCTGGGAATTTTTCTGGAATATCCCGTGGCCGTGGCTCACATTATGGAACTGGAAATCGTGGGAGCCGCCGCAATGGAGGAGGCTCATTTTGTCAGCTTTGTGGCAAGCAAGGCCATAGGGCCAATACATGTTATCGTTTTGTTGGAACAGTTCAGCCCGCACAAGCCCACTTGACGGGTCCGGACTCACTGCCACAGTATTTACCGCCATCAAGTCCGCCCTCTGCTCTCACATCTTCGGCATGGTTTGTTGATTCAGGTGCTACACATCACGTTATGGACAATTCTGCAGGACTTACAAGCGTAAATCCATATTCAGGTCAAACTCAGCTTGTTGTGGGTGACGGCGTCTCCTTACCGATCACCCACACAGGTACACTCATGTCCTCTTCTCCGTCATTTATACTTTGTCAAATTTTAGTTGTACCTGGAATCACTAAAAACTTACTTTCCGTGTCTCGATTTGCACTTGATAACCATTGTGTTTTCCAATTCAATTCTAACTCTTTTATTGCCACGTCTATTAAAAATGGTCAGGAAATCCTCCGCGGAATACTTGACAATGGGCTTTACCGCGTCACCCTTCCGTCCTGCCACTCTTCCACACCTTCTGCGTCAGTTGCTTCCCTCACTCTATGGCATAACCGCTCTGGACATGCCACCATCGACCGGCTTGTGCATCTTCTCAATTCATCCAACATTAGCTTTAGTCGTCCTTTATCTTCAGTTTGTACAGCGTGTGCTATGAATAAAAATCACCGCCATAGTCATTATCCTACTTTGTCTAGGTCCAAACATCCTTTGGAATTAATTCATTTTGATATGTGGGGTCCCTCTCCTGTCGTTTCATTCAACGGCAATAAACACTATATTTGTTTTATTGACGATTTCTCGCATTTTACTTGGTTCTTTTCATTCTCATCTCGCAGTCAATTTTGTTCCATTTTTAAAGCCTTTCACAAACTTGTTGAAAATCAACTTAACTGCAAAATTAAGTCCATACAGAGCGACGGAGCACCTGAATTTGTCACATCTACCGAATTTGTCCAATACATTAGAGAGCATGGCATTCACCAACGGATTTCTTGTCCTTATGCACCATATCAAAACGGGACTGCGGAACGAAAACATCGACATATAGTCGAAACTGGATTGACTCTTCTTCATCAAGCTTCTGTTCCACCAGTATTTTGGGAGTTTTCCTTTGAAACAACGGTTTACCTGATTAACCGCACGCCAACACTAGTCATTGATAATATTTCACCTTGGGAGGCTTTATTTCACACTAAACCAGATATTACGCATTTATGTGTTTTTGGTTGTGCAGTATATCCATTTCTTTGCCCTTACTCGCCCCATAAGCTTGCGCCAAGATCCAAGGTTTGCATCTTTATGGGCTATCCTCCGGGATATAAAGGATATCGCTGTTATTGCCCCAAGGATAAGCGTTTTTATGTTGTGGCGGATGCCATTTTTGATGAGACCATCTATCCTCTTGCTGCTACGCCAAACTCCCCTCAAAATGTCTCAACACCAACAAGTGTGGAACTATTTTTGCCTGTTGATTTGTCTCTATCATCCTCGATACCTGCTGGACTACCCGAATCTCCGAGGGTTTCCCCATCAAATCTGGATGTTCCACTTGTTGACACCACCGACATTGCAACTGACCCTGTTGAGTTACCACAAGAAACTTCTGCCACTGTACCAGCATCATTTTCACATCCTATGACGACCCGCCTTCAAGATGGGACCATAACTCGTTTCACTTTTAAAAGAAATCACACCTCGGCTCTTGTGGTTCAGTCCAGTATTCCTGAAGAACCCACTTGTTTTTCCAAGGCCGCAAAGGATGAGAAATGGCAGCTCGCAATGCAGTCCGAATACAAAGCACTAATGGAGAATGGCACTTGGGATCTTGTTCCGCTTCCCGCTCATGCTCGACCCATCGGATGCAAATGGGTGTATAAAATTAAAATCCGCTCCAACGGAACTATTGAATGATATAAAGCAAGATTGGTCGCCAAGGGTTTTCATCAACAAGAGGGTATCGATTACACCGAGACGTTTAGTCCAGTGGCCAAGCCCGTCACTATACGCACGGTCTTATCTTTGGCATATTCTCAACATTGGTCCATTCGACAATTGGATGTCTCTAATGCGTTCCTACACGGATTACTTGAGGAGGAAGTTTATATGACTCAACCGCAAGGTTTCGTTGATGCGAGTAAGCCCGACTATGTTTGTCGCCTTCGACGCTCGTTATATGGTCTTAAACAAGCGCCTCGCGCTTGGTACACCCGCTTGAGTTCCTATTTGTGCGACTTGGGATTTGTCATATCCAAGGCCGACACCACCTTGTTTGTCAAACACACGGCTGATTTCACCATTTATTTATTGGTGTACGTTGACGACATTATTTTAACCGGTTCCCCGAATGCTCCATTACATGATCTCATGCAATCCCTTCGGTTGGAATTTGCTATCAAGGATTTAGGGGACAGTCATTATTTTTTGGGGATTGAAGTGCTTCATACCAACGATGGGTTACATCTTCACCAGGGTCAATTTGTGAGAAAAATACTAAAAAATGCTAATATGCAATCTGCCAAACCTGCTGCTACTCCTACCAATTCCGTGGAACCAAACACGGTTGCTTCTCTTGAGCCACTTGCGGATCCATTTCAGTTTCGAAGCATTGTGGGAGCACTTCAATATCTCACTCTTACGAGGCCCGATATTGAATATGCGGTGAACTCGGCTTGTCAACATCTTCATGCCCCCACTATGGCCGATTGGCAGGCCGTGAAACGCCTTCTGCGTTACTTGGCTGGTACAGTCTCGCATGGTCTTCTTTTTACTCGAGCGGTAGCCACTAAGCTCCATGCTTTTTCTGATGCCAGTTGGGCGGGCGACCGGACGGACCGTCGCTCCGTTGGTGGGTTCTGTGTCTATCACGGACCCAATCTCATCTCTTGGTCATCTCGCAAACAACGAACCGTGGCTCGTTCCAGCACCGAAGCAGAATACAAATGTCTTGCGGATACAATGACGGAGTTAATGTGGCTTGAATATCTTCTTCGAGATCTTCATGTGCAACCATCCGAGCCACCCACTCTTTGGTGCGATAACTTATCCGCTATCTACTTATATGCAAATCCTGTGTTTCATGCTCGAACCAAACATGTGGAAATTGATTATCATTTCATTCGGGAACGCATTACTCGGAAACAATTGGTAGTCCGCTACATTTCTACTGAAGAACAAAATGCCGATATCTTCACTAAAGGCTTGCCTACCCGCCGGTTTCTTCAATTGCGGTCCAAGCTAATGGTTCACCCTCACCATTAGCTTGCGGGGGATGTTAAAGGAAGAAAATACTCAGCAAATATTTAAGGGATATTTATTATTCTGTTATCTTTTATATCTTATCTGCTAAGGGAAGAAAATATTTAGGGAATATTTGTTATGATATTATCTTTAAGTATCTTATCTCTTAGAGTCTTTTATATACATTGTATTTGCAACACAATGATGTATAGAAAAAAAGGGAGCAATAAAATTTTCTTCCCTAAACGTAATTCTTCCTTTCAAGTGAGAGTCTCATAGCCACCATGGACAAGGTACGGCATGGTTGATATATCTTAAACCTGCGGCCATGGATGCTTGAGCTCGAGCTCATGGTAGCCATGGTTGCTTGATCTTCGAGCTCCTAGCCTCGCAGCATGGCCACTCGAGCTTTGAGCTCATAGCCATGGACGCTCAAGCTCAAGGCTATGTCACGGACAGCAAAAAGTGCTGTTGTTAGTGTCAGCGGGGCCAGGATTTTGCTCGTTGTTTTGATTTTTCTGAATCCATATATCTACTTATTTAACCACGTCAGCTTTTCTATAGCTAACTCATCTTAAGTAAAGCTAACTCAGTCAATGGTCCTTATTGGTCACAATTAGACATGTCAAAATAGATCTTAATCAAATTTATATCATCGCTATAATTTTGAAGAGCCTATTTTATATGGGTTTTAAAATTTAAAGTCTAAAATAGATGAGTCTAAATGGGTTGACTTTAGAACCTATTTCCAACCTCCAGGCTCACGCACACTCTCTCTCCCTCTTTAGCCTTAAAAAAATATATTTTCTTTAAAATCAAAATTATAATTTTTTCTTTTCTGTTTTCTTTTTTTCCCTTCTTTTTTTTTTTTCACTTCTTCTTTACCGAGGCCTCGGCAAGTTCGTCCTTTGCTAGTGGTCGGTCGCTGGCCGGCGACCGGCCGAAGAAGGAGGGAAAAAACGGAAGAAAAAGAAAAAGAGTTATAATTATATATTCTATTTTAAAAAATAAAAATAAAATAAAAAATCAAAATCAAAATGATTAAAATGAGTGCACAAAGGAAAATCTAATCAAATTTTTCATACAAAACAACGAAAAATATTTTATAATTAATTTTCAGGTTTTAACCAAATACTGAAAAATATTAACATTTTCTTGAAAAATGACTTCCCGTAAAATATTTTCCAAATGTCACATTTTCCGCAAAACAAACGGAACGTCAATTTTTAAATTTTTTTTATAAAAATTATCCACTAGATTTGCATTGCATGAAAGTGTTTTATTAATATAATTTTTTAAAAAAATTGTAAGAAACAAGTTTTCCTAGATTGGTTTAAACATGGAAGTATTTTATCAATATGGGTCAGGTTGGGTATAGATCAAGACATATACATTACAAATAAATGGATCATAAACAGATTAATGGGTTAATCTTGATTGGACCATTTATGACCCAACCCAACCCAACCTACCCATTTAATAGGTCTAGCCACAACCATATGTAAAAAAAAAAAAATTACAGATAGATTAACCAAAAATTCATCACTTGCTCTTGCTCGTCATATCGGGTGAAGGATCAAAGCAATCTTACTCGATGACTAACGACACCTGATGTACTTAGAAGGCGTTTCGATCTTTTCTTGATCTTGCTCTTGATCATGTCAAGCGGTTATGATCAAATTTAGCTAAAGGCATCAAATCAACTTCCATAACCTACTTCCCCAGAAATCTTTCAATTATGCAAGACATGGGAGAAAACAACACCGTCTAGTCAAGCAGACAAAATACTGACAAACTGTAGGTTATAGACCATAGCAACAAACTAGTAGAATACCGGCTTTAGTTGACCTTCATTATGTTACATGAATCATCTCGACACGGTAAATTGGTAATGGAAGTATATGGCTCAACACAGAGTTATCTCCGGAATACGATCATTCTATCATCAGAACCAGATGATGTTTAATGAGATACTGTTAAGAGGCTGTGGCCGAAAAAGGAAAAGAGATACTGTAAGAGGTTTGCTATATAATGTCCCCGTATTAGCTTTCAATGAGTCGCATCCAGAACTATCCAAAGTTTTTAGCTGCTTCAAATCTAGGAGTCGCCAAAGCTCATTCAAGTTCTTGCAGTCTCGGGCCAGCATAGGTTTTTAGTTCCTACGTGCTGACAAATCAGATAAACCTCTCAAATGACTTGCATCCTGAGATATCTAGAGATTTTGATTCTTCAAGCCCCGGGATCTCCACAAATGCATGACAATCTCTCGCTAACAATTGCTCTAAATATTCGAATTTTAAGTTGCATCGTTCAATATATAGCTTTTCGCAGTAAGAGACTTTCTGCAGGCTCTCGGTATCACGAAGCTTCATACAGAAGTTGATGTTTAACTTTTTCAAGGTGTCAGAGCAAGATATGTCTGGCAATTTTTCAATGGCCCTGTGCTAAGAGATATATATCTAGCTCTTCCGAGAACTCCAAACTATCAACAACCCAAAAATCAATTAGATTCTTGCAACCTCTAGCAATTAAACTGCTTAGATGTTTCAATCGTTGAAAAATCTGGTCTTTTGATGGATGAACAACGAGCAAAGTTCTTCCAGGAACTCCAGCCTCGAATATCAACTAGATTAAAGCAAGAGGTGATCTCTAGCTGCCTCAGAGGATTTGATACAGAAAGGTCCAGTAGTATTTCAATGGACTTGCACATACTGATACTCAACTCTTCCTAGTAATTCAGTCTGTTAAGTCCTGTCAAGCCCTCAAAAGTCAACTAACTCTTTCAGTCTCAGTTTATTTGTTGGAGATATCAATAATTCAGGACCATATTCCAGTCAGTTCATAGCATTCTTTGAGCTCCAATTCTGGCCTGTATTCGAACTTAATCATATTCCCAAATACGAAGTTTTAATAGGTTCAGGGAATTATCTGGGAGGCATGCCAGCCATGAGCATGACTGAATAGTGAGTTCCTTTAAATGGGTTAGCAAGATGGTTGGAATAATGAGTGACTCATGCGGGTGACTCACAGAAGTGTTGATCCGGAAGGAAGCTCCTGCAGCAATTGAAGCTTCCAGCAGTACCCTAAATCAAGCTGATGGAGAGAAGAAAGCATATGGATGCTTTCCGGAAGCAACTGAAGTTCCCTGCACCCCTTTTAAAGAAGGTGTTGGAGAGAAGAAAGATTTCCAATGCTTTCTTGCAAGTCAGAGATGGGTGTCTACTCTAACTCGATTCTATTGAGGAAAGATGAGCAACTGATTCTCTAGGAATCTCCCCTAGTAATTCAACGCAGAACAAGGGCACTGAACTCTTGGAGCTTGACCAACCTTCAAATAGCACTGGGTAACTTTCTTATCTTACTAGAAGCAAGCACCATGAGTCCTTAAACTTTGCAAATTCCCTAAAGATTCAGGTAACTCCGTAATGCTCGAGCTAGACAAGTTTAGATTTGGGTAACTTTCTTATCCTACTCAAAGCAAGCACCATAAGTCCTTGAACTTTGCAAATTCCCCAAAGATTCAGGTGACTCCGTAATGCTCGAGCCATCTATGTAAAGGCTGACAGGTCAGGAGTACACCTAGAATATGCACAACCAATAAGCTTGAGAACTTTTCGCTGCTTTGCCATCTATAGGAATGAAGATGTTTTGGATTAGTACTGAATGGCTCGGACAATGTGCAATTCTTGTCTAGCTTCTAGGATGGCAATGGGGGCGCTAGAAGGAACCCAATCTTTCACTAAATAGGGAAAATGTTCCTAAATTAATTAGCGAATCTCAAAAGGAGGTATGTTATCACATTTTCAACAAGGGAAGAAACCTTTATTGGTCTGCTGAGATCAGAAGAAGCCCAATAGGCGAGAGAAGGTGCTATCGAGGGAGTGCAGTTGGCTAGGGATGCCACACTTGTCAGAAAGCACAAGTGACTAGAGATTCGCGAACAATTTTGATTGGGGGAAGCAACCAGTCGAGTGTAGTGGCATGCTCTGTTGAGCGAGCATTGCCATTCTTGTAAATCCACGGTCTCTGCTCTTGAAGGAGTGGCGTGCATGCTCTCTTTGTTATACTTCTTCCGGTATCGACACAATAAGAAAGCATCAGCTTCAAGCTCTTCTGTAGATGGGCTTTTGCACGTTTCTTATCACAGTCTATTAAAAGCGACGGGTGGATTCTCCTCCACCAATCTTCTCGGCGTGGGCAATTTTGGTTCCGTGTACAGAGGGCTTCTTGATCAGACTCAATCTATTGTGGCCATCAAGATTTTCGACCTTACACATCACGGAGCTTCCAAGAGCTTTATAGCCGAGTGCAGGGCCTTAAGAAGAATCTGACACCGTAATCTCGTGAAGGTACTTACGGTATGTTCTGGGTTTGATTTTAATGGAAATGATTTTAAGGCACTGGTCTACGAATTCACGTCAAATGAGAGCTTGGACGAATGGTTGCACCCAAGTGCATCACAATATATGGAGAGAAGCAGGTTGAGTCTACTTGAGAAAGTGAATATTGCCATTGATGTTGCTTGTGCACTAGATTATCTCCATCATCACTGTGAAACGCTAATAGTTCATTGTGATCTAAAGCCGAGTAATGTCCTTCTTGATGATGAAATGATTGGACATGTGGGCGATCTTGGGCTTGCCAAGTTCCTCTTAGAAGCAACGCATCAGTTACTAGTTGATCAATCAAGCTCTGTCGGAGTAAAAGGATCTTTTGGCTACATAGCTCCAGGTAATGATGTAGAAGTTTGGCCTTTAAATTTATTTCCTTATGTCAAACACGCAATTGGAGACCTATCCTTAGACAAAAAGGCATAGGCATGAAACATCTCCGGTCTATATTTCAATCTTAATCATTCGCTATGCATCACTATGCTCTATTGACTATTGTAGAGTATGGCTCAGGAAGTGCGGTATCCACAGAAGGAGATGTGTATAGCTTTGGAGTCCTTGTTCTGGAGATGTTCACCAGGCAAGAGGCCGACCAATGACATGTTTGAAAATGGGTTGAACCTTCATCTCTTCGCAAAGGTAGCTCTGGCAGATCGAGCGGAAAAGGTACTAGATCTCGTTCTGCTTTAGGAAATCCAGGAGTCGGAGGAGAGACGGACCGTCACTCCGGATGGCAAGAACAAAAGCTGGTTTAGTACTCTTAGAGTGTTTGGTTTTGGTCATCGAAAAAGGAAGCACTTGCTCTTCCGAGTCTCCAAGGGAACGAATGGACATAGGGAATGCATTGACTAAACTTCAAGGAATCAGGAAGAAACTTCTTGAGTTCATTGCCATTGCCTAGTTGACGTAATATCTGAACTTCATATGAAGTCATGTGGTCTTCAGGGTCATTGCTTTTTTTGGAATAGGATGTGGAGTTTGGCCATTCACGCACAATTTGAAGTTGGCGATACAAGTGATGGAGAGGAGTGACTTAGCAATCCGAAGAAGATCAAAATAGTTTATGTTGTCTAAAGCAAAAGATCACTGTTCTTCAGCCAGCTGTGTGAAAAATAAATGTACTTTGTTTTGCTTTAGCCTAAAAGATAGAAATATAACCTGCTTGAGAGTTGCACCGGGAAAATGTAATAAAAGAAAAATAAACATATGGTGATACGGTCTTCTCCGTTGCAAAACTTGGTCCGTTTGATTTGGCTTAAAAAAAAATTTACTAATGACTTTCCTCTAAAAGTTTAATAATATTAAAATTTTATTAAAGCTTATGAAAAGAAATATGTGATTACATATATCAATATTTTTTTCTTCTTATATCTATAGATAAAGCCGGAGCTGAGAGAATATTCGCTTTTGTAATCGCCACATGGCAAACTTTACCTATATGATTGTCCCGTGGCCAACCATATCGCATTATCATGCCACATGGCCTATATTGGTCCAATTAGCATTAGTTTTGTAATTTTTCATCCTCAGGCATCTATAATTTATTATATTCAAATTTAAACTTAGGGATGGATAAAAAGCAAGTATATTATTCTTAAGCGTAATCTTCCAACAAAGGAAATAATAAAAAAATCTTGAAATACATTTCGCTTATCCTTCCCAAATATTTATCTTCTCTCGACTCATGATTGATTTGAGAGTAAGCCATGATGGCCCTCAATTTTTCAAGAGCATTTAATTTTCGATTTTTACTGATGTTGAAAATGAAGATCAAATATTTTAATAGTAATTGAATATTGGATACCAAATAATACTAGTTTATTAATTGATCAGGAGCACTTTTAATAAGTTTCTGCAAAATAATTAGGGTTAATACCACAAAAAAATCACATATTAATATACTGTGATAAATTTTTCCTAAACTAATTTTTTTATCACAAAAAATCCAAAACTAGTATATCTATGACAAATTTACCTCAAAATAATCTTTTTACCACAAAAAACCTAAAACTAGTAGACTTGTAACAAATTTACTCTCAATTATATTAGATTAATACCATGAAAAATAATAAAATGATAAATCTGTGACAAATAAAGGGATAAAACCTTAAACTGGTATACCTGTCAATTGCCAAGTGTCATCCAACTCAACAATTTGATGATAAAGTTTAACGGAAGGTAAATTTGTCTCATTCGGCTGCTGCAAGGTATCGTTTGCAGTGCATTTCGAGCTCCGTTACTCCTTTTGGTGCCTTCGGCGTAAATGGCGGCAGCAGTGGTAATGGCGATAGAGGAGGAGGCAGCGGAGTTGATGGTGAGGAGGGGAAGGCAAAATCGGTCTTGGATGGGGCCAAGGAGGCCTCAGCTATCTTCTCCAATGTCCTAATTCTCGACGTCGGAGTAAGCCCCTCTCTCTCTCTCTCTCTCTCTATCGCCCTTTATGTGAAATGTTATTACGTGGACGTGACTTCTTGTGGGTGATGTGGTGCAAGTGTGAAGAAGAATTTTAGAAAATCAAGTAAATTTACCATTTTGCTTTTGTCTTTACTGTAATTCGTGAAGAGTGTTTGCTATTCTATTCTCTAAAGCAAGGTAACTATACCTTAGTCCAACATGGTGCTTGAAGTAACTATACCTTTACTGTGCCATCTTGACTCGAGTTTCGCGTCATTGGTCAGCCTTGGCTTTTTGAATCTCTGTTGGCCATTGAGGTTAGTCTTCAAATTCTTACTTCCACTGCGCTCGACATGGAGGTGCAATCTCTGTTGCTCATTGAGATTTTGGGGATTTAACAAGCTACAGAATGCCATCATCATGTGATACAGCAAATACAGCAGGTTTTACTTCCACTGTCCCCTGCATTCTGTAATTTGATCGGTAAGGTCTAGTTCAGTGAGTATGGGCAACAACTGCTCTAGCATTATGGTTAGTTTGTATGCTTAGGATCAATTAACTCTAGAAACCTACGCTTCCCAATTTTTGCAACATGAGATGCTTCATTGCTGCAATTTCATGAAATTTCATTTGGTATCATTACTATCCTTGATATTATATTGTGGTGATAAAGGAAGCATGTTAACATCATAGAAGCGTAATTGCAAAAACCATCATCAATTTTGCTCCTCACATCAAATACCCTCCTCACATTTCGAAACTACATCGTGCAGCTTCCCAACCTAAATTGACCTATTTTCCCTTGTGCACGCCTGAGATCTACACCCAGAATGTAAAATCCCTAGTTGAGGATGGGGTAATTCAAGAAATATGTGTGAGTGGGAGATGCAACTTGAAATCCACTAAAAAAAAGGGAATGAGAATATGATAATTGTTAGTTTTTGAAATGTGAAAGCGGGGTCTTTGAGCAGCAGAGTTAAGAATAATATCTGTAATTGTCCCTGTCATATAATACAAAATAACTCTGAGAAGAATATTTTTAATGCAGGAGTTCTGGACGCTCCTGCGGATTTGGTTTTGCAACTGTTGATGGGAAGCAAGCGATGGATGAGGCAAATGAGGCTATGAATGGGATAGAATTGGATGGGAGAGATACCATTTTGGAAAAAACTCAGCCTCAAGGTTTGTGTAGAGACCGAGATGGTGATCGCAGTCGTGACTCTGGTCATGATTGTGGCCCTAATCGGCACTATGGTGGTTGACATGGAGGTGGAGGTGGAGGTGGAGAGTGCTTTAAGTGTGGCAAGCCAGGGCGTTTTGCAAGGGAGTGTCCTAGGGCAAGCCCGGCAGAGAAGTGGGTCATGTGTCGATGCAGGCAGCAATGGCAGCAGGGGCGAAACATGGACTGTGAAGGGCCAGGGAGGGGGAAGAGAGAGAGGAGGCTGACTATCTGGGATTTCTTCTGTGTTAGTAAGTAAAGTCACGAGTTCGTGACACCATCTGATAAAAACATACAAATCAGAGGTTCGGTTCAGCTGAAGCCGATCAACAGCAGCCAAACTTAATCAAGTCCCAAAGTCCTAATTCCTGAAGTGATGGAGTCGCTACACAAGCATTCGAACACGATGGCCCCAAAAAAATTTGTAGTTGAACACTTATGACCGAAAAAATAATGTGGGAATCTGCTTTTTTCCTCCTTTGAGATGCACAAGCGTCTACAAACACAAATCAATCAGAAGTGAAATACAAAGTAAATTGACCATCACCTCCACGAGGTCACGTAAGGAAGTCAGGAAAGCAGAGTGAATGATGCATTTTTACAGTCATTCCACCTCTGTTCTCTACAATACCAAAACTCTCAAGTCCCTTTGAAAATGAAAAATAGAAAGGGCTTTGAAGATCATTTGGAGAAAGACAAGAACGTAGAAGCGTAAAACATTTTTGCTTTCTTCTATGACAATTGATGCTAACAAGATGCGGTCAAGATTGCTCCTTAGCATCTTAACCGACTCTAGAGAAAAAAATCCATGAAAATCAATCGAATTGATTTGCCTCCCATAATTAACAGTCATCCAACAAGAAGCAGAGATTTTCATTCTTGGGCTTACAATTCAAATAGCTTTCAAGCATAAATCCCATTATCACTCCCTTACAAGCCATATATGTTCTAGTGTGCATAACTTATCTTGTTGGAAAAGCTTCGTACTTTGCAAATGGCTGCAAGTGAAGGTTCTAAAATCACATCAGTGCCACAAAAATGAACCTGCAGATAATAGAACGTGCTAAATCATGAGCTCTAAAAATTATTAACATACCAAAGAGGCAACATAAGTTTTTTTTTGTCCTTTTTTGAAGTACAATACAGCACAAAGCTCTTTTATTTGACACAACCATTATATATCAGCATCACAAATGATCAAAGTCTGCAACTGCAATGGATCTATTGAGATCACCAAGAAAATGAAATCTAATAAGGTGATGGAGCTAGGATTCAAATTTGAACCTTTTTCTTGGTTGAGAGGGGGGCTCCATGTTATTCAAAAAACTTAAAGAGGGACATCTATATAAACAATATTATTGTGAGCATGCGCACGCCCACAAAGAGAGAGAGAGAGACAGAGACAGACACATTCCTTTTGATTCTAGGTGTTTCATTCTGTGACTTGAATGACCATCAGTAGAAGCACTCAGCAGAAAGTATGACATATCTAAGTGCATCAGATCTCCATAAAAGTTAGTTCCTTTTGCTCATTTTCACTAAAAGAAAACCAGAAGGGAAGGCTCTCTGTGTGTTTGTGTGGGTGTGTGTCCGTGTTGTGTGCGCGTAATTTGAAATAAGATTGTAGTAAGTCATCCCTCTTGAAATTTCCCTAACACCCAAGGCTCCCCTTCTAAATCTAAATCTGAAGGCCATTACTGGGAAGGATCCAATAAAAAAGGGAAGCAATTGGACCCAACTGCTCAGTAATAAAGTTTTGAATGAAAAACAGCAAATACGACAGGTTTTCTCCCACGAAATACTAGGAGTACGAACTGTTGATTGTGCTCTGCTTTGCCCCCCTAAGCAGGTGTAAAGATTTGCCCAGATGTTCGCTACAGTGGTCATGCATAGAAAGCGAATTCCATTAATGAAGTTCTAACAGCTGCTATGACTTAAGTGATCAAAAAATATTGCAAACACTTCCAAACAGGGCAAAAATCAACCTTGCTTCAGGTTCAGGAGCAGATTCATTAACCCAGAACTAAGATTTTAGCCGACTGGCAAAGTAATATCTGGACATCACCTATAAGCATTCTGACCGTTGAAAGTCAACAAGAACTACAAAAGCCGGGGCCATCCTCAGAAGAGAAGGCAAAAGAGCGGGACATACGACATGTTTTCTCAACTTCAAATGGCTGTCTTAAGTTTAGCCACATCAAAATGATACCTTTCCAAAAAAAACTTCCAGGATAGGGTAATGTATTATCCCATCCGCAGTTCTACAACAGACAACAGAAGCCATTGGCTTCTTTCTTCCTAGACCAAGAATCACACGAAACAACCGATTGATTCATCAAACACTCGTACAGAGAAGTTAAGTTAAAACTCAACAAAGCTACTTACTCAATTGCAATTCATCCGAGCCTGAAGATAACCGTCATCGTCATGTCTTTTAGCCGGTGATCATGGTTCCAGCTCCTACATCCGTCATGATCTCGAGGAGCAACGAATGCGGGACCCTTCCATCGATTATACTCGTCGTCCTCACGCCCTGCGCCAATGATCTCACGCAGCAATTGACCTTCGGAATCATCCCTCCCGCAACCAACCCGTTCTCTATCATCTTCCTCACACCCTTTATATCAATCTCCTTCACCAAGCTACCGGGATCGTTCCGGTCCCGAAGAATCCCCGCGACATCTGTCAACAAAATCAGCTTCTCTGCACCTAATGCAGCCGCCAACTCACCTGCCACCGTGTCGGCATTGATGTTATATGACTGCCCCTCCTTGTCGGCCGCCACGGATGCAATCACGGGGATGTGGCCGCTGTCCGTAAGGGGTCGTAGCACGGTGGGGTCGACGGAGGCCACCTCCCCGACGAACCCCAATTGGGCAGCGTTCGGGGCCGGGCGGGCGGTGAGGAGGCACCCGTCCATGCCCGACAGCCCGACGGCGGTGGCGCCCGCCCTGTTGATGAGCGAGACGAGGTGCTTGTTCACCTTCCCGACGAGGACCATGGAGACGATCTCCATGGTGGAGGCGTCGGTGACGCGGAGGCCGTCGCGGAAGACGGGCTCGATGCCGAGGCGGCCGAGCCAGGAGTTGATCTCGGGGCCGCCCCCGTGGACGAGGACGGGGCGGAGTCCGACGCAGGCGAGGAGGACGAGGTCGTTCACGACGGAGGCGCGGAGGGCCTCCGACTTCATGGCGGCGCCGCCGTACTTGACCACGATGGTCTTGCCCCGGAACTTCTGGATGAAGGGGAGGGACTCCGAGAGCACGTCGACCCGGAACTGGCCCGGGGGCGAGGCGGCGGCGGCGGAGGCGGCGGAGGAACCGGCGATGGCGAGGCGTGGGGTCCGGAGGGAGAGGGTGTTGGGGTTCTTGGGGCGTAGGGTTCTGGGGAGAGGAGGAGAGAGGTGGTGGTGGTGGTGGTGGCGGCTTCTGGTCAGTGCCATCTCCATTCTTCTCTCTCTGTCGCCGCCCTCTGCTCCGCTCTTGATGGGCGGCGGCGGCGGCGGCGGCGGCGGCGGAGCTACGGAAGCGCGACGAGCCGGCCCGTCTCGGCGGGAGAGATTGCTGAGAGGAGCGGGAGCGACGGCGGCGGCATCTCGCGGAGCGCGCGACCTAGGCTTGGGAGCACGTGCGAGCGCGCGTGCGGCTTTAACATTTGCGGGTGGGTCCCACACTTTTTTTATTTTTTTATTTTTTTTAGCGTTCCCTTTTTTTATTTGGCCGGGATGCCATTGTAAGGTTTGTTTTCTCCTTTGCCTTTTCTCGGGGGTCTCATTTTCCTCTGTTCCTTCTTTAGTTCTTAAGTACGCGAACGATAACTATTTTATTTTCCTGTTTTGCATCGTTATCAAACGAATTTCTATTTCGAAAATAAAAATTTTGCGTCGATATCAAATGCTACTTTTTACTCAGAAACTCGTCCGGGAAAAGGAAAGTAGATTTTTTAATTTCTAGCCAGAAACAGGGCCGGAGAAAAGAAATATTGTCATTTACGCCCTAAGTACTCGGTCAATTTCTGAAGAGAGCGGTGTGAAGAACCACCATCCTTGAGACACTCGTCCACCTTCCTCTTCAAAGCCTTCATTTTCTCCCTCATCTCCTCTCCCTCATCGCTCCCCATCAATCTCTTAATCGCATCCTCGATCTCTCTCCTCTCCACCTTGTATTCCAGATGCAATCCGGCTCTCCACTCGTTGCATACGTACCTCGCATTCACCCTCTGGTCCCCGAAGAACGGCATGCACATCATCGGCACGCCCTCGCAGATGGCCTCTAGCGTCGAGTTCCACCCGTTGTGCGTCCAGAACCCGCCGACCACGGGGTGGGCGAGGACCTCTTGCTGCGGGGCCCATCTCACGATGTGGCCCCTCCCGCCCAGGCCCTCTAGGAACCCGCTCGGCAGGGACTCATGCCATTCCGACCCGTGGACCGACCCAGGCCGGACCACCCATAGGAAGTGCTGGCCGCTGTTCGCAAGGCCCCAGGCTATTTCCAGAAATTGGGCCTCGCTGAGCATTGAGACGCTCCCGAAGCTCACGTAGAGGACCGATTTGGGCTTTTCTTGCTTATCAAGCCACGAAATGCAGCTCCTATCTTGAGGCAACAGGCTGCTTGATGGCTCCACGGACTGCTTGTGGAATGGGCCGACCGTGAAGATCGGGACGGGGAAGCGCCGGCAACATTCGGCCAGTTTGGTCGGTTCGAGCTCTTCGAAGGTGTTGAAGATGAGGCCGGAAGAGGCCAGCATGGTTTCGGCCATGGCGATGATGAGCCTGAGGACATCCTCGGGGTCTTTTGAGCTGATGACGTGAAGGTCTTTCACTTTGAGCGGAGGAAGTTCGGGCACCGCTTCCTCCAACCGGGAATCTGTGCGGAAGGAAATGCAGAAAACAGTAAAACTCCAAAGGCACATTGAAGCTGTTCCAAGTATACATTTGTCTGCTCCCTGAAACACAAGAGCTGCTGCTCTACAGTTTTTCACAGAATCAGCTAGGGGTGAAGAAGCATTTTTGACGTGGCACTCTCCATCCCCCACGATCACGAGGCCTAAGAAGCCAAGAAGCATCTTATGTCTTCCCAAAATGACAAGCAGTATCGCCGGAGACAACGACACAAATGAGAAAGACCGTAATAGTTTATGGTGACAGTGAGACAGATCATCATATTCCACCCAAGTAGGCGAGATCTTGATTCACGTGGAAATGAATTTCAACCACATGCGAAAATACTGTAATCCATCAAAGTGTCTCGCCATGATTCTTGTATCTCATAAAATATTTGCCCAAGATGTTGAAGCCAAATCGAACACTAGGTCATATGAATTTGGTTTTGTCCATCTTCTACAATTTCTTGATTGGCTGTAGAAATGTCAGGTGTGATGCGATAGCTCGCAACTTAATGAGTTAACACAGCACAGGTAAAATTATCAAAAAAGCCATAAATTTAATGCACTTTTATCAATTCAGGCCTAAACCTTTTAATTGTAGTAATTGAATCATAAACATTTTCACGTTTTGTCAATTGGGTCTATCTGACTAATTTTAGCTGAAAATCAATAATGTGAACTCCAGTCGTCTTCCGTAACATGGCTGATGCTAACGTAAATAATTTTTTTTTCAAATTTTTCATTTTCCTTTTTTTCTTTTCTTCTCTTTCCTTCTTTTTTTTTTTTACCATAGCTGGCGAGGGTCGCCGGGCCCTCACCAGTTGTGGGCAAGGACCGCGACACCCAGATTTGGGCAAGGTTGCCTGGCTCGTGGCCGATAAGGCTGCCTTGCCCATACCATCGCAACTGTGGGCAAGGCCATCTTGCCTAGATCTAGGCCTAAGGGGCGAGGTCAGGTAAAGAAGGAAAATAGAAGAAAAGGAAAAAAAAGAAAAAGAAAAGAATTAATCAAAAATATATTAAAACTTGTCAAAGCCAACATCGGTTGTCAACAGCTGGCGTCCCTATTAGCGATTTTCGATCAAAATTAGCGAAACAGACTTAATTGGCAAAACGAAAAAAGGTTTAGAATTAAATTGTTACAATTGCAATAAGTTTATCACTTTTTTAGTAATTTTTCCAACAGCAGCACATGTGCTTTCACCATAATCTGACAAGGGGAGGGGACAATCTGATTGCACGGATTCAAGTTGATTCTAAACCTGTGGAGCATCAAGACAATGCTCATGATGTTTCTACTAGGCCCCATTGAAAATGACCATCCAAATTTTTATGAAGCAAATGATTGGTGTTTTTTTCTTTCTTCAACAGGGGAAATAGTTAATCCTCGAACATTCAAGTGGATGTGAAGATAACCATCCTATGCTTGCTCAAACACTTATATGATGATGGTTGAAGGCTTAATAAGCGGATATTCTGCAGACTGAAAGATTCTAAGAGACCACTCGTACATCAGAAAGAATCATGCTCTGGCTTGAAATTTCATGTTCTGCAGAAGAGTAATTGATCTATGGCCTGCCAATTTGCTATATAGTCATTTAAACTCAGTCGCATATGACAGTAAAAGCTAGTACACATCATAAGCGAACTAAATTCATTTGTCTAGGGATTTATGTGGGGGGAGATGTGGAAGAAGCTTACCTTGGAGCGGGAGGTAACCCTTCTCTTGCATGAGCGGCAACATGCAGAAAGCGAGAAAAGACGAGATGCTGCTAGTCCGCAGCACCATCCTTGGGATGTTAAGCTCGTCGGCAACCGCCTGAGGGAAGTGCCACACCGGGTCAGTTATCAAGCAGCACGGAATCCGATCCTTCGGAGCATCAGACAACAGCTTGGCCAAGCAGTCTCGGAACGGCTCCACGCAAGTAACATTCATCAGCGTCACGAGAGCTATGACGTCTACTGTCGAGGCCTGGCCCTCTAGCAAGCCGTCCGGGATCGGTTGGAAGTTGAAGTGAGGGTAGCTGGAGGACTTAGGAGAGTTGAAGTGGGTGTGGACTACGGTGATGGAGAAGCCGCGAGAGTAGAGGAGGCTTGCAAGCTGAAGCATTGGAGTTATGTGGCCTTGCAAGGGAAGTGGGAAGAGGACGATTTCGCGGCCCAATCTCGACTTCACCGGACTGATTCTCGGACCCTCCATGACCAAATTTGTTTGCTGCTTTTTGCTGGTGTGTGTTTTGTGTCTTGTGCGCCTGTATGTCGATATGACACCTACTTTCTTTTTATATTGGTACAAGGGAGTGTCGTGGAACACGAGACTGCCATTTTTTCATAGATGAGAGCGTGGCAAGGTGATAACTTGGTAACTCATTTCTTTGGGACACTTCAGTGTCTCATTTCATTACGTCTCTCCAGCTTTCTTGATCGGTTAAACTGAACGGGGGTCGAAGTAGTTTCCACGACCATGAGGACATAATGGCTGTGGAGAATTAACGCGTTTTACATGCTGAATCAGAAAAATTATTACGTTCTCCCATTTTTGAATTCCGAGGACATAATGAGATCGCAGATAAATCTTTAACCATATAAGATTCTCTGCAAGATAGTGGAAAAGCATCGCAATAGGCTAGTCATTGCTGTTCCGATTGTCATGAGTTGCTTAGCATTATCTATCGTTTCAGCTGAGATCTAGCCGTTTGTAGCCCGTTCGACTTTAGACGACGTGCCCGGTAATTTCGAACCTTCTTTGTTCCCGATTTTGACGGGTCGCTCTACCATGTCCATAATCGCTACCGACTTTGAGGACGACATCAACTGTTTCTAACCACGCAATACGGAGTTGATCCAAAGCCGCAACTCCACACCCCATATACATCAGGAAGAACCTGATGACTATTTAAGGAGTGAGTAGTACAGTTGCCAGTTGCGGCCACTGTTTGGTCCAAAGCCCTCCACAGAGAACGATTGCGTTCACTGCCAGACTCCCATTATTTCACAGTACTCTTGCTCATTAATTTGACCGAACGATATGGCCTCCCTGCTGCATATTGAGGTTGTGGATCTTGTTGGATCATTGTAGGTGTTGTAAATTTAAAGCAAAAACTGTTAGTATCTTGTAATTAAATCAATCCGAAATCACCACTAGAAATTTACGTGATTCGGTTCGAGTGCCGGTACCTATTCCACGGGGAGAGTCAACGGCAAATGATCAATAAATAATCGGAAAATCAGAGTTATATTTGCTTCCACGGATCCTCTGGTGGAGATTCAACAACTCTCCATTAGCGGCCAAGAAGTACGCGCCAGCTTGCAAAGTCCAGATTGGACTTGGATTGCTTCTTGAATAAATCCGGCTTTGTTAAAAAAAACATAAACGTAAACAACAAAAGTCTAGCTCGAATCTATGTTCACATGTTGAAGTCGGCGGAAAAACAGAAGTCCAAGTTGGACTTCACATGTGAACGCAAGAGAGGCAATGATGAGCCATCATTTTAAAAGTAAATCTTAGCCCATAAATAAGGCAATTGGCAAAGCAAAACAGTCGGGCCAAAGAACCTCAGGCCAGAGAGGGCCTCAAGCCACCATAGCAAGGGTGAGCTTCACGGAAAGCCATCCACTGCTAGAGAGGCTGAGACCAAAAGGTATGGGATTCAGGAAAGCCTCCAGCAGTGAGAGCTTAAGAATAGAGGGAAGTCACCAGATGCAAAGGTGAGCTTCAAAGATAGAGGCAACGCAGCCTACATAGACATAGAGAGAGAGTTACTCCTCTAAGAGTGTGAGAGATAAACGTATTAGTTGAGTGTCTCTGTATAAGCCAATATTCCTTTGAGTGTTTTGAGTATGGTGTGAGAAAATAAATTGTAGTAGCTGTGTAAGATAATCTTTTAGTGTTATACTTGTACTGCAGTTTGGTATGACAAGTGTGTCTGGAGTTGTCTATTATAATTCTCTCGTGTTGCCACCACAACACTTCCTCATACCCTAGTGGTATTAGAGTTGTGTCTCTATATACCCTACAATTGGTATTGGAGCAAGGTTGCACACTCTCAAAGTCTGGCTTGAGAGACGTGTTCGAGGAACACTCTTGTATTTTGCGATAACAATAACAAATGTTTCCCAAGACAAGGGCCTTGAATAGTTTGATCTTTAACCTTTTTTATGCAAGTTGACACCTCTTCGCTTGTTGCTGCCACTTGCGTGGCTTTCTTGGAAATTTGTGAACTTCGGCCTCTTATGCTGAGGAGCGCCCTATGTCCCGCACTCCAAAGTGTTTTGTTCAACCCTAATCGCCTAGTCCAAAACATCTTTGTACATTGTCAATAAAAAAAGTGTGAGTATAGTACGGATGTCGAGTCGAAGCCCTTGCTAAAATTTTTCAGCTCTACTTTATCACTAACCATGAAAAATTCCTCAAATCTACTTAATTGATTAAAACAAGTTGCATACTTCAAATCAACCACGGGATCCGCCAAATTCGTTTCAAACTCGGATTTGGCACAAAAATCGAACTATCGGTCATATCTATAGGGTTATAGATATTGACGGAAAGTCGATCATTCAAATTTGGAAAGTAGATAAATTCCATCATCGTATCCAAAAGTTATGGATAAGATAATGAAATTCCGTATCGCCGCGTATCATACCTTAGGGATAAGGTCGAATAGTCATCCATATATGTTGCTAAATTAAGAAATTTTCCTAATTTTGAATATTCGAAAATGTTGCGGATATCCTGAACATTATCCTCAGATATCTAATTATCCACACGATATTCACAAAATATTCAAATACTCAAATTAGGAAATTAAATATTCTGAAAATATTGGATAATGTTCAATTACCTAATTTGCAGATAATCACCAAATTCGAACTCGGATCGAGCTTCGGCTTCGCGGATCGAGATTAGACAACCGGCTACGACTACGTCGGGATGGCGAGACACGGCACGGCGGGGCTCACAGCTTCGGGTACTGTTCCGGTGAGGCTCCGACAATGGCAATGAGGACGTCCGGCAGGGACGGCAACGCTGCAGTAGCAACGCCAACGGGGAACAGCTCCGAATGGGGCTAGCAGTTGGCGCGGCAGACAGCTCCGGAAAAGACCACGGCGCGGCGAGGTCAATCGCTGGGATGACCGGGCGACAGTGCACGACAGTGGGAAGGCGGCGACGCGTGGGTTACAGCGACATCAGCGGGCGAAGGCGGTCAACTGGCGATCAGCGTCGGCAAGGGTGATCCTCCGGAGCTGTTCTGAACAGAAGCAGGGGCTTCCGGCGCGACTACACAGGGCGAACGGCGAGAAGAAGCAGTGGCGGTGGGCTGGTGGTTCTGTTCCGGTGGGAGCAGGTGGTGAGCAGTGGCGTCGGGAAGCGAGAACGGCGCGGTGGGAGGCCGCAGCTACGGCGGCGTCCTTCAGGCATGGATGTGCAACGGCTGAAGACCACGACGTATGGTGGCGTGGGCGGCGAGGGCGCCGGCGATGCGGTGGCTAGCGCGGAGGAGACCGGCATGCGATGAGGGGCACGGCGGCGGCGAGGCGCGGCGTGCTCCGGCTTCTCTCCCTCTCTCTCTCTCTCTCTTACTCACGTGCCTCAAAAATTCTGATCTGAAATTATGTGTCCCCCCAAAAATTTGACCTAAAACATGTTTATATAACTCGAACCTAGGTCAATTAGATGGGCTCTCTAGTCCTAATGGGTTTAGGTTTGGGCTTAGGTTTAATTAAATTTAAATGGGCCGAATTAACTTAGGCTTTAATTAAATCAATTCAACAGATTAAATCAAGCCCAAATTAAAACAACCGAGCCCGTTTAACTTGAAATTCCCGACCAGCAAATCGAATCTCGTTCAATGAAATTTAAGCTCATTCGCTACCGCCAATATGATGTAAAATGCAATTAAATTAAAATGAACCTAAACTATATGTTATGCAATTTAAATATTTTTGTTTAGGGGTTAACATTTAATCCCTAATTTTCTATGCAAATTACACTAGATGATCGGTAAAATTTAGGTGTCAACAGCTGCCCCTCTTTGAAGGTGAGCTCGCAGAGGTTGCATCCAAAGACTAAATGATACCTAAATTTCAACCATGCAAATGCAATGAATGTTGTTTTTGTCGGGATTGTGAGCCCCATTTTGAAAATGCATTAAGAAATGATGTATGCTAACAATAATGAAAACATACCTGGAGTTACTTACCTGACAGAAGTGGTAGCGTAATTCGAGGCATGACTCTGATTCTGTGAGTTATTTGGCAAATGCTTGGGCTCATTCCCAAAGATGTTGCCTGACGAACTGTTAGGGTTTCGGTGTCCTGCAACTCAGTCAAGACACACGAAGAAAAACTCAAGGCATCCAGTTATCATCTGAAGTGTCTGAGAGAAAGACTCAACGAAATGGAATCCATTCCGACCTTAACGAAATATCCATACCTTCCTCTTGGGTACTCGTTAAAGTTTAGCCGTCACACCTAGATATCATCATAGGTATTTAACGGAGGAATTTGTCCAATTCGTATAGATGTTCCAACTTTTATGAGATACCTATACCTTCTTCAAAGGCACTATACGGGGGAACTCTTGAAAGATTGGAAAAATGTTCCGACTTTTACGAGATACCTATACCTTCCTTATAGGTACTCGCAGAGATTTAGCCGCTGCACCTATACCTTCCTCATAAGTACAATGCGGGGGAATTTTCCGAGATTAAGAGAATATTCCGACCTTTACAAAATACCTATACCTTCCTCATAGGTACTTGTAAAGATTTGACCGTGGCACTGTCGCGACCTAAAATAAAAAATCGGTGTTTCGATCTTAGGCTAATGGATTACTAGATTAATTAAATTAATTAACCTAGCTCGAGTTCTCCCAAACTCTACCAAATCGCAACTTAGGTCCAATTGTGAACATACAAATATTTTCAATGGGAGTCGCCACTAATCATTTAGGGTAGGTTGATTAGAAACCTAAATAAAATAGCGGGAGTACTATTTTATTTCTACGAACCAGAGATTCTAAGTCCGGGGACTTGATTACGCTAGATCTAGTCTAACGCCCTTTCGGTACCTCTTCATTTCAAAAATATTTTGGCAGGCAGTTCAGATCCATTTTAACTTAATTTCTAACATGTGAGGTGTTCATGCGGGTGCGCAAACCATCAATTTAACAACCAGAAATCAAAGCATTAAATAAATTGCTAGTTTAGGAGAACAACTTACCTCGAATCCAGCAAGCATCTGCATTGTTAGCGAAAAATCATACAGACAATCCTAATATGATTTCTAATTAACAAAGCATTCACTCAATTTATCTTTTTTTGGATTTTCGCTTTATTTAAATGAAATCTAGTCTATATGCAATGACGTGCGAAATATGACATGCGAATTAATGCAACCTAACATGCAAACTATATGTCATGCGACGACGTGACTTAATTCTAATGACGTGTAATGATGTATTTTTTTTTTGGTATTTTTCTTTAAGAAAATTCGGAATTAAACGAAATTCGGAATTAAAGAAAGTACTTAAAATAACATGCAACCTAATGACCTCTATTTTGGTATTTTCTGTTTAAAATTCGAAATTTAAAAAAAAACATAAATTAACATGCAATCTATCCTAATTTATTCTATCCTAGGATGATCTTTTTGGGATTTTTGATTAAAAATTCGGAATAATAAAATGACGTGAATAATCCGTTAGGATTTGAAATAATATCTAATTTAAATTAGGAAACATGCCACGTTAAGTCCTAATTTAAATTAGATATTTATCTTATCTTTGGGATATATTCAAAATCTAAACATGCAAAAATCCTAACAAAACAGAATTTTTTTTGAGTTTTCTTTTTATTTGAAAAGGAAAACAATCAAAACAAGGATAACAATCGAACTCAAATCAACCACGCAATCCGCCAAATTTGTTTCAAACTCGGATTAAGCACAAGAATCAAATTATCGGTCATATCTAAAGGGTTATAGATATTAACAGATAACCGATTATTCAAATTTGGAAAGCTAGTGAAATTTATCATCGTATCTAAGTGATTATAGATAGGATAATAATTTCCCGTATTGCCGCGTATCGTACCTTAGGGATAAGGTCGGATAGACGTCCAAATACGTTGCTTAAATTAGGAAATTTTCCTAATTTGAATATTCAAATATCGCGGATATATCAAATATTATCCTAAAGATATCAAATTACCGGCACGATATTCATGCAATATTCAAAACACTCCAAATTAGGAATCTAAATATTTGAAAATTTACCGGATAATCTTACCTAATTTGCAGATAATCTTCCAAATTCGAATTCGGTTCGGGATCGGGATCGACTGCGGATCGGATTGCGACGAGCGACGACGGTACGGGCAACGGCTACACCGGCGGACTCACGGCACCGTTGGGACAGCAGCTGCGTTTGGCGGTGAACGGCGTCGGTGAGGGGAGCTCCGGCGGTGGACGGCTCTCCGGTCGGTGAGGGACGCGAGCAGAAAATTTCAGGACTGCACGATTCCGGAAAAATGGGCGTAACTTCCTCAATACACATCGGATTGACCCGATTCCAAAAGCCACAGATCAAGGACTCGTAGATCTACAACTTTCGTGTTTTGAGTTTCCACAAATAAGCTCTGTGGAGTGAGCGATTCTGGGAGGAAGTGGACGAAGAAGAACAGAATCAGCAGGTCTTCAACGTGGACTAGTGCAGGGGCTTCTCTGTTGACTGGGAACAGCAGTGGACGTCGGTGCTGTGTTCCATGCGGCAGAGCAGCGGCAACATCAGGTCGTCGTTCGTGGGGGGAGCAGCAACGAGGCCTTCTCGGTACACAGAAGCAGCAGCTCAACGTCAACGTTGGGATGAGTCCACTGAATGTCAGGCCAAGGAAAACTATGAGACGTTGATCCAAGCTCCTCTACTGCTGGTCTGGACAGCAAGGAAGCGCCAGCTATGTGACAGTAGAGGAACAGCTGCAACAATCGGGATGGATATAGCAGCAAGTGTCAACGTGGCTTTGGCATGAAGAAGCAACGGCAACAGCAACAACTTCACGGTTCAGAGCAGGAAAGGCCGCAACTTGGCATCAATGTTGGAACAATTTCTCACGTTTACAGGGAAGCCGCCATCGAGGAAAGAAACACAAAGCAACGACGCCATCGAGGGACCCTTCTCCCTCTCTTTCGCTCTCCAATTTTCTGATCTGGAATTCTGTCCTTCCCCTGAATTTCTGACCTAAACATGATTATATAGTCATAAACTAGGTCAATTAGGTGGGCTCTAGAGTCCTAATGGGCTTAGGCTTGGGCTTAAGTCTAATTAAATTAAATGGGTTGAATTAACTTGGGCTGAATTAATTAAATTCAACAAACTAAACCAAGCCCAAATTAAAAACAACCAAGCCCGTGCGACGTGAATTTCCCGGCCCTTGCATTCCGAGCGAGCCGAGTCTCGTGCGATAAAATTTAAGCTCATTCGCCATCGTCGGTCCGATGCAAAATGCAATTAAATTAAACCTAAACTATATGTTATGCAATTTAGATATTTTTGTTTAGGGGTTAAAAATTTAATCCCTAATTTTCTATGCAAATTAACACTAAATGATACGCCAAAATTTAGGTGTCAACATGCACTTATACCTTCCTCATAAGTACAATGCGGGAGAATCTTCCCGAAATTAAAAGAATATTCCGACATTTACAAAATACTTATACCTTCCTCATAGGTACTTGTAAAGATTTGACCGTGACACCTATATCTTTCTCATAAGTGTCTCACGGGGGAATACCTGGGATTAGAGAAAGATTCCGACCTTTACAAGATACCTATACATCTCCATAGATACTTGTAAAGATTTGGCCGCGGCACCTATACCTTTCTCATAGATGTCTCACGGGAGAATCTTCTCGAGATTGTACGAAAACATATGATTTTAGTGAACAGAGGGGTTAGCCCGAATGTTTGGGAGTTCCTTAACAGAGTACCTGGACATCATCAGAGATACCTGAAAAGGCTTGATCAATAGACACCTAAACATCATCAAAGGCATCTAGAGATCACAACAAAATGATCAAATATGGGAGACCTGACGATTGCTCGAACATGTTAGGGATATAGAGATATACTTACCTGGCGATATCTCCAACTCTTGAGGGTGCGTCTCCTGCTAGACATAATTTTAAGCAACATGTAATATGCATTTGCATTATCAAGAACTCATATACACATGCACTATGAATTCAACTGGTTTTTATGCACGATGATTTTGTCAAATCGGCATTACAAACTCCGTTGGGGAAAAATCATGACAAGACAATCCTAAACTCATAAGTGGGTGCCTTGAAAATGTTGAATGAGGGACTTCCGATCCAAAAGGGCTTTTATCTCATTTTCACCGAAAAGGCTGATTTATAGAGAATCTCTCTATCTCACCATCATCATGTCGACAAGGGTCCGAGTATTCTCGCAAGCGATACGACCTTACCAATCCAAGAGGTCTTTGTTGGGACCATAACGTGGGCTTGGTCAATGGCTTAGCAAAAAAGACTCTTTGAGTCGAAGTTATTGAAAGAAAATACTTTGCGACTGTCTCCGGGTTCACAAGTCAAGAACCCTACAAAAAGAGATAGAAATGGACTTGCTCGCACTTCTTCGAGCTAAACTTTGTAAACATCTGAAATTCTACGTTAATTCAAGTGCCCTAATATGAAGAGACTTTGTAAGGGATGTAACGTAGGTTAGGCTCATGGGTTGAGAAATGAATGAATCATTAGGCTCAAAATGTATATAATTGGGGTGAATATGTTAGTGATCATCTTGGCATTGTCACCGCTTTTCTTCTTCACCAGAGATTGTCTCTTCGGTAGATGTTCCATTGGCTTCAGGAGTCTGTCACTTGATTCCTTTGAGACTTGTAGGACTATTGTTTTACTGGGGATGATTTTGACATGTCATCTCTTTACATTTTTATTGGGCATTAGCCTTGCTTTTACCAGGCACACTGCTTTTTCTTGCCCTTTCTTCTTCTCTTTTTTTTTTTCGACAATGTAACTTACAATGTATACACTAGTCAACTATATCTGGCTGATTGACTTGTCATTGGAACTTTCAAGGATCTTCATCTCTTATCAGCATTCTGGATGTGCTGCTTGAATAATGATGACTTCTGCCTTGCCCCAGTGTGAGGGATGATCACCAACTGGGTTGTATGAAATGAATTTACAGGCTCAATTGGGCTTAGCAAAGGGTAAAGTGTGTATAGGATAGAGAAAGAAATGCTCTTCGTCATCCTAAGGCACTTGAACTTTGCATAAATTCATCTGAAAAAGCAACACTCGAGGATTGATGCAAGTGAGAGCAAGAAAATTTCTATTCATTTTTCACCTTATAATGCTGATTTACCTCCAGTTTTATCCCGATGTGGGGTGGTTCTTAACAAGAGTAATTTGAAAGAATTGCTCCAAACATTTAGGCTCAAAGAGGTTGAACAATGGATAACCTGTAGTGTTTAAGGTAGAGAAATGAAATACCTCTTGTAATTTCGGTCACCGTACCTTTTGTGAGAAAACTCTTTACCTTGCAGACATGGAATTTTTTCACTCAACTCACTGGGGATTAGTGCATGGGACTGTGTATAGGATATGGCTTGCCTTTCATCGTCCCGACGTACCTCATTCGACACATTCAATTCATTTCACGTGAGTTATCAAATTGTCTAAATACTTTCCCTTTGAAGTCAATGATACCAATTCGATAAAATAGCCATGCAGAAATTAAAGACAATGCAAACATCTTAATCTCAAAATTGATTGAAATCATTTATTCATCATTGAAATGTTTGCAATTCAGAGGTATAGAACCAAACATTGGAAAACTTTTGCTGCAAAATAACAGGTTTTATCAAGGATAATACATCTTCACAGTATCAGAATTAACAGGATTGAAGAACTCACGACCATCTATTTCCGCGAGAATCAGGGCACCTCCGGGAAGCACATTCTTAACCACATATGGACCGATGTAGTTTGGAGCAAATTTACCTCCGGGAACGGGGAAAATTGGTAGCACCTTCCTTAGGACTAGATCATTTACCTCGAAGTGTCTCGGATGCACCTTTTGGTTAAAGGATCTAGCTATTCTCTGCTGATAGGCTTGACCGTGACAAATGGCTCTCAGCCGCTTTTCATCAATCAGGTTCAACTGCTCGTGTCTTTGTCGCATTCATTCCGCTTCAGACAACTCCACTTGGGATAAAACTCGCAAGGAAGGGATTTCTACTTCGACAGGCAGGACTGCTTCCATGCCATACACTAAGGAAAAATGGGTTGCACTGACAGAGGTTCGGATGGAAGTCTGATATGCCATTAGTGCAAATGGCAATCTTTCGTGCCAATCACGATAGTTTTCAGCTGTTTTAGCCAGGATCTTCTTGATATTCTTGTTAGCGGCTTCAACTGCTCCATTCATCTGTAGACGATAAGGAGATAAATTCATATGCCGGATCTTGAACTCATCGAACAACTGGTCCATGAACTTGTTGTTCAAATTCGTCCCATTATCGGTGACAATGGCCTGGGGAACACCATAGCGAGCGATTATGTCTCGCCTGATGAATCTTACAACATTCTTCGTAATAACGTTGGCATAAGACGCGGCTTCAATCCACTTGGAGAAGTTGTCAATCGCAACCAAGATGAATCGGTGTCCATTCGATGCCTTGGGATTGATTGGGCCGATCACATCGATGCCCCACATTGAAAAAGGCTATGACTCAGATAACTGATGTAACTCCATGGGGGGAACATTTATTTTATCCCCGTGAACTTGACAGCGATGACATCTTCGAACGTGTTGGATGCAGTCACTTTCAAGACTGAGCCAGTAATAGCCCAACCTCATGATCTTCTTAGCTAACATATGGCCATTCATGTGTGGACCACATATCCTTTCGTGTACTTCTTGCATGATCCTAGTAGCTTCAGCTGCGTCCACACATCTCAGCAGGATTGATTCATAGGATCTCTTGTACAGCTTTTCACCACTGATAAAGAATTTTGAAGCCATTTTCATTATGTACTTCCTGTCAACTGGAGTGTTTCCTTCAGGAAATTCTTGTCTCTGAATATAGTTCATGATATCATAATACCATGGCTTCTCGTCAGGTTCTCCGGTCACAACCCTACAATAGGCCGGTTTTGTTAGGACTTCGATCTTCAAGGGTTCTACCTCTACTCCACCAGTCACTTGCAGCATGGATGATAACGTAGCTAGCGCATCAGCAAACTGATTATGGGACCTTGACAAGTACTCGAAGGAGATATCTTCGAATTCCCCTATGATTTTTTCGAGGTATTCATGATACGGCACTAGTTTGGTGTCTTTCGTCTTCCATTCTCCTACAGTTTGGAGAATAATCAGAGCGGAATCACCAAATACTTTCAACTTGGTTATCCCCATTTCCAATGCGGCTTGGAATCCGAAGATGCAAGCTTCGTACTCGGCTATATTGTTGGTACACGGGAACACCAACTTTGCTGCCACTGGATAATGTTGTGCATCTGGGGATATTAAGACTGCCCCAGTGCCGGAACCAGCCAAGTTCACGGTTCCATCGAAGAACATGGTCCATGTATCCTCCTTTTTATTACCAGGATACGATCTTCTGGGGAATACCTATCATCATCCGAGATTCTAGGATTCTCGACTAACACATCAGCAATTACCCGGCCTTTAACTGACTTCTGTAGCATCATCTGGATATCAAATTTTGAAATCAAAATCTGCCATTTGGCTAGCTTCCCTACCAAAACCGGTTGATCAAGTAGATACTTGATAGGATCGTTTTCAGTCACAAGTAAAGTTTGATGATGCAATGTATACTGTCGCAGCCTATGGAGCACCCATACTAGTGCAGCACAAGTCTTCTCGGCTTTAGGGTAATTCTACTCTGAGACGGTAAACTTCTTGCTCAAGTAATAAATGACCCGCTCCTTTCCATCTTTAGGACTTTTCTGGGCTAGCATCGCTCCCAGAGACTCGCTATGAATAGTGAGGTAAAGAATCAAAGGTTGGCCTGGCATTGGGGGGACCAACACTGGTGGTTTAATCAAGTACTGCTTTAGTTCATTAAACGCTTCCTGGCAATTATAGTCTCATTCCACTTGAGCATTCTTCCTTAGGAGTTTGAAGAACAGTTTAGCAGTTTCGGAGAGCTGGGAAATGAAGCGGGCTATGTAGTTCAATTTACCCAGGAGGCTCCGTACTTCTTTCACGATCGACGGGGTTGTAGCTCACATATAGCCTTTATTTTGGAAGGATCGACTTCAATGTCCTTACTGCTTACTACGAACCCGAGCAGCTTGCTTGAAGTTGCTCCGAATATGCACTTCGCTGGATTGAGACAGAGTTTAAACTCACGGAGTCGGTCGAACAATTTCTTCAGAGTATCAACATGACTCTCTCCGGGTCGAGACTTGGCAATCATGTCATCGACATAGATCTCAATCTCCTTATGCATCATGTCATGGAAGAGAGTCACTATTGCCCGTTGATATGTTGCCCCGGCATTTTTAAGACCGAAGGGCATGACCTTATAGTAGAACGTACCCCAAGGAGTGATGAACGCTGTTTTCTCCTTATCACTGTCCTTCATTCTTATCTGATTATAGCCCGAGAAACCATCCATAAATGAAAATAACTCGAACCCCGTAGTACTGTCTACCAGAACGTCTATGTGCGGTAATGGAAAGTCATCTTTAGGACTAGCCTTGTTCAAGTCGCGATAATCAATGCAAACCCGAACTCGGCCATCTTTCTTCATGACTGGCATGATATTGGCCACCCAGGTAGGGTATTGGGTGACTTCGATGAATCCTACTTTCAAAAGCTTCATGACCTCCTCTTCTATCTTCTTCGAAAGCTCAGGTTTGGTTCTCCGTAGCCTCTGTTTCCTGGGCGGCATATCAGGATTAGTAGGTAGGCTATGCTCTACAATAGAAGGGTCTAAGCTCGGCATATCGGCGTACGACCAGGCAAAGATATCCTGATAATCCTTCAGCAACTGGACTAGGCGTTTGGCTTCATCTTCGGGAAGGGCTGCCCCTATCTTCACTTCTTTGGTTTCTCCGGAATCACCCAAGTTGACGGTGATAGCTTGATCTACTGTTAGGACCTTAGGTCTTTCATGTCATTCTAGATCGCGCTGAATATCTGAGGAATCCTCGAGTTCGCCGGCATCATTGGGATCAGGCTCGGCGGCGCATAATTCATCGGATTGGACCGTTCCCATACCCTTATGTGTCACAAGATTGTCCCTGAAACATAAAGTAATGGATTCAGAAGGACAAACAGGGCTAAACATTGCATTTTTTTTGTAATTTTTGTTTTTCTGAAGTTCATTTCGAAAAGGTTTTAACACGAGGAAGCATGAAGAAGCCCAGGCCTCAGAATTCTCCTTGGATTATATTTTCTTTTATCGGTTGGATATCATCACCGGGCTAGTTTGATATACCTCAACATGCCCTCAAAAACTGAAAACAACTTGTAATTTCATTGATTATTTCAAAATGAATTACATTTATTGAATGAAAATTGCAATAATCAAAACCTAGAAACGGAAATGAAAGCAGCACCCAAGACGGGGCAAGTCCTAAAAAAGCAGTAAAATTCCTACGCAAGGGAGTATGTGAAAAGTAAAGGTTTTACTCTTGTGGGCCAATGCCCATTCCCTCTAATGGTCCTTCTTCGATAGCTCCGATGAAGACGTCATCGAACAGGGCAGTGATTCCCTCTATTGGATCCTCGGGGTCTTCTGTCTTTAGAGACGTTGGATCATCCATACCTCCCCATCCGTCAGGGACAATGTCACGGGGATCAACATAGAAACTCGGGGGCGCCGAGTACTTTACAAAATAGTCGAACTTTCCGCTTGGTTGCCCCAGAGTGTCAATCACCTCTTTCTCTTCGTCAGCTTTAAGCGTGCTCTCTACGACCTTTTCATCATCGGTTGCATCTTCGAGCGGGGGCATGTCTTCCGGCAAAAGGTCGAGCTTGTCCTTCCCGATGTTCAGCGTAGCAAATTCTTCGTCCCAATTAATGACGACCTCAGAGATAGTAGAAACGATACCAGTGTGATCAGCATAAACGATCAGCCCGGCTTTTACCATCCTTGAGATTCTTTCTCTCATGATAGCCAGGGGAATGACCTCATTACTCAGGTAATAACCGGCCTTCACCAACTCACCATAGACATCGGTGGTGTACACCCTGACATTCTTGACTCGACCAGTGTCGAAGCTGAATATGGCATTCACATTGTCCGCGTGATCTGGGAGCGGGTTACCCTGAACGTTCGGCTTAGCGGGCTGGAATGAGAAAGCCTTAGTGTCCAGGAGGTTCTGGATTCGGTGCTTGAGAGTGATGCAGTTATCAGTTGAATGCCTCACTTCACCCATATGATAGTCACATTTCTTAGACGGATCGTAGTTGTAGAACTGCTCGGGGTTGGGCCGCTTTGGCTCAGTGGTATGCAAATTCTTCTTCCGGAGGACCTCCAGTACTTGAGACAACAACCCGGGGAGAAGGGGTGAATTGTCTTTTATTGATCTTTTTCTGAAAGGGTTGACGACCCGTGCTTTGTTGTTGAGTTTCTGCTACTTGAATTGCCGGGGTGAGATTAGTATTCCGCCGGCTCGGTTGGTTATACGTCACATTCACTTCAGCTGTCGGATCTTTCTCCTTCCTCGCGCCAAATCTTTTGGTCGACGAAGACGGCTCCACAAACCACCTATCCTTCAGCCCTATCTCGATCTGTTCGCCTATGGGGATGAGTTGGTTGAAGTTGTCAGCCGGAATGGCCACCATTCAATTACGATACTCGAATGGGAGAGTCTTGATGAACATCCTCTTCAGCTCACTGTCAATAGGTTCTGGGACGACCTGAGCGGCTAGATTTCGCCATCTGATGGCGTAATCCTTGAAGGACTCGGTCTTTTTCATCTGAGCACGCTCGAGATCATTACGGGTAGGAGTGATGTCCGTTATAAATTTGTATTGCTTCAGGAATGCCTCACTAGCTTCCTTCCAAGTTTTGAGGCTATTTATCTTCTTCATGAGGTACCAGTTCAGAGCAGGGCCGGTCAAGCTCGCTTGGAATGCATGGATCATCAGGAGTTCATTATCAACGTACGAGGTCATCTGTACGTGATACAACTGCAAATGGGCTTTTGGGCATGTGGTGCCATTGTATTTGTCAAAGTCCTGTATCTTGAACTTCTTCGGGATCTTGATCTGTGAATATAGGGACAGATCAATTGAGGGTGAATCCTGTGAACCCTCCAGCTGCTTCACTCTCTCTTCCAGTTTATTGACTCACTCATCAGGTTTATGCTTGTTGACGATGAACGGGATGGGGTCGTCTTCCAGGCTAGGAATATCGTCATCTTCCTCGATATCAACATTCTTTCCACTTGTATGCTTCGGGGCTGATGCTTCAGGAGGTGCTGGAACAGGGATTGACCGAAGGGTCTTGATTTCAGCGATCATTTGTTGCATTGCGACGACAAGTTGCTTGATCTGGTCTTCTATGCCAACAACACGCTCCTGCAACTCAGTTTGATCGGCCATTCTAGCTCTTGACCGTGTGCGAATAGGCGATCGTGATCGGTCCGTAGTTACCTAATTTGAAGATAAAACAGGCATGCATAAGTGTTAAGCAAAAGCACACGCCGATCCATTACATTGGCCTAACCGCTTTGAATTGAAAAGATCTCTTTATTGAAATGAAGAAAAATTTTTACAACGACTGATAACTTGAAATGATTTCAAACTGAATGAAAGAGCAAATGACTCGATTCCTAAACAAAATCTTAAAAGACCGAAATTGAAACGAAAATGAAAAAAAGAACTTCAAGCTTTTTATTTGGCTTGATTTATAGACATATGGGAGGCGACATCCTTCTTCAGTTGCTCATAAGCTCGAGCTATCTTGGCCGCCTTTTCTTGAGCTTCTTCGACCTTCCTTTTGAGGCTGTTATTCTCTGAACGATTGGCGGTCTTGAGAGGCACCTTGGGTATCGTCAGGCGTAGCTCCTGTGGAATTTTGTGCCGTCGGATGTATTCAATCTTGGCGAAGTAGGATTTCTGCTCCCCCTTTAGTTCTCCTTCGGGTCGGGCTATCTTTAAAACACGACACTTCATCCACATCTTCGTGAGTTGAGCTACGGTCCCTTCGTGGTCTTCATCCTCGTCGGAGAAATCAACAAGGAGGAGCTCGGGCTGTAACGCCGGAGGGAGCCCCTGGAGAATCTGATACTATCGGGACACTCTGGCGGGGTAGTATTCGATCGCGCCAGTGAAATCCAGAAGTGGCACCGGTCCAACACCATTACACGTAAGTCGAGCTTCCTCGACATTGAACCAACTAGCATGCCATTGGAAACCTTGGGGTCTAGCATTTTTCATGAAAATGATCCATTCGGAGTAATGATAGTCGGGTGCATTCGCTTATTTTTCTTTATAGCTTAAGACGGGATGACTGGAATCACTGAGTTCGGATATTTTGAGTAAATCGCCACACCCTTTTATGTGAGACAAAAACCAGATTTGCAATAGTTCCAGAGGTGCATGAAATATTTTGTCAACATTTTGTTTGAATTTAGTGAGAGAAATGAAAGTTTAAGCTAAAATGGTGTTAACAAAATTCTTTTCAAGACAGACTTGTTGGACCAACCATGCAATTGACGAGTTACATGCGTTCTTGCAATGAGGAAAAATGACGAACCCGAAAAATGCTAGCAAAAAGATTCTGCCCTTTTGAAAAGATGAGGCTTTTTCGAAACATTGACTCAGGAATGAAAGAGGGCATGACCCACGGTTTGCTTTCAAAACTTTTTCTAAGTCATGTTTTCCGACATTCAGAAATTCAGCCAACATTAAGGTGGAATCGATTCCCAAAGGTAGTGTGATTAACTCCGGCTCCAAAGGTTTTCCAATGATCACACTATATTCTTCCAAAGTTAGGGTGAGCTCATGCTTACCGAATATAAAGGTAGATATCTCGGGACACTAGAAATGGGCTAATGCGCGAATGAGGCCAGTACAGACTTTGACTTCTAGTAGGGGGAGCAACCTTCCGATGTGGCCCTCAACTAGCTCGCGGTTGGTCGGACTGAGTAAATTCCACCAGGCACGGAGCTCGTCCTTAGGAGCATAAAGAATCCGGATGTCTGCCCCTCCCATAGTGTATAGACCAAGACTCACGACCGACCTAACGTCATGGACCGACAAAAAAAAGACGAAACATAAATATTGGGAGATAGAGAATCAGAAAACTTACTTCACCGGGTGGAAAAAATGGCAATCACATAGACACACGCATGAAATGTGAGGTTCGATTTCTATCTAGACTCTGACTTGCAAAATGGAGACGCGAGGATTACCAAGCTAAACCAGTCATGGTGGTGGTTAGGCTAGGATTCCCCTGACTCCGGCTTAGTCAAAGAGCTGACTCGGGTTACGTGGGATACAACCGAGGTGGGTATTCGATGACACCATGAAAGAAATTTCGGGACCGAAGAGGGCGACCCGTACCACATGGTTTTGGTCGGGGTATCCACTATCTCAGTACCATCTTAAACCTATGCCGCCCAGGTCCGACAGCGGGTAGTGTGTGCGGTGTAGTGTAAATGTAAGGCATGCACAATAGGTTATATCAAACAGCGCTTCGTGCATCAATTAAACCATACATCCGACCATCTCCCTGCAAAACAAGGGTTAACAATCACGCCTCCCCTTATACCTCCCATACTGCAAGAACATTTAACACCTTAAAATGTTAGGGACGTACTTGGGATCCTCGCTACCAAACAAAAATTATTTTTGAAATGAAAAATTGGTCTAAGTCCACTAAGAGTTTTCACTCAAATCCCTAGTGGAGTCGCCAAACTGTCGCGACCCTAAAAAAATTTTATCATTTTTCGGGCTAATGGATTATTAAGATTGAACTTAACTCGGGCCCTCCCAAGCCCTACCAATTCGCAACTTAGGGTTTAAGTTCTTAACATGCAAATGTTTTCATGCTTGGAGTCGCCACTAATCTATTTACGGTAGGTCGATTAGAAACCTAAATAAAACAGAGGGAGATATGTTTTATTTCTACGAACCAGAGATTCTAAGTCCGGGGACTTGATTACGCTAGATCTAGTCTAACGCCTTTTCGGTACCTTTTCTTTTCAAAAACAATATTTTGGCTGGCAGTTTGGATCCATTTTAACTTATTTACTAGCATGTGAGGTGTTCATGAGGGTGCGCAAACCACCAATTAACACCCAAGAAAGCGTTAAATAAATTGCAAGCTTAGGAGAACTACTTACCTGGAAGCAACGCAAGCATCTGCATTATTAGCTAGAAAATCACATCAACAACCCTAATATGATTTCTAATTAACAAGCAATTCACTCAATTTCTTTTTTTAGATTTTTCACTTATTTAAATGAAGGCTAGTCTATATGCAATGACGTGCAAAAATGACATGCGAATTAATGCAACCTAGCATGTAAACTATATATCATGCGACGACGTGACTTAATTCTAATGACGGGCAAATGATTTATTTTTGGTATTTTCTCACTGAAATTCGGAATAAAAAATATACCTAAATTAGCATACAACCTAATGACTTCTCTTTTTGGCATTTTCCATTAAAATTCGAAATTTAAAAATTACTTAAATTAACATGCGATCTATGATGACTTAATCTATTCTAACATGATTTCTTTTTGGAATTTTTGGCAAAATTCGAAATTATAAATTACTTAAATTAAAAATGCAATCTATCCTAATCAAATATGAAGCAATTCATTTTTTTTGGGGTTTTTTATGAAAATTCGGAATAATAAAATAACCTAAATAATCTATTAATATTAGAATATTACTTAATTTAAACTAGAAACTAGATCATCTCAAGTCCTAATTTAAATTAAATAACTACTCTATCTTCTAGATATATTTAAGATTCCTAGACATGCAAAAACTCTAATTCAAATCTAATTGATATTTTTTGAATTTTCTGTTTATTTGAAAAAGGAAAGTAATTTAAACAACTAAGGATAGAAACCACATTCAAATCAACCACGCGATCCGCCAAATTTGTTTCAAACTTAGATTAGGCACAAGAATCAAACTATCGGTTATATCTATAGGGTTATAGATATTGACGGAAAGTCGATCATTCAAATTTGGAAAGCAGATAAATTCCATCATCGTGTCCAAAAGTTATGGATAAGATAATGAAATTCCATATCGCTGCTTATCATACCTTAGGGGTAAGGTCGGATAGTCGTCCAGATACGTTGCTAAATTAGGAAATTTTCCTAATTTTGAATATTCGAAAATATTGCGGATATCCTGAACATTATCCTAAGATATCTAATTATCCACACGATATTCACAAAATATTCAAATACCCAAATTAGGAAATTAAATATTCTGAAAATTTCGGATAATGTTCAATTACCTAATTTGCAGATAATCACCAAATTCGAACTCGGATCGAGCTTCGGCTTCGCGAATCGAGATCAGACAACCGGCTACGACGACGTCGGGATGGCGAGACACGGCACGGCGGGGCTCACGGCTTCGGGTACTGTTCCGGTGAGGCTCCGGCAATGGCGGTGAGGACGTCCGGCAGGGACGGCAACGCTGCAGCAGCAACGCCGACGGGGAACAGCTCCGAATGGGGCTAGCAGTTGGCGTGGCAGACAGCTCCGGAGAAGACCACGGCGCGACGAGGTCAATCGCTGGGACGATCGGGCGACAGTGTACGGCAGTGGGAAGGCGGCGGCGCGTGGGCTACGGCGGCGTCAGCGGGCGGAGACGATCAACTAGCGATCAGCGTCGGCAAGGGTGATCCTTCGGAGCTGTTCTGAACAGAAGCATGGGCTTCCAGCGCGGCTACAGGGGGTGAACGGCGAGAAGAAGCAGCGGCGGTGGGCTGGTGGTTCTGTTCCGGTGGGAGTAGGCGTTGAGCAGTGGCGTCAGGAAGCGAGAACGGCCCGGTGGGAGGCCGTAGCTACGGCGGCGTCCTTCAGGCATGGAATGTGCAGCGGCTAAAGACCACGGCGTGTGGTGGCGTGGGCGGCGAGGGCGCCGGCAATGCCGTGGCTGGCGCGGAGGAGACCGGCATGCGACGAGGGGCACGGCGGCGGCGAGGCGCGGCGTGCTCCGGCTTCTCTCTCTCTCTCTCTCTCTCTCTCTCTCTCTCTCTCTCTCTCTCTCTCTCTCTCTCTTACTCATGTGCCTCAAAAATTCTGATCTGAAATTATGTGTCCCCCCAAAAATCTGACCTAAAACATGTTTATATAACTCTAACCTAGGTCAATTAGATGGGCTCTCTAGTCCTAATGGGCTTAGGTTTGGGCTTAGGTTTAATTAAATTTAAATGGGCTGAATTAACTTAGGCTTTAATTAAATCAATTCAACAGATTAAATCAAGCCCAAATTAAAACAACCGAGCCCGTTTGACTTGAAATTTCCGGCCAGCAAACCGAATCTCGTTCAATGAAATTTAAGCTCATTCGCTACCGCCAATATGATGCAAAATGCAATTAAATTAAAATGAACCTAAACTATATGTTATGCAATTTAAATATTTTTGTTTAGAGGTTAACATTTAATCCCTAATTTTCTATGCAAATTATACTAGATGATCGGTAAAATTTAGGTGTCAACACTTCCCCCATCATATTTAGGCGTCCTTCTTTATGAATTGGGCAAAGGTGCATTTTTTACACTTCCAGATTCAACCACTCCAGTTGTACTCAATTCTTTTAGCTAATGATGAAAATCAAGTGCTACTTGACAAGTTTCAAATAAATCAGCTTGGTGGTAGGCTGATGGGGTTCATCCCTTGCATCCTGCAAGTCGAGACTCCTATCATGTTGATCCGTTTGTCCCCTTTTGATGCCATGCCTCAAGAACTTGGAGGCATATCTCGAATGTCCGATGTAATGACTCACTTGTCTTCACCATTCTTACGAAGTGAGGCAAGTGTTTTTATGATGTCCCAAAATGTCACACGCAACACTTGTGCTTTCCAATTATTACTCATAGTTATTAGAAGAATGTGGAAGCACAACAAAATTTCATAACATCCCATATAAGAAATTGAGCGAGTTTAACAAATACACATATACTTTTTTGTATTAACAGCATTAGTTACCAACACATATAATACATTACAAAAGTCTTAGGAAGAAGGTCGGGTCCACTAGTACCACTACTCACATATTAAAAGAAAAGCGAGCCTAAACATTAATCAAGCCACCATCAAACTCAAGGGTTGATGGCCTCCAACATCATATTGTCCCCTCTATCGACATATCTAGGGGACCATCCCTACAAATCTGAAAAATAAGGGCTAAGTTGAAACCCAGTAAATCAATTTTCGAAGTCTAAGGTAGGGGATCATCTTACCACTGAACATAGCATCAAGAAACAACATGAGTTCAAGACAATACAAAACAGCCATGTATGAAGCAGATACTCTATCTAAACTATCATGATGTGCCAATGGAAACAAATAACAACATTACATAAGATCATTCACTCAAAAGCATGTGAATGTCATAACATATCGTGATGCATAATTATCATCAATTAGTTCATTAATAGACATCTATTACATTTTTTACTTCACAAGCACTCCTTGGGCATGCCAAACACACTCCCCCCCTTTTTCGATGTGCAATTCGATTCACTTGTGCCTTATTCGCCATCCTAGAAACCTGTCAGGAGTCGCTTTTTATCTGGACCCTTTCACCCCGGCGATCACTCCCCGCCCTCATCGGACTGAGTCGCTATAGCCCCACCAGCTTTCACCTAATTTGTCACCAAACCATACGCCTTCCCAAGGGAGTCCCACTTTGGCATCCATGGATTGACACATCCAAGGAAACATCCGTTTTGGCTCGTTCCATACCATGCCTCACGGTTTTACTCTTTCTCATGCAATTAATGATAATGACATACTTACCTCAACTCATTTCTCATCATGCCATTCAATGATTACATGCACCAATTAGACAATGTGTGGAAATATGCATTTTTACGTACTCAACACATGCATCATATTCATTATTAACATATTATTCCATCCTGACTCTCGGGACATCTCAACTCTGAGCATCTCAACACACTGGGTATCTCCACTTCGAGGCATCTCGAAGCACTCCTCGGGACATCCCGACACACAAGACATCTCAACTTCAAGGCATCTCGAAACACTTTCCGGGGCATCCCAACTCCAGGGCATCGTTGCCACTAATACGTGGACAACGGAATTTACTTTTCATAATATTTTACATAATTCATTACATAGCAACAGTGTACATGATAACATCATAATCACGTGATCACCCTTGCATCAACAATGAAATTGACACTCATTTCAACAATTGACATCTAATTCACAACATTTTTTCATCTAAATCATTTCCAAAATACAATTACCTTGCCTTTTCATTGATCAAATAAAGACATCTTTACACCCTTTCATTTTCCATGCAAGTAATAATAACATACTCAAAGAATCGACAACGTGAGCTTTGATAACTCAAATGATCGACAAGGTGAACATCGATAATGCAAAGAATCGACCATGTGATTAATTGATGACACTTAGCTAGTAAATCGGTAAAATGATTAATCGTCCAATACTTAATCAAAATCATGTGAATATACTTGTCAAGTCTAAATTTCATGTTTTTACGCCTTTTTATATGGTATATAACCAAGTCTTTTGTGAGGTTAATCAAACAATTTATATGCATGATAATATAATAGATTCAATTCAAATAAACACAATTACTCAACATGCTATTATCAAAGCTTGATTATACTCATGATTAACATTCAAACTAAATTAACAAACATCAACCAACAAAGTCAAGAGTATTAACTAGATCAATCTAATTTAGCTCCTAGAGTTTTTACTTACCTCAATTAAAGACTTAGACAAGACAAAGCTTTAACCACCTTCAAAGCAAAATAAACAAGAGGAAGGATTAATAGCCTTCAATCTTTAATAAAAACTAGTTTAAGAAAATCGATAAAGTCCACAAGTCACCTTGTAAACACTTTGAAAGATGCAATTTTTTGAAACTTTGATAACACAATAATGAAATTTTTTCGTTTACTTAAAATATTGGAAGTAAAACCAAATGAGAAAAGTGACGGAGTTCCTCTTGCAAGTGCAAGTTTGGATTCTTTTTGAAGCTTGAAGACATATGGAGACATATTTATAGGCCAAGGAAGGTAAGAACAAGTAACTCAAGTTAAGAGATATGATGACCTAAGGTTAAAAGGGTTAGGTGGAGAGTGCAAGAGACGTGTTCAAGTTAGAGAATCACAAGTGACTGTATCCAAATATGTGGCCAAGGGGAGTGAATGACAAGAGAGTAGAGTGGATGACAAAGGTTAAAAATAATGATGGCTTTAGGTTAAAAGCCTTAGGTGTAAAGAGGAGAATGGTACTTCAATACAAAGAGTACAAGTGGCCTAATATGAATAGCTGATGAGAGATATTTTGAGAGAAAGCTTCTTGGCCAAGTACAATGAGTGAGTCATCAAGACATTAATGTGCTAAGGTTGTCATGAATGATGTAATGAATGAGGTAATGCATGATATCATTACTAAGCTAAATTCAATGTCGCAATTTAAAAGCATTTGAGTTATTATTTGAGTGACAAATGACATGATTTTGGATAGAAAGATGAAGGTATTGATTAGAAAGAGAGAGAATACCATTGGCCAAGTAAAATGTACTAATGATGACACATTATTTGAGTTGTAATCATTCAAGCATTAATAATAGAGATAGGGAAGACCTTGACTTGTGTTTCTCATGAGTTAAAAACAATACATAATAGTTAACTAAGGTTAAAAGCCATGATTACATTAGGGTTAAAAACACTGGGTAGACAGTGAGAGAGAGGTGTAAATTAAAATATTAGAAGTGGCATACTTTGAGTAGCTAAATGAAGATATTTTGATAAGTTACCAAAATATCTAAGGAAATCAATGTCCATTCCAAACATTATTTGAAAATATTTTGAACTAACTAAAATTATTAGTGAAAGATATCGGATGTTAGGAAAATCTCAACAAATTTAAAATTTGAATGTAATCAATTATGCAATTTGATGACTACAAGTAATATGGCAGTAAATCAATTACCCCACTCTACACCATCAATTTGCACGTTAATATCTATCAATTCAATTCTAACACATCGGACTCCGAGCTATAACAGTCACGGAAAATCATCCTAAATATTATTATCAAATGTTGAAAATTCCGGATGTCACGGTCTCCTAGTAAGAACGCATGATAACCTGGATCTAAAACAAAACACAACTTTAACACCTAAAAGATTAAGCGCTAAAACTATCACACAATCTCACAACATCCCATAAAATCTACACACTAACATATCATAACTTAAGCTCTAATACCAACAAATGTCACACCTTGAAACCAACAAGAATTGGGATGACATAGTTGTCCTTCTACTCGCAAAACACAGCCTCAATAAAAAACCAACAATCTATAATCAAAATAGGGGAAAGAACAGCATTGATGCCAAAATTTATGTACGGAGGCCACTTTGGTGCCAAAACTTCCATTTAGATCACTTAAGTGCCAAAAGTTTACGCCGGCGATCACTTAAGTGCCAAATCGGAGAAAAAACGATCACTTAAGTGCCAACGTTGAGAAATTCCGACCAAATTTAATACGTAGATTTTATATTTAAATTTTAATGACACATGGCATTTCCACGTGTATAATTCAATTTTGTAAATATTTTTTTCTGATTTTTTTCTGTCTTTTCTTTTTTCTTTTCTTTCTTTTCTTTTTTCCTTTCTTTTTTTTTTTTCCTTTTCTTCCTTTTTTCTTTTCTTTTCTTCATATTTTCGGTGGCCGGCGTCCGGCCACCGGCCACCGGCCATGGCCGGCTTCGCCGGCCGCCGCCTTCCTCCGGGTGAGGCCCTTCGAGGCCGCCGTGGCCTCGGCGAGGGCCGGCCTCGCCGGATCTGGCGAGGCGAGCCCTCGCCAGGGCTAGCCCTGCCCAGGCGACGGTCGAGGTCGCCTGGGTAGGGGGAGCCCCGACGAGGCCGGCTCTCGTCGAGGCCACGGCGGCCTCGCCCCGGAGGAAGGCGGCGCCCGGTGAAGCCGGCCATGGCCGGTGGATGGTGGCCGGACGCCGGCCACAGGAAATATGAAGAAAAGAAAAAAAAAGAAAAAAAAAGGAAAAAAAGAAAGAAAAGGAAAAAAAAATGTTGACATCTAAATTTTACCGATCATCTAGTGTAATTTGCATAGAAAATTAGAGATTAATTTTTAACCCCTAACAAAAAATATTTAAATTGCATAACATGTAATTTAGGTTCATTTAGTTTAATTGCATATCTTTTCATCAAGTTGGCGTTGACGAATGAGCTTAAATTTTATCGAATGGAACTCGGCTCGCTCGGGAATGCAAGGATCGGGAATCTCGTGTCAAACGGGCTCGGTTGTTTTTAATTTGGGCTTGATTTAGTCCGTTGAATTTAATTAATTAAAGCCTAAGTTAATTCAGCCCATTTAGATGTTAATTAGAACCTAAGCCCAAGCCTAAGCCCATTAGGACTCTAGAGCCCATCTAACTGACCTAGGTTAGTACTATATAAACATGTTATTAAGTCAGAAATTAGGGAGGGAGATCAGAATTTTTTCAGAAAGAGGAGAGCGAGGGAGAGAGAGAGACGAGTCGCGGCCAGACCTCACGGCCGCGTCTCACTGCTTGACCGAGCACCTTCAAGGTCGAGACCCCACCTCACAGCGACGAGGCTGCTGATCCGACTATGAAATAGCAATCCGAGTTCCCCCAGACGTGGTCGTGGCTCTGTTACTTCCCTCTTCGATGGCGGTCTCCCTTCCAATGTGAGGCGTCAAACCGTGAGTTGTTACTCCGTCCCTGTTGTCCACGACGTGTCGCTGTTTTCCTCCACCGAGACGACCAGCCTTGCCGAACCCGATGGCGTTGCTGCTCTGCTTTCTTCTCCCACGGACAAGTGACAAGGCAGCTGAATTCTATGTTCTACGAAGACAACGCCGCTGCTGTTCCTCTACTGTCCACGTAGCTTGAGTTCAAGTAAAGTGTGTTTGATAATTGAGTAGACAAGCTCACGTGAACTTGAAGGAGTCCACCCTCCACCTGGTCCTCCATCTCCGTGGAAGCATGCAGAAGCCCGCGTGAAATTGAAGCTTCACATAGACGCCACGTCTGCAAATTGAGAGGAAAGACTCACGTAGTGAGACCGGTCTTCACCAGCAAATTCACAGGGACCATCATCGCTGTTCCTTTTTCGTTCGAACCGAGCCGACGAGATGAGTTGACATGGACGGGCCCCTCCGATCAAGCTGCTGCACCTGATCTGAACCGAGCAACGACCACACCAACGACCAGCCACAAAGCCCCCGCGACGTCCTCACGCAAGCCACCGAGCACCCGCCTTGCATCGCCGTTCGTGCACCGCTTTTCGTACGTCACCACCACCGCGAGCTGAGCCATTCCCCGCCGAATCAACGTTCCCGTGGTGGTGTCCGTGAGTCCAGATTGCGTGGTGGTGTCCGCGAGTCTAACCGTGAAGCTCCGGAGCCACTCGTTCTAGACGTCGCCGATTCCGTCGCCGTCTCGATCCCGATCCGCAAGCTCGATCCGAGTTCAAATTCGGAAGTTATCTGCAAAGTAGGTAATTGAACATTATCCTAAATTTTCAGAATATTTAATTTCCTAATTTACATGTTTTGAATATTGCGTGAATATCGTGCAGATAATTAGATATCTTAGGATAATATTTAGGATATCCGCAATGTTTTTAAATATTCAAAATTAGGAAAATTTCCTAATTTAGCAACGTATCTGGACGACTATCTGACCTTATCCCTAAGGTACGATACGCGGCGATACGGAAATTTATTATCTTATCCATAATCACTTGGATACGACAATAAATTTTATCCGCTTTCCAAATTTGAATGATCGACTTTCCATCGATATCTATGACCCTATAGATATGATCATCAGTTCGATTTTTGTGTCTAATCTGAGTTTGAAACAAATATGGCGGATCGCGTGGACGTTTTGAATGTGGATGATATCTTTATTTAATTGCTTTCCTCTTTTTTCAAATAAACAGAAAATTCAAAAAATATCAGTTAGATTTAAATTAGAGTTTTCCATGTTTAGGAAATCCTAAATATATCTAGAAGATAGAGTAGTTATTTAATTTAAATTAGGACTTGAGATGATCTATTTCCTAGTTTAAATTAAGTAATATTCTAATCTTAATAGATTATTTAGGTTATTTTATTATTTCGAATTTTCATGAAAACCCCAAAAAAAGAATGAATTTTTTAGGGTAGATTAATATAGATTGCAATTTTTAATTTAAGTAATTTATAATTTCGAATTTTTACAAAAAATCTCAAAAAGAAATCATGTTAGGATATGTTAAGTCATCATAGATTGCATGTTAATTTAGGCATATTTTTAATTCCGAATTTCATTGATTAAAAAATACCAAAAATAAATCATTTGCTCGTCATTAAAAATAGGACATGTCGTCGCATGACATATAGTTTACATGTTAGGTTGCATTAATTGCATGTCATTTTTGCACATCATTGCATATAGATTAGCTTTCATTTAAATAATTGAAAATCCAAAAATTGAGTGAACTGCTTATTAATGAGAAATCATATTAGGATTGATTGATGTGATTTCTAGTTAACAATGCAGATGCTTGCGTTGGCTTCAGGTAAGTAATTCTCCTAAGCTTGTAATTTATTTAATGCTTTCCTGGGTGTTAAATTGTTAGTTTGCGCACCCGCATGAACACATCACATGTTAGTGACTAAGTTGAAATGGATCCAAACTGCATGCCAAAATATTTTTGAAAAGCAAGGTACCGAAAGGGCGTTAGACTAGATCTAGCGTAATCAAGTCCCCGGGCTTAGAATCTCTGGTTCGTAGAAATAAAACATATCTCCCTGTGTTTTATTTAGGTTTCTAATCGACCTACCGTCAATTGATTAGTGGCGACTCCAAGCACGAAAACATTTGCATGTTAAGAACTTAAACCATAAGTTGCGAATTGGTAGGGCTTGGGAGGGCCCGAGTTAAGATTAGTCTTAATAATCCATTAGCCCGAAAAATGAAAATTTTTTAGGGTTGCGACAAAAGAAAAGAAAGGAAAAAAGAAAGAAAAGGAAAAAAAAAAAAAGAAATGCCACGTCAGCCTCCGGCAAGCCACATCGGCTTGAAAAATTAATAAACAAACGCCACGTCGGATTTCCGGCGAAGTGGTACTTAAGTGATCGTTTTTCACAACTTTTGGCACTTAAGTGATCCAAATGGAAGTTTTGGCACCAAAGTGGACTCCGTACACAAGTTTTGGCACCAATGCTGTTCTTCCCCTTATCAAAATATATATCTCCAAATATATATATATATATACATATGATAAAACAACAGATTTTGTGACAATATCAGACTTTCTATAATCCATTCATAAGAATATTTACATTTTTAGCTAACAACTAAACCTAGCAACTATAAACGAACATAAAAACAACTCTCTCAAACCATACCATATATCAAACTCCCAAAAGTCTCCGTCGAAAGTGCTCTCGCACTATTTGCAGCTAACTGAGGGACCCGAAAAACACAAAAATGAATGGAACGAGCAGCTACAACTCAGTGAATTATACATCTCTTCTAAGTAGATCGAAACTCAACGATACATATTAAAGACTCAAAGAAATAACTCACCTATACCAATCCAGATTATAATAAACTTACAAGAATAAAACGAATTATATATTACTACAACATAATTATATTCATAGTAGAAATACCCATTTCATCAATAATATTAAAAAAAGTATCAATGGTCCAATTCAATAATAAATCTTGTTAAGTCGCATGTCAATAGTTCATTTCATGCCCAATATTCAACTCAAGGCTCTATAGGTGGCTCTCACAAAACTTACATTATCGTGTAGCACTCAATCCTTGACCAACGTATATCAATAGTACAAGACACTATAGGTAACTCTCACGAAACTCACTTTGCCATGTATCACTTAGCCCTTGACTATGCATATCACTAGTACAAGGCCCTAGAGATGGCTCCCACGAAACTCGCATCGCCATATAGCACTTAATCCTTGACCAGTCTATATTACAATTGGTTTCACAACCAAAACATATAATCTTTCACAACTTATTCATCGGTCAAATCTCTTTTTGTAAAGTATTTATCAAATCTTTTCAGGAGTTATCTCATAAATCAGATTCACAAAGTAGTACACGTAACTTTTCAACAAACATTTACAAACCATCTCACAATAACTCAAAAGTAGTAAACATTTAATCCAGCTTTATGCAACAATTATGGTCTTCTTAATTCCAAATATATATCTTGAATTACTATTACTTCAAGATATGGATTTTGCAAAACCAAAGAAGAGATCGACATCACTTATCTAGGAATGCCCAAAATCAAACCACATAGCTAATCGAGCTAACGATATCGTAATCCTAACAATTTTAATAAGAATTGACGTCAAAACCAAGTGAAACACTATCTTAATTACGAATTGGCTAAACTACGCTCAAACCCTAACAAAACAACTTATATGCATCAACAAATCACACATCCAAAGTGATTTTCAAGCAATTCATAACACGGAGCTCGCACGCAAAATCCTAAAATTTCGTTCCGACGAAACCGTTGCTCCAAATCAACTCCCATCAAAACCCATAGCTTAAAAATGCCATAATTCACCATTTTCATATGTTCCGATAGCTCAACAACTCAAAAATCGAACTTCATGGTTCACCAGATTATTTCTCTTCAAACTCAAAATCATTTCGTGGTTCAAAACTCGGATTTCGTGGATCCCACAAAATCAAAGGTTGTGGTGCAATTATTTCTCCCTTTTCCCCGACTCTTCTGTCTTCTTTCTTTCTTTTCTTTTCCCTCTTTCCTTCTCTCTTTAATAAGCGGAGCCCCCAGTTTTGCTTTGTTTACTGAGTCTCTTTAAAAAGCGGAGCCCCCAGTGTTGCTTTGTTTTACTGAGTCGACGTTCTTTTTTTTCGGGCCCAACATTACACCAAGTTCAAGTGCCCTTATATTATGTGAATTTCACATGCAACTTCCCATCGAAATTAAGTATTTTTGTGGGCTCAATGCGTATGAACCCAACGCAACTTAAAATTTATCCTTCTTTTTAAGATTCATTCAGATATATCAAGCGGAAAAGGAGATGAAGGTGTGGTTGATGTCACCAAGTCCATTACATTTGAAGGAAGGATTTTCTCAAGTTGAACAGTTAAAATTGAGTTTCTGATAAGGAAAAGTCATCTGTCTTGGAACTCGAAGAAAACTATTGCAAATTTTGGTAAGTTAAACAAGATTGCACTATATTTTTCTTCCAATAAAAGGTGAAACTATTCTTTTGGGCTATAAAAAATATATAGAAAATAAGCAATTGTTTTGTTTTTTCGCCAAAAAACATTCGAAATATACTTGAAGCTCTTGAAAGCCCTAGAGATCTAGTTCCAAAGCGCACGACAACGGAAGTTATGAAGAAATGGAAGGTCACCTTGACGAAGGACATGAAGAAATGCAAAAGCGAGAGGGTTTATCGCTACGACTCTCTCTCCAAACCTCCACCGGGCCACCGGCAAGGTAAGTGCGCTGCCACTTTTTAGTACCTTTCTTAGTGCTCTCCTTTCAAACCTTTTCCCACAGCAATTTTGTCCTTGGTCCTTACTTTTTTTTTCTTTTCGATTTGAGCATTATCACACCCCTCGTTGCTCAATTTGTCACAAAAATGGACATAACTCTATATGTTTTTTTTTATGTATATGACATATTATATATTATATATATGTATATATTAGTGCTATGTGCTTCACGTTTTCTTTTCTTTTATGCATGCTTCTTTCATACACAAACGTACCTTTTACTTTTATACGTTACTATATCACAAAATTTATATATCGTAAGATTTTAATATTAGGGCTAGAGTGCTTCATGATTTCTCCTTTTTAAAATTTGCACTTAGTTTATTTCGCGAAAAATGTGATATTTCTGGAAGATGTTTTTTGGGAAGTCAGTTTTTAAGAAAATGATTATATTTTCTGGTGTTCAGATGAAACCTAAAAACAAATTGGAAAAATATTTTCCGTCGTTTGGTAAGGAAAATCTCATTTAATTTTCCTAAATAGACATTCACTATTCGGAGGGCCAGTAACTTGAGTATGGGTAGCCAAGGAATTCGGTATAGACTTTTGGGCATGGGCACGGGCACGAGCACGGGCACTGGTCTTGGGTCCACCGAAACCAAGCTCAAGAATTCGGTGCCCGTATCAGGCTCCTTGGCACTCCGGCCCAGGTCTGTAGAGGCCGAGCCTAGGCCATGAGCACCCACCCCAAAACATGCTGACTTTTCATTGTTTTTAATTAGGTGGTATGGTATGGATTAGTCTATAATATATAGAGCAATATACTAATTTTCAGTAGTCATAGTATAAGACATAGATCCATGGCAAACGGTCAAAACTTCTAACACTGAAGTTAATAAAAAAAGAAGAACATTCAAAAGGTCCAATCAAAGAAAAATTTCCCATTTTATCACTGGTCGTCCCCAACATATTGAAGAGATAAACGTGTTCCTCCACTAAAAGACTTAAAGTCGACGTCCACTAAGCCGGCTCTTGGCTTCTTCTGTGGAATCATAGCATCATTTTGGACAAAAGTAGCACATCGATTTCAGGTAAACAGAACATCCCATGAAACACGTATCGATATGAACTTATGAAAGTTCATAGGAAACTACCAGCAATCGCTGGTGCACGTAGAGAAGCAGACATTTTGGAGGCTATATAACCCTTGTTTTCCTCATCATCTACACTGCCACAGAAACTGCAATCCTTCTTCACTCACTCTTCAATGGCGGCTGCCAATCTTTTCCTCCTCCAATTGCTTCTACTCGCCCTTGTTGGTAGCTCTCTACTAATTAAAGGGATAGTCTCCCAAGATGATCGAAAGGCAAGGCCCCCTGCTTGCTCTCTCTCTCACGAAAATTTTCTCTTGTTCAATATTTGTCGTAATTCTGACGTGAAGTATCCTGGTCCTATCAACTAAATTCTTGCCTAAAGATCATTTCGATAGACTGAACAAAACCAACTTGAACCTTCCAAAAGAAGAATTCATTGCGATTGATTAACGCTTGCTGCCTTTGATAGATAAAACGCTAGCATTGTGTTTTATGAGCTATGACCCTAGCAATGTTACACCTGAGCTACTCTACTCAGCTAGCTAAGAGCAACATCTCAGTCAATTGCAGATTTTTCTTACATGCTTCAACTTGCATTACTTCCAAATTGACTGACCTTTTTTCTCTATATTGATTGGATTTTTCTTGTCTGCCTAATATGCAACCAGGCCTTCATTGTGTACATGGGCAACCGGCTCAAAAATGATGTTTCCGCATCGTCCCCTCAACACATTAACATGCTCCAGAAAATCACTGGCAGGTCAGATAATTCATCCAATTTTAGACCTAGCTCATTTATAAGTGCTAATAATTTCTTGTGGTTGTACAAACCTGTCTGTAGCAACTCCACAGGCATGCAGAAGAATTTTCAGAATATGTGCAGGAATTAGTATTCATTTGACTTTAATCGATAGCAGACCGAACCTTCATAAGAATTTTCAGCATATGTGCAGCGATGTTCCCTCAAAGCATCTGCTCCACAGCTACAAAAGGAGCTTCAATGGATTTGCAGCAATGTTAACTGAAGAGGAAGTGAAGAAGATGGCTGGTAATTAGCATCACAATTTACTCTATATGTTTCTCTCTTCTTGCTTGCACAATCTGAAAAAAAATCAGGATAAGAACACTATGAGTGCTATAACTTTCGTACGACACTTATTTGAGTGTTATAATTTTTTTTTTCGCTCACTTGAGTTTCACAAATTTGAAAAATTGATCACTTGAGTGCCATCAGCGATTCGACTCGTCAGAAAATCCGACATGGATGCAGTCGTCCTACGTGGCTTTGCTGGAGCTGACGTGGACAATTTTAAAATATTTTTTTTGAATTTTTTGAATTTTTCTTTTTCTTTTTTTTTTTGCAAATATTTTTTTCAATGCCGGCGAGGGTCACTAGTGACCCTCGCCGGCTACGAAGGCGCGAAGGCCTTGCCCTCGACCGCGAAGGCCCTGGCCGGTGAGGCCGCAATGGCCTTGCCAAGGGCCTTCATGGCCGTACCGACTGATGGCGAGGTGGCCCTCACCCAATTTGGCCAAGGGCAAGGCCTCCAGCGAGGGTCACTGGCAACCCTCATCAGCCTTGAAAAAAAAATAAAAAATAAAAAAGGAAAAGAAAAATTCAAAACAATTCAAAAAAATAAAATAAAATAACATTAAAAAAAATCCATGTTTAATGAAAAATTAATTAAAAAATCCACATAAGACGATTTGCCGGAAATATCGCTCAAATGATCAATATTACTCCGATGTGGCACTTAAGTGAGCGAAAAAAAGTTATGATACTCAAGTGAGCGCCGTACGAAAGTTATGGCACCTGCGCGGTTGTTATCCCAAAAAAATCATTTCCGGGACCCAATTTACCCTATATGTTTCTCTCTTCTCGGCTTGCATAATCTGAAAAAAAATCATTTCTGGGACACAATGCCTAGGACTGGAGGGCGTGGTGTCCGTGTTCCCCAATCGGAAGAAGAAGCTCCACACCACAAAATCATGGGACTTCCTGGGCTTCTCACGACACGTGGAGAGATCGAAAACTGAAGGTGACGTCATCGTCGGAGTGCTCGACACCGGCAT